>CM055116.1:1134586069-1135186069 GCA_029206835.1 Rana muscosa | reverse complement strand
TATAGGGTCTACAAACTATGGTATACATTTATGGAATTTACTTGTTTTTTTATATTAGTAATGGCGGCGATCAGCGACCTATAGAAGGACTGCGATATTGCGGCGGCCAAATCAGACACCAACTGATATGCTGTGGGAACTAGAGCTGCGCGATTCTACTCCCCTCCCGATCTTAAAACAGCATTTCCCGATTCTATGTAACAAGTGCAGAAAGTGCTCTGCTCACTTCTGACAGCTGACAAAAATAAAATAAAAAAATCCAGGCAAGCTGCCAAGTTTATCTCAACATCACCGATAACTATAAACAAAATAACATTTCGATCTTAGATCAAAGGGAATGAACTTCGGTCTGTAAATGAGGTCAATTTAACCACTTAAAGACTAAACCTTTTACTGACACTTGCTGTTTACAAGTTAAAAATGTGCTGGGTTCATCTCCCCATTCCTGCACTCAGTGCACTATTGGGCACTGATTGGCAGCACTGATGGGCAATGATTGGCACCAATACAATAGGTGGCACTGATAGGGGAGAAGGATTTTTTTTTTATTTTAGGTACTTATATAGCGCCGTCAATTTATGCAGCGCTTTACACATGCATTGTACATTCACATCAGTCTCTGCCCTCAAGGAGCTTACAACCCAAAGATCCCTAACTCACAGTCATACATACATACATACATACATACATGGGCCAATTTAGACAGGATCTGATTAACCTACCAGCATGTCTTTAGAGTGTGGGAGGAAAGCGGAGTACCCAGAGGAAACCCATGCAGGCACAGGGAGAACATGCAAACTCCAGGCAGATGGTGTCACGATCAGGATTCGAACCAGTGACCCTTTTTGCAGCTAGATAAAAGTGCTAACCACTACACCACTGTGCTGCCCAGATATTGAGTCTTGCAAGAGCCGCTCAGTGTGTGACACTGTCAGATAATGTAACTGCTTGCAGGGAGAAAAGTGAGCTGTCACAACTCAGCCGCAATATCGGGGATGGGCGGGACTGGAGCAGCTATCAACACCAGCCAATGATTGGGCTGGTTAAGAAATGGGGTGGAGCCACATAAATGTAGCGGTCTGCCCAGACCCCATCTCATTGGCTGGTGTTTGATAGCTGTTCAGTCCCGCCCACCCCCGACATCACCGCGGAGTTTAGACAGTTACATTACATGACAGTTTAACCAACTGAGCGGCTCTGGCAAGCCGCACAATCTTCTGTCTGTGAAACCGTTTCACAGGCAGCGCGGGCTACACACTGCTTGGATGCAACATTTCAGGGCAATTAGGGTGTGCCAGGCACATGCCTATGAATGGGACAACATTCCTCTCCCAATACCCAAGAAACTGGTCTCAGGTCTGATGCCGCAGACACACGATCATTATTCACGGCGGTTAAAAAACCGCCGTGAATAATGTCATTAAAAATGAGGGAACGGCTTGTTCCCCACACACGGTCGTTTTTCACGTCGTTTTTTCTCGTCGAGAAAAACGACCGTCTGTGGGATCCGCGGCAGTGTTTCCCTATGGGAAATCTGCCGCGGAAAAAATGTCGGACAAAAACGACGAGAAAAATTAGAACATGTTCTAATTTTTCTCGTCGTTTTTAATGCTGTTTTTCTCGTGGAGAAAAACGACATAAAGCCCACAGACGATCGTTTTTCTCGTCGAAAGGAAAAAATGTAGTTTTTCTCGACGAGAAAAACGGCCGTGTGTACACGGCATCAGACATTTACAGAGTGTTAAAAGAAGAAGAGGTGATGCAAACATAGCTCTGTACCTACTTTTTGAGGCATGTTTCTGCTACGAATTTCAAAATGACCTTATTTTTTTCTTAAAATTTTAAATTTTCTCAGGTTTAAACATTTGATACATTTTCTATTGTGAATAAAAATAGTATTTTTGTACTCACTGTAAAATCCATTTCTCTGAGTTCATGGACGGACACAGCTTCCTATTGACAAGTGGGATTTATCCTTCATTTAGGAGTGACTAGGCAGAAAACTTGTATAAAGTGTTAACACACCACACCCCATACAGCACCGCCCAGGGGGGGGGGACCCTCTGGGTATAATCCCTCTCTCTGCACCTTGCAGATCAGTTTGTCAAAAAGCAGTATAAACTTAAAATGAGGGGTGGGTGCCGTGTCCGTCCATGAACTCAGAGAAATGGATTTTACGGCGAGTACAAAAATCTTATTTACTCTTTCGTTCATGGACGGACACAGCTTCCTATTGACAAGTGGGACGTCCCAAAGCAGTGTCAAAAATGAGGGGTGGGAACAGCATTAAAACAACTTCACCCCAAAACAAAAAAACCAAGCTCCTCAATGGAGGAGTTGCAACTCTAAATACCTTGCGGCTGAAAGAAGCATCCGAAGATGCACACACATCAACTTGTAATGTCTAGTGAAAGTGTGAACAGATGAGCAGAACACCGCCTTACACACCTGGTGAAACAGACGCTTGATGCTCTCAGAGCTCGGACAGCGTCCAAAAAATACGTTGTCTCCTAGGATTCGACGGATGAGGGCACAAGGATGGCAGAACAACGTCTTTCTTGAGATGGAAGGTCAAAACAACCTTAGGAAGAAAAGAAGGCTGCGGACGCAGCACCACCTATCCTTGTGGAAGATCAGATACGGAGCCTTGCATGGCAAGGCTGCCAGCTCAGAAACACGTCTTAACTGACGTAACACCAAGAGGCACCTCTTGCCCTGGTCGAATGTCCCGGGAACAGGAGGCGCCTGACCCTTCATGGCGTAAGCCTGATCACGATCTGTCGGATCCACCTAGAGATGGTGGCCGACAAGACCGCTGGGCCCTACTTGGGACCAGCCACCGAAACAAACAGTGAGTCTGGACTCTGGAACGGAGCAGTATCAGACAAGCATACTCTCAGAGCTTGGACAACGTCCAAGCAATGCACCGTCGTCTCCTTAGGATTCGACGGATGAGGACACAAGGATGGCAGTACAATTTCTTCCTTGAGATGGAAGGTCGAAACACGACCTTAGGAAGAAAAGAAGGCTGCGGACGCAGCACCACCTTATCCTCATGGAAGATCAGATAGGGAGGCTTGCATGACAAGGCTGCCCGCTCAGAAACCCGTCTTACTGGCATAACAGCCACCAAAGGAACCACTTTCTGAGAAAGTGTCAACAAGGGAATCTCCCTGATGTTCTCAAACAGTGGTTTCTGAGGCACTTAGAGGCCATGCCGTTAAAGTCATTGACTGCAAGCAGGATGGCATATGGGACCCTGCGACAGCAGGTCCTCTCGTAGTGGTAGACGTCAAAAGGGCGTCTGCTACACAAGCCCCACGGAGGTAGTGGAGGGTGGTCCGGAGGGGCCGCCTGCCGAACCCACTGTACAAATGTTCTCACTAGAGAGTGAGCCACCAGGGTTGTTGAAAAAGACAGCCAGCCCCCAAATTGTACTTAAAGTTACATTTTTGGCCCGTTCCCTGCTGAAAGAACAGCAGGACTCTGGAACCAAATAAGTACGCGGATGCCACCTCATTTCCTCACAAATGGATATGTAGGTCTTCCAAGTGCAATGGTAAATCTTCCTAGGGGATGATTTCCGAGCACTCCTCATGGTAGAGATCACTGAGTCTGACAGGCCCCGGTCTCTTAGCACCTAGCTCTCAATAGCCACGCCGTTAAGCCAGCGACTGTAAAAAACAGGATGGCGTATGGGACCTTGCAAGCAGGTCCTTTCTTAGCGGTAGACCCCAAGAGGCGTCTGTTACCAGACGCACTAGAACGGCGTACCAAGGACGCCGAGGCCAATCCAGAGCAAATGGGACCATTGGAATCCTCTCTGCCTTCAGTCTTCGAAGCAGCTGAGGAAGGAGCTTCAGGAGGAGGAAAGGCAATGATTAGCGGGTACTGACTCCACGGTGCCATCAACGCATCTGTCGTGTTTGCCCATGGGTCTCTTGACCTGGCCACAAACCTCAATACCTTCCGATTGAGTCGAGAAGCCAGGAGATAGACGACTGGCGTGCCTCCCCTCTGGCAAAGGAGCTGAAACGCTTCCGGGTGTAGAGACCATTCTCCTTGGTCCAGCATCTAACGACTCAAGTAGTCCGCCTGCCAGTTCCCACACACGGAATGTATACGGCTGACAGACCTGGTACGCTCCTTTCTGCCCACCTTAGGGAGGTGAGCGACCCCCGATGCTGCAGCGGAGCTGCTTGTTCCTCCTTGTTGGTTGAAATATGCCACCACTGTGGCGTTTGTCCGACTGGACGCCCCTGTAGCCTCTGAGACCATGTGGAGAGGCAAAGCCAGATTGCCCGGAGTTCCAGGACAATGATCGGCAAGTGGGATTCCTCCGGAGTCCAGCGACCCCGGTTGACTGAGCTCCCTAGACTCCTCTTCAACCGGAAGACAGGCGTCCGCCGTGACCACTATCCAATAAAAAGGAAGGAACGACTTCCCAGACAGAAATGCTGGTGATGTCGGCCACCAACTAGGGAGATCCTGACTAGGTGGCTCACCCGGATTTTGACAATCCAGGTATGAAGGGCACTTGACCCTCTGGACAGAATTACCTTCTCTAAACACTTGCGTGTGAAATAGTGCATATGGTACCGTCTCAAAGGAGACTACCATGGAGGCCCAGAACTCGGCTGAAAAAAAATGGCGTGACAACCATCTTGGGATGTCAACTGCCGCACCGCAGCCCAAAGCGTCTGCAACTTTCCCATAGGGAGGAAAAAAACCTTCCACAGAATCAACCCTAGATACACTAGGAGTTAAGACGGTACCGATACTGACTTCTGAGTGTTCAGCACCCAACCAAGAAACGGAGGGTCTGACAGGTTATAGACACGCTCACCTCTAATTTTGAGGTGGCCCTCAGAAGAAGAACGACCTAGTTGCCCATGATAGCGATGCCACACTGTCTTAGTAGTAGGGCCAGAATCAGGGCAAGCACCTGGGTGAACACCCTTGGTGCCAATGCCAGGCCAAAGGGTAGAGCCACCAGTGGTAGTGGTCTTCCCCTGCCGCTAAAGGCAGACATCTCTGATGCCTGGTGCATATGGGAACATGCAAGCATGGGTCCTTGATGACCAAGGATGCCGGAAAATCACCCGGATGGAGGGCAGTGACAACAGAGTGTCTTCAGCACTACGAATAGATTAGAACCCCTGAATCCTTTCCTGTACTGAGACAGGAAGGACCACCCTGCGTATCAGCAGGTCTTGAACCGCCCCATATAGGACTTCCCGACGAGTCGGCTGAAGCTGGTGGTTTAGCGGGAAAAAATCTGTTCGGTAGGCAAGCAAGGTTGGGCTTGCGAACCCAGGGACGTTTCTGTCCCTCAGCAGTCGCTTTATCGGCCTGGGGTCGTTTACTTGCCGCACTAGACGGACGAAAGACCACTTGTGCGTGGTGAAGGAGAGCCCTAGCCTATGACGTTGCTCCTTACCCCTTTTTGGATTGCGGGAGCAGCAAGCTCTTACCTCCTGTAGCATCCTGAACTATGTCATCCAGAGAGACCCAAAAAGACTGTTACCGCTAAAGGGCAGGTCCATTAAGGCCTTTTTGGATGTTTTTTGGTCTGTAGACCAGCACTTAACTAACCCAGGTGGCATAACACCACCGCATAACCCGAGGCTATAGACAGCAAGGGGATAGTATCCATGTCTGATTCGCAGACAAACTTAAGGCCCTGTACCAACTGTTTGGCCAAAGCTACCTCATTCGGAGGAGCCTCCCACGCCTTTAACCCCTGGAGTAGCATCTTTGCCCACTCAGTAAGTGTCTGAGACACCAAAGCTCCAGCCAATGCTGGACACACCGCTGAGCCCACCACAGTGTATAGGTAGCGAGCGAGTGCCTCAGCCTTCTTGACCACAGGGTCCTTGAAGACAGGAGCCCCCTTGTTAAGTCTGGACACAGGGGGGTCCACTATCGGGGGAAGAGGACCATTTTTCCAGGAACTCTCCTCAAAGGGGTACCGGGGCTGCAAAAAAACCTTCAGTGGGTTTTCCCACTTCTTGTATAAAAGCTTATCAAGATAAGACACACAAGGAAACACCTTAGCAGTGCGGGCCAGCTTACGGAACCCAAAAGGGGACCGCCGTCTCTGCTGAATTTCCAATTTCAGCGTATCCCACACTGCAGTGATAAGGTCAGATACCAAAGCCTTTTCGCATGTTGACCCAGACCTGGAGTCATTCTCATTGTCCGACTGGTCACGGTCCGCAGTCTCTGATGCATCAGAATCAGGGCCATGAGCCACAGCCGGGCCTGGTTCTGCATCAGAATTATCCCCAGAAGATGGCAGGGGAAGGGGGCGTTTCCTACCCCCCCGTGTTCCCATGCGCCGCTTCCACCTTGACAACAAAGCCTTCAGGATTGCCGACATAGCGCCCACAGATACATCAGGGGCACCAGCTGCCAACTCAGGTGTTTTAGGGAAAAAAAGACGTCCACTTCTGACGTCATGCTGACCCACGCGCCTGACACCCACAGGGACTCCAGGCAAGGTATCAATAGGCCACCCTCCTAGCTGCTACAGAGATGCAGAGGTCTCACCACCCTTGGAACGGTACCGCTATTGCTGCCGTCTGCTCCCGCCTCAGTTGCTCTCCCACCGCCGCCTGTGTCAGTCTGATCCTCATCAGCATGTCTCTGTATGCTTTCACGCCTGTGGAAGCACCACTAGAGGTCGAAGACTTAGGCAAAATGGCCGCCGAGCGGCCGAGCTGAAGAACAGTGTGGACCATAAGAAAATGGCCGCTGAGCAGTCGACAGAGGCCAAAGCGGCCGCGAACCAAAAGAAAAATGGCCGCCGACAGCATGGAGGGAGAAGCACACATCGGTAAGCAGCACACACATTAAAGAGACAGTCTACAGCGCAGCCCCCGCTACAGATGGAGCCTCCCAGGTGACCCCTGAGCAGCCAGCCTTAGCTTCAGAGCCCAGGGAGGAGGGAAGGCAGGGAGAGAGGAAAAAAAAAAAAAAAAGGAAAAAAAAAAAACAAACACTTACTTGATCTCTCCAGGAATGTCCAGCCAAGTCACCCTGCCGAAGCAGGGGAGCTACTTACCCTTCCTGCGTGGATCATGCTGGAAGACATTCCGGACAGATCATCATCCGCGCACGGAGTTGACTGTCGGCCAGGCATGCTGTGATTGTGCCATAGAGACCGATCATATGCATGCCCTGGAGCGCGAAGCTCACCGGCCACCCGTGGAGCAACGAGCATGTCGTGGAAAACCCAGCGCGTAGCTAGGGTCGGTACACGCTCAATGGCCGAAACTGGGGAGACTACAAGGATCTGGGATCCAGCCTGTCATCCAGTCGGCAGTTGATCGAAGATCGCAGGAACAAAAAAAAAACAACAACAACAACATAGAAAAAAAAACCCCGGACCAAATGGGCCCGAAGGGAGCCATGTCCTTCTCCTTACTAGGCAGAAAAAACTGATCTGCGAGGTGCAGAGAGAGGGATTATACCCAGAGGGTCCGCCCCCTGGGCGGTGCTGTAGAGGGTGTGGTGTGTTAACACTTTCTACAAGATTTCTGCCTAGTCACTCCTAAATGAAGGATAATACCCACTTGTCAATAGGAAGCTGTGTCCGTCCATGAACAAAAGAGTAATAAGGGTTTATGATATCTGCAAATCGCTGCGTTCTGTTTTTAATGTTTACACAGCGTCCCGCCTTTTTTGAAATTGGGGTTGTATAAAGGATTTATGACCTGTTTGATGGTTTCTCCCAAACCCACTAGGTGAGGCTCGTGTGTAGAATCCGCAGACATGAGATCTTTGCCCGATCTAGCCAAAACTGGAATGTCAACTCATAGCTATTATCAAATGCTTGCAGCTTACCTGAAAGAAAAGAAAAAAAAAAAGAAACAAAAGAAAGAAGAAGAACTAAGATCCCGCATGAAACTTCATACTGACATGCCTGAAATACACTCTACATTCTTTATATGTTTTTCTACCCACAGCAAGATAGTTTACATTCCACATTTCTTCCTGAGCCGTACTTCTGCTCGCTTACTGTACACGAGAAACTTGTTACAAGTTTTATAAATATGTCTTTTGTGTGTATCCACTCTGGATTAGTATACAAAGTTTCAAATACAGGTGTTTTGAAGGCAAATCTGTCGTCTGCTTCCAAGAGAAAAGATAAATATTTGCAGTATCCTTTAAAGTGGGAATAAAATTCCCATACATAACTTTTACCTATAGGCAAGTCATTAGGCAATGTAAATATCTCCTAAACGTTCGCAATTTAGGAAATATTTACTATACATGCAGCCAGTGACATCACTGGCGAATGCGCTCTGAAGGAACGGCCCGGGTGGCTGTTCCTTCAGAGGCCTGTGCCGTAAACTGCGGCTAACGGAATCCATAAACCCGGAAAAAAAAAAAACACGGGTGAAGATGGCAGCTCGGCGCTGGAAGGGCTTTGTTTTAAGCAAAGTTTAACATAATGGCTAGTATGCAATGCTACGATGATACTAGCACATTATGCCTTTACCTTGTAGGCAGGGCTGCTGTTCGAAATCACAGGGCCCTATTGATCGATCACTGTGTTCATTCAGGAAAGAAAGGAGCCAGTAAATTACATATTTACAGGCCCCTTTCCCCGCTTTCCATCCTGAAACATCCCCGTTTGCTTGAAACAGCTGCCGACGGGAGAGGAGGGAAGTCGGCAGCGATGTGGGGGAAAGGGGCACACAGAAGGGGCCTGGACAGCAGATGGAAAAAGCGCATGTGCTAGGACTAATCCCCCTGCAGTGCAGCCAGAGGGAGAGAAAGAGAAGCTGGCAGCGCTACAGAAGGCAGGAGAGGATCAGTGTCTGTAATAAGACAGTATAGCCGGCCCTCCTGCTCAGCAAGTGCCCGGGGCACCCCATTTTGAACTGATGGGGCCTGGGCCCAGTAGGGTACAAAAAAAAAAAAAAAAAAAATAGTCCAGCGGTTTAATACCTTTAAAAGGGCTTTATTGACCAGAACAGAAAACATTTACTTCAGCACCAGTGATTAAATCCTGACATAAATTGTTATTAAACCCAGGACCCTGGATTCACTATACTGTATCTGGTCTCCCACAGGGAGTATAGGGTCCTTTTCATTCAGGGATGAAAACCCAGAACACAAGACCTGGTCTGTGGACAGAGCCTTAAGCCCCGTACACACGGTTGGACTTTTGGCCAACAAACTTCATTTTGAGCAAGTTGGACCAACAATCCGACCGTGTGTACGCTCCATCGGACAAACTTTTTTTTTTTTTTTTGTTTTCATCGGACAAAAGTTGGGTCTGCAAACGGACAAATTTTGCCCAACATAAGTCCGATGGAGCAAAGTCCGACTGTGTGTAGAGAAAACCATAGGACTTTTGTCCGATGGCCAAAACAACTAATGTTAAAATCAACCAACAATAGCAGAAGTTGACCAAAGGGTGGCGGTAAAGAGCAGAAAAGAGCTGAAAAACCACGTGATGTTGCAAAAAGTTTGGGGAAAGTTTGCAGAAAAGTCCTGTGGTGTGTGTGCTATGGGTGTGCCCGGCCAACTCCGTTCGGACAAAAATTCACGGAAAAGTCAGATGGAAGTCCGACCGTGTGTACGGGGCTTAAGCGCCATCAGGTACCATATTGGGACATTAACCCTGTGTGGTACACTGAGGAGGCTGGAGTGCAACCAGAGCCGATCGCACTTTACAGAACCGCTGCAGGGGACTCTGGGAAGCCTGCTGGAGAAAGGAACTAGGGAAGTATTTACATCTTAAAGGCTAATAAATGCACATATACGAGGGAGAGGGAGAGGCACCATGTTACATCCTATATACCGGTGTAAAATGGAACTAACCCTAGGCCACATTTACATTTCTTCACTTCTGCAGTCATGCATTTTTTCCTTTTATGTACTTTAATGAGCATTTTTATTGTGTTTTTCATGTGCTTTACATGCACCTCCATAGAGTTCATTGGGCGAGAAAATGCAGGTAAATGCATAGAATATCAGACATTCCCATTTTTTTTTTTTTTTTTTTTTTACAAGGCAGCATGCAGATGTGAAAAGTATCAATGGAATCAATGTATTTTCATGACATGTTTTTGTGCACTTCAGTGCACATACAAGCGCCCAGGTGTGAACCAGGCCTTAATCCTCTGCCCCTAAACTAAACAAACATTTGACCCTTGCAATGCAGAGGGGCAGTAATTAATAGGCAGATTTTTTTTTTCCCCTTGAAGTTGGCCTTTAAATTCAACATATTTGTGTCTGTTCAGCACCAAGAAACCCTCCTCTGTTGGATACACACAGTCGAACAATGAAGATTTATGTGGCCCCTTGGTGCAGGCAGTATACCAGTACTAGTCAGTACCAGGGCCCTCAGTTTCCCTCATTATTCATGCACCCTTCCACAAGATCTTTATTGTATATTTTAACTTTGTTAAGCAGATAATGACATGACAAAATGGATAAAATGATCAGAGGACAGCATTCTGGAATGGACATCTAGAAACCATCAATTAACTACTTGCAGAACTGGCATGCCTCGACATTCACAAGAATTCACCAAGCCCCCACGCTTGGACTATGCAGATTAATAGACATGAGCCCTAAAAGAGACATAAAAATAAGTGTTCTATCTTTTAATCCTTCGACTGGCTATACCTAAACCAACTCAGTACGGATGTGGGAAATATTGACATAGGACCTGTATAAGAACATACTTGTGGTCCTACAACTGCAAGGACTATCACAGGTGCTACATGTGCCTGGGGGGTGGTACCAGCGTCACCATATTATTCTTTTTTAATTCAGATTAATCTAAAAACTACACAGGTTCCATGGTTAGAGTCGGTCAATGCTTATGTCCATGCAAGCAGCCCATGCAAGTAATTAAAAGCAAAGAACTAGTTAGTGACCTGGAGTGGCATATGATAAGGGCATGTGGCCTGGTATGGTTCAGGAGGGAGGGGCTCGCACATCCCCTTTCCATTTCTGACCTGATGGGCTGCATGCTCGGATAAGGGCCTGGTGTGGCTTTTCAGGGGGGAAACCCACGCCATTCTTTTTAAGTTTGGCATGTGGGTTCCCCTCAAAATCCATACCAGACCCAAAGGGCCTGGTATGGATTTGGGGGGGGGGGGGGCTCTGTTTTTTTTTTCTTCATTTTTCATTGCCGACCATTCTGTTTTTTTCTACATTCAGTGTGTGTGTGTGTGTGTGTGTGTATGTGTATGTGTATATATATATACACACACACACACACACACACACACACACACACAGATAGACAGATAGACAGACAGACAGATAGACAGACAGACAGATAGACAGACAGACAGATAGACAGACAGACAGATAGACAGACAGACAGATAGACAGACAGACAGATAGACAGACAGACAGATAGACAGACAGACAGATAGACAGACAGACAGATAGACAGACAGACAGGCACGGACAGGCACGGACAGGCACGGACAGGCACGGACAGGCACGGACAGGCACGTCCCCTTTAAGATGCCGCGTGGTCGCGCGGGCCACTGGCAGCGCGCTCGCGACCCTGCCGATCTCTCCGTGAGCCTGACCGTGGGTCCCGGGGACACCCGCGATCGTCTCACGGAGAGATAGAGCGGGGGGGATGCTTATGTATACAAGCCTCTCCCCGTTCTGCCTAGTGACAATGACAGCGATCATCGCTTCCTGTAATCGGAAGTGGTGATCACTGTCTTGTCAAACACAGCCCACCCCCTCTCCCCCTACAGTTAGAAGCACTCATCAGGGCACACTTAACCCCTACAGCGCCACCTAGTGGTTAACCACTTCACTGCCAGTGTCATTTTCACAGTTATCAGTGCATTTTTATAGCACTGATCGCTGTAAAAATGACAATGGTCCCAAAATGGTGTCAAAAGTGTCCGCCATAAAAAAAAAAAAATTGCTGATCGCCGCCATTACTAGTAAAAACAAAATTATTAATAAAAATGCCATAAAACTACCACCTATTTTGAAGACGCTATAACTTTTGCGCAAACCAAACGCTTATTACGTATTCTACATATTTTTGGTAAAAAAAAAAAAAAAAACACGCATCGGCCTAAACTGAGGAAAAAAAAAAAAAATTGTATATTTTTTTGGGGATATTTAATATAGCAAAAAGTAAAAAAAATATTGAATTTTTTTCAAAATTGTCGCTCTATTTTTGTTTATATCGCAAAAAATAAAAACCGCCGAGGTAATTAAATACCACCAAAAGAAAGCTCTACTTGTGGGGGAAAAAAAGGACGTCAATTTTGTTTGGGAGCCACATCGCATGAACACGCAATTGTCAGTTAAAGCGACGCAGTGCCGAATCGCAAAAACGGGCCTGGTCCTTTTAGCAACAAAATGGTCCGGGGCTGAAGTGGTTAAAGCAGAACTAACCCCCATCGGTTTCAGCCAAGGAACCTGCCATCTTGGGGCCCGTTTGATCTTCATCTGCCATGATGCTGCATGTGTGATCAGTTATATCACCAGCCATTTGATGGTTTGACAATTTGATTGAGAACACAACTAATGTGATCGTTACATTTCTGGCACATATCGGGAATAGAACAGTTTTTTGAACCACTTGCCGACCGCCGCACAAACATTTACGTCGGCAGAATGGCACGGACAGGCAAATGGGTGTATATATACGTCCCTTTAAATTTTCCGCTGTGTGGGCGAGCGCGCGCCCCTGCCGCGAGCTTCGCGATCATGCCCGCGGACTTGATGTCTGCCGGTGTCCTACAATCGTGTCACAGAGCTGCAGAACGGGGGATGCCTGTGTAAACAAGGCATCTCCCTGTTCTGCCTTGTGATAGGACACTGATCTTCTGCTCCCTGTCATCGGGAGCAGTGATCAGTGTCGTGTCACTCGTTTTTTTTTAAAGTATAGTGCACTCGGAAAGTATTCACAACGCTTCACTTTTTCCTCATTTTGTTATGTTACAGCCTTTTTCCAAAATGGATTAAATTCATTATTTTCCTCAACATTCTACAAACAACACCCCATAATGACAATGTGAAAGAAGTTTGTTTGAAGTCTTTGCAAATGTATTAAAAATAAAAAAAATCCCATTTACGAAAGTATTCACAGCCTTTGCTCAATACTTTCTTGAAGCACCTTTGGCACCAATTACAGAATAAGCCCAGGTTTACACTGGGCTGTGGGAGTGAAGCCATGCGAGTTCAGCACGATTTCACTCCCACTGGTCAGTCCCGATTTTGGCTGCGATTACAGAGACATCTGTGCAGTTTCTGCACAGATGTCAATGTAAATTGCAGAAGGTAAAAATCCATACAGCAAAGGATGAAATAGATCGCCAACATGTTTCACATCGCAACTACTGGTGCTTACTCATACCCAAGATCTTATCCTTTGCTGTATGGATTTTTACCAATAAAGATATTATCGTTGAAGTGCGGCCATCCAGATGCAATTTCTTTTCATATGCTATTTGCATACTGAGCCAGCACTCACACCTGACCGAGGAGGAGATTTTGTGGCTCAGACACCTGGTGCGGGTTCCTCTTCTGTTTGTCTGTTTCTCCCATTCTTTGCCGAACCTCTCAAGCTCCATCAGGTTGGATGGGTAGCGTCGGGGCACAGCCATTTTCAGATCTCTCCAGAGATGTTCTATCGGGTTCAAGTCTGGGCTATGGCTGGACTACTCAATTACATTTACAGAGTTGTCCCATAGCTTAGGGTCGTTGCCCTGTTGGAAGATGAACCTGCGCCCCAGTCTGTGGTCCAGAGCGCTCTGGAGCGGGTTTTCATCAAGGATGTCTCTGTACATTGCTGCATTCATCTTTCCCTCGAACCTGACTAGTCTCAGTTCCTGCGGCTGAAAGACATCCACACAGCATGATGCTGCCACCACCATGCTTCACTGTAGGGATGGTATTGGCCAGGTGATGAGTGGTGCCTGGTTTCCTCCAGACATGAAGCTTGCCATTCAGGCCAAAGAGTTCAAGCTTTGTTTCCTCAGACCAGAAAATTTAGTTTCTCATGATCCGAGAGTCCTTCAGGTGCCTTTTACCAAACTCCAGGCAGCCTGTCATGTGCCCATTACTGAGGAATGGCTTCTGTCTGGCCACAGTACTATGCAGGCCTGATTGGTGGAGTGCTGCAGAGATGGTTGTTCTTCTGGAAGGTTCCCCTCTCTCCACACAGAAATGCTGGAGCTCTGTCAGAGTGACCATCAGGTTCTTGGACATCTCCCTGACTAAGGCCCTTCTCACCAGACTGCTCAGTTTGGCCTGGCGGCCTGCTCTAGGAACAGTTCTGATGGGTCCAAACTTCCTCCAATGCTGCAGAATTTTTTCTGTACCCTTCCCCAGATTTGTGCCCCGATACAATCCTGTCTCAGAGGTCTAGAGACAATTCCTTGGACTTCATGGTTTGGTTTGTGCTCTAACATGCCCTGTAACTGTGGGGACTTATATAGACAAGTGTGTGTGTTTCCAAATCATGTCCAATCAACTGAATTTACCACAGGCGGACTACTATCCAGTTGTAGAGTAACCTCAAGATTCATCAGTGGAAACAGGATGCACCTGAGCTCAATTTCGAGTGTCATGGCAAAGGTTGGGAATACTTATGTACATGTGATTTTTATTTTTAATAAATTTGCAAAGTTTTCAAACAAACTCCTTTCACGTTGTCATTATGGGGTATGGATTGTAGAATTTTGAGAAAAATAATGAATGTAATCCTTTTTGGAATAAGGCTGTAACATAAACAAAATGTAGAAAAAGTGAAGCGCTGTGAATACCGTATTTTCCAGATGCACTGTAACAAACTTACCTGCTCTGTGTAATGGTTTTGCACACAGCAGCCCAGATCCTCCTCTTCTCGGGTCCCTCAGCAGTGCTCCTGGCTCCCTCCTCCTGCTGGGTGTCCCCACAGCAACCAGCTTGCTTTAGGGTCACCCAAGCAGGCATGTTCCTGGGCTGCAGCCCTGTGTGTCCATTCACATATGGAGCCACGGCATGGTCCCAAACCCCTCCATCTTCTGATTGGCTGATGGCTCCCGCTGCTGCCAAAAGCCAAATCAGGAGTGCAAGTCCCCGGAGAGGCAAAGCTCTCGTGGACATCCTTGGATCGAGAGGGGCAAGTATTGTGGGGGATACTGCACACAGAAGGTTTTTTTACGTTTATGCATAGAATGCATGAAGGTAAAAAAAAACTTGTGCCTTTACAACCCTTGATGGGATTAGTTCCGTACATAGGTGCTTGTTCATAGAAAAATTGCGGTTATGGGCAAAGAAAACCAAGGTCCACATCGTTTCTGAATTTAGATTCAGATTTAAATAAAGAACATTTAACTGGTTGCTATTGGCAGCCTCTTTTTACCATTTATTTTTAATTTTTTTAAAGTCCCAAAGAAACGCATTTGATACCCTATACATCAGATTTACATCAACCATACAGAATAAAGGGATTTGGGACCCTGTGTGTCTCGTTATTGAGATTAACAGCAGTTAGTGCAATAACAGCAGTCGGTTATCATCTCCGCAATAAAATAATCCTGTTTATTATTAAGCCAAACGTACTGTACTTTATGTGCAGAGAACTTCTCCAAACATTGCCGACGCTGTCCCAGAACACAATAGGAATGTAATATGGGAAGGTTGTGCTGGAAAAACTAGTGGCATCACAAGGAGACCAGTTCACATTGCTTCACAAGTGTAGAAACCAGTCTGACCAGTTTAGCAGGATCTACTACTTTCTGGCTACCATTTAACCTCATTAAGCAAACAACCATTCTACTACAACAAGGTGTAGTGCAAATGTGTGCCCGCATTTTATTATTCTTGGGGCGGTACGTGCAGGTATTTTTTCGCACCCCGGAGAGACAGCTTTAGCGTATATATTGATTGACAAAATTACCGTTAATTTGTTTTATTGCACTTTACCCTGTGCTGATGCTACATTTTTCTCCAATTTATAATAGTTTGAAAAAACAAAATTTTGATTCTGAAAAGGTCAAATTGAAAAAATAAAATAAAAATCACCTCAAAGCATGGGAAATTCCCCCTTTGGGGGGACAATTTGTAACGGACTGCACAGCACCACTGATGTCTTGTATTCAGCACTTGGATACGCTCACCACAAGCTACATTTTAAGGCCCATTCTTAAAAACTTAGTTCGCACTTTGGAGCGGACACCCTATTGAGTTCTTTCTGCTTAAAGTGGAACTAAAGGCAACATTTAAAAATTTACGAACAGGCAGTATATTTATCGCAGAAGAGACATGCAATGTCTCTTCGGCAATAAAATAAACCTACCTGCCCGATTGCTGTCTTCTGTGACATGCAGACTGACAAGTCGCGTCCCGTTCTGTACAATGGAACCGTTCTAAGAGGAGCGACTCAAGTCGCTCTGACTTAGAAAAAGGTTCCTGTACTAGTTCAAGGCGACTTCCATTGACTTCAATACAGAAGTCATTTTTGAAGTCACCTCTAAAGTCGTGTTAGGATCGCCCGGCACAGTCGTGGGACAAGTCGTGCCGCCCCTGTGTGAATGGGCTCTACCCCATACTGTATAAAAATAATAGGAGGGATAATAATAATATTGGTTATGTGCCCGTGCCTCACTGTGCCCAATGCCGTGTACCTGATCGGCGGCGTCCATTCCAGTATTCAAAAGCCTCCTCCTCGTCTGCGATAGGCGGAACACTAAATTTCCCAGCATTCAGTGTTCCGCCTATCACGGACATACGCTCATCCTCATAACACAGACGAGGATGAGAGGATGTCCGTGATAGGCTGAACACTGCCTGCTGTGAAATTGAGTGTTCCGCCTATCACAGATGAGGAGGCGCGGCTTTTGAACACTGCAATGGCTGCTGTCTGTCTGCATGACACGCTGATCAGGTAGGCAGATGGCGGCTTGCGGTTAGTGTTAGTGGTGCCAAGTCATTGCAAGTCATATAGCCCAAGTCAATGTCAAGTCGCAAGTCATTAGTGACAAGTCAAGTCATTTATTGAATTCTGTCAAGCAAGTCCTCAAACAGGTGACTTGAGTCAAGTCATGTGACTCGAGTCCCCCACCTCTGGTGTCATGCAAAGTGAGCCAGGCAAGCGTGGCTCAGTTTACATTGCTTTCACGGTTCCATTATGCCGGATGCTTTAACTCTTACGCGCGTGCTCTAGCTAATCAAGATGGCCAATACCTGGCACCCGGAAGGGGCTGGGGAGAAGATGCTGGTGAGGAACCCCTTGTGGACTTTGCAGTTTTGGGAAAGAGGGAAGTAGGATGCCTTTAGTTCCACTTTAATGCGACAGAGAGAGCTCCATGATTGGTCACAGGACAAATACCACATTTGAATCTTCTCAGCGGAAACAAAGACTGCATAAAACAAAACAAGTTGATATTGCTTCCAAACCTCACAATTTCATTCAACACTAAAGAAAAAAAAATGGCTTTAGATCTACTTTAACTTATCCGCAGTCTGAGTATCAGGTGGCTCTAACCTTGCCAGCATTCTTCTGCCCCAAAAAGTTGAGTTACAAAATTCCACAAGTATAGGGGAACATGCGACAGAAATCTCTACCTCACACAATTTGGCTCTCAGTGCCTGGACAGACAATCACCAGTCTCAAAGGACTTCCATACATTTACATATGAGTCTCAGAGTGTGCCAATGCTGCGTAGGTGGTGGGGAGAGACTGGAGAGGTAAAAGCAAGCACCTCAGGATTCCTGCTACACAGTCTTCTGGTCTTGGATATGGTGGGAAGGGTGGTGGTAAATTTTTCCTGCTGCCTATGTCACCACAGAAGTGAAAACCTCCCAAAAATTATGGGAAGGTCCCCATTGGAGGATATCCCCTCCACTGTTTCTGTGGCAAAGATAACATTTTGGAATTCTCCTCACTTTTTCTTCTGGTGAGAATGGCACACAGGACAAACAGTAAAGGTAGAACTTCCCAACAGGGACAAAAACCAATAATAAAAACTTGAGAGTTTCTAACTTTTCCACACACTATCCGAAACTGGAAAAAACATTTTGTCTAAAGTTTTATTTTAAAGTAAATCTGTCCTGTAAATTATGCACAAAGGCAATGTTCTGGGTGCTGCACCACCCTGTCCCTTACACGACAGTCATAGTGAATGGACACCAACTCCGTGCTAGTTCTCTATCCATTCTGAAGTAATTTTGGATGACTGAACAACATGTTAACATGGTGACTGGACACAAGCTCTTTACTGCACAGCCAGCCCTCAGGGCCCATTCACACTTTAGAGTGCTACGTTGCAATAAGGCAGCCCATTCATTTTTAAAGGGTTGCCAATGTACCTCAACACATTCCTTCCAATAAAACCAATAAGGGGTCACTATTCCTCCCCCTAATACCAAATGTGGTGATGTTTACTCCCACTGATGCCAGGAAGTTTCCACTGCCGCTGGCCACAGTTCGGCCCAGTTCTGAAGGACAAGAAACTGGCCCTTTGTTTAGAAAGTTTGGAGACCCCTGCTCTACGGCAACATTTGCATTGTGATGTAGTGTAGTCCACTAACGTTTTAGGGTGTTGGGTTGTTGTTGATGAATGGCACCTTCTTACAGTTTGCACATTGTAGTAATGTGAACTAGAACATGTTATTTTACTGCGTGTAAAACAAAGCAAAGCATAGGTGTGAATGAGCCCTCAAGGTTGATGGGCAGAATTCATACACAAACTTGTTAAAGGATGTCCTATGTCTTAATTCAGGTGGTTTCTGCTATGGTTGGCAACACAGACAAATGCAAGTAGACATTGTAGAGTGGGCTGCTCGCAGGGTACAATGGACCATAAAAGGAGCAAATGGGGAGGATCTTGTTCAATCTGTACGCAGTATAGAAGAAGCAGGCTGGAAGACTTTGGGGGTGAGTAGGTCTCAACTCCAACTCCCAAATATGCCTCAAGTCTCTAATTTCTTTAATTTTGCAAAAGGTGGTTTAATCGACCTCCCTACCTGGCAAGATATTTGGGCAAAAAACAAACCAAATGAGAAATTATTTCACTGATTTACCCACACAATGAAATCTTATTGGTTCCAGTGGGATTCTGCACCTCGCCCTTGCTCTTTGCCCAGCCTCACTAAACACACCTGTAATTCTCCACATTTCAAAACAGGAAGTGAAAGTCACACATCTGATTTCTTTTGCCATATCAAGCAATCCTATATCCTTCATGTAAGCTCAGTCACTAGATGCTTATGTGACTGGTATCACATGCCACACATTTCTACTATTCATCACAAACCTCTACTAGTGATTTCACCTACAAAATGTGACCTCTGATAACACTTGACGTCATGTATTTCGGTCATGCTACTTATCTGCGCCACCAACAATATTAGGAACTATGCGTGAAAACGCCCTATAAAAACCAGGAATGCTGATTGTGTGTGACGACCTGCATGTGTCTCTACATCCGACAGTGCATTATTGCCTGGTCACTTCATCACTTAGCAACCAAAAGAGTAGCAATTTAAGTTCTGTGTTTAGTAACTTGGCCACCACCCTAAATGTAAGCACTGGGGACACGCCAAGAAAAGCATTGTACTTTCTATGGGGGAATTTACAATGGGCGACAAGAAAAAAAAAAAAAAAAGGATGAGATCCCATCTGTCAAAGTCTAAGTGTTTCTACCATGAGGCAGGGTAAAACTTGTGCCTTGGGTTGCTCGTCACTTGTCTGTGTAGCAGTTTCTTGTTGCCACAGACACCAAAGAAACAGCATAGACAGGAACATCAGAACCTTACTTTGCTCACTCCTGTCAATGCAAGTGGAAATGCCTGGAGTCATAGGATACATGTGTACTTTGGGTGTAACATGGAGCAAGAGACCAAACACCACCCCCCCCCCTTCCTAGGACAGCATATGGGGGGGGGGGGGGTTCTTCCTCCTCCTCACAGATACATGAATGAAGGAATTACAAGTCCCATCTATACTGCAGCACATGAAACTGTAATTCTCAATGGAACCCAAGTGCAGGTGATCACTACGCTCATTGTCCATTGACACTACCTTCAGCTCTCCAACTGAAATTCCATACTTCAGTACAGATGATGATCTGGAGGAAAAGTCTGCAGGAGCTTGGCGTTATATATGCGATCCTTTGATCAAGGTCTCAATGCTCTGCAGGCTGATTTGTAAAAAAAAAAAAATATTAAATGCACTTTTTCCAGCAAATATTATGCATTTTTTTTTTTCTTTTAAAGGGTGGACTTTGCCTTTAAAACACAGTGATAATTACAGAAAAACCTCAAAACCCATTCCCTGCTCTTTAACTCATCTCCGTTCCCATCCACCATGCCATTTATTGCTGCTCCCCGTATGGAAATCCTAGTACTTCTGGGTATGGGACACATGTAAACATCTCCATGCCATCCCATAGTACACTGCCCGATGCCTGAACAGCCAACTGCTAGGACTGAGTGTTGTCATATTAAAAAGTTTTGTGCCCATTGAGAAGCAGAGAAATCTTTGCCCATAATCAGTTGGCTATTCAGCAGACATTTTTGCTTGAATATTGAATATTAAACAGATGGTTTAGGATAACACTATGGATGGCCAAATCTGTTGAAGGCTAGATCACTGATAAAGCCTTGGGTGTCCTTAAATCAATTGTAAAGCTTCAATAAAAAAAAAAAAAAAAAACACATATCATACTTGCCTCCACTAACAGTTCGTTATGCACAGAGTGGCTCCGAACACCGACGTCTGGGGTCCCTCGGTGGCTCTCACGGCTCCTTCCCACATCAGATAACCCCCTGGGAGAAGCGCTCTCCCAGGGGGGTTACCTTGCAGGCGCACTCCCGAGTCCAGCATTTGGCATCCATAGCCGTCAAATGTATGACGCGGCCCCGCCCCCGCGTCATTGGATTTGATTGACAGCAGCAGGAGCGCTGCTATCAATCTATACAGTCAAGAGCCGGGACCCCATGGAGAGAGGGACAGCACATCCCCACCTAGAGAAAATTTGGGGCTCAGGTAAGTAAAAACATAGGGGCTGGGGGGCCAGTGACTGCCAGGTGTTTTTTCACCTTAATGCATATGATGCATTAAGGTGAAAAAACACGAGGGTTTACAACCCCTTTAAAAAGTCGAAGTTCACCTTTTGTGAAAAAATTTTAAAAAAGGCACATATTTGTGCACATATTTATTATTTTTTTCCCTAAGGAGCCTGGACAGCATTGCAACTGTGATCAGTGGATCGGGGGTGCAATGCCAGACTCCTGCAGACAAGCCCTGCAGCTTTCAACCTGTTTACAAGCTGCAGGACTAGTGAAAAAAAAAAAAAAGCCGTCAGCCACAATGTCTGACAGTAGTTGTAGTTCTTGCATTCACAGGGACCTGTAAATGAATGATGGGGCCAAGTGGGTGGAGCCCCACACAGCTGTGTTGTTTTCAAATAGTGACAGTGGGTGTGGTGAGAAGATCCCCCACTTGCTGTCTCGAGGGGGGGGGTGTGGGAGAGGCTGCAGC
The DNA here is from genome assembly GCA_029206835.1 of Rana muscosa. Classification (NCBI taxonomy): domain Eukaryota; kingdom Metazoa; phylum Chordata; class Amphibia; order Anura; family Ranidae; genus Rana; species Rana muscosa. The sequence continues at coordinate 1,135,164,585 of CM055116.1, read as the reverse complement.
AGCTACAGGTAAGTCTATAATAAGGCTTACTTGTAGGTAAAAATAATATCTCCTCGCAATGAGCCGCTGACTGCAGTGGCGCATGCGCAGCGGGGATTCTCGGCTAAAGCCCGGCAGCCGCCGGACCTTGCCGGCACGCGGGAATGACGACATCGCCACTCCAGCCACTCACAGCGCTGGAGTGGCGATACCCGGAAGACACGCCGAGGCAAGATGACATCTCCCTCGGCGAGGACCAGGTAAGTTACCGACGCCTTGTTCTAAGGTAAGTATTTCATATTGAGTTAGTATGTGGTGCATACTAGCTCATTATGCCTTTCAGGTATGGATAAAAAAAAATGTAAAAAAGCTGCAGCGGGTATACAACCGCTTTAACCACTTGCCGACCAGCCGCCGCAGTATGTGCCAAGAGGATGCCAGATTGTGCAGGAGGCGCGCATCTGGAAGGACCTCATATGATGCCATCAGGGAAACCAGGGAGCTCCCGTCCAGCCCATTGTAATATGATGGTTAAAGTAGAACTAAATGCAGAACTTTTTTTCTCTAATTTTGATAGAGTAAGGGGGGGGGGGGGGGGGTTATAATCCTGCTGGGGAGATTTCCCTTCACCTCCTGTCCCATAGCTAAAACAGGAATTTAGAGAAAACCTCTCAAAAGTGAGCGAATCCCTGGTTGTCACCAAAACTAGTGTCTCTATTTAAAGATTTTCCCTCTATTACCGTTTTGGTGACCACTCAAAATGTGCGATAAAGTAGAGAAGGTGAATCTCCCCAGCAAGGACACAGACAGCAATAGAAACCCGACAGGCATACAGATCCCTCGCCACTCTATCCAAAACGAAGAAAGAAAAAAAAACATATGGTTGCGATCTGTCCCAAGCCTGGACTGGCTCTGTGACATCAGCCGACACCGGGCTTCAGCCGCTGTCTGTTGAAAACGGGTTCACAAGAGTGCAGAACAGACTGCACTCCTGTGATCCCCAGGAGAAGTACAGCCAAACAAGCTTTTGCTGCTCTTCTCCTTTCAGCTCATTTAATGCACAGATCTAAAATTTCAACCAAGGAGACACATATAAAAAAAGATTAACTACAAACTTATTCAAATAATACCCGACTTCATTTAAAATTCAAACTTGCTGTTAGGAAAAAAACATGAAACTGTTGCCGTCTGCAGAGTCATTACCACACTCCTGAGGATAATGTAAACCAGGATAGCAGAAGACGCATACGGTATTATCAAAATACATAATCTGCCATTGCTGGCATTCTCATAGAAATGCTAGTTGCCTGGATGTCATGCTAATCCTTTATATGTGTGTAATATATTAATACAGACACACACACACACACACACAGACCATCCATAAACAATATGATCACTAAGATGTAAAGTGAATAACAATTATTATCTTGTGATGATGGCACCTGCAAGTGGGTGGGATAGATTAGGCAGCAAGTGAACATGTTGTCCCTGAAGTTGATGTTGAAAGCAGAATAAGGATTTGAGTGACTTCGGCAAGCGCCAAATTGCAATGGCTAGAACACTGAGTCAGAGCAACTCCAAAAACTGCAGCACTTGTGGGATGTTCCCAGTCTCAGGAAGTCAGGACCTACCAAAAGTGATCCAAGGAGGAAAACTGGGACCAGGTCAAGAGCAGTCAATGGACACTGATGCAGGTATAGAGGGGAGGCTGGCATATATAGTCTGATCCAATAGAAGAGCAACTGTAGCTCAAATTGCTAGAAAAGTTAAAGAGGAGCTGTAGGCTCCCCCCAAAAAATTAAAAGTCAGCAGCTACAAAATACTGTAGCTGCCGACTTCAAATATAAGGACACTTACCTGTCCAGGGATCCTGTGATGTCGTCACCTGAGCCGATCCTTCAATTGGCTTCGGGTGCAGGCATCTCTAGAAAGAGACCTTTCACACTGCCAGCGCCCGGGCATTGGCAGGTAAAGCGCCGCTAGTTTTAGCAGCCCTTTATGGTAGATTTGCAGCTTTTTGGGCGCTAGTGGGGCGCTTTTAACCTCCGCTAGCGGCCGAATAAAGGATTAAAAGCGTTCGCAAAGTGCTGAGGCGCTTTGCAGGCACTTCGGCGGCGCTACCCATTGATTTCAATGGGCAGGGGCACTTTAGGAGCAGTGTATACACCGTTCCTAAAGCGCCTCAAAGAAGCTGCTTGCAGAACTTTTTTTGACGTCCTGCCAGCGCAGCGCCCGAGTGTGAAAGCACTCAGGCTTTCACACTGGCATTGCAGGTGAGGCTTTTTTCAGGTGCTTTACAGGTGCTATTTTTAGCGCTAAAGCGCCTGAAAAATGCCTCCAGTGTGAAAGGGGTCTAAGAGAAAAAAAGAAGTGAAGCCTTCAGCCTTGTGTCTTCATGGCCAGTTTCCTTCTGTGCATGTGTGAGCCGCGTTGCGCCTTGTGATTGGTCCTGCAGTCTTCTGGGACCTGTGATGTGTCCCAGAAGACTGTGGGGGAAAGAGGGGGGCCGAACTTCCGGTTCAGATTGCGGTGGCGATCTGAGCCGAAAGTGGGAGTGGGTACTTGTCAAAATCAGCTACCTGAACCCCCTTAAAAGTGCCAAATATAGCAGTGGGGGGGGGGGGGGGGGAGTTCAAACAAGCAGAACTTCCCCTTTTGGGTGGAGCTCCGCTTTAATGCTGGTTCTCATAGAAAGGTGTCAGAACGTACAATGCATTTCAGTTTGTTGTGTATGGGGCTGCCTAGCTGCAGACAGATCGCAGGTACAATGTCAGGCTCCTGCTGACTGTCAGTGTATCGGTGTGCCCGTACCTCCAATATGGTCAGGCAGTTACTTCAATCCAGGAAACTTAATGGACTACTCAGCAGTGCCCTTGCAGTTTCTCGAGAACTACAAGCTGTCAGCCGCAAAGGATGATGGTACTTGTAGGCATTCATTCGCAGAACTCGAATTAAACTGAATGAATGATGCGGCCATGTGGGTGTAGACCTGTACAGCTTCGCTCTTTTTAAATTGGGACAGTGGGTATGGGGACAAGATCCTTGACTCACTGTCACAGGGGAGGGGGGAGAGCTGCAAGATCTGAAACATGTTCAACTTTAAATACACGTGGAACATGTAACACCCAGCCTCTAATCATTTATCTACCTATATAGTCATATGTAGGCTGTAAAGTGCCGGCCTTGCGTTTTAAAGCCTTCTTAGGCCTTATGCACACAGGCGTTTTGCCACCTCTCCTGGATGCCTTGGCTCCTGGCAGCAGCGTTATGGCAGAAAAAACGCTTGACACAATAAAAACGTGTGTACATGCGTCTAGACGCGTTTAGGCATGTTAAGCTCTTGGGTAGTGATGAGCCGAACACCCCCGGGTTCGGTTCGCACCAGAACCCGCGAACGGACCGAAAGTTCGCACGAACATTAGAACCCTATTAAATACAATGGATGCGAACGTTCGGATTCTAAAGTGCTAATTATAACGACTATTATCCATGTTATTGTCCGAAACAGAGTTTGGGAACCCGGGTTCTGCACCAGGGGACATGTATCAATGCAAAAAGAAGTTTTAAAAACGGACGTTTTCCGGGAGCAGTCATTTTAATGATGCATAAAGTGAAAAAAAAAAGTCAAATATTCCTTTAAATATTGTACCTGGGGGGTGTCTAAAGTATGCCTGTGAAGTGCCACGTGTTTCCCGTGTTTAGAACTGTCCCTGCACAAAATAACATTTCTAAAGGAAAAAAGCCATTTAAAACTGCTTGCGGCTTTAATGCAATGTCTGGTCCTGGTAATATGGATGAAAATCTTTAGGAAAAATGGCATAGCTACCCCATCAACCCCCCCCCCCCCCAACCCCAGCCCATTACCAGCCCCTTTGGGTCTTGTATGGATATTAAGGGGAACCCCGCACACAAAATAAAAAAGGACCTATATACTCTGAACAGCCGTATACAGGCGGTGCATACAAGACAGGGACTGTAGGTTTGTTCTTATGTAGAATCTGTTTGTAATTTTGAACAGCTGCATTGTTTAAGTGTAGCTCCATGCCAAATTCCTTTTTTTTAGCTTTTTGGAAAACATAGGGAACGGTTATCACCCCTGTCACATTTTTTTTTGCTGTCTGTGCCCCTGTTCAGAACATTTCACCTCACTTTGCGTCCCAATGACAACTGTTTTTGAAATGTGGTGTTTTTATTGAAACAAGGATTGGTGATAAAGCATCAGTAGAGAGGAGACACCTTTCTCCCATATTAATTCTTACAGGAGAGAATTTTCCTTCCAAGGGGTAGATTTCCTCTCACTTCCTGTTGTCTTCTTCCGTTTGCAAGTAGTAGTCGTTTGTAAGTTGGATGTTTGAAAGTAGGGACCTGCCGTATATACTCTGCAGAAATTGGCCCCTTAGGTGTTGGCACAAAACTGAAAGCACTCACAGTTATTCTTGGTGGGTGCTGGAACGCCCTGCTGTCAACTATTATATCAGGAATTGTAATAACATATAATTGTTGATCACTGGTACTAAAAATTGGGCCTTTGATGGTGGTGCTGGTGCCACAACACTGTAAGGCCTGACAGTTACTCTTGGTGGGCGCAGCAATGGGCCCTGCTGTGAATTATTAGATCAATAATTATAATTGCATGCCCCTGTTGAACAGGGGCTGAAAAAATAGGATTTTTATAACAGCTTACCTGTAAAATCCTTTTCTTGGAGTACATCACGGGACACAGAGCGACATAGTCATTACTAATGGGTTATATAGTTACCGTCAGGTGCTGGCACTGGCAACTTCCAAAACCGGAAGTACCCTCCCCTATATAAGCCCCTCCCATCCGGGAGCACCTCAGTTTTGTAGCAAAGCAATAAGTGTCCCCAAAGAGGGGCGGGAGCTCTGTGTCCCGTGATGTACTCCAAGAAAAGGATTTTACAGGTAAGCTGTTACAAAAATCCTATTTTCTTTCTCGTACATCACGGGACACAGAGCGACATAGTCATTACTAATGGGATGTCCTAAAGCAATGCCAAATGAGGGGGGGGGATACACCATATATAAGCTGAGCGCTATCAGACATGAGGATCTTTTGCGGCCTGCAACACACTGCGCCCAAAGGCGACATCCTCCTGACTTCTAACGTCCACCTGGTAGAACCTAGTAAACGTGTGTACTGAAGACCATGTTGCGGCCTTACAGACTTGAGCCAGGGAGGCCTGGTGATGCACTGCCCATGAAGTTCCAACTGCTCTCGTGGAGTGCGCCCTAACTTTGAACGGAGGCGGTCTACTTCTCAAGCTATAGGCTTGTATTATGACCTGTCGAATCCACTTGGCTAAAGTAGATTTTGACGCTGCCTGACCCTTTCTGGGGCCTTCCGGCAGAATAAACAAAGTATCCGTTCTGCGAATCTGAGCAGTGGCTTTTAGATAAGCTTTAACTGCTCTTACTACATCCAAAGAATGCAATAACTTTTCCTCTACCGAAGTAGGCTTGGGGAAAAAAGAAGGAAGAACCACATCTTGGTTCAAATGAAAACTCGATACCACCTTAGGAAGAAAGGCTGGATGAGGACGTAACACTACTCTGTCCTTATGGATAACCAGATATGGCTCCTTACAGGACATAGCTGCTAATTCCGATACTCTTTTAGCCGAACAAATGGCTACTAGAAAAAACAATTTCCTGGTGAGAAGCACTAAGGAAATATGCTGTAATGGTTCAAATGGTTGTTTCTGTAGAACCGACAGAACCAAGTTTAGATCCCATGGACATATGGGAATATTAACCGGAGGACTAATACGCATCACTCCTTGTATAAAGGCTTTGACTAGTGAATACGAAGCCAAGGGCCTTTGAAAAAATATTGACAAGGCCGAAATCTGACCTTTGATAGTACTCAAGGCAAGCTTCCTATCTACAGCCCATTGTAGGAAGTCCAGAATTCTACCTATTACATATTTACGTGGATGCCATTTCCTGGCCTCACACCAGGCGATGTATGCCTTCCAGATTCTATAGTAGATCTGCCTGGATACCGGTTTCCTGGCATTGATCATGGTAGACACCACAGCATTAGAGAGCCCTCTCCTTTTTAGAATGTGGGCTTCAATAGCCAGGCCGTCAAACCTAGGGCTGGTAAGGAAGGGTGGTATATCGGTCCCTGCGAAAGCAGGTCCGGACGATGTGGGAGGGTCCAAGGACTCCCCACAGACATTTTTACAATCTCCGCGTACCATGCTCTTCGGGGCCACGCTGGAGCCACCAGAATCACTGGTTTCTTTTCTACCCTGATTCTGCGGAGTAATCGAGGTAACAATTGTGGCGGTGGGAATGCATATATCAGCTTGAACTGATCCCAAGGGAACACTAGGGAATCCGAGCCGCACGCTAGGGGATCCCTTGTCCAAGAGACAAACCTGTCCACTTTCATGTTGAACCTGGATGCTAGCAGATCTACATCCGGTGTTCCCCACCGCTGACATATTGTCCGGAAAACCTCGGGATGAATGGACCATTCCCCTGGGCATAATTGTTGGCGACTTAGAAAGTCCGCCTTCCAATTCTCCACCCCTGGAATGAATACCGCAGATATGGCTGGGACATATCTTTCTGCCCATCTCAGGATGTAATTTACTTCCCTTTGGGCTGCACGACTCCTGGTGCCCCCCTGACGATTGATATATGCCACTGCTGTGGCATTGTCTGACTGAACTCTGACAGGGGACCCTTGGAGTTTGGATGTCCATGCTACTAGGGCATACCGGGCTGCTCGTATCTCTAAGAGATTGATGGGCAGGGCCTTTTCCGCATCCGACCATCTGCCCTGGAGAGACCATTGCTCCAGTACTGCTCCCCAGCCTAAAAGGCTGGCATCTGTAGTGACCACCTTCCAAGAAATCGGACTGAAGGATTTCCCTCTTTCCAGATTCCGGGGAACCAACCACCAACGGAGGCTTCTGCGAACGGAAGGGGACAAGGACATTGGTACGTCCAGAGCCTGAACTTTTTTGTTCCAGGCTGACAGTATGGCCCTTTGCAACTTCCTTGAATGGAATTGACCGTAGGGTACTGCTTCGAATGATGCCACCATTTTTCCCAGCAGCCTCATGCACAGGCGTATGGATGGCTGTCTTTTTGAACCCACTAAGTGGATCAAATCTCTCAAAGACGACCCCTTTTCTCGAGGCAAGAAAATTTTTCTCTGGTCTGAATCCAGCCTTAGCCCCAAGTATTCCAGACTTTTGACTGGTTTTAGGGCTGACTTGTCTCGGTTGATAATCCAACCGTGATATTCCAGATACTTGATTGTCTCGTGAACAACCACTTCTAGTTTTTCCACTGAGTGGTCTATCAGCAACAAGTCGTCTAGATATGCCATTATCGTTACACCTCGTGTTCTTAGATTGGCCAATAATGGGGCCAGAATTTTTGTGAACACTCTTGGTGCTGTGGCCAGACCGAAGGGTAAGGCTCTGAACTGAAAATGGCGCCCTTCTATCGCAAAGCGTAGAAATTTTTGGTGGGCTGGAAAGATGGGGATGTGCAAATAAGCATCTTTGATGTCGATCGAGGCTAACCATTCCTCCCCTTGTAGGGCAGTGGCCACCGATCGGATCGACTCCATCCGGAAAGTCCTGATATGTAGGAATTTGTTTAGCCCTTTTAGATTTAATATGGCTTCGGAACTGTAAAGAGGTTTGAGTAAAACCCGAACCCCCATTCTTCCAGGGGGACCTCTATAATTACTGCTTGAAGCAATAATTGTTCCAGTGCCAACAGGAGGGATCCTCTCTTCTGGGGATCCCTTGGCACGTTCGACCTTATAAAGCGGGAAGGAGGGGAGTTTTTTAACTCCAATTTGTATCCCAGATTTACTGCGGAGAGCACCCATCTGTCTCGGATCGTGTCCCGCCAGGTTTCTGTGAACAACTGAAGTCTTCCCCCCACCCGATTGGGTGGGGGCAACCCTTCATGCATTTGACTTTGGGGGAGGTTTTGTACCTCTCCTGCTCCAGGGCTTCTTGTTACCCTGCAACTGTCCCTGATTTTTACCTCCGGGATTTGACCGGGGAGGCCGTCGGAACTGTTTCACAGCCGATGTCCTAGGGACTGGAGAAGCCGGCCTCTTAAAAGAGGGACCTCTAACTCTATTTTTGACCGGCAAGAGTGTACTTTTACCGCTGGAAATTCTCTGGATATACTTGTCCAGGTCTTCCCCGAATAAGCGCTCCCCATGGAATGGGAAGCTGACCAGCAATTTTTTACAGGGAGCTTCAGCAGACCAGTTTTTGAGCCATAGAAGCCTGCGCATATGTACTACAGACAGCGTAAGGCGGGAGGCCTGATGGATTGAATCCTTTATAGCGTCCACCGCAAAGCATAAGGCTCTAGGTAGATCAGCTAGAGCAAGAGCCTGCTGATCTGGCACGTCCCTTAAGACCTGTTTCAACTGATCCTTCACTGCTTGGCAGACCCCTATAGCTGCCACTGCTGGTTGTGTCACCAATCCTGCTGTAGAAAAAGCAGATTTCAATAAGGACTCCAATTTTTTATCTATTGGGTCCTTGAACATTTGGACATTTTCCACCGGACATGTCAGTGATTTATTCACACAAGAGATGGCTGCGTCCACTGTAGGGACCTTCCATTTTCTGACGAACTTATCCTCCATAGGATAGACCACCGGAAATCTCTTGGGGGGAGTAAATATTTTGTCAGGATGCTCCCAATCCTGGTAAATGAGCCCCTCCAGTAAAGGATGGATCGGAAAAGAACAAACAGTCTGGGGAGCTTTTAGCGACCCCAACGAGGAGACAGAAGAGGAGGATGGCTCCGCAAGTGGCATTTTAAATGCTGATCGGACCATATTAGTCAGGGACTGCACCCATAACCTCTCAGCATGTGATGCTGAGAACGGCTCCTCCACTGTTGATTCCTCTACAACTGAATCAACCTCATCCTGATCCCCCTCAGGTAGGTCGTTCTCTGTATGGGACTGTTGCTCTGTTAACAGGCACTCTGAGGGAGGAGACGGAGATCGAGCGCTTTTCTCCTGTGACAGGGAAGCAGCAATTAGTGCTGACAATCTCTCTTCCAGCCCTCCCAGAGCTGAGGAAAAAACCTCCTCTGTTACATACACAGGAGCAGGTGAACTGGGGACAGCCACAGTACCAGGTACTCCTGGGGGTGCCCTACGGTCACTAACCTCTGATTCTTCAGGGGAGACTGGTGCAGCCAAAGCATGCCCAAGATCCTCAGAGCCCGATGGAGACCCCCTATTCCTCCTGGAATTTCTAGTCCCGGAGTTTTTAGACGGCATATTCCTAAGCCACAAAGCTGAGGTATTCCAGCCGAAAATACACCAGTTACTGATAATAGTCTAGCATAAATGCTGCTATAATAAACAGTTGGTGTCTACTAATGTGCCTTTCTAGGGGATGCCTGTATCAACCGCTTGCTGTATGCCTTTAAATGTTGCCAGCTCTGTCTCTGTACTTCATAGCCAGCTTACTGCAATAATGTGGCTTTTTAAAAACCTGCTGGGACGCCCGCACATGCGCAGAAGCGCTGCGGCGCGCACAGAGCGTCATCCCCCAGGCCCCGCCCCTTTTTCCGGCCACCTCTATATATAGAGGCGCGTGCACGCGCACGCGCGCGGCCACGTGCGCCTCGGCGCTAATTTTCAAACATGGAAACCAGGGACAGGAGCCAGGGCCCCCTTTGCCGCAGGCCGGGGGATAGACGAACACTGCAACATGGCAGAGGAAACAGTTTCCTGTAGGAGAACTCACCAGCTGCCTGGACTTTGCTCTCTGAGAAGAAACTAGTCCATATGACAAGAAAAACATTCCACAGCGGCCTCTAGTGGACAAACACAGGTACCGCAGTTTAATATACTAAACATATATAAAAAAAACATTCTTTTTTTTTTTTTTTTTTTCTTGACCACCATTAAAAATTATTACATTTTTTTAGTAGTTACAGGCATGCACAGATATTAGCGGGAATACCATTAGGTAACAGACAGAAAGACAAATTAGGCTTGGGGGTCCCCCAATAGAACCAAGTTCCTGGGGGCCCCCACTTACCTGTTCCCCGCCGCAGGACTTTGTTTGGTCCACAAAAGCCCAAACTTCACCTATCACGGCAGGCATTGTAATCAAACCTTCAGGGACCGGGTTCCCAAGGATTCCACTCCCCTGGACCTGTATAGCACCCTGCACAGAAAACATCTTGGTCGTGGGTATGACCAGAGCTCTGGATCCCAGGGTCCAGCTCTCCTAAGAGAAGCATTACAGGCAGAACCTTGCTCTTCTCTGCAAGGCCCGGGTACCGACCGTTTAGCTATGAAGCTTTTTTGGTCGGATCCGGAATAGCTTACTGAGGCCCAAAAGAACCTGTACGCAAGCTCAGTGAAAAACACATGTTTCTTCTTGGCCAACACCTTAGACACTGGCAAAAAACTGAGGTGCTCCTGGATGGGAGGGGCTTATATAGGGGAGGGTACTTCCGGTTTTGGAAGTTGCCAGTGCCAGCACCTGACGGTAACTATATAACCCATTAGTAATGACTATGTCGCTCTGTGTCCCGTGATGTACGAGAAAGAAATTGGGCCTTTGGTGGTGGTGGTGATGGTGGTGCTGGTGCCACAACACTGTAAGGCCTGACAGTTACTCTTGGTGGGCGCAGCAATGGGCCCTGCTGTGAATTATTCGATCAATAATTATAATTGCATGCCCCTGTTGAACAGGGGCTGAAAAATTGGGCCTTTGGTGGTGGTGGTGATGGTGGTGCTGGTGCCACAACACTGTAAGGCCTGACAGTTACTCTTGGTGGGCGCAGCAATGGGCCCTGCTGTGAATTATTAGATCAATAATTATAATTGCATGCCCCTGTTGAACAGGGGCTGAAAAATTGGGCCTTAGGCACTGGTGGCACAACACTGCAACCCCTCACAAATACTGTACTTGGAGCACAGCAATGAGGCCTGTTGCAAAGTATTGCATCCAAAATTTTAATTACACGCCCCTGTTAAACAGGGGCTGAAAAATTGGGCCTTAGCCACTGGTGGCGTCACCCATAAACCAAAATGATCTTCCAAGCTATCATCATTAATCGTATCATTGAGGAGGAGGAGGAGGATAGCCAGTCAACATAACAGCACAGGCACTCAGCATCAGCATCAGTCTTGAAGGGATGTGACATTTTAAAATCAATTAGTCTGTTATATCAGCATCAGGTGTGTGGTAGCTGGTGGTGATCCAAGACTGGTTCATCTTGATGAAAGTCAGTCGATCAACCGAGTCGGTGGACAGGCGCACCCTGTGATCCGTGACAAATCCTCCAGCAGCACTGAATGTGCGTTCTGAAAGAACGCTGGATGCAGGACAGGCCAGTAGCTCAATTGCATACTGTGCAAGCTCTGGCCAGTGATCCATCCTCAAGACCCAGTAAGCCAGAGGATTTTCGGTGGGGAAGGTGTCCAAGTCTGACCTTGCCCCTAGGTATTCCTGCACCATGTATATCAGACGCTGGCGATGGTTGCTGGAACCGATCATACTTTGGGGCTGCGGACTAAAGAATTGTCTGAATGCATCGGTCAGACGGCCACCTTCCCCACCGCTCCTTCTTTGACTGCCCGAAGCCTCAGCAACTCGTTGTCCAGGACCAGGAGTTTGTAACCTCCCAGTCTCTGGGAACGCGTTGCACAGACCTTTCTGCAAGGCCTCCCGGAGTTGTCTCATCCTCTGCTCCCTCTGCGACGGTAACATAAGGTCCGCAACCTTACCCTTGTACCGTGGATCAAGGAGAGTGGCCAGCCAGTAATGGTCCCTCTCCTTGATCCGAAGAATACGAGGATCCTTCCGCAGACTTTGCAGGATCAGGGAGGCCATGCAGCGTAGGTTAGCTGAGGCATTCAGTCCGGAGTCCTCTGGGTCACTAAGGACGACATGATCCGCAGCCACCTCCTCCCAGCCACGTACAAGTCCACTGGTTTCTTGGGACTGTAAATCATCCCTAAAAGACTGCTGCTGATGATGCTGAGTGCCAGCCTCCACCTCCATGCTGACACAATCCTCCTCCTCCTCCTCCTCCTCCTCTTCCTCTTCCTGTGCGATGGGTGGGACAGAAGGAACACTGTCTGGGTAAAGGGGGCCTTGAGAGGCAAGGAAGTCCTCCTCTTCCTGCCTCTGTTCTGCCTCAAGTGCCCTGTCCATTATTCCACGCAGCGTGTGCTCCAACAGGTGGACAAGAGGTACAGTGTCACTGATGCATGCACTGTCACTGCTCACCATCCTCGTGGCCTCCTCAAATGGTGCCAGGACAGTGCATGCATCCCTGATCATGCCCCACTGGCGTGGTGAAAAAAACCCGAGCTCCCCTGACCCTGTCCTGGTGCCGTAGTCGCACAGGTACTCATTGATGGCCCTCTGCTGCGTGTGCAGCCGCTGCAGCATGGCCAACGTTGAGTTCCACCTGGTGGGCATGTCACATATAAGGCGGTTCTTGGGCAGGTTCAACTCCTTTTGCAGCTCAGCCAGGCGAGCACTGGCATTATAAGATCTGCGGAAATGCACACAGACTTTCCTGGCCTGCCTCAGGACATCCTGTAAGCCCGGGTACCTGCCCAAGAACCGCTGCACCACCAGGTTAAGGACGTGAGCCATACAGGGCACATGGGTCAGTTGTCCCTGTCGGAGGGCGGAGAGGAGGTTGGTGCCATTGTCGCAAACCACCATTCCTGGCTTAAGCTGGCGTGGCGTCAACCACCTCTTGGCCTGCCCCTGCAGAGCAGACAGGACCTCTGCCCCAGTGTGGCTCCTGTCCCCCAAACACACCAGCGCAAGCACGGCATGGCATCTTTTTGCCTGCGTACTTGCGTAGCCCCTTGAACGCCTACGGAGCACCGCTGGTTCCGAGGACAAACCACAGGAAGAGGCCATGGAGGAAGAAAAAGAGGAGGGGGTGGAGGAGAGAGGTGTGTCACAACCAGTAGTAGCATTTTGGAGGTGTGGCGGTGGAACAACCTCCAACACTACTGCACCTTGTCCTGCATCCTTCCCAGCTGCCAAAAGAGTGACCCAATGGGCCGTGAAAGAAAGGTAACGTCCCTGTCCATGCCTGCTGGACCATGAGTCAGCGGTAATATGCACCTTACCGCTGACCGCCCTGTCCAGCGAGGCCAAGACATTGCCTTCCACATGCCTGTAGAGAGCCGGAATCGCCTTCCGTGCGAAAAAGTGGCGTTTGGGAACCTGCCACTGAGGAACCGCACATTGCACAAACTCACGGAAGGGGGCCGAGTCTACCAACTGAAAAGGCAGCAGTTGAAGCGCTAGCAATTTAGCCAAGCTAGCATTCAACCGCTGGGCATGTGGATGGTTGGGAGTGAACTTCTTTCGACGGTCCAGCAGCTGGGGCAGGGAAATTTGCCTGCTAGAATCGGACGTTGGTGTACTGCTAGCAGAGTGCCCGCAAGTACTTGGCTGTGACACACCTAATTCTACACCTTCATTCCTCTCAGAGCAGGTTTCAGAGAGGACTGAAGGTATACTGGGGTTGGAGATCCCAGCTGATGCGGTGCAAGAAGAGGTCAGCTTTGTTCTTTGGTGTGGGTCTTTAAGGTAGGCTTGCCAACGAACTGCATGGCAGGTCAACATATGTCTGATCAAGCATGTGGTGCCCAAGCGGCTGATGTTTTGGCCACGCGATATACGCTTGAGACATATGTTGCAAACAGCAGCTGTGCGATCTGATGCACTCGCCTCAAAAAAGGCCCACACCAAATAACTTTTTGAATGACGGGCAGAGGCAGCGCCCTGCACAGGCGGAGCTCTGCGGTGTGATTCCGTCGGTGTGCTGCCCATACGCTGGCCACTCAAGGGCATCCTGCCTCGTTGGAGATGTGCCTCCTCCTCATCCTCCTCCTCTCTCCTATTAGGCACCCACGTGGAGTCAGTGACCTCATCATCCCCTCCCTCCTCATCACTGGAGCCAATCTGGCAGTATGCTGCAGCTGCTGGAGCATGACTGCCAGATTGGTGTCCTTCTTGAGCATCCCCTCTCTCTGCTCTCACGCTACTGCCTTCCTCTAGCTGGGTATCATCATCAGATCCTTCGAAACGCTGGGCATCCTCCTGGAGCATGTACCCAACACTGTGCTCAAACAGTTTGGGGGACTCCTCAGGAGGAGGACATGGTGGGTCTAGGGAAGGATTGACTAATGAAGATAATGATACCAGAGAAGAGGAGGCTTTGGCAGCTGCTTTGCCAGTACCCTGAGCCTGGGTGAGAGAGGATGAGGAGGATGAGGTGGGCTTGGTCATCCACTCTACCAAGTCTTCGGCATGATGTGGCTCAACATGTCCAGCTGCCGAAAAGAAGGACAAGCGTGTCCCATGGCCATGTGCTGATGACAATGCACCGCGTCCACGACCAGCACTGTTGCCCCCAGACACAGAGCCTGCTTGCCCTCTTTTTTTGCCTCCTGACTGTCTGCCTCTCCTTGTTTGCCTTCCAGACATTTTAATGGATGGCCTGCAGGGAGATGGGAAAAAGAGCAATAAGGGCTACCTTCAGGTGTATACTGTGCAGGAGGCTTAGCAACAATGACACTGACACTGTCCCCTGCCTATCCTTCTCTGTCCCTAAACTCAAGGATTGAAAATATGGAACAGCAAAATTGGTTTAGAACAGAATAGCACACTGACACTTTCCCTCACTGTCCTACTCTGTCCCTCCCTACAAACAAGATTTAGCACAGAATAGCACACTGATAGTTTCTACGAGTGTCCTTCTCTGTCCCTAAACTCAAGGATTTCAAATATGGTTCAGCAAGATTGGTTTAGAACAGAATAGCACACTGACACTTTCCCTCACTGTCCTACTCTGTCCCTACAAACAAGATTTAGCACAGAATAGCACACTGACACTTTTCCCTCACTGTACCTCTCTGTCCCTACAAACAAGGTTTAGTACAGAATAGCACACTGTCACTGACACTCTCCCTACCTATCCTTATTTGTCCCTAAACACAAGGAATCCAGGATTAGTAAAGGAAAAAAAATGACACTGTCCCTGCCTATGCTTCGCTTTCCCTGCTCCGGAACACACTACACAAGGCCGCCGCGCTGGCGGCCTTTTATAGTGTGGGGCGTGTACTAAACCCCCTCAGCAATAATTGGCCACAGGCATCCTGCCTGTGGCCAATCATTGCTCTCCTCGCTGCCGGCGCTGTGATTAGCCAAGCATGCGGGGTCACAGTGCATGCTTGGCCAATCACAGTGCCTGGATGACACTGCGATGGCGTAGTGCATTGTGGGCCGTTCGCGTCACTCGAATTTGGCGCGAACGGCCCAAATCGTTCGATCTTCGTCGAACGATCGAACAGCCGATGTTCGAGTCGAACGTATGTTCGACTCGAACACGAAGCTCATCCCTACTCTTGGGTATTAATTCATTTCATTGGCCAGAATATTTGATTGAAATCCATTAATGTTTAAGCATTTTTTCTGCCAAGACGCTGCTGCTTCTGAGGACAGATGGATATTTTCTGGGAGGCAGTCAGCAATGAGAGCCCTCATTTCAGCCCCTGTCTTTTCTACAATGGTTTTTCTATGCACTGTCCAGGATAAAGTGGGAGTTGGTGGAAATTCTGAGTACAATACACTGGGAGATGACGAGTGTGAATGCCAATCCCATACATTCCAATCTCACGACTTAGAGCAGGAAATGGAGTACACCTGCTGCCGGACGGAGGGTGTGATCTCTACATTGTACAGACACCATTCTGGTCGGAATGCTTTGATAAATGATAGATACGGGGAAAGGATTATACAAAACTGGATAAGATACAAAGTACATTCACGTATTTATGAACATAAAAGCCAGATGAACAGTGACAAGATGCAGATTGCGCTATCTCATGGCAATAAGGCTTCTAGAGTTGTCAAATTAGAGACCTGCTAAGATCCCTGCACTTTACGCATTACTTATGTATGGAAATCACACGTTGCTTCTGTAACCAGATCCCACATGCAGATTTTTATACATCCTGCATTTTCTATTAGAGAAGTGCAGGTTATTCAGATGAACGGATTGTAACATGGCCATATATTTAGCAATCTGATGGTACACTTCCCTTTAAGGTCACCATACATGTTACAATCTGATTGTACAATCATAGTTAACCATAGTTGTTGTTGTGGTACAGAGAGGTTGACAACCTTAATGCTGGTCTGATACAAGTATATCAAGCTGTACTTTCCAAAAAACGGGGTGGCTTTGATATTTTTAATAAATACTGTATAGCCATTATTAATCATTCATTACTCAATCAAACCTGTTGTGACGTTGCATCCTGTTCAAGCCAATCACACAGTACATACAGCAGCCAATCAATTTCTAAAAATGATTACCTTCAGCATCTGATTTTCCTATAAACTTTTACATTTACGGCTCATTCGCAGTCTGCGTTCAGGGCTGATCATTCGCTGCATGAGTGATCACATTGATTGGATGTGGGAGACGACAGCCTCCCATTGCTTTCAATAGGGTTGCCTCCCGCAGCTAATTGGGGGACCTACAGAACTTCAGCCACATGTATTCAAAGACCAACTTTCTCCAAACCCATACTGGAGCCCATTCACACTAATGGAAGGTGTACAGAGCAACCTTATGGCACCTGCTACATCTACATAAAGAGTTTACACATCATGTCAAATCCCAGGTGTAACTGGGGAAGATCAGGGATCAATCACCAAATCCAAGTCCGATCAGAGATCACTTATAATATAGGATCATTAAATCAATGTCAGATCAGAGATCACTTATAATATAGGATCATTAAATCCAAGTCCGATCAGGGATCACTTATAACATAGGATCATTAAATCAACGTCAGATCAGAGATCACTTATAATATAGGATCACCAAATCCAAGTCCGATCAGAGATCACTTATAATATAGGATCATTAAATCAATGTCAGATCAGAGATCACTTATAATATAGGATCACCAAATCCAAGTCAGATCAGAGATCACTTATAATATAGGATCACCAAATCAATGTCAGATCAGAGATCACTTATAATATAGGATCATTAAATCAATGTCAGATCAGAGATCACTTATAATATAGGATCACCAAATCAATGTCAGATCAGAGATCACTTATAATATAGGATCACCAAATCCAAGTCAGATCAGAGATCACTTATAATATAGGATCACCAAATCAATGTCAGATCAGAGATCACTTATAATATAGGATCACCAAATCCAAGTCCGATCAGAGATCACTTATAATATAGGATCACCAAATCAATGTCAGATCAGAGATCACTTATAATATAGGATCACCAAATCCAAGTCCGATCAGGGATCACTTATAATATAGGATCACCAAATCAATGTCAGATCAGAGATCACT
Organism: Rana muscosa; assembly: GCA_029206835.1. Lineage (NCBI taxonomy): Eukaryota > Metazoa > Chordata > Amphibia > Anura > Ranidae > Rana > Rana muscosa. The sequence continues at coordinate 1,135,147,183 of CM055116.1, read as the reverse complement.
TATAATATAGGATCACCAAAACCAAGTCAGATCAGAGATCACTTATAATATAGGATCACCAAATCCAAGTCCGATCAGAGATCACTTATAATATAGGATCACCAAATCCAAGTCAGATCAGAGATCACTTATAATATAGGATCACCAAATCCAAGTCAGATCAGAGATCACTTATAATATAGGATCACCAAATCCAAGTCAGATCAGAGATCACTTATAATATAGGATCACCAAATCCAAGTCAGATCAGAGATCACCTACAAGAGTTTATTACAAACATCCAGGATCACTAATCCAAGTCATAGATGAGCAGATCCCCTGATCCCTTCCATGGACACCCCACTGAGTCTATGGACTGCTCTCACCTGGAGGACTCCCAGCAGCAGCTGTCCCCGGCGGTGCACTCAGCACAAGAGAGGAGATGATGTGGGAATGGATGGAGGAGAGTCCCTGTGCACCTCCCTCCTCACATTACACTGAGTGCTGGGAGTGGCCCAATGGGAAGGAGATGTCATGTGTCTGATAATGGGATCCTTCATGACTTCTGGCTGTAAAATCATCATCTGCTATTACCTCTGACTCTAAGCCCAGGTTCACACACGGCTGCGGGAATGAAGCTGTGCGAGTTCAGCTGAACTTTTCACTCCCGATTTCAGCCGCGATTACAGAGATATCTGTGCAGGTTTCTGCACAGATGTCAATGCCAGCCCTGGTTCACACTGATGCGTTTTGACATGTCAAATTGCATGTCAAACGGCGGCATTTGCCCAAAATTGCCATCTGTGGCGCTGCACAGATTTCAAAAAGTCGTTTCTGTACTACTTTTTTGCGATTGCGGCCTGCGATTTACATTGACATCTGTGCAGAAAACTGCACAGATGTCTCTGAAATCGGGGCCAAAATCGGGACTGAGGGCCGGTTCACACTGTTGCGAATTCTATTGCAAATTTAATCCGTTGCAATCGCTCAAATTCGCAAGTCATTTTAATAACATAGTTTTCCATGTGTGCCGTTCACATCCATGCGTTGCGAATCTAATCTGCGTAATAAAAGGGTCCTGTGCGAGTTTGATCCGTGTGCGATGCGAATTCAGCTCAATAGACTGCAATAGAACTCGGAATGGAAACGCAATCTTCCATTCACATCACTGCGATCTCCAATTTTTTATTTATTTTTTTGCTTCCCCCTCCTTCTCCTCCCATCCTTTCCTCCTCACTGCCCCTCCCTTCCCCTCACTTTCTGTTCCTTGCCCATGTGCTGTGCTGGTCAGTGGTAATCTTTCATGCCAACATGCCCAGCAGATGCAGGAAGACTGGTGACGAAAATGAAGATCTGATAAGGCTGGTGCAGCAAAGACAGTACCTCTGGGACAGCCGGGACCCACGACACAAAGATTCGCCAAAAAAGAACAGAGGATGGTAAGAGATTGTTAACATCCTGTTTCCTGAGTGGGACAGCCTGACACCTAAGGCCACTTTCACACTGAGGCGCTTGAAAAACTGCCAGTAAAACACTGATCGCTTTTGAAGCGCTTTTCAGGCGCTTTTGAAGCACTTTCAATTCATTTCAATGGAGAGGGGGGCTTTTTCAGTGCACTGCCCCAGTGTGAAAGGATTCATTGATTTTAATGGAAATACGTTTTCAGACGCTTTTTTTACCGTGAAAGCACCTGAAAAGCACCTAAGTGTGAAAGTGGTCTAATGTTTAGGAAGACCTGCGTAAGTATAACTGCCTCTCTGCATTCAAGCTATATTTCTGATGCCATCTAGCTATTCCTATGTTCATTAGAATTAGACCACTTTCACACTGAGGCGCTTTCACGCTAAAAAAAGCTCCTGAAAAGCTTACGAAAACTTGTTTCTATTAAAATCAATGAATGCTTTCACACTGGGGCAGTGCACTGAAAAAACGCTGCTCTCCATTGAAATGAATTGAAAGTGCTTCAAAAGCACCTGAAAAGCACTCAGTGTTTTACTGGCAGTTTTTTTCAAGCGCCTCAGTGTGAAAGAGGACTTATGGGTAGCTGGGTTAGCTTGGTTACAATTAGGGTTAGGTTTAGTGTTAGGGTTACGGTTAGGGTTAGTGTTCTGGTTAGGGATAGTGGGGGGGGAGGGATGTAGGGTGAGGGATGGAGGGGGGGCGGGATGTAGGGTAAGGGATGGAGAGGGGGCGGGATGTAGGGTGAAGGATGGAGGGGGGGCGGGATGTAGGGTGAGGGATGGAGAGGGGCGGGATGTAGGGTGAGGGATGGAGAGGGGGCGGGATGTAGGGTAAGGGAGGGGTGGAGGAATGGGGAGAAAGTAGACTTTTAAATAATTACTCACCTTCCCACTGACATACGAGTGTAGTTTAAAAATTTCTCATCATGTGCTCGTAGATCATTATAGATGATCCTGAACTGGCCTCCCTCCTCCCTATTTGCAATTACAGGGTGGACCCAGTATCTTCTACTTGGCAGCATCATCCTCCTCCTCAACCTGGCTTTTTTCTTTTTTATCATGACTGCAGAAGTAGCAGTTACTACTGCTGTCATAACCAAAGGCAATGCATGGTGATAGATGCTGAAACACACAATATTCCACGCTCCTCTCTACACACTCCACAATAACCAGTAAGAGAACAGGAAGTTTATACAGCTATTTTTACGTCACACTGGGTTCTATTGGCCAGACATAAATTTACAATCCCCTCCCAATTTGACAACCAATTCGCAATATTTGCAGTAGAATCACAGTAGATTCACAAGAACACATAAAAAATGTTGAATTTGGGATATTTAAACCCAGGAGAATTGATCTGGGAAGTATAGGGGGGCTCATTCAGGTGGGCGAACAAGAATCTGCAATTCTTCCCAGCGGGAAAAATACCTCCAGACAGATTTGTACTGTGTAAAAACCACGAGCCGCCACTACATCACATGTAACCCCCATCCCAGCAGTTACATGTCATTAGGGGCCTTATTAGAATGACCCCTAAACAAACTTTATTCTGGTCGCATACGGCAGTGCCACTGTCCACCAAATGCGGCATGCCATTTAATGTTTGCCACGGCAGTGAAGCAAAGCATTTCATCCACAACATTAAAGCCCTGATCGGCTGCATTTTTGTGTTCAGATGGCCAATTGGGGGGGGTATCAGCGGTCCAACCTCCTGCTTTTACTGCCCGTGCATATTGGGAGCAGACTGCAGCACATACACCAATCAGCCAAAACATAAAGATCAGCGACAGTTAAAGTCAATACCATTGATTATCTTGTTACAATGACACCTGAAAGTTAGTAGGATATATTAGGCAGTTAGTGAACATGTTGTCCCTGAAGTTGATGTGTTGAAAGCAGAAAAATGGGCAAGCTTAACCCCTTCCCGCCGGCTACACACACAAAAATAGTTTTATAGTTGGTAAGGTTGAATAAAGACACAAGTCCATCCAGTCCAACCTGTGTAATTGGTGTATGTGTGTTCATGCCGATAATCATTTCCCATATCCCTGTATATTGTGTTCACTAAGATGCACATCCAAGGGTCTTTTAAAACTATCAATACTTCCTGCCGACACCACCAACATGCGGCCTCTCTGATGGTTTGCCTTTAACCACTTCCTGCCCGCCATATAGCAGAACGACGAGCGGAAAGTGGTTGTATTATCCTGACTGGATGTTATATGATGTCCAGCACGATAAGCCGCGGGGTCGCGCAGCATGGCGATCGGTGGTGTGGTGTATCACTTTGACACATTGCATCTCCGATCCTGGTAAAGAGCCTCTGACATAGGCTCTTTACCAAGTGATTAGCTGTGTCTAATCACAGCTGATCACATGGTAACCAGGAAGAGACATTCATCGGCTTTTCCTCTACTTGTACTGACAGGCACGAGTAGAGGAGAGCCGATCGGCTGCTCTCCGGACAGGGGGGGTCTGTGCTGATAATCAGCGCATTCATTATCAGTGCAGACCTATCGAGGATGCCCACTGGAGACCACCAGGGATGCCAATCAGTGCCTATTAGGATGGCACTCTGTGGCCATCAGTGATGCCTGTCAGTGCCTCCTGATCAGTGCTGCCTATCAGTGCTACCCATCAGTGCCGCCCTATAAGTGCCCACCAGTGCCACCTCAGTGCTGCTTATCAGTGCCGCATATAAGTGCATCATCATCAGTGCCACCTCATCAGTGCCAATCAGTACTGCCGCGGAGCTGCACGTGCCGTCAGCCTCAGTAGTGAAGGAGAAAACATACTTATTTACAAAGTTTTGTAACAGAAACAAAGAAAAACATATTTTTTCAAAATTTTCGTTTTTTATTTATTTGGAGCGGAAAAAAAAAACCCCAGTAGTGATCAAATACCACCAAAAGAAAGCTCTATTTGTGGGGGGGGGAATATAAAAGTTTTGTTTGGGTACCGTGTTGCATGACCGCGCAATTGTCATTCAAAATGCGACAGCGGTAAAAGCTGAAAATTGGACTGGGCAGGAAGGGGGTAAAAGTGCCCTGTATTGAAGTGGTTAATACAGATACCATGCATATATGCAGCCCTGTGTAAACACAAAACTGCGCTGAGAGTGCGTGCCCTGCGTGCTCCCAGTACAGTCACCAGTGGGGACCGATCTGAAAACTCCTGATGCATACTTGCGATCAGGAGCTTTCTGATCATATGACCGCTGTGACAGCCAATCACAGCGGTCACGTGACCCAAATGCCCACCTCCACCTCCTGGCAACTAGAAGTTCTTAAAGGGCCAGGAGGGAGTGGTGGGAAGGGGTTAAGGATTTGGGTGACTTTGAGAAGGGCCAAGTTGCAATTAAGATACCTGACAGGTTAAGTGAATAAGATTGATAATCTTGTTACAATGGCATCTGAAAGTCGGTGGGATATATTAGACAGCAAGTAAATATGTTGTCCATGAAGTTGATGTGTTGAAAGCAGAAAAATGGGCATTGCTGGTTGTTGTTCATGGGGCTGTGTAGCCCATGCGGACCCGTGTCCACAGCCAAAAGTGCCTACAATGGCCACTTGAGCATGAGAAGTGGACCGCAGAGCAATGGAAAAAGGTGGCCTGGTGTGATGAATCATGTTTTCTTTTACATCATGTAGATGACTGTGTACATGTTCATCACTTGGGGAACAAATGGCACCAGGATGCAGTATGAGAAGAAGGCAAGTTGTCAGAGGCAGAGTAATGCTTTGGGCAATGTTCTGCTGGGAAGCCTTGGGTCCTGCCATTCATGTGGATGTTATTTAGACACGTACCACCTACCTTGGTGCTGACCAAGTACACCCCTGTATTGAAACAGTATTCCCCAATGGATGTGACCTCTTTCACCAGGATAATGCATTCTGCCACACTGCAAAAATGGTTCAAGAATGGTTTGAGGAACACAACGAGATTTTCCAGATCTCAATCCATTGAGCACCTGTGGGATGTTCTGTAAAAACAAGTCTAATCCATAGAGGCTCCACCTCACATCTTACAGGACTTAAAGGATCGGCTGCTGACGGCTTGGTGCCAGTTACCACAGCAGACCTTCAGAGGTCTATTGGAGTCCACACCTCGATAAGTCAGGGCTGTTTTGGTAACAAAAGAGCGACCTACTCAGTATTAGGTGGGTCATCATAATGTTATGACTGATCAATGTATAAACTCTATGCACATAGAAACCTTGGTGGGCACTGAACATTGGGCTCCAGTATTGTAATAGAAAGGGGGGGGGTTAACCAATTAGTGACAGTGTCATTATCATATAAGGGTTCATGAACATGGACTAAAATAGGCATTTTTTAATGCCTAACGTAAATCTCCCACCACTTTCCCACGCCGCGGAGGTGCACGTGCCATCTACAGCCTGCCACACAAATCTATAGCTGTGTGCAGCCGTATTCACGTGAACACCAATACTTCCAACACATGCAGGTCCCTGTTTTTTTAGAACGCAGACGTTTTGCATTCAGGAAATATGTCTGAAACGCATTTGCGGGTAAGTGCCGATGTAAAGAAGCATCTGCAGTTACAAGATTACAGCTGCGTATAGCCATCCATTTGTAAGGCATGACATGTGTGTTGGAAAATTAACGCTAGCCACAAAGTGAGACCTGGAGGAGAAAATAGACAGAGGGGCTACATGATTAAGGGAGGAACAGGGTCAGGGAACGGTCAGCTAGGTCAGTGTGCTTGGTGGGGGTGTAGCCCTTACCTGATTGAAGGCAGAGGTTGAAGGGACAGGGTCAGATGAGAGGGTCTTTGCGGTGAGCTAGTTCTTTCACATTCCGAGGAGTCAGGAGAAGTGGCAACTTCCCACCTGCCCGCCCTGGTGTTAGGAGTTACAGCAGTGGATAGGTAGTGGTGGTGTGTTTTGTGTCTCAAGTTTTGACCAAGTTTATAAAACAAAAAATATATATATATGTAGCGGGGCGTTAAATCTAAGGGAATGTTTGAGTGGTAGGGGGCTAGGGTTGAACTGCTGGTACAGTGCTGTGCCTTGGATGTCCCCTCTTGGTGGTGGTATGGTGGGCGTGGTGGTATGGTGGGCGTGTCGGCCTGCTGTGCATGCCAGGAGAGGATATTAAAGGGGCAGACCCTGTCTGTAAGGGGTGAGTTCCCGGGGGTCCGACCCCGGAAGTGTGTTGTCCTGTTCGTGGCCATCCCAGGCACCTTTAGCACTGGGGTGGAGTTCCTGGCCCGGTACACTGGCGGATCAGTCCCAGGCACCTTTGGCCCTGGGGCTGCAACTGAAGGCCTTGGGTCCAGCACCTTCGGCTGGAGCCCACGGAGGGAGGGGGAATCCCAGGGTGCTGCCTTGCGAGGAGACCGGTATCTAGAAGAGGAGGCCGGGGGAGGACCGTTTCGAGGGACTGGTGAGAGATCACAGTGAAGGAAGGGGCCCGGTAACTCTCTGGAGGGATGTCATCTTCCTGTTAGAGGCCTAATACCAGAACCATCCTTCATCAGGTCTGTGGCAGGGACCTAACGTTCACCAGATCTGTGGCAGAGTTTGTGCAGAGACTGTGTGTAATCTAATTCGAGCATCACTCCGGCTGCTAGGATCCACTCTAATGGGAGACTATCCGGATGAACTGAGACTACCTGAAGATATGGGTAGTGAATAAGTATTCATTTGTGCCTAGACCTACTCCAACACCTCTTGCTGTCCTGATCTTCCTCCAACCTTTCCTATTTAAATGACTATGCATAAGAGAAAATAAACTCTACGTTGGAGTTGCAATTGGTGTGGACCTTGTCTTTATTGCAGTGAAGACGGGAACCATTCTCTGAAGAACCTGACCATAGAGACCCAGGTACATTACACCGCTCAACCTCTTCACACAGGAGGGTACGGGCATGTGGCATGGTGTGCCCCTTTTCCTACAAGTGAGCCAAAGGTAAGGAAGAGGGGTCTGTGTGCTACACGTGGGGGCTCAAGTCCGGGATTTCTGTGGTCGGAAACCTCCAAAGTTTGGACTTTATTCCCCTTGTGAGGCTCCGTGGAGGTCGGCCATCTTTGGAAGAATTTTGACTGTGCCACGGGGAGAGCCCAAGCTGCGTAGTTCGTGGGCGTGTCAAGGGAAGAGAAAGCCTGCGAACATTGTAGGAAAATGGGAGGAGCCTCGCCATGCGGTGAGATGAGCGTGGTGACTTTGGCGTCAAATGGACAGTGGGTGATGGATCGGCGAGTGAGCAACATGTAACTAATGCCCCATGGATTCCAGTTCCTTCAACCATGAACGTTGCCTCTTTCGCTGCTCCCTTGATGGATACGGGGATTCGGCTGAAGCCTCTGGGTCGCTTCGCTCTCTACGTCTGCAGAGACGCGGAGGCCCTTGGAGTGGTTTGTCCCAGATGCCAGGGACTTGTGGTGCACCTTCGGCCCTTTGGAAGATGTGACAAGTGCAAGGAGTTTATCTTCGAGGTAGAGCAACCTACAGAAAAACCTTGGGCCTACCGTTTGAATTGCCTTACGGGCGCCACTACTCTTGAGGAGGAAACCTATGCTTCTACAGCCACCCCCACGCGCACTGTCGTGACTGCGGATGTTCCGGTAGTTGAGGAACCGGAGACGGAGAGGCCGGCGGATGCTGCCTTTGTCACTACAGAGTCTTCGCTCCCACCGCCCAAGCGAAAGGTGGGCTATGTGAAAGCCACCTGCAGCCGTGGTCGAACTACACCCCAGCACTTGCCTGAATCGGATTGTTTAGCCGGAGGGACCTCCAGACGATCCGCAACAGCTACAGGCCGAGGAAAGCCGGGGGAAGGGGACAAAAGTTAGTGTCCGAAGTATCGGGGATGTTTGGGTTCCCGACCCTAAAGAACTTGTTAAGGACAGTGATTCCTCCACCACCAAAAATTATTTGCTGGCAGAGAAGTACAATACCTCTGATCTGGAGTCGTCCTCCGAGGTGGGAGACGATGCAGAGATAGACAAACTGTTTGTCAAAAAGGGCTGGGATAAAATACCCCTATCCTCCGCCAGAAGTAGAAGGGATTCACCCAAAGTTCCTGGGGATATCGCACCCCGGGTGGAGGCCCATGTGCTTGAGGAGGTACCTGACCCCAGGCCTACATCACCCAGACGTATATTGCCGGTGCCAACCGCTGTGGCTGATTATGCGCCATTGCGACCTGCTATGTTGGGTCTCCTCAGGCAGTGAAAGTGCCTAGGCATCCGGATGCCATTGTCCTACCGGGTGCGGGAGACCGCGCTACTCTTCCTCCGCTTTCCACGATGCAACGGCTGTTCAATCAGAGGGTGGCCGCTGATTACGGATGGGAGTACCCGTATGTCCCAAGAGACTTGCTTTTGAGGTGGAGGCCTACAGGGAGAGATGGTACGCTGACTTTCTGTGGGACTATTTGAAAGTGCCTAATGCCCGCAGGTATCTGTTCTGCAGCTATTGCTGAGAGGTACAAGGGGTGTAAGTTGGACTGGGTACTGGGTCGGCACATACACGCAAATCGGGTGGTTGTGTGTCGGAAGGAGCTGGAGGATGCCATGTATTCCATTGAGACTTTTGACAAGAACTGGAAGCTCCTTGTTTTACCCGATCCAAAATTTTACCTCTAAAAAAAAAAAAAGTGGACTCTAATGTGTTCTATTGTTTTCCGGAGTGTACTCTCCTGGAGTCCAGGGACTTTGCCCTTGTGAATTGGGGTAATCTACTCCGCTGGAGAGCCAGAAGAGCTGTTGCCATTTCTCTCCGCTCACAGCGCCACAGAAACAGAGACTTTGGGGGTAGCACTTCCACTAGGTGGCGGTGTTGCGAAGGGTTTCTGTGCGCTCGGAAAAAAAAAAAATAATAATATATATTAATGTTTTCTTTATTTACACTAGGACTAGTGTAATAGGTACTTAATTTAGAAGGAAAATATCCTCCCCTCGGGGAGGGTAGTTCCTTTAGTTTGTAAATAATAGCATAGGATGTTATCAATGGCGTCCCTAGGGGGGCCAGAGGGGGCCCTGGCCCCCCCAACATTATGCTGTGCCCCACCATGTGCCCCCCCAAAATTGGCACTTGGCTCCATTAAAATTTTATTTTTTTTTGCATTTTTGTATTTCGCTCGGGCTGCTGCTGGGGTAACATAGTCTCTCCTGAGAGGGAGAGCGTCCCCAGTCAGCTCCTGCGGGGGATTCCTCTCCCCTCCCTCTGCTCGACACTGCATAATGCGAGCGCTCACACAACCACAGCCGCCCGATCTGCTCCTTCCCCTGCATCCTCATTGGCACGGAGAAGAGCGAGTTGCAGGAAGGACTCCACGAGCACTGTGGGGGGGAGGGGGGCCCAAGCCTTCATCTCAGTTTCTGAAAAAACAGACTGATTTCTCCCATCCTTAGGACAGGAGAACCAGCCTGTAAATTCCGAGAGTGGTGACTGCAAGCTGAGCCGAGTGTCAGTCTATGACACCCTTTCACAGCCCAGCGAGTTCAGCCACCCCCCCCCTCACTCTTCTCACATACGAGCAGTGAGGAATACAGCTCCTCCTCCTCCTTCCAGTCCCGCCCACACTATCCCGGCGTGCTGTATCTGAAGAGAGGGGATGTGTGGGCTGGAAATATGAAAATCAGCAACATTCCTGGCTGTGTGTGAATGATGCCTGAGATTCTAGCCTGGACCTGTGGGTAAGTGTGTGCACTGCAGACTGCAGTACACTGTAATCCCTGAACTGCATTATCTCCATCCCTTTCTCTCCCCCATCTGTCTCCCTCCCCCTCTCCTGTTCTTTCAAGACCTTTCACTTTCAGTTAGGCAGGTAAAATAGGGTGCAAATTTATTTTCTGCATCCACAGATTGCAGGAAAGAAACTTGCATAATTCCCCCATCAACACAGACAGTGCTGACAGGGGAATATCCCTCCTGCCCAGCAATTGTATTCTAGCGACAAACAGTGATTATCACTAGTGGCTATACAGCAACCACTAGTGATAATCATAAGAGAATCTGCTCATTAATGGTTCAAATCTCAGCCAGTTCCTGCTGAACCAGCTGAGATTTAATCTGTCTATGGCTCGTCTTAGCTCTTAGGCAGCCCATACATTGATCACTTTTTTCATTCAACTATTATGTTGAATGAAAAAAAAAAATGATCCAATTCCCCCATCTACACATTATAGGTGGATGGGGGAATCCTCCCAGTGTGGACCAGTGCTGGAACAACCAGAGTTGCTGTCCTGTCCCGGCTATTCACATCGCTGGCCTACGTCTCCATGGCAGCAGCGGCAGCACATTGGAAACCAGTGCTGGTTACTTTATGGGGCTGATGTACAGGAGGGCCAGCACAATTTGTTGTTAGAGATGGGCTGGGCATGTTCAAAATTCTACATGCCAGAGCGTGCCAGGAAGCCCACACTGCACAGCTCTAATCACAGGCAGTGAGACATTTCCCGGTCCTCAGCTCCACAGATCAGGAAATGTCCCACTGGCTGTGATTAGCACTGTGGAGTGTTGGCTTCCTGGTGGGATCGGGCATGTGGGATTTTAAACACACACGAGCCCATCTCTATTAGTTGTAGACAGTCGAGCTCCCTGCAGGTTGCTTAGCAGCAGTGGAGCCTTCTCTGACATGCTGATTGTGATGCAATCCAGGTGATGCTCCTAGTCAAATCCTAGTGTTAAATATCAGTGATTTTATTGATCAAAGCCCACACCTTACAGGCATAGAGCCGACATGGCTGCTGAACATACAGTTGATTATATATATGTGGTTGTACTCTTGATGCTAATAAATACTGTGTTTATTAGATCTGACTGGGAGCATCACTAGGATCACATCCCAATCAGCATGTCAACAGAGAAGGTTATACAGCATTACTGCTTCTAGGTGACCAGCTGGGGGCTCGGCTCTCTATAACCAATAGTGCCAGCCTTCCCCTGCATGCACCCATAATGTCACCAGCACTAGGTCCTAATAGACTGCCTCCGCTGCCAAGGAGACAGATGCCAAACCAGTGCTGTCAATAACAGGGACAGGACAGCTGGGGAACCCCACAGTGGCAGAACACCAGGGCCCGGTGGCAAGACAACCTTTGCAACCCTGATAGTTCTCCCACTGCTTTGGACCCTTATATTTTCTTGGTGTGCTGGTGACATATATCCCTTGTTTTCTGCCACCCTGGGGGGGGGGGGCAGTATAGTAGGAAGGGAGCTCACTGCAGAACATGTGAAAGGGCTCGTTGTGGGATCGTAGTAAAGGGCCCCAGGATATATATATATATATATATATATATATATATATATATATACAGTCAGATCCATAAATATTGGGACATTGACACAATTCTAATCTTTTTGGCTCTATACACCACCACAATGGATTTGAAATGAAACAATCAAGATGTGCTTTAACTGCAGACTTTCAGCTTTAATTTGAGGGTATTTACATCCAAATCAGGTGAACAGTGTAGGAATTATAACAGTTTGTATATGTGCCTCCCACTTTTTAAGGGACCAAAAGTAATTGGACAATCGGCTGCTCAGCTGTTCCATGGCCAGGTGTGTGTTATTCCCTCATTATCCCATTTACAAGGAGCAGATAAAAGGTCCAGAGTTAATTTCAAGTGTGCTATTTGCATTTGGAATCTGTTGCTGTCAACTCTAAATATGAGATCCAAAGAGCTGTCACTATCAGTGAAGCAAGCCATCATTAGGCTGAAAAAACAAAACAAACCCATCAGAGAGATAGCAAAAACATTAGGTGTGGCCAAATCAACTGTTTGGAACATTCTTAAAAAAAAAGAACGCACCAGTGACCTCAGCAACACCAAAAGATCCGGAAGACCATGGAAAACAACTGTGGTGGATGACCGAAGAATTCTTTCCCTGGTGGAGAAAACACCCTTCACAACAGTTGGCCAGATGAAGAACACTCTCCAGGAGGTAGGTGTATGTGTGTCAGATGAAGAACACTCTCCAGGAGGTAGGTGTATGTGTGTCAGATGAAGAACACTCTCCAGGAGGTAGGTGTATGTGTGTCAGATGAAGAACACTCTCCAGGAGGTAGGTGTATGTGTGTCAAAGTCAACAATCAAGAGAAGACTTCACCAGAGTGAATACAGAGGGTTCACAACAAGATGGAAACCATTGGTGAGCCTCAAAAACAGGAAGGCTAGATTAGAGTTTGCCAAACGACATGTAAAAAAGCCTTCACAGTTCTGGAACAACATCCTATGGACAGATGAGACCAAGATCAACTTGTACCAGAGTGATGGGAAGAGAAGAGTATGGAGAAGGAAAGGAACTGCTCATGATCCAAAGCATACCACCTCATCAGTGAAGCATGGTGGTGGAAGTGTCATGGCGTGGGCATGTATGGCTGCCAATGGAACTGGTTCTCTTGTATTTATTGATGATGTGACTGCTGACAAAAGCAGCAGGATGAATTCTGAAGTGTTTCGGGCAATATTATGATCGGCTCATATTCAGCCAAATGCTTCAGAACTCATTGGACGGCGCTTCACAGTGCAGATGGACAATGACCCGAAGCATACTGCAAAAGCAACCAAAGAGTTTTTTAAGGGAAAGAAGTGGAATGTTATGCAATGGCCAAGTCAATCACCTGACCTGAATCCGATTGAGCATGCATTTCACTTGCTGAAGACAAAACTGAATGGAAAATGCCCCAAGAACAAGCAGGAGCTGAAGACAGTTGCAGTAGAGGCCTGGCAGAGCATCACCAGGGATGAAACCCAGCGTGTGGTGATGTCTATGCGTTCCAGACGCAATTCAGGCTGTAATTGACTGCAAAGGATTTGCAACCAAGTATTAAAAAATGAAAGTTTGATTGATGATGTTAATCTGTCCCATTACATTTGGTCCCTTAAAAAGTGGGAGGCACAAATACAAACTGTTGTAATTCCTACACCGTTCACCTGATTTGAATGTAAATACCCTCAAATTAAAGCTGAAAGTCTGCAGTTAAAGAACATCGTGTTTGTTTCATTTCAAATCCATTGTGGTGCTGTATAGAGCCAAAAAGATTAGAATTGTGTCGATGTCCCAATATTTATGGACCTGACTGTATATATATATAATTGCATTTTATAGTTGGCCCCCCTACTTTTGTCCCTGTCCCCCCATGTCCCCCCCTAAATATGAAAGCTGGAGACGCCACTGGATGTTATCATACTGGTTTTATATGTGTTTTGTCCATTTGCAGGCGAGCGACTGGCAACCACTGAGCATGGGTGGGTTAGCTAGCATAAGAGGGGAGGGAGATGTAAGTGTATATAAAATTATGTGTTTTATATTGTATATGTGACATTGAGAATGGGATGTACACATTTTTTTCCTCTTGTTGATTTTCCTTCATCTCTTTATTCAACCCCTTTCCCCACATTTAGGGTCCGGCACAAACAAACCATTTTTCTATTGTTTTTTTTTTTGTACATAGTTCTGAGATAAACATGCGTAGACTCAGGCTTGAGGTACGTGGGTTTACCCCAGACACTGGGGACAGTGTCTATCTGTCCTGGGGGAGTGTGTAGCAGGGCTTTAAATCTAAGGGAATGTTTGAGTGGTAGTTGTACTCAAACACACACAATTTGATAGGGTTCTGTAAAATCCTTTTTATACTACAGGTGGGATGCTGGTGTATAGTTTCCTGTGGCCTGTTGATGGCGCTGCCATCGGAGGCTAGGGTTGAACTGCTGGTACAGTGCTGTGCCTTGGATGTCCCCTCTCAGTGGTGGTATGGTGGGCGTGTCGGCCTGCTGTGCATGCCGGGAGAGGATATAAAAGGGGAAGACCCTGTCTGTAAGGGGTGAGTTCCAGGGGGTCCGACCCCGGGAGTGTGTTGCCCTGTTCGTGGCCACCCCAGGCACCTTTAGCCCTGGGGTGGATTTCCTGGCCCGGTACACTGGCGGCTCAGTCCCAGGCACCTTTGGCCCTTGGGCTGCAACTGAAGGCCTTGGGTCCAGCACCTTCGGCTGGAGCCCATGGAGGGAGGAGGAATCCCAGGGTGCTGCCTTGCAAAGAGACCCGTATCTAAAAGAGGAGGCCGGGGAGGACCGTTCCGAGGGACTGGTGAGAGATCACAGTGAAGGAAGGGGCCCGGTAACTCTCTGGAGGGATGTCATCTTCCTGTTAGAGGCCTAATACCAGAACCATCGTTCCCCAGGTCTGTGGCAGAGACCTAACGTCCACCAGGTCTGTGGCAGAGACCTAACGTTCATCAGGTCTGTGGCAGAGTTTGTGCAGAGACTGTGTGTAATCTAATTCGAGCATCACTCCGGCTGCTAGGATCCACTCTAATGGGAGACTATCCGGATGAGCTGAGACTACCTGAAGATATGGGTAGTGAATAAGTATTCGTTTGTGCCTGGACCTACTCCAACACCTCTTGCTGTCCTGATCTTCCTCCAACCTTTCCTATTTAAATGACTATGCATAAGAGAAAATAAACTCTACATTGGAGTTGCAATTGGTGTGGACCTTGGAGTTATTGGGGAATAGAGACTTGTCTTTATTGCAGTAAAGACGGGAACCATTCTCTGGAGAACCTGACCATAGAGACCCAGGAGGGTACGGGCATGTGGCATGGTATGCCCCTTTTCCTACAAGTAAGCCAAAGGTAAGGAAGAGGGGTCTGTGTGCTACATATATATATTGTGAGGGGGTTAGCTCGGCAGCGGGTGTGTGTGACCCCCGAGATGGGCTCCCCACACAAAAACAGGCCCAGCAAACGGAGGTTGTGGTTTTCAAAATCAAAAAGGTGCGGTTTATTTTCTATTTACAGTGACAAAACACAGCAAAGCAAAAGAAACATAAACAAAATAAATCCTGGTCAACTTGACCTCTGACTAAACATACAGGTTTCCTAACTAACAACTGGGATCAGCCTAGTGCTGTCCTAGTCCCTAAGTCCCTGGTTTTAAATGTCCAAGCAAATAGCCACACAGGTTTTGTCTCACCGCACAGGGGTTCACTCTCTCTAGACAGTCCACACAGGTCTGGGTCCAGGCATGAGCTAACATCTAATGAAGCTGGGAGTTCTTATAGAGGCCTAAATGAGCTGACAAGCTTCAGCTGGTCTCATCAACTCCCTGTCTGCACGACGCCCCACACTCTCCCTAGAGGTATGAGTCATCCATGAGCCCACTAGCCTCAGCTGGGCTTATACAACTCTCCACCTAGTTGTATAAGTCGGCGTAAAGCCTGAATCTGGGCGAAATATATCTACCCCCCTGGATGCAACCAGGTGACTTTACCTTCCTGCTGTCACATACCCCCCCCCCTCTTGTTTTAACCTCGGGGTTGGAACACCAGCAATCAGGCATTCATGTACTCGAGACAAAGCATCCACATTCCCCATTTGAACGCCAGGGCGATGCTTTACTGTGAAGTTGAATTCCTGGAGGGCCAGGAACCACCTATTCACTCTTCTATTTGTTTCCTTGTTTTGAGCCATCCACTTTAACGGAGCGTGATCCGTAACCATGTCAAAGTGCCTACCTAGCAGGTAGTACCGAAGGGAATCTAGAGCCCACTTCACCGCTAAACACTCCTTTTCAACGGTGGCGTAATTTACCTCATGGGACTTCAACTTCCTGCTGAGGTAAATGACTGGGTGCTCTTCCCCGTTCCAGACCTGGGACAATACTGCTCCTAACCCCACATCTGACGCATCACTTTGTACGACAAAGTCTTTAGAGAAGTCGGGTGAGTACAACACTGGCTGGCTACATAAGGCTTGTTTCAAGAATTGGAATGCTGCCTCAGCCTCGGGGGTCCATTTAATCATGACCGACCCTTTCCCCTTCGTCAGGTTGGTTAGGGGCACAGCCTTAGAAGCAAAGTGGGGAATGAATCGCCGATAATACCCAGCGATTCCCAGAAAGGCTCGTACCTGCTTCTTGCTGTTGGGACGTGGCCAACTCTGGATGGCCTCGACTTTGTTGAGTTGGGGTTTTATTACTCCCCTCCCAATGGTGTACCCAAGATATTTGGCCTCCTCCTGCCCAATGGTACACTTCTTGGGGTTAGCCGTAAACCCCGCTTCCCGAACAGAGTCCAGGACTGCTTGCACTTTTGGCAGATGTGAGGCCCAATCTGTGCTATGGACAATTACGTCATCCAGGTAAGCCGCAGCATACTTCCGATGGGGCCTCAGCATCTGGTCCATTTTCCGCTGGAATGTGGCCGGCGCATTCTGTAACCCGAACGGCATTCTTTTATATTGGAACGCCCCGTCTGGGGTTACAAATGCGGTTTTCTCTTTGGCCGACTTGGCCAGGGGGATTTGCCAATACCCTTTTGTGAGGTCAAGAGTCGTCATGTATCGGGCTGTTCCCAGCCGGTCGATCAACTCATCTATACGTGGCATGGGGTAGGTGTCAAATTTTGTAACTTTGTTCAACTGACGAAAATCGTTACAAAATCGCCAGCTCCCATCCGGTTTAGGCACCAACACAATGGGACTAGACCAATCACTTTGGGACTCCTCTATCACCCCTAAGTTCAGCATTTTCTGTACTTCCTCCCGTATTGCCTCCCGTCGGGCCTCTGGGATCCGATAGGGTTTTAACTTCACCCTTTCACCGGGCGGGGTAATGATGTCATGCTCTACCCCAGATGTTTGTCCCGGCAGCTCAGAGAATACCTCCTTGTTGCGAAGCACAAACTCCTTAACCTCCTGTTGTTGGGGTTGTGACAAGGTGGCTGCTATTCCAACCTCAGGAATCACGCAACCAGTTTGAGCTGGTGACCAAGTGTCTGCGACTAGGGACTCTCTATCCCTCCAGGCTTTCAACAGATTAACGTGATAGATCTGTTCGGGCTTTCGCCTTCCTGGTTGTCTGACCTTGTAATTCACTTCGCTCACTTTTTCCATTATCTCGTAGGGGCCTTGCCATTTGGCAAGGAATTTACTTTCAACCGTAGGGACAAGTACCAGTATCCTATCCCCCGGGGAAAAGGTACGGGTCTTGGCTCCACGGTTGTACACTCTCTGCTGTGCTAACTGCGCTTGGGCCAAATGTTCCTTCACGATGGGCATTACCTGTGCAATTCGGTCTTGCATCAGGGCGACATGCTCAATCACACTCCTGTGGGGAGAACTCTCACTTTCCCAAGTTTCCTTGGCAATATCCAACAGCCCTCTTGGGTGTCTCCCATACAGTAACTCAAAGGGGGAGAATCCCGTAGAGGATTGGGGCACCTCCCTAATAGCAAACATCAGATAAGGAAGTAGACAGTCCCAATCCTTTCCATCTCTATCCACCACTTTCTTCAACATTTGTTTTAGGGTTTTGTTGAATCTTTCAACCAGCCCATCGGTTTGGGGGTGATACACAGATGTACGTAATTGCGTCACTTTGAACAATTTACACAGCTCCTTCATAACCCGGGACATAAAGGGTGTACCTTGGTCCGTAAGCAGTTCTTTACAAATACCCACCCGGCTAAACACAAGAGATAGCTCTTTGGCTATGGTTTTGGCCGAGGTATTTCGGAGAGGGATCGCTTCTGGATAACGGGTGGCATAGTCCATTATAACTAATATGTACTGGTGCCCCCTAGCGGACTTGATTATAGGACCTACCAAATCCATGGCGATCCTCTCAAACGGGACCTCAATGATGGGTAGAGGGACCAGCGGGCTACGGAAATGTGGCATCGGGGCCGACCTCTGACACACAGGGCAGGAGGAACAATAATTTTCTATATCCTTCATCACCCCCGGCCAATAGAATCTCTGTAATACCCTCTCTCGGGTTTTCTCTGTCCCCAGATGACCTCCAAGAATGTGCCCATGGGCCAACTCCAACACCAACTTCCTGTAAGGTTTGGGCACCACAAGCTGCTCAACGGTTTCTTCTGCCCTTTTTTGCCACCCGATACAGTAGGTCCTTCTCTACGCTGAAGTATGGGTAAGTGCAGGTATTATCTGGGTTCACTAACTCGCCATCTATTTTCACTACGTTTTCCCGTGCCTTTATTAGGGCGGGGTCTTTCAACTGTTCTGTGGCAAAGTTTTCCCTGTGAACCTCAAGATCAGAAAACTCCACAGACGGTAGGTTTTCGTCTGAGGAGGTGGGCTCCTCTCCAGTTTCTTGAGTCTCCCCTGCCAATACTGATAAGGGAAATTCCGGAGAGTCCTCACCACTCTCAGGGGAGTTCTGGCTATCACATTCCTGGTACATAGGGGCACCAGTGGGGGGCTCAGGATCATCCCACAGTTCCCAGAACTTCGGAAAATCCCTTCCCACAATGGCGTCATGCGGTAACTGAGATACTAAGCCCACTGGATGAGAGAGGGTACCTTTGGGGGTCTCGAACCACACTGTAGTCACTGGATACTCTCGGGTGTCCCCATGCACACAAATAACAGCTACCTTGCTATTCCCAGAGACCTCTGTTTTAACTAACTCAGCCTTTATCAGGGTCACAAGGCTACCTGAATCCAGCAATACCACAACATTTCTACCATTAACACACATTTTGCATAAATGTTTCTCAGTTCCTCGAATGGCAGTGCATGCGACTGTCGCACACAGCGACTGATGTCTGCCCGTCAGAAAGTCACACTGCATGGGTTCCTCCACAATCGGGCAATTGGCTGCAATATGTCCCGCTTGCCGGCAGCGGTAGCAAACGATCCTTCTTGCGGCCTCTTGAGCCGCTGATTTCCCAGGCTGTTCTCGCCAAACTTGGGGTAGAGCTCCCACCCTCTCACTCTCTCCACCCTCACCCCTTGGAATCCTCTTATCCGCCCCTGGGGATGGTCTGGTCTTAGGGTGGAAAGTCCGAGTGTCTCTGGAAGAGGCCGTCAGGTTCTCTGTAGCCAAGTATTTCTCCACACGATCCACAAGACCATCGGCCGTCTCTGGGTCTCCATGGCTTACCCACTTTTGGATGGCAGTAGGAAGAGCTCTCAAAAACCGATCCATTACAACACGTTCCACAATCTTTGGTGCGGACAAAGTCTCTGGCTGTAGCCACTTTCTGCTCAGGTGAATGAGATCATACATTTGAGACCTGGGGGGTTTTCCAAGCTGGAAAGTCCAGTTATGCACACGCTGAGCCCGGACAGCCTGGGTGACACCCAGCCTTGCCAATATTTCAGCTTTTAGCATCACATAGTCTTTTGCTTGGTTAGGCTCTAGGTCATAGTAAGCTTTCTGCGATTCACCAGTTAACAGAGGAGCCACCAGTCCAGCCCACTGCTCCTCAGGCCACTTTTCTCTTTCAGCGGTCCTTTCAAATGTGGTCAAAAATACCTCTGGATCATCCTCTCCAGTCATTTTTGTCAATAAACGACTCACCCCAAAGGACGCGGTATTAGTGGGACGGCTTTCCTCACTGGTCTGCGGACGTTGCTGCATTACTGCTTCCATCTGTTGTTGTAGTCTCTGCTCTTGCTTCTGCAACAGGTCTATGAAGCGGGCCTCAGATTGCTGCTGGGCTTGTTGCTGAGCCTCCAGACTCTGTTGCAAAGTTGCGTTTGTCTGCTGCTGGGCTGCAAGGCTCTGTTGATGAGCTTGCTGCTGGGCTGCGAAGTTCTGTTGTTGAGCTGCAAGGCTCTGTTGATGAGCTGCAAGGCTCTTTTGCAAACCTGCATTTGTCTGCTGTTGATTGGCATTTGCTAGAGCCAGCTGCTTCAGTATCTCCTCCATGCTGGCTTAAAAAAAACTGCCACTGGTTCTCCACCAACTGTGAGGGGGTTAGCTCGGCAGCGGGTGTGTGTGACCCCCGAGATGGGCTCCCCACACAAAAACAGGCCCAGCAAACGGAGGTTGTGGTTTTCAAAATCAAAAAGGTGCGGTTTATTTTCTATTTACAGTGACAAAACACAGCAAAGCAAAAGAAACATAAACAAAATAAATCCTGGTCAACTTGACCTCTGACTAAACATACAGGTTTCCTAACTAACAACTGGGATCAGCCTAGTGCTGTCCTAGTCCCTAAGTCCCTGGTTTTAAATGTCCAAGCAAATAGCCACACAGGCTTTGTCTCACCGCACAGGGGTTCACTCTCCCTAGACAGTCCACACAGGTCTGGGTCCAGGCATGAGCTAACATCTAATGAAGCTGGGAGTTCTTATAGAGGCCTAAATGAGCTGACAAGCTTCAGCTGGTCTCATCAACTCCCTGTCTGCACAACGCCCCACACTCTCCCTAGAGGTATGAGTCATCCATGAGCCCACTAGCCTCAGCTGGGCTTATACAACTCTCCACCTAGTTGTATAAGTCGGCGTAAAGCCTGAATCTGGGCGAAATATATCTACCCCCCTGGATGCAACCAGGTGACTTTACCTTCCTGCTGTCACAATATATATATATATATATATATATATATATATATATATATATATATATATTGTGGTAGTGTGGTACCCCACCAGTGTAGTGACCCAGAATTCTCAACTGGACAGGTTGAGGGGCTCCAGGGAGCTTATAATGCACAGAGGAGATGGGCATTTCAGTCTCCTCATTCTTTAATAAAGTTCACTTTGGGACCTGGAGCCCGGGGATTTCGTAGAGATCCGGGTGGGATGAAACCCCTAGTCCTGGGTCCAGATTTTGGGATTTACCAGCACACTGACTAGTCAGGTGTGTGCTGGCCTATTTGTAGACACCTGACCATGGTTCTGGGCTCCACCCTCCCGAGGAGACCAGGCTTGCAAGGGAGAACCCAGAGTGTGCAGGTGTGCACTGAAGTAGCTGGAGTAGCTAGAGAGTGCAGGCTGCACTGAGACCTGAGTCTGAGGTTGCTGACAGGTGTCAGGAGGGCTCCATGCGGGAGCCTGAGCAGTGGTGCTGCTGCTGAAGAGAGCCAGGCGGCTCGGTATTTTCATTGCACTGTTGCATGTGTGAGCCAGGAGGCTGAACATACTACCAATTTATGTTGATGGTGAAAACCCCCTGCGAGGGAAACCACATTTGTTTTCATTTTTTGGAACTTTGTCTGATTTTCTTTAATAAAAGTGGGCCAACAAGCCCTCAAAAGGAAACATTTGTGTGGGACTGTTCTCGCTAGTGGGTGCTACACTTGAGCTAAACAACCCCCAACATTACAATATATATATATAATCTACTAAATGGTGTATGTTGCTCATTTTGTCTTTGGGGGTCTTTGGGGGGTCAGTAATTACATTGTTACAAAAGTGTGGGGCCCATCTAAGGTATGGCGCTTCCACTTGGTTAGCGGTGGTTCTCCCAGGAGCGAGGTCCCCTGGGAGAGGGGAATATGGAAGTACCGTATATACTCGAGTATAAGCCGACCCGAATATAAGCCGAGGCACCTAATTTTACCACAAAAAAATGGGAAAACGTATTGACTCGAGTATAAGCCTAGGGTGTCCATCTGCATGCCTCACTTTGCCTCACTGTGTCCATGCCTCACTGTGCCCATGCCTCACTGTGTCCATGTGTCTGCCTCACTGTGTCCATGTGTCTGCCTCACTGTGCCCATGCCTCACTGTGTCCATGACTAGACTGATGTTTAACATGGGAGTCTATGGAAGGGGTGCCCGGCTTTGAAAAATTGTTGCTCCCCGGCCGTAGGTTCCCCAAACGACAATCTTTGCACACTTATAGAGGAGAAATTACCGTTTAACATGGGAGTCTATGGAAGGGGTCCCCGGCTTTGAAAAGTCGGTGCTCCCCGGCTGTAGGTTCCCTGGTCAATAAACTTTGCACACCTGTAGAGGAAGAGTGGGGCTATATGTGTGCCCAGTTTGGGGTCCAGGGGACCTAGGGCCGGCCGGTACCGGGTCCCGAAAGTCCGGAAGATCAACCGCAAAAAGGTGACTCGAGTATAAGCCGAGGGGGGCATTTTCAGCACAGAAAAATGTGCTGAAAAACTCGGCTTATACTCGAGAATATACGGTATGTGTGATGTCAGAATGTCTTTGAGACGGTTGGGGCGCGGCTGAGGACATGGACGATTCCAGTTAAAATTGTGCCTTAACCACTTAACGACCGCTCACTGTATAGATATGTCAGCAGAATGGCACCGACAGGCAAAGTCACGTACCTGTACGTGACTGCCTTTGTATAGTTGAGGGGTCCCATCGGACCCCCCTTCTATACAGTGAGCGGTCGTTAGTTGTTCGGGAGCGATCCGGGATGAGGGGACGGCCGTTTGATTCCGGCCACCCCCTCGCAATCGTTCCCCGCGAACGAGAAAGCTTCCTCTGCCTGTGTAATGTAAACAGAGGCAGAGGAAGTGATGTCATCTCTCATGCGGCGCTCACATATACCGAGCGTCGTACGAGAGAAGACACACAGGTTAGTGCACTAACACTACACTGACACCAGGACACATAGGCACATAAATTGCCCCCCCAGACCCCCCAGATCACCCCCCAGATCACCCCCCAGCCCCCAGTCACAGTGTCACTGATTGCAGTGACCATTTATTTACTGATCACTGCAATCGGTGACATTTGTGACTGGAAAAGTGTCAGGGCAGAGTGTTTTAGGTCCAGTGTAGCCCCCTAACCCCCCCTAATAAAGGTTTAACCCCTTGATCGCCCCCCAGGTAACCCTTTCACCCCCTAGCAACGCTGTCACTAATCGATCATTTTTCTGATCGCTGTATTAGTGTCGGTGATGCCGATCGGTAGCCAGTAATTTTTTTTAGGTTCGCCGCAGGTTTTTATAGCGTCAGGTACCCCCATATATTACCTAATAAAGGTTTAACCCCCTTGATCGCCCCCAGGTAACCCTTTCACCCCCTATCACCACTGTCGCTAAGCGATCGTTTTTCTGATCGTTGTATTAGTGTCGGTGATGCCGATCGTTAGCCAGTTATTTTTTTTAGGTTCACCGCAGGTTTTTATAGCGTCAGGTACCCCCATATATTACCTAATAAAGGTTTAACCCCTTGATCGCCCCCCCCCCAGGTAACCCTTTCACCCCCTTTTGCCAGTGTCACTAAGCAATCGTTTTTCTGATCGCTGTATTAGTTATGCTGGTGCCGATAGGTAGCCAGTTATTTTTTTTAGGTTCGCCGCAGGTTTTTATAGCGTCAGGTACCCCCATATATTATCTAATAAAGGTTTTAACCCCCTAATTGCCCCTAGTTAACCCTTTCACCAGTGATCACCGTATAAGTGTTACTGGTGACACTGGTTAGCCAGTTAGTTATTTTGTTATTTAGGTTCCCCGTCAGGTTTTTATATAGCATCAGGTACCCCCATATATTATCTAATAAAGGTTTTAACCCCCTAATTGCCCCTAGTTAACTCTTTCACCAGTGATCACCATATAAGTGTTACGGGTGACGCTGGTTAGTTAGTTTGCTTTTTATAGTGTCAGGGCACCCGCCGTATATAACCCAATAAAGGTTTAACCCCCTGATCGCCCGGCGGGTGATATCAATTAGGTTTTAGCGTCAGAGAGGGTCTGCGTCACACCCCAGGCAGCGTCAGGTTAGTGCCAGTAATGCTAACACCCACGAGTGAAGCATACACCTCCCTTAGTGGTATAGTATCTGAACAGATCAATATCTGATCTGATCAGATCTATACTAGCGTCCCCAGCAGTTTAGGGTTCCCAAAAACGCAGTGTTAGCGGGATCAGCCCAGATACCTGCTAGCACCTGCGTTTTGCCCCTCCGTCCAGCCCAGGCCACCCAAGTGCAGTATCGATCGATCACTGTCACTTACAAAACACAACACACATAACTGCAGCGTTCGCAGAGACAGGCCTGATCCCTGCGACTACTCCAGTGCTGTAGGAGGTGATTTCACCACCACAGTTAAAAAAAAAAGCATATATGCCGAAGCATTGGGGCAGCAGGGGCGGAGGAGCGGAGGAGCGATTTTGCTCCTAATGCCGCGTACATACGGTCGAAATTCCATAGGAGGCTTGCCCGTGGAAAAGTCCGACCATGTGTGTGCGGCATAACTTTTGCGGGAGGATGACCCCATGCTTTGGCATATATAAATGGTGCATGTATGCCCATCATTAGAAGTGGGTGAATGAAGGGCGGTATTCTAATGGTGGGCATACCCACCGATCAATCTCTTTTTTTGTTCAGCCAACAGGCTGCATGAAAAAAAAGATTACAATACATGTCCAACAAGGACCAGCAACGTACTGGTATGTTGCTGGACTTTGAATGGTTATACCAGATTGATGCCTGTGGGTTTAGGTATCATCTTGGTATCATTCTTTTCAGCCAGCGGCCGGCTTTCATGTAAAAGCAATCCTAGTGGCTAATTAGCCTCTGGACTGCTTTTACAAGCAGTGGGAGGGAATGTCCCCCCCCCCACGGATATAAAAAGCGCCATTGAGAAATTGGGAAAGCATTTTATCACACTGATCTTGGTGTGGTCAGATGCTTTGAGGGCAGAGGAAAGATCTAGGGTCTAATAGACCCCAGTTTTTTCAAAAAAAGACTACCTATTGCTATCATTTACATTCCCTGAGATAACAATAAAAATGATAAAAAAAAAAAATATATGGAAGGAACAGTTTAAAAATAAAATAAAAAATAAAAATTAATAATAAAAAAATTAAAAAAGCACCCCTGTCCTGCCCTGCTCTTGCGCAATGGCAAACGCAAGCGTCGGTCTGGCGTCATATGTAAACAGCAATTGCACCATGCATGTGTGGTATCACCGCGAAGGTCAGATCGAGGGCAGTCATTTTAGCAGTAGACCTCCTCTGTAAATCTAACGTGGTAACCTGTAAAGGCTTTTAAAGGCTTTTAAAAATGCATGTAGTTTGTCGCCAATGCGCGTTTGTGCGAAATTTTAAAGCATGTCGTGTTTGGTATCTATGTACTCGGCCTAAGATCATCTTTTTTATTTCATCAAACATTTGGGCAATATAGTGTGTTTTAGTGCATTAAAATTAAAAAAAGTGTATTTTTTCCCCAAAAAATGCGTTTGAAAAATCGCTGCGCAAATACTGTGTGTAAAAAAAAATGCAACACCCACCATTTTAATCTGTAGGGCCTTTGCTTTAAAAAAAATATATAATGTTTGGGGGTTCAACATAATTTTCTTGCAAAAAAAAATAATGTTTTCATGTAAACAAAAAGTGTCAGAAAGGGCTTTGTCTTCAAGTGGTTAGAAGAGTGGATGTAAGCTTCCTAATGTTGTGTATAAAATGCCAGGACAGTTCAAAACCCCCGCCAAATGACCCTATTTTGGACAGTAGACACCCCAAGCTATATACTGAGAGGCATGTCGAGTCCATTGAATATTTTATATGTTGACACAAGTTGCGGAAAAAAGACAATTTATTTATTTATTTTTATTTTTTTGCACAAAGTTGTCACTAAATGATATATTGCTCAAACATGCCATGGGCGTATGTGGAATTACACCCCAAAATACATTCTGTTGCTTCTCCTGAGTACGGGGATACCACATGTGTGAGACTTTTTGGGAGCCTAGCCGCGTACGGGACCCCAAAAACCAAGCACCGCCTTCAGGCTTTCTAAGGGTGTAAATTTTTGATTTCACTCCTCACTGCCTATCACAGTTTCGGAGGCCATGGAATGCCCAGATGGCACAAAACTCCCCCAAATGACCCCATTTTTAAAAGTAGACACCCCAAGCTATTTGCTGAGAGGTATGGTGAGTATTTTGCAGATCTCGCTTTTTGTCACAAAGTTTTGAAAATTGAAAAAAAAAATAATTTTATTTTCTTTCTTTATTTTCAAAAACAAATGAGAGCTGTAAAATACTCACCATGCCTCTCAGCAAATAGCTTGGGGTGTCTACTTTCCAAAATGGGGTCATTTGGGGGGAGTTTTGTGCTATTTTGGCATTTTATGGCCTTCAAAACTGTGATAGGTAGTGAGGAGTGAAATCAAAAATTTGTGCCCTTAGAAATCCTGAAGGCTGTGCTTGGTTTTCGGGGTCCCGTACGCGGCTAGGCTCCTAAAAAGTCCCACACATGTGGTATCCTCGTACTCAGGAGAAGCGGCAAAATGTATTTTGGGGTGCAATTGCACATATAACCATGGCATGTGTGAGCAATATATCATTTAGTGACAACTTTTTGTAATTTTTTTTTGTCATTATTCAATCACTTGGGACAAAAAAAAATATATTCAATGGGCTCAACATGCCTCTCAGCATTTTCCTTGGGGTGTCTACTTTCTAAAATGGGGTCATTTGGGGGGGGGGGGTTTGTGCTATTTTGGCATTTTATGGCCTTCGAAACTGTGATAGGTAGTGAGGAGTGAAATCAAAAATTTGCGCCCTTAGAAATCCTGAAGGCGGTGCTTGGTTTCCGGGGGCCCGTACGCGGCTGGGCTCCCAAAAAGTCCCACACATGTGGTATCCCCGTACTCAGGAGAAGCAGCAAAATGTATTTTGGGGTGCAATTCCACATATAACCATGGCATGTGTGAGCAATATATCATTTAGTGACAACTTTTTGAAATTTTTTTATTTGTTTTTTTGTCATTATTCAATCACTTGAGACAAAAAAAAATATTCAATGGGCTCAACATGCCTCTCAGCAATTTCCTTGGGATGTCTACTTTCCAAAATGGGGTCATTTGGGGGGGTTTTGTACTGCCCTGCCATTTTAGCACCTCAAGAAATGAGATAGGCAGTCATAAATTAAAAGCTGTGTAAATTCCAGAAAATATACCCTAGTTTGTAGACGCTATAACTTTTGCGCAAACCAAAAAAAATATACGCTTATTGACATTTTTTTTTACTAAAGACATGTGGCTGAATACATTTTGGTCTAAATGTATGACTAAAATTGAGTTTATTCGATTTTTCTTATAACAAAAA
The DNA here is from genome assembly GCA_029206835.1 of Rana muscosa. Lineage (NCBI taxonomy): Eukaryota > Metazoa > Chordata > Amphibia > Anura > Ranidae > Rana > Rana muscosa. Next base: position 1,135,119,992 of record CM055116.1, on the reverse strand, counting down.
GTAGAAAATATCATTTTTTTTCAAAATTTTCAGTCTTTTTCCGTTTATATCGCAAAAAATAAAAATCGCAGAGGCAATCAAATACCATTAAAAGAAAGCTCTATTTGTGGGAAGAAAAGGACACAAATTTTGTTTGGGTACAACATTGCATGTCCGCACAATTTCCAGTTAAAGCAGCGCAGTGCCAAATTCTGAAAACACCTCTGGTCCTTTAGCTACAAAATGGTCCGGGGCTTAAGTGGTTAAGAACACCCAAAGACCTCTTGTTGTTGGCCATTACATTGTTGAATTTGCACTTATTGGTATGTTTTAATGTTATGTTATTTTATTCTTTGGCTAATAAAATTGGATGCTGTGGCCATATAAAACCCATGTCACTCAGTCTGTGTCTTTATAAGGACCTAAGTTGACGAATCCTTTAGTCATGCCTGTTTTACACTCTGTGCATGAACCTGTTCAAGCTATCTCTGTGTTTTCTACACCATCTACATGCACTCTTCACAGTGGAAGATCCCTAATAAAAGTGCAGGCAGTAGAGGTGTGAATGTAGCATAATGTGTGACTTGTCTACACAAGTAACAATGTTTATAAAGGAGCAGAACTTTGTATACTATTACTAGGTGATGTAAAGGGTATCCTTGGTGAGTCAGGCTTCCCTCAAGTGACATTGTATGCAGTGAGATGTTTGCTCTGATCGCTGAGAATATTGCATTGTGATTTTGTTGGAGGAGGTGTAGTGACTAAGTGACTCATCATCGGTGAGCAGGGATTTTGCATTGGGAAATGCTCAGATGAAGATGTGTGCAAAACTGCCTGGAGTACTGTGCCACCAGACAAGAGACAGATTAGCTAAGGCCTACTTTACACTTGCAGTTGGGGGGTAAAAATATCTGCTGGGTTGTAGGCATACAACTGCTGTAATGCTTTCTCCGTGACTACAGCAAAAATTATACCCCCCCCCCCTGTTCTGTGGCCACTACTACCACCAAACTCAACCCATTAAAGCGGAGCTCCAGCCCCCACCCTCCAAAAATAAGAAGTCAGCAGCTACAAATACTCTAGCTGCTGACTTTTAACATTAGGACGCATACCTGTCCAGGGATCCCACGATGTCAGCACCCAAGCCGATTTCTCAATTGACTCTCGGGGTGCTGCCACCGCCATTCCTTGTAAGGGAAACCAGCTTCACAGCCAGTTCACTACTGCGCTTTCTGAATGGCCCAGCAGCGGTGAAAAGAGGAGGGGGGCCGAATCTGTCAAAAACAGGTACCCACCCCGAAGGGTGTTTATTGTGGCAGCAGAGGGGGGAAGCAAACAAGCGGAGCTTCCCCTTTTGGGTGGAGTTTTGCTTTAAAGTAAATGGGCAGTGTAGCATAGTGGTGCAGGCTTACAGAGTTAAATCAGGCAGTGAGAAGGTGACATGTCAGGGGTTAAATCTCTCTCTCTCTCCAAAATAAAACAAAAGTCTCTTGCCCCTTTCACACATGCAGACCGTTCATTTCATCACTTTAGTCATGTCAAAACAGATGAAGTATTCATCTGTTTTTCATCAGGTTTTCATCGGTGCTCATCAGGTTTTCACCTGTTTTTCATCAGTGCTCATCAGTTTTTCATCCGTTTTTTTTTACATCCACTACCAATGCAATAACCGATGAAAAACTGACCATTTGCCTAGGTTCACATTGGAGCGATTTGTCATGCGATTTAAAAGATCAAATCGCATGACAAGTTGCAGCAAATTGGAGGCAATGGCACTGTTCCAATTGGTGCGACAACGATTTTGCGGCGCCGCACCGATTTGCAAAAATAGTTCCTTCACTACTTTTGCCAATTTCAGGTGCGACTTCAATAGACATCTGTGCATGAAGGCACACAGATGTCTATCAAGTAGCAGCTGAAATCGCGCTGACCTTTCTACTTTGAAATCGCGCTACTTCAAGTGAAGTAGCGCAATTTCAAAGTAGCATCAATGTGAACCAGGGCTCTGTCAGTTTACATCCATTTTTCGTCCGATCCGTCTGAGCTTTGATTAGTTTAAAAAAAGAGATGATGACGGATGCGGATGTAAACTGATGTAAATGGATCATCCATTTACATTGGTTTTTCCATAGAGATGCATTGATGTCCGTTTTTCATCCGTCAACGGATGGATGAAAAACAGACAGCATGTGTGAAAGGAGCCTAACTGCAGAGATTTTCCCTATATTTCTGTCTGATGATTACTGTAAAATATTACATTTCCAATCATACAGAAGTACTAATAGAGAGGGGGACTCTATGATATAGACAGCGGTGAAAACCTGATTACTTTTTACCATGTCAGTTAAGATGACCCAAGGCAATGTTCCTTGGATGACTGTACACTATTAGTGCCCAGTTCTGAACCTGTTCATGACATTACGAGGAGAGGTGCGGTCCTGGGACACCTCCTCAGGTGATTACACTCACTAAGCATGTGACTCTTAATACATCTTGTGAGGCGACTCTGCCAGCTTATCTAGTTCAGGTAGAAAGCTGATAACATTATTACAGCTACTGGAATGGCTACATTAGGGCCAATAAAGCAGCTTCATGTATACAGTCATTCATTTTCTTTCTTTCGATGGACACCATGAAGACACCTGCATACCTCCCAACTTTTTAAGTTTGGAACAAGGGACACCTAATAGCAAAAGTATGTAGGCATAGGACACACACCCTGCCATAACCCCTTCTCCACTTTCCTACTGGGCACTTTCACCCCCTTCATGCTCAGGCCAATGACAATTGTGCGGTCATGCAACACTGTACCCATATGACATTTTTATCATGTTTTTTCACACAACTAGAGCTTTCTTTTGGTGGTATTTAATCACCACTGGGGTTTTAAATTTTTTGCTAAACTCCTTCACCGATGTGCGCTGATGGGTGACACTGAGGAGACACTGATGGGCACTGATTGGCAACACTGATTGGCAGCACTAGTGGGCACTGTTGGTACTGCACTGATTCAGGACACAGATAATGAAGACACTGATTATAATTGCGGTCGTCCCTTTAACACAAGCTGTTTAGCGTATCTCTTCTAAAAAACTGATCTAGTGGTAAAGGGCCGCTGTGATTGGCCCTTTACCCCGGACTGTGATCAGCTTCGAAGGACCCAGCGATAACAGAGCGCACTGCAGGGGGTGCGCGGGCAGCGCGATCATGGGAGGACGTCCATGTATGCCCTCCTGGCAAAGTAAGCCTGCGCTTTAGACGTCTTTTGTCTATAGCGAGGGCAGAAACTGGTTAAAGGAGAATTATACAAAATAAAAAATTAGTTAACGATGAGTTAAGCCCCCAAGTGCTTTTTTTGATTTTAGTTCTTTTTGTTTTTTACCACCATTACTTTATACTTTTGAAATTGACAAATGCAGCAATTTCTAATTTGGATAAAAGATTTAGCACTGGGAAACACTTTTTGAAAGATAAACAGTGCATTTTATATGCAATTATATAGATCAGACCAAAATGAGGGACAAATGAGAAGAAAAGAAGGACTGAGGGACTTTGTTCCAAATCAGGGACAGTTGGAAGCTATGCACTTGCTGTATTGGTGTCAGGTCACCTGAAGCCAGGTGACAGATGCACACCGTTGGGGTCAGGAGTGCACCGCTAAGGTAGTGAACCCTATGGCTGACTGCTGCGGATGGAACTCTGGGTGGTTAAGGAAGGCAGGTCCACTGGAGCACTAACAGGGATCCCACAGGGAGCTAGAGCCTAAGATTCCCCAGGGCACGGGGTCTAAGATCCAGCAGGTGTTCACCAGAGCCTCTTGTGGTGAGGATGGACTGGGCTGCAACTGGATCCAGGTCGCGGCCCCCAGAGTACCCCAGCTCACGCTCACAGTAGGCTATAGAGGATAGAGGGGAAGCAGCAGCTCAGGATACAAGAGATAGTGAGGGGATAAGCCATAGGTCGGGGCGACTAGCAGACAAGGATAAACAAAGGACACACCAAAGGTCAAGGTCAAGGTCACAAGCAGACAGGGATAGTCGAGAATAAGCCAAAATTGGTAAAACAGAGACAGACGTAGCACACGGAAAGCAGGAACCCAAACACACAATGCTTAACAAACAACGTTGATCAGCATGGCTGGCTTGTAGTGCACAGGTTAATATAGTGTTCCCTGATAGGGCCTGGGGTGGAGCTGCCTCTAAAGCAGGACACATGGAGGAGAGGTAGGCTGAGAGACAAACATTACTGCATAACCATGACAATTGGTCCTTGATATGTTTTAAGTGCCCACAATAGGAACAAATTTATCAGACAATGTACATCATAAATACATGTAGGCTGATTAACTTTGTGATATCTAGATCAGACATTAAACATTTAGAGAAAAATGTATTGGCTAAGCCATGGTGGTCCTTCAACTCAAAAGAGGCAAAAATATTATTCTGAAAAATTTGATAAATGGGTAATCCCCAAAAGACCTCACCAGAAGGAATCAGGGTGGTTCCAGAGCTCAGGGAAATGATGGTAATGCCACAATGGAGCCTTGTGTGACACCCCAGAGGCAGCAGGGGATAGCATCTTCCCATCTTCCCACCCCCATACCATACTGGAAGGCATTTAATATGGGGCCATTTGTGCTAAGGGCCTACCAGAAAATTCTCTGCTAATGTTCCCTCTAATGGCAATCATATACCTGTATATAACAATCTGATTGCATGATTCTTCACAGAAACGCACAATATAATTGGATCTATAAATGATCAAATACTGTGTCATTGATCAATTTTGAGCAAAACCCATTGATTTCATCAAGACTATTCTGATTGGTCTGGATGGATAATCCAATCGTAGGAAAGTAAATAGATCAATATGTTGTTAAGTTTTTGACACATCAAATGTTCGATCTTTCGATCATATTTTTCTCCTGGAGATTAAACCGTTCAATACAACAATCGTATATAAAATCGTTCTGTGTATGACCACCATTATGTTTTGACATTGAAAGAGAGACTTCTAGGGTGTGGGAGATTTCCTGTCAACTGATTGGGCGACATGAGTAAGTGAACTGGACAACTTTTTTTTTTTTTTCAGATCACATAAGCCTGCAGACTTGGATCGCCTAATTTTAACCTTTTGCCTACTGGACAGTTTTACCCTCTTCCTGCCCAGGCCAATTTTCAGCTTTTAGCGCTGTCACACTTTGAATGACAATTGCGCGGTCATGCAGCACTGTACCCATATGACATTTTTATAATTTTTTTCACACAAATAGAGCTTTAATTTGATGGTATTTATTCACCACTGGATTTTTTATTTCTTGCTAAACAAACGAAAAAAGTCCAAACATTTTGAAAAAAAATTAAGTTTCTCTTAGTTTCTGTTATAAAAAATTTCAAAAAGGTAATTTTTCACCTTCGCTGATGAGGCTGCACTGATGGGCATTGATAGGCTGCACTGATGAGGCGGCATTGATGGGCAATGATGAGGCGGCACTGATGAGGTGGCACTGGTGAGCACTGATGAGGCTGTTCTGATAGGTGGCACTCATAGGCGGCACTGATGGGTGGCACTGAAGGGCACTAATAGGCAGCACTTAAGGGCACTGATAGGTGGCACTGATTGGCAGCACTGACTGTCATTGATTTGCAGCACTGATTGGCATCACTGATGGGCACTGATAGGCAGCACTGATTGGCACTGTTGGGGCTGCACTGATCATCAGGACACTGATGATCAGTGCCCTGATAATCAGTGCATATGTCCCCTTTCACACTAGTTGGTTACCTGCTCTCTCCTCAAGCTGTGACAGCATGAGCAAAAGAATGCCGATAACCGGCAAGTGTGTTTATATCGTGATCAGCTGTGATTGGATACAGCTGATCACGTGGTTAAGAGCCACTGTGATTGGCTTTTTACCCCGATCTGTGATCCAGAAGACACAGCAATCGTAGAGTGCGCATGCGGGCAGGCGCAATCACGGGAGGACATCATATGACTCCCTCCCAGAACTGGCCGATCATGCTGTAGCCGTCATTTTGCTATAGCATGGTTGGGAAGTGGTTAAGGAATATGTTACCCGAACATTTCATATTCCTATATGTGTGTGTTTTACCACGTACTTGTGTAAAAAGTATCATTCACTCTCTGTATTGCTTCTCTTCTGTGAAATACCTGGTGATCCTGCCAGTTCCCCTGCTTTACTATTTCAAACTGACCACACTAGACATGAGAGCACATCCATTACAGTGTAGTCAGTTTTCTGGCTGTGCTGAGGGCACAGCCTGCCTGTGCTTGCATGCCCACCCTGCACAGCCATTCACTGGGAAGGTTAGTATTCTGCTGTTTCTCCACCTCTAGCTCTCTAAACCCCATATGCAGCTGAGAACAGAGGTTATGCCAGTTCCTGCCCTACACCCTGCCTAAGTCAGTAACCCTAGGTAGATACACCACTTGGATTTTAGAAACTGCAGGAAAGTTTCTAGGACCAGTCTGTTGATGTGCCAGGTTAACACAATCTGCAAGTGCAATGGATTCTATGATTAAACTTCATGTTCGGAGCTGTCTACAGTAAGTTCTTGTTTGAGCTTGCTGCATTGGCGTGGGCAATAGCTTGAGTTGACACAGAGATGGCTTTGTACCCTCTTTTCTTTCTGCAATGACAGGAGTTACATAATTTGACAGGGACACCATTAAAAGAGAATCATCATAAGCTTGTCTTATAAAATACAGACGACTAAGCACACAGGTTAAACACAGAGGCAACACCCTGTTGTCTTAACACTGGAGAATATTTGCAAGACAAACTAAAAGAAAGGCACAGCAGACCAAACTATACTGTACTATATTGCTATGTCAACCATAGACACTAATTATTATCTCACCAAGCTTCAGTCTCACAACGCAGGCCAATGGTAACACAGCATTAACAATTGACACACATATACTGAAAGAGATCACAACAGACCTGTACAGGTCCTTCTCAAAAAATTAGCATATTGTGATAAAGTTCATTATTTTCTGTAATGTACTGATAAACATTAGACTTTCATATATTTTAGATTCATTACACACAACTGAAGTAGTTCAAGGCTTTTCTTGTTTTAATATTGATGATTTTGGCATACAGCTCATGACAACCCAAAAATCCTATCTCAAAAAATTAGCATATCATGAAAAGGTTCTCTAAACGAGCTATTAACCTAATCATCTGAATCAACTAATTAACTCTAAACACCTGCAAAAGATTCCTGAGGCTTTTAAAAACTCTCAGCCTGGTTCATTACTCAAAACCGCAATCATGGGTAAGACTGCCAACCTGACTGCTGTCCAGAAGGCCATCATTGACACCCTCAAGCAAGAGGGTAAGACACAGAAAGAAATTTCTGAACGAATAGGCTGTTCCCAGAGTGCTGTATCAAGGCACCTCAGTGGGAAGTCTGTGGGAAGGAAAAAGTGTGGCAGAAAACGCTGCACAACGAGAAGAGGTGACCGGACCCTGAAGAAGATTGTGGAGAAGGACCGATTCCAGACCTTGGAGGACCTGCGGAAGCAGTGGACTGAGTCTGGAGTAGAAACATCCAGAGCCACCGTGAACAGGCGTGTGCAGGAAATGGGCTACAGGTGCCGCATTCCCCAGGTCAAGCCACTTTTGAACCAGAAACAGCGGCAGAAGCGCCTGACCTGGGCTACAGAGAAGCAGCACTGGACTGTTGCTCAGTGGTCCAAAGTACTTTTTTCGGATGAAAGCAAATTTTGCATGTCATTCGGAAATCAAGGTGCCAAAGTCTGGAGGAAGACTGGGGAGAGGGAAATGCCAAAATGCCTGAAGTCCAGTGTCAAGTACCCACAGTCAGTGATGGTCTGGGGTGCCATGTCAGCTGCTGGTGTTGGTCCACTGTGTTTTATCAAGGGCAGGGTCAATGCAGCTAGCTATCAGGAGATTTTGGAGCACTTCATGCTTCCATCTGCTGAAAAGCTTTATGGAGATGAAGATTTCATTTTTCAGCACGACCTGGCACCTGCTCACAGTGCCAAAACCACTGGTAAATGGTTTACTGACCATGGTATTACTGTGCTCAATTGGCCTGCCAACTCTCCTGACCTGAACCCCATAGAGAATCTGTGGGATATTGGGAAGAGAAAGTTGAGAGACGCAAGACCCAACACTCTGGATGAGCTTAAGGCCGCTATCGAAGCATCCTGGGCCTCCATAACACCTCAGCAGTGCCACAGGCTGGTTGCCTCCATGCCACGCCGCATTGAAGCAGTCATTTCTGCAAAAGGATTCCCGACCAAGTATTGAGTGCATAACTGAACATAATTGATTGAAGGTTGACTTTTTTGTATTAAAAACACTTTTCTTTTATTGGTCGGATGAAATATGCTAATTTTTTGAGATAGGATTTTTGGGTTGTCATGAGCTGTATGCCAAAATCATCAATATTAAAACAAGAAAAGCCTTGAACTACTTCAGTTGTGTGTAATGAATCTAAAATATATGAAAGTCTAATGTTTATCAGTACATTACAGAAAATAATGAACTTTATCACAATATGCTAATTTTTTGAGAAGGACCTGTATATTAGGAGTCTCCCAAATATTATTTTTTTCTTGAACAAAGCTTAATTAGTCATTGAATAAGTGAGTAAGTCATTAATTGTTCAGCTTTGGTCTATGTTGTTAATTAAAATGGTTGAGACAGACTGAATTTGCAATTTAAATTTTTTTGATTGGCATAGGTTGTTGGTGTAATACCAGGAGTGAATAGGAAATATATAGGAGTCTTCAAGCAAGTTTTTTGTTTAATGTCTGCTATTATATAGACTGGAGAAGCTCTCTGATACCCCAAGGAGCTGTCTGCTTCTACAGACTGGAGTGCCCATTTTAAACAGAGCACTATTCCTACTGAACACTGGCTTTCTCAAAAACTGCCCATGTATATAGTAAGCTTCGGTCAAAGTCAACCACTTTAGATCCATTGGCAATTGTAAATCCAATCAAAAGTGTTTGTTGGAAACTAAGCAATCCACCACCCATAAGTCAACACTGGACAAAAAAATGCCATCCACTATCTCTAAGAGCAATCAAATCAGGTCCGAGTCCTAGCAACTTGATGAATGAGAGATCTAAAGAGAAGTCTATTTGGTGCTAGTCTTGCAAGATCTTCCAGTGTCACCCCCACAGCGGTCAATGTGTCCAGCCATATAGTAGCCGGTCTCCCTCTTTGCCTGGTTCCTTCAATCTTCCCTAGCATTATTTCCTTCTCCAGTTATCTCTCTCTTCAAAATAGGACAGCCATGAAAGATAAAAGAGTATCTGATGTGAGAGCCGGCGGACGTGTATCTGGGGAGCTCCGGGTATCCTGACCTAAATCCTTTGCCATCCGTGCACATACTTTGCCTAAAACGAGAAAATACTCATGCCAGTCTATTCCCCTGTGTCCCCTGTCTCATCCTGGGCCAACATTGCGGAGATTCGCTGCCCGGATCGCCTACACGCCTGACTTTCCATACACCTGCGGCCGCCGCCATCTTTCCGGCCTGTGCTGCTCGGAGGAGACCCGATCCCAGCTTGCCTGGAGGTAAGGGACTGTCCTCTGACCACGTCTGCCTGCCCATCCACCTTCCTGGCACGATCCGGAGGCCCGCCTGGCTGCTGGAGGGGTCCGTGGAGGATGCGGCCTGGTGAGGCCTAATGTGGCCTGCGAAGCACCGGTGTTTCCTGAACCGCCGTCCCGCCGGAGGTGCACCGCGGCCAACATCGACGAGCGCTACAGCGCGGATCACTTGTCTCCTCACACCCTGTCACCCCTGCCAGGACCTGGGGTGCTGCAACATTGGGACTGCTAAATCTGGGTCAGACGTGTTGCTCCTGGAGCCCAACTTCTCCTGTCCTCTGCCACCCCTCTGCCTCAGTCTTGCTGCCCTGGTCCCAGCTTCACACCCTTACTACCTTGTCCCTACCTATTTGACTGCTGTGGGGTGGGGGGCTGCTGGTAACCACTGACGGCCTGTCCAGCCAGTGGGCTGTCTCTGCCTAGTGTCTGCTGTGGAGTCCGGGCTGTTGGCGGACGCTGACAGCCTGTTTGGCATATACCCTCCTGAGGCTCAACACCTGCCGTCGGCCTGAGATGCCCCTTACCTGCCTCCTGGGTGCTCATCTGAACACGGACGAATCTCCTGTATAGTGGGTCCCCCTGGTTGACTGTCAGATGCCCTCCTCCTCCAAAAAAGGGCGGGGTCCTCTAAAGTCGCAAAGACCGACGCACCACACCGGCTGCCACCGCCATCTTCCCCACAATCTGATCCCATACTTGTGGGTCGGCTTCGGGCCTTGCTGGCTGACTTAGAAATGGATCCCCTTGAGGCTCCGCTGGCAGAGGGGCCAGCCCCACTGGCTCAGGATGGTACAGCTGTGATCCTCGCTGCGATCGAGCAGAGTAAGACCTCGCTGCTGGTGCGCATCGACCACCTCGCTGAGGAGTGTAACCACATAAGAAATGACCTTGACAAAATGAGGGGTAGAATGTCCGAAACCGAGTCCAGAGTGTCAGTTACCGAAGATCTTACGGCCTCCCATGCCGCCTCTATTGCCGAGCTGCAGCACACAGTACAGTCCCTTGTCGCAAAGTCGGACGATGCCGAGAACAGGCTGAGGCGCAATAATGTCAGGGTCCTGGGTCTGCCTGAGGGAGAAGAGGGGGATCACCCTGCTGTATTTGCGGAAGAGTTCTTTAAAAGTCTCCTGGGCCTTACCGACGTTCCCCCTACTTATGTGGTGGAAAGGGCCCACGGGCCGAGCCATCCCGGGGAAACCCCCCAGGCCTTTTTTAGTCCGCTTCCTTAACTATCGGGACAGGGACAGGATTCTCTCGGAAGCCCGCCAACATCCTATGCTCAATTATTGCAACTCCTCTGTCCTCCTTTTCCCTGACTTTTCGGCGGATTTGCAGAGAAAGAGAAATACTTTAATGATGTCCGCAAACGTCTTAGAGATAAGAACATTAAGTATGGCATGCTTTATCCAAGCCGCCTGCGGGTCCAACATGATGGGGCGGTCCGCTTCTTTGACAACCCAGCGGACGCTGACGACTGGCTGACCAACTTGCGTTGAAGGGTTCTTCTCACTGATTCATCTGATGCACGGATCTTCCACATCCTTATTCGCTCTATCCTACTATACTTTATTCAACCACCGGAGTTACCTCAAATGTACCTTTACACGAGACCCCCAAGTGTTTTTGTTTGCCCTTTGTTTTTTTTTGTTTTTTTTTGTCGCTTTTTGAGTCGCAGACTTTGTTCTTCGCTGACTCTGTCGTCACTGGTTTTTGGGATCGTTATCCCTCGTCCCTCTGCTCCCTGTTCTTACGAGACGGAAGAGACACTGCCCGTCGCCAGAGTGGATGAACTACTACCAGAAGTGTAGGGCCCCAATTTAGGGGTTAACTAGCACTCTTTATTCAAGTTTTTTTTGGGGGTAAAAACTATTTCCAGACCCTCCCCCCTGTTAAGGGGAAGGCTGGGGTATAGTAGGATAGGCACTTGTGCCTGGGAAGTTTGATTAGGGATTTAGCTGTCCCTTTGTTCTTATGTTTTTTTATTTCTTATTTGTCTATTTCTGTTTTGTGTTATGCTTAAGTACTGTCAGTATTTTCTGCACTGTGACCGGGATCTTGCTGCTCATGGGGTGCGCCCATACATGCCCTTTAGAGTATCTCTTCAATTATTCTTCCCCATCGCCCGATGGCTAGTCAATTAGCTGACTCCTTCACCGTCCTCTCCTGGAATGTCAGGGGTCTTAACTCTAAATTTAAGCGAGCCCTTTTATTCCAATACTTAAAATCTCACTCCCCCCAGCTTATTCTCCTCCAGGAGACTCACCTCATGGGCAGTAAGATTTTGACTCTCAAAAAAACGTGGATACAGCGAGCGATACATGCCACATATTCCACATACGCCAGAGGTGTATCGGTCCTTATTCACAAGAATTTCCCTTGTGTTATTGAGGAGATCCGTACTGATCCCCAGGGGAAGTTTGCAATAGTGGTGTTCACGCTATGGTCTGTGTGAGGGGGTTAACTCGGTAGCGGGTGTGTGTGACCCCCTGGTTGGGCTCCCCACACAAAAACAGGGCCAGCAGACGGAGGTTGTGGTTTTCAAAATCAAAAGGTGCGGTTTATTTCTCTATGTACAGTGACAAAAACACAGCAAAGCCAAAAAGAAACAAACAAAATAAATCCTGGTCAGTTTGACCTCTGACTAAACATGCAGGTTTCCTAAACTAACAACTGGGATCAGCCTGGTGCTGTCCTAGTCCCTAAGTCCCTGGTTTAGTAAAAGTCCAAACAAATAGCCACACAGGCTTTGCCTCACCGCACAGGGGTTCACTCTCCCTAGACAGTCCACACAGGTCTGGTTCCAGGCATGAGCTAACATCTAATGAAGCTGGGAGTTCTTATAGAGGCCTAAATGAGCTGACAAGCTTCAGCTGGTCTCATCAACTCCCTGTCTCACGACGCCCAGCACTCTCCCTAGAGGTATGAGTCATTCATGAGCCCACTAGCCTCAGCTGGGCTTCATCAACTCCCAAGTTGTATAAGTCGGCATAAAGCCTGAATCTGGGAGAAATATATCTACCCCCCTGGATGCAACCAGGTGACTTTACCTTCCTGCTGTCACATACCCCCCCCTCTTGTTTTAACCTTGGGGTTGGAACACCAGCAATCAGGCATTCATGTACTCGAGACAAAGCATCCACATTCCCCATTTGAACGCCAGGGCGATGCTTTACTGTGAAGTTGAATTCCTGTAGGGCCAGGAACCACCTATTCACTCTTCTATTTGTCTCCTTGTTTTGAGCCATCCACTTTAACGGAGCGTGATCCGTAACCATGTCAAAGTGCCTACCTAGCAGATAGTACCGAAGGGAATCTAGAGCCCACTTCACCGCTAAACACTCCTTTTCAACCGTGGCGTAATTTACCTCATGGGACTTCAACTTCCTGCTGAGGTAAATGACTGGGTGCTCTTCCCCGTTCCAGACCTGGGACAATACTGCTCCTAACCCCACATCTGACGCATCACTTTGTACGACAAAGTCTTTAGAGAAGTCGGGTGAGTACAACACTGGCTGGCTACATAAGGCTTGTTTCAAGAATTGGAATGCTGCCTCAGCCTCGGGGGTCCATTTAATCATGACCGACCCTTTCCCTTTCGTCAGGTTGGTTAGGGGCACAGCCTTAGAAGCAAAGTGGGGAATGAAGCGCTGATAATAACCCGCGATTCCCAGAAAGGCTCGTACCTGCTTCTTGCTGTTGGGACGTGGCCAACTCTGGATGGCCTCGACTTTGTTGAGTTGGGGTTTTATTACTCCCCTGCCAATGGTGTACCCAAGATATTTGGCCTCCTCCTGCCCAATGGTACACTTCTTGGGGTTAGCCGTAAAACCCGCTTCCCGGATAGAGTCTAGGACTGCTTGCACTTTTGGCAGATGTGATGCCCAATCTGTGCTATGGACAATTACGTCATCCAGGTAAGCCGCAGCATACTTCCGATGGGGCCTCAGTATCTGGTCCATTTTCCGCTGGAATGTGGCCGGCGCATTCTGTAACCCGAACGGCATTCTCTTATATTGGAACGCCCCGTCTGGGGTTACAAATGCGGTTTTCTCTTTGGCCGACTTGGCCAGGGGAATTTGCCAATACCCTTTTGTGAGGTCAAGAGTCGTCATGTATCGGGCTGTTCCCAGCCGGTCGATCAACTCATCTATACGTGGCATGGGGTAGGTGTCAAATTTTGTAACTTTGTTCAACTGACGAAAATCGTTACAAAATCGCCAGCTCCCATCCGGTTTAGGCACCAACACAATGGGACTAGACCAATCACTTTGGGACTCCTCTATCACCCCTAAGTTCAGCATTTTCTGTACTTCCTCCCGTATTGCCTCCCGTCGGGCCTCTGGGATCCGATAGGGTTTTAACTTCACCCTTTCACCGGGCGGGGTAATAATATCATGCTCTACCCCAGATGTTTGTCCCGGCAGCTCAGAGAACACCTCCTTGTTGCGAAGCACAAACTCCTTAACCTCCTGTTGTTGGGGTTGTGACAAGGTGGCTGCTATTCCAACCTCCGGAATCACGCAACCAGTTTGAGCTGGTGACCAAGTTTCTGCGACTAGGGACTCTCTATCCCTCCAGGCTTTCAACAGATTAACGTGATATATCTGTTCGGGCTTTCGCCTTCCTGGTTGTCTGACCTTGTAATTCACTTCGCTCACTTTTTCCATTATCTCGTAGGGGCCTTGCCATTTGGCAAGGAATTTACTTTCAACCGTAGGGACAAGTACCAATATCCTATCCCCCGGGGAAAAGGTACGGGTCTTTGCTCCACGGTTGTACACTCTCTGCTGTGCCAACTGCGCTTGGGCCAAATGTTCCTTCACGATGGGCATTACCTGTGCAATTCGATCTTGCATCAGGGCGACATGCTCAATCACACTCCTGTGGGGAGAACTCTCACTTTCCCAAGTTTCCTTGGCAATATCCAACAGCCCTCTTGGGTGTCTCCCATACAGTAACTCAAAGGGGGAGAATCCCGTAGAGGATTGGGGCACCTCCCTAATAGCAAACATCAAATAAGGAAGTAGACAGTCCCAATCCTTTCCATCTCTATCCACCACTTTCTTCAACATTTGTTTTAGGGTTTTGTTGAATCTTTCAACCAGCCCGTCGGTTTGGGGGTGATACACAGATGTACGCAATTGCGTCACTTTGAGCAATTTACACAGCTCTTTCATAACCCGGGACATAAAGGGTGTACCTTGGTCCGTAAGCAGTTCTTTACAAATACCCACCCGGCTAAAAACAAGAGATAGCTCTTTGGCTATGGTTTTGGCCGAGGTATTTCTGAGAGGGATCGCTTCTGGATAACGGGTGGCATAGTCCATTATAACCAATATGTACTGGTGCCCCCTAGCGGACTTGATTATAGGACCTACCAAATCCATTGCGATTCTCTCAAACGGGACCTCAATGATGGGTAGAGGGACCAGCGGGCTACGGAAATGTGGCATCGGGGCCGACCTCTGACACACAGGGCAGGAGGAACAATAATTTTCTATGTCCTTCATCACCCCAGGCCAATAGAATCTCTGTAATACCCTCTCTCGGGTTTTCTCTGTCTCCAGATGACCTCCAAGAATGTGCCCATGGGCCAACTCCAACACCAACTTCCTGTAAGGTTTGGGCACCACCAGCTGCTCAACGGTTTCTTCTGCCCTTTTTGCCACCCGATACAGTAGGTCCTTCTCTACGCTGAAGTATGGGTAAGTGCAGGTATTATCTGGGTTCACTAACTCGCCATCTATTTCCACTACGTTTTCCCGTGCCTTTATTAGGGCGGGGTCTTTTAACTGTTCTGTGGCAAAATTTTCCCTGTGAACCTCCAGATCAGAAAACTCCACAGACGGTAGGTTTTCGTCTGAGGAGGTGGGCTCCTCTCCAGTTTCTTGAGTCTCCCCTGCAAATACTGACAAGGGAAATTCTGGAGAGTCCTCACCACTCTCAGAGGAGTTCTGGCTATCACATTCCTGGTACATAGGGGCACCAGTGGGGGGCTCAGGATCATCCCACAGTTCCCAGAACTTCGGAAAATCCCTTCCCACAATGGCGTCATGCGGTAACTGAGATACTAAGCCCACTGGATGAGAGAGGGTACCTTTGGGGGTCTCGAAACACACTGTAGTCACTGGATACTCTCGGGTGTCCCCATGCACACAAATAACAGCTACCTTGCTATTCCCAGAGACCTCTGTTTTAACTAATTCAGCCTTTATCAGGGTCACAAGGCTACCTGAATCCAGTAATACCACAACATTTCTACCATTAATACACATTTTGCATAAATGTTTCTCAGTTCCTCGAATGGCAGTGCATGCGACTGTCGCACACAGCGACTGACGTCTGCCCGTCAGAAAGTCACACTGCATGGGTTCCTCCACAACCGGGCAATTGGCTGCAATATGTCCCGCTTGCCGGCAGCGGTAGCAAACGATCCTTCTTGCGGCCTCTTGAGCCGCTGATTTCCCAGGCTGTTCTCGCCAAACTTGGGGTAGAGCTCCCACCCTCTCACTCTCTCCACCCTCACCCCTTGGAATCCTCTTATCCGCCCCTGGGGATGGTCTGGTCTTAGGGTGGAAAGTCCGAGTGTCTCTGGAAGAGGCCGTCAGGTTCTCTGTAGCCAAGTATTTCTCTACACGATCCACAAGACCACCGGCCGTCTCTGGGTCTCCATGGCTTACCCACTTTTGGATGGCAGTAGGAAGAGCTCTCAAAAACCGATCCATTACAACACGTTCCACAATCTCTGGTGCGGACAAAGTCTCTGGCTGTAGCCACTTCCTGCTCAGGTGAATGAGATCATACATTTGAGACCTGGGGGGTTTTCCAAGCTGGAAAGTCCAGTTATGCACACGCTGAGCCCGGACAGCCAGGGTGACACCCAGCCTTGCCAATATTTCAGCTTTTAGCATCACATAGTCTTTTGCTTGGTCAGGCTCTAGGTCATAGTAAGCCTTCTGCGATTCACCAGTTAACAGAGGAGCCACCAGTCCAGCCCACTGCTCCTCAGGCCACTTTTCTCTTTCAGCAGTCCTTTCAAATGTGGTCAAAAATACCTCTGGATCATCCTCTCCAGTCATTTTTGTCAATAAACGACTCACCCCAAAGGACGCGGTATTAGTGGGACGGCTTTCCTCACTGGTCTGCGGACGTTGCTGCATTACTGCTTCCACTTGTTGTAGTCTCTGCTCTTGCTTCTGTAACAGGTCTATGAAGCGGGCCTCAGATTGCTGCTGGGCTTGTTGATGAGCTTGCTGCTGGGCTGCAAGGCTCCTTTGCAAACCTGCATTTGTCTGCTGTTGATTGGCATTTGCTAGAGCCAGCTGTTTCAGTATCTCCTCCATGCTGGCTTAAAAAAAACTGCCCGCATTCTCCACCAACTGTGAGGGGGTTAACTCGGTAGCGGGTGTGTGTGACCCCCTGGTTGGGCTCCCCACACAAAAACAGGGCCAGCAGACGGAGGTTGTGGTTTTCAAAATCAAAAGGTGCGGTTTATTTCTCTATGTACAGTGACAAAAACACAGCAAAGCCAAAAAGAAACAAACAAAATAAATCCTGGTCAGTTTGACCTCTGACTAAACATGCAGGTTTCCTAAACTAACAACTGGGATCAGCCTGGTGCTGTCCTAGTCCCTAAGTCCCTGGTTTAGTAAAAGTCCAAACAAATAGCCACACAGGCTTTGCCTCACCGCACAGGGGTTCACTCTCCCTAGACAGTCCACACAGGTCTGGTTCCAGGCATGAGCTAACATCTAATGAAGCTGGGAGTTCTTATAGAGGCCTAAATGAGCTGACAAGCTTCAGCTGGTCTCATCAACTCCCTGTCTCACGACGCCCAGCACTCTCCCTAGAGGTATGAGTCATTCATGAGCCCACTAGCCTCAGCTGGGCTTCATCAACTCCCTAGTTGTATAAGTCGGCATAAAGCCTGAATCTGGGAGAAATATATCTACCCCCCTGGATGCAACCAGGTGACTTTACCTTCCTGCTGTCACATCTGTCAGATACATTGTTATTAATGTGTACATCCCTCCCCCGTTTTCATCCGCTTTACTGTATGAGGTTCTAGAAAAGATTTCACCTTTCTGCCCGGGGAGGGTTCTGGTCATGGGAGACTTCAATGCCATTTTATCGCCTGAACTAGATAGACCTACCCCGCCTAAGAAGCAGTGTATGGACCTCTCTGCCTGGGCTCGGGCAGTGGGGCTGGTAGAGGTCTGGAGGTGGAAGCACCCTACCACAAGGGCCTACTCATGTTTTTCGGCATCCTATAAGACTGCGTCGCGGATAGACCTGGCCTTCTCCAACCCTGCATTGTTGGCGGATGTTTTGGAGACGTCCTATCTGTCTAGCGGGCTGTCTGATCATAGTCCCCTGGTGGTGGTGCTTCGCTCCCCAGCCTCCCGGAGCGCTGCGCTCTGGAGGTTGGGCACACAATGGGTCTCTCATCCTGACATTGCTGACAAACTGCCGCCCCTGCTGTCTGAGTTCTGGGAAAATAATAAAGACTCCTCTTCTCCTGACTTTGTCTGGGATGCCTTCAAAGCCTTCACGAGGGGACAATATATTTCTTCTATTGCTAACGTTAAAAAACAACAATCGGCAGCAACTCTGGAGCTGCAGAAGGCTGTTGATGACCACACTGCTATGTATAGTGGTGACCCCACCCCTGTTCACTTTGACCTGCTGATGGTGGCTCGAAGGGAACTGCAGTTACACCTGGCTGAGGTCACGCGACTCGAGTCCTATAGGGGTAGACAGAGGGTCTTTGAACAAGGTGACCGAAATGGCCGCCTGCTGGCCATGATGGCACAACACGATCAACCTCTTACCCTTGTATCCACCTTACAGACCCTGGGGGGCCGGACGGTGTCCTCCCCCTCCGATATCCTGCAGACGTTCAACTCCTTTTATGGAACTTTATACTCGTCCGGTCTGCCCTCAGGGTTTCAGCCAGAGTCGCTGAACGGCCTGTTGGATCCGTTGGCGCTTGACTGGCTCTCTGACCATGAAAGAGAGACTTTGGTCCAACCTTTTACGGTCTCGGAGGTCATAAAGGCTATCCGGTCCTTCCCCCCCGGCAAGGCGCCGGGGCCAGATGGGCTTCCGATAGACTTTTATAGGGCTCATGTGGAACTTTTAGCACCCCTGTTGGCACAATTGTATACTGTATGTCTGGCAGACGGTGGTCTGCCTGGTTCAATGTACCATGCCTACTTGACACTGATATATAAGGCTCCCAAAGACCCCACTTCCTGTGCTTCATATCGTCCTATTGCACTACTTAATTCTGACTTTAAAATTCTGACTAAGCTTCTTGTCCTTCGGTTGTATCCCATGCTACCTTCAGTGATAGACCCAGACCAGACGGGTTTCATGCCCCGTAGATCCACAGATGTTAATCTCAGAAGGCTATTCACTAACATACACGCCCACCACCTCAATAAGGGATCTCAAGCGGTGGCCTCTCTAGACATTGAAAAGGCCTTCGATACGGTAGAATGGCCCTTCTTGTGGGAAACTTTACGTAGAATGGGGTTTCCTCTGTTGTTTATCAAGTGGCTCCAGGTGATTTACAAATGCCCCACTTCCTCGGTGCGCTTGGGGGGTGGACTATCTGTCCCCTTCGGGCTTACCAGGGGAACGAGGCAGGGCTTCCCTCTCTCTCCGGCTTTGTTTGCCCTTGCTATCGAGCCGGTGGCGGAGGCACTTCGCACCTCACCGCACATTAAGGGTCTCCGACTCGGGTTGCTGGAGGAGAGGGTAGCCCTATACGCGGATGACATGCTGCTCTTCCTGAATGATGCCGGCCCATCATTGCAGGGAGCGCTAAATATTCTGGACACCTTTGCTGAGGTCACCGGTCTTAGGGTAAATTGGTCCAAATCCCTCCTATTCCCAATTGATCCAGCGGCCAGGTCCACATCCCCTCCTGATAGCCCCCTCCTGTGGGTAGATTCCTTTAAATACTTAGGGGTACATGTCTCCAGTTCAGCCTCGGACTTTATATCTTTAAATCTTGCCCCAGTACTTTTGGAGTCCCAAGCGAAACTCAAATCCTGGAGTAACCTGCCCCTGTCATTATGGGGGCGAGTTAATCTCATAAAAATGAAGATTATTCCCAAACTAACATATCTTTTCCGCCACTCCCCACAATGGGTGCCCAAGTCTTTTTTTTAAAAATTGAACTGCATTTTTTCTTCCTTCTTATGGGGCCCCTCTCCTCCCAGATATCGACTGACGACTTTAATGAGGCCACGAACGCAGGGTGGCATGGCATTCCCGGAATGTTATAAGTATTACCTCTCCGCGCAGTTGGTGACGGCGGCATGGTGGCTACAGCCGGACAGAACGAACTCGTCGACTGTGCTGGAAGCAACAGTGGTCGGTTCGCTGGAAGCTCTTCAATTATTACTTTTTAGGGGCCCTCGCGCCCCTTATCCTCTGACCCCTTCTATGCTTACCACCCTGCGGGCATGGCGGACAGGATTAGAAATTGAGAAATGTAAACAGTCTGAAATCTCCCCCAACGCCCCTATTTGGCTGAACCCTAGTCTATCCCACATTTACACAATCCCAGACCCCTACGCGTGGACAAAATACGGTATCAAACTAGTGTCACACATAGTATCTCAAAACTCTTTACTCCCTTTCTCACACCTTTCCTCCCAATACAACCTACCCAACCATTTCCTATTCAGATACCTTCAACTGGCCCATGCATTTGCGGCGCAATTTTCGCAATCTTCGTGCATTATGGCCCAATCGGAACTGGAGAGGACACTTAGATTGAGTTGTGAAGAAAAGCCCACCTCGCATCTTTATTCGTACTTGATCTTCGTGTCTCTTCCACCTCTGGACAAACTCTGGAATAAATGGCAGTCTGATATTCCCACGTTGGATAATGATGACTGGGACGATGTGTGGGACCTCCCCTTCAACTCCCTAGTCTCCATGCGTGATAGGTTAGTGCAATATAAGATAGTTCATAGGGCTTATTTCACCCCACACAGACTTCATAGGATGGACCCTGCTCATTCCTCAGGGTGTTGGAGATGCGGCGCCTCACCGGGCAACTTCTCCCATATCTTCTGGCGTTGTTCAGGGGTTCAGCAGTATTGGGTTGGGGTGCTGGATTTGGTCAACAGAGTCTCCTTAGTCGCTGTGCCATTGACCATGGAGGTGTGCCTTCTGGGGCTCATTGAGACCATTGTACCGTCCTCTGCCAAGCGCACACTAATTACCTTGCTGCTCTTCTATGCCCGTAAGAATATCGCTATGCAGTGGAGGAAGCCTGCCCCCCCCCCTCTTTGGCGCAATGGAAACACTTAGTGAACAGCAGCCTTCCTTTATACAAGGATACTTATGCTAATCGGGGCTGCTCACTAAAGTACGACAAGGTCTGGCGCAATTGGTTAGACGAGCCTGAAACAGCTTAGTGAGTTGGGGGTGAACCAGGTCATCGTGTCAAGGTCTTGCCTTGCTCTTCTACCTTCCCTTTCCTCCAATGACTTCTGATATATCTTTATTGACTAGTGGGTTTTATCATAGTGGATGCCCTCCTAGATTTTATTTGGGCGGTGCTGCTGTACCCTTACATGGTTATGCATTATATTGCTGGGTTCACATTGCAAAGTGTATTATCTTCTGTGCATGCTCTTTTTCTATAACTGTAGGTGCTTAAGCTGTATGTGTTGTATGTGTTGGAAAACTTCAATAAAAATAATTATAAAAAAAAAAAAAAATAGGACAGCCATAACTTCCTCATTTGGGCTTCTAGTTACATAGCCAGTTTGATTTCTTTCAAAATCGATCTGTTAGTTCTATGGGCTGGCCACGGCACATAGAAGGGTTTTATGTGTGCCGTGGACATTCACTATCACCTTGCAATTTTTGATGCACTTCAAACCTTTTATTTTCTGTTGTCCTTTGCATAAAGGGTGCACCAGAGCTGCAATAGGCACTCAAAGGTATATTACCAGGGAACTTGGCAGTCAGACAAAAGCCAATTACCCTACCATAATGTCTTTATAATGTGGGAGATAACCTATACAAGTGCAAGGAGAACAAAACTCCATGCAGATAATGTCCTGGCTGGGACTCAAACTAAGGAACCCAGTGCTGCAAGGCATTAGTGCTAAGCCATCATGAAGCCCATGACATCTTCAATAGTTTACTTAAACAACAAATTGAAACTGGAAAACATTTTTGGATTCCTTTGCAAAAGAAATTTTGGTAGCATCTCGGTGTGTGTTCGATCTTATGTCTTCCATCGTTTCGCGTTTTTTGAGCAAAAAATGTAATTGAAGGTTTGATTGCTCAATTATGCCATATTTTTGGCTAATGGGTGAAGTGTTGAAGTACGAATGAAGGAGATGCAGTTTATTACACTACAAAGAGGTATGGAGGCGTCGGAGTTCATAATACATTTTTGGAAAGACCTTAGTAAAACCCAGTACAGGCAAAGCAGTGTGATAGAGGTAAAGGTGAAAATTTTGTGTGGTCTAACTTACAGTGTCAATAAAAAGTATGGTAACCCCTTGTAATTAACTGTTTTTCTGCAGTAATTTGGTATTGAGACTACTACCAGAATGTCATGTAATGGGGATCAAATGTTCTGCATTAGAGATTATTGTCAGGATATCATGTTATTGAGCGCTGTCATGCAAGGAAGATGTAAGAGTTGTGCAGTAAACTGGTAAAATGCAACTGGACTAGACATTCCTTTATTCTGGGTAATAGGACTCAGGCCAGCAATATATGAGTGGGCAGGCCTCAGGCCAGGATAAGTGTAACACAATATGGCAGGTGACTATGCCATCCAAGAAAAAGTGGGGTGAGTGCGGAGTCAACACAATGAGAACTGCCATCCTATGGGGGACCCCAATGTACTGACATAAAAATATTTCCTAATCCAATCATAAACAGCTGGATCAGGCCATCTGAATACACTGATCAGCACTGCAGGCTATAACCTGGTGCTGATGAAGCGGACAAAATCCGACAGGGCAGTTGTACAGAAGTTGGCTGGTAGATTGACTTCTGTACAACCACAGTGCCCATATATGGTTAGAAATTTGTCCAGTCCTTGCTGAACTGAGAAACTGGCATGGCTGGCTTAAGTGGTGGCATTCTTCTCCAAATTGTTTTTTTTTTTTTTTTTTTAAGCAGATGTTCCCAAAGACCTTACAATGATTTCAAGGGTCCCTCTGTAGTAAAAAGGTTGTAAAATACTTCTATAGATGTTCTAATGGCAAATTATGGACAGCTTCTGTTTCAATTACAGACTCCTGTGAGATTTTAGAAAACCAAGATTAGGGCTATGTCAAAAAAATTGACTCAATAAAACTGGAACAGCAACTGGTGGTGATAAGATCACTAGAAACCTTTGTTACTTCCACTTCAGTATGACTGATGGCAAGTATGCTGACAGAAGGAGACTGGACCTTCCTGACAGTCCTGTTTGACTAGTAAGTGACCTGTCATTTTCTGCCACCCATTATCTACAGAGAGTTGGTCAAACTGTAGCTAGTAACAACGGCTTCAAATGTTGTTATATGGGCAGCAGACAAAGTACAATACACAGCTAGGTATCTTATCTAAAAATTTATTGACACAGACTTTATAAACTTGTATCCTGTATGTAATTTTGGGATAACAAAAAAGAAGACAAAAATATCTAAAGACTATAAAAGAAATCTGAAAACCATGAGTTAGAAAAATCTTTGGTTAAAATGGTATTAAACCCAAAAAGCAAACATTTATTATATTGCAGTTTGACGTTTCTTATGCCTCGTACACACGACCATATTTCTCGGCAGGAAAAAAAACTGAAATTTTTCCTGCCGGAATTCTTGTCAGGCCTGCCTTGCATACACACACTCAGGCCAAATACCTCGGAACTTTTGAATTTCAAGAACGCGGTGACGTCAAAGACTCCAACGAGCCGACAAAATGACATTCTATGCTTCCGCGCATGCATCGAATTGTTTACGACCATGCGCTGTATTTTTCCCCTCAGGAAACCATACAGACGACCGGTTTTCTCGGCCGGTATTTTTCCTGACAGGAAAATAAAGAACAAGTTCACATTATTTTTCCCGCAGTTTTCCTGCCAGGAAAACTGCCATGGAGAATACACACGGCCGTTTTTCCTGCCGAAAAGCTGTCATTGCAGTTTTCCTGCCGGGAAAACCGGTCGTGTGTAAGAGGCATAAGATGTGATGGCTGAATGTATTTTCTTTTTTGGTGTAGCAAGGTCTCTGGCCTTGTCCAATCTAATGAGAACTTTCAAGGCCAAAGATAGCGGACATCCTTCTGTATGTGGTGGGTTGTGAGGCATAGTGAGTGCAAGGTGGACAAAGTTATTGGGCTCCAGACACTTCTTGGATGTAAAAGAGGTTTTATTTCTTTTAACAGTCCTTTTAATATTTTTGGGGGAAAGAGGGTTAAGGGCAGGACACCCTTAAGTAGTTGTAGATTCCATTGGCAGACACCCAGACACCGAGACTTCAATAGGAAGACAGCCGTGCAGGGAATGGCCCCAGCAAGGCACCACATCTGTACGTGCAGGAATGTTGTCTCCTATGGCAACAGTCTTTAACAGTTCCTAACTCAAATGTAACAGTACCTTCAGATTCACTACGACTGCCTCTTCTAGTTCTTCAACACTGAGCTCTCGGTCTCTCACTAGGCCCTCTGATTCACTGACCCTGAATCCCTTGAGCTCCTCCAATCTTTGTGGTGGTATCTCCTTCAAGCGCCACCCACGCTTCCCTGCTGGGTCCCTAGCTTGGCACTCCAGAAACTTCTCAAGCTTCACCCCTGCTGACCGGCTCGGCCCCTGGCTTGACTCACAAGGCTGCTCTACAAGCGTCACCTCCGCTGGTTGGGTCTCTGACTTGATCACCACCTGAAGTTTTCCAATTCTCCACCGTGCCTGTTTGGTGAGAATGCTGCTCCGGTGCTTGCTTCAGTTACTCGCTGTGGTTCCTGGTAATAATGTGGTTGGTCCCTTTGTGGCGAAAGCTTCCCTTCTACCTCCAACCACTGACAGGTTCTCCGGCCGGCAGAACCATCACTTCTGGTTGGACTGAAAGCCGCAATCCCATCCCTGCGCTGCTCTCTTACTTCTGGATAGGCCCTCAGACAGCATAGCAGCCAGATGCCCCTGGGATAGGCCCAATATCTGGCCTAGCAGCCCGGGGCACACAACACACGTCCTCCCAGACAGCCGTCCAGGTGGCAAAGAACATAGATCAACTGACTCCACCCGAATATATAGGCTCTCCCACCAGGCCAGGGGATTTAAGAAAACCCCTGCCTATTGGCTGAGATACCCCATATTCCCATAACCTGACCTTGAGTTGTCCTTCTCATATCTAATACCACCAAGTGCCCAGCCATCTAGTGGTAGAAGAGAAAAGTACAACGATGCCAAGTTTAGGGAGAAATCAATGGATCTTTAACAATTGGCCAGGGTAACTACTCCTGGCAAGTAAATTTGTGAGGAGTATCCCTGACTAAACCCCAGGGTGCTACATAGGTTTTATATCTTCTATTTTCATCTGGTGATCTGGCCCGTAAGTCTGTTGTTTTGCAAAGATAAGGCTCTCCACTGTTTAACACTAACAAGAGTGCTAGCTTTTATTTATTAGGCCCCTTGCACACGGGCATCATAATTTACTGATGTTTACTCAGGAACTTGCGACACCGGTGTCCAAGGGGCCAAAAACTGTGTGTAAAGACCTGAGTAATATTGAGTATAGGCGAGTAAAGGTGTGTAACGGTATAGACGAGTACAATTCTTCTTCATTGTCAGTATTGTAAATATGCTTATAGACGAGTAAACACGTGTATGCGAGTAAATAACTGCATTCAAATAAAAAAAAAAACGATTTTTGTTTTACTGCTCTGTACTCAGCGCTGTGCAATGTCCCATAGGCAACAATGCATCTTATTTCAAATCAGTAAAACACTCAGCATTTTTTACTCCCATGTGCAACAGGCCTTTTTGTAAAACCTTTACCCTAAAAGGTTTATAAAAGTGGATACTGGAGTTTTGCTTCAATTTGTTATTGTATTTAAATTTGTTAGTATATCTAACACTCCCCTTTTGTCAGACTTACAATGCTGCTGGCCAAAGCCCCTGTGCTCCTTCATCCAAAGTGGGGGCACTCTAATACAGGAGGTGTGTTACTGTCCAGATCACCAGGTGAAAGTAGAAGGAAAAAAGCCTAAGAGCAGAAAACTAATACAGCCACCACAACTAATCATTGGTAAGCTGCAATATATCAGATTTTAGGTTTTGGGTTTAATACTGCTTTAGGGGGACAGTAAAACTAAGGCAAAGGTAGTTGGTTTGGATGAACGCATGCTGCAGCTATAATGCTTTGCGACACAGAAAAAATGATACCCCCTGTAGCTGGGCATTACCAGCATCAGATGGCAGGGCCATCTTTAAAGGGGAGTTCCAGCCTTTTTTTATGTTTATTAAAAGTCAGCAGCTACAAAAAGTGTAGCTGCTGGCTTTTAATAAACATACACTTACCTGTTCCACTGTCCAGCGACGCGACGCCCGGAGCTCCGCTCCTCTCCCCCCTTCTCCACCGGCGCCTCCATTCATAGTGTAGGCACCCGGCCGTGACAGCTTTCGGCTTCACGGCCGGGCACTCACTGTGCATGCGCGAACGGCTCTCTGAGTGGACAGGCGATCACCTGGGACCTGTCACGTCCCAGGTGATCGCCTACAGGGAGGGGCCGGCAAAAGGCGATATGACAAATCGCCTAGGCGACCCCAGGGCGGAAGGAGGAAGTGGGACAGGAAGTCCCACTCCTACTGAAGCCCCCACTCCCCCCCAAAAAAAATTACATGCCAAATGTGGCATGTAAGGGGGCGAGGAGTGGATTAAGCGGAAGTTCCAAATTTGGGTGGAACTCCGCTTTAAGGCATCTGCACTGATGTACAAATAGTGGCAGCATTCATATGTAATAAGCCGTAGACCAGCTGCATTGATATGTAAATAGAGGCGGCATTCATATGTATGTTATACCCCCCTAAGGTCATATCCACCATAACTTCTGCTGAATGCTGCTCACCGGGGAGGTAAAGGGGTATGCTTGAAAGACCTGCCTACAACTGTGGTCATTAAGCCTAACATCAGCCTGTTCTGCAAAGGTAAGCAAATTGGAGGTGGAACCCTTTTTTCAAAATAACATGGTGCCACAGCACTGTGAATTGTGGTGCATGTGAATACGCACATCTCAGCAGAAGTGTGAAGGTGTCATTACCAATTAATGGCACTGCTCTGTATCTGATAAAGGGCAGAACATTTCTGTGGTGTCAGGAAAGCTATTTTGCATGCATTCCCGACACACACAAATGTGAACGCAGGCTAAATGTCTCAGTTACATTGGTGGTCAGTGTAAATCTTCTCATTACATTGGGACTTGGTGTACTATCCTTTAATTTACACTAGTGGCCAGTGCGAAGGTCCCCCTTACATTGGTGTTCAGTGTAAATCCCTCTGTACATTAGTGGTTCCTGTGAATGCTCCTATTACATTAGTGGTCACTGTAAATCCCCATTACATTAGTGGTCAGTGTAAATCCCCATTACATTAGTGGTAAGTGTAAATCCCCATTACATTAGTGGTCAATGTGAATCCCCATTAAATTGGAGTTTTCTGTCTATTGATGGGTCCCCTCACCTCCCCAGTCCATGGTGTGCAGGCAGTGAGGAGATTATTAGCTGTCAATTTTATCAACCAATCAGTGAGCAGTAATGATGTGCATTAACCTCTTGCAACCAATCATTGAGCGGTAAAGATATGCAGTAACCTCTAGCAACCAATTAGTAAGCAGTAATAATGTGCGGTAACCTCTAGCAACCAATTGGTGAGTAGTAAAGATGTCCAATAGCAACGAATTAGTGAGCAGTATTGATGTACAGTAATCTTTAGCAACCAATCAACAAGCAGAAGTCATGTGCTGTAACCTCTAGAAAATAATAAGTGAGACATAATGTGTGATGTAACCTCTAGCAGCCAGTCAGTGAGTGGTAATGATACACTGTAACCTCTGGCAACCAATCGCAATGACAGCCTGATCTCATTCAGTAAACTGATTTTGAGTCTAGCTGCTATTTATTGTAGACTCAGAGCAGGTGGGGAGCGAAATTGCATGGGGGGGGGGGCAAGAAAATGTTTGCCCAGGGTCCAATCAATATTAAAGATGGCCCTGCTAGATGGTGTTGATAAAAGAGATGGTCAGAGACTGTAGACATGATACAAGAAATGATCAGAGACTAATAACATGCTATAGGTTGTTGGAGACAGTCATAGACTGGAGCCATATAATAGGAGGCTGCTAGAAATCACTGCTATAACAGGAAAATAGGGAAACGCATATTGGTGTCTGCAGGGGCCTCAAGGAACTGTGATAAAGTATAAAAGGGCATCATACGGCACTGGGGATGCAGGTTGGGCACCAGGCAGTTAGGGGGTTGAGACAAACTATTTACCATTGATAAGAGGGCTTAGAATGGTCAGCTTTTAATCATTTATGCAAAACCTTTATCCCAAAAGGAAAACAAATAACTGTAACTGTTTAAAAAGTGTTATCTGGAGTTTGGCTTTAATTAATTTAGCCGGCCATAGATGGTTCAGCAGGAACCAGCCAAGATTGGATCCATCTATGGGCAGGCTGATTGTACCCAAGTTGATCCATCGATTCACTTGGGTGCAACCAATATGTCAGATTTCTAGTATGCGATTATTGCCAGCCTCCCCATGCCCCATCCCCCCCCCCCCAATCAGGAGAACACAACACTGACTGTGTTGATGGGGGAATCTAATGATTTTCTTTCCTGCAACTCATGGTTGCAGGAAAGAAAATCAAATAATCTATGGCCTGCCTTAGTAAAGTCCATCTAATTCTGCTAGTGCATCTAACAGTACCCTCTCCCCAGATTGGCAGTGCTGCTGTCCATTAATAGTACTATCAAAGCTAACCTAGAATACAGTAAACCCCCCTCCATCGCGGGGGTTACGTTCCAGACCCACCCGCAATAAGTGAAAATCTGCGAAATAGAAATACCCTATTTAAATACACACTAGGCATGTTTTTATAACTTTCACTGTACTTTCAAAAGCATTTTAAGGTCTTTAAACACACTTTTAAAACAATAGAAACACATTTAGACACATAAAAGATACTGAGAGACATAGCAAGAGCAATGGAAAACACAAAAATATTTAATTAACAATGATTTAATCAATAAAATAATGTTAATAGGTCTTACAGAAAAAAACGCAATATACCGGGACCGCGAAAACTGAACCGCGATATAACGGGGGTTTACTGTAATGCAAAATAAAATATCCAACCAGGCAGATTCCAATTCATCCTCATAGTAAGGAATAGCAATAGCATGCAGAGGATGGAGAATACCCTGTAATTGTGAATAGCATTTGCACTGCTGAGAATTGAAAACATGTCTTAGTGCCAGACTACCTTCAGTGATCATCAGGGATTTTTGGCCTCTGGAAAAAACCTTTCCATGGATACCTCCTTTCATAAATAGGTCCAACAATTAGCCATTATCCATTTACAGCTACAGTTCTTTCCCTTATAATTACACTGGCCATTGCCCATTTCCAGCTACACTCCATAATCACAGCAGCCATTCAGAGGAATATAAATTTCATCTGCTGTTTTGGTATAACACATGGGTGGAGAACAAAAGCCAGGTGGAACCTTGAATGTAAATAATAGGTAAGGACATTGCATCAATTTCACAAGCTGAAATGTGACACGTGGAAAACACTTCAATTGCTGTTGGTTATAATCACTCGCTATGTAAATGAATAGAGAGCTTGCTAATTTGCTGAGGGACCAACGGGGCTCTAATCGTAAACCTGGGAAAGTAATTAAAAAAATAATGAATTGTACCCTGGCAGCTGAGGTAGAAAGACGCAATTACGGTATTAATTAAATAATCCATGTTTGCAAAGTTCTGGAAATAGCAATATGTATATTACAACATAAAATACGTAGCCTGTGTAAATGAATACATGACAGTTTAAAGACTTTATTTAGCAAAGCCCTACTCTAAGGCCGGGTTCACACCTATGCAAATTGAATGCGCGTTTCTCCGCATTCATTTCGCATAGCAGGAGAATGTGACTGGCTCTCTATGGAGCTGGTTCACATATCTCCGCAGCGGGGCCGGTGCGGTGTGCTGGAAAAACGCGTGCGTTTCAGGTTCGATTTCAGCCCAAAATTCTGGCTGAAATTGGATCTGAAATGGTGAACCAGCACGCACCGGACCCCTGCTGTGAGCCGCATGCGGCGACGGTGTGAACCCGGCCTTACTGTTTCCTGGCTTATCCTCAAAATACATATTTGCACACCCAGAGGTGTCCTGCTGCAATACACCAAACCGCTGCAGCAAGCTGAATTGTGCACCACCATCTTCTTTGCTTCTGTCATCAGAGGGCTGCTGTCTCTTCCCGGGTTTCTGCTCTGTGGCCTATGCACATCATCAGGGGCCAGCCACAAGAACCAGAAAGGGACATCTAGCCCCATGAAGATGCACAGTGGCTCTGGCACATACACTGTAGAGTACCCTGAAGCCTCTTAGGATGTGTGACGTCATTCAAGAAGCTGCTGGCAACCGGGACATCATTCTCACCCAGGCAAATTTAGCAAAGCCCTGCAGGAGCTGCCAGCTTGGAGTGGTCCCATTTCCCCACTTAGTGTACACACAGCCAGGCACACAGTAGTTTCTTCTCTCTCACCGACTCAAATAAACATCTGGGTATCTCTTATATTTTTATTGTTGGGTATAACTTGGATAGGTATGGCGGGAGGTATGGGATATCCCAAAAGAACTAAAATAACTGATGACTGTTCTCACTATCCTGGCAGAGAGCTTCCACATAGTTACTACTTGCTAGGAGAAATGCTTAGGACTTGCTTCTTTGTAGAACTGAGAACTGCATACAGTTTCTAGGTCAATAAGGCACCAGGATCATCAGCTGTCACCTTCTGATATCCACTGGGCCCTTTTTAATGACGGAGGAACAGACTTGCGATATCGCCAACCACTGGACCCTCTTCAATCCAGCCTACACCTGGTGTCCTCCAAAGTGCTTCTCCAGACCACAAAGAAAAACTCCAGACTTTAGGGAATAGCCCCCCAGCCTAAGCTATGGCTGGGACCTTGATGATCTCCAAGCAGCGTCACAGCAGACTCAGACAGGGAACTCTTCTTGCATGGCTAACCCAGGATCCAAATGTGGCAGGCGCAGCACTATGAAGTGCCTTTATGCGCTGTGGCATTAGAAGAATTTTGATTTCTCTGATCTTTTAGTCCAAACAAGACTATCTGTTACTTTATAATTCCTCTAGCGCCGTTCTATGGAAGCAGTAGGTTTAAAGAGCACACCAAACTTTTAAGATAACTTCTTTATTCACTTCAGCTTTTCTTCATATATAACACTGACAATTTAGCAGCAGAAAGTCCATGTACAAACACGTGTTGAATAAAGTATAACAAATGGCGGTTCAACTGTTCAATCTTGTAATTCTACATAAAATGGTAGATATATTTCTCTCTTCAGTATCTGTACTTTCACTTTAAATACTTTAGACACTTTATGATCTCTCTGGGACTTGCTCTATATTGCTGTTTGTTTGTTGGTTTGAAACCTGGTTTGGTGGAACTACAAGTGAACACTTAACTAGTTTCAGTATACAGTTCTAATCACATTATTAACAATAGGAACATATATAACTGTATTAAATACCTATTTTGGCCACTTGCTTCCATAAAACTGGACTCTGGATGGATCTGAACTGTTCAGATCTACTCTTTCTGGTGTAATGAGTTCTAACAATGTGCTAGGAGATTTCCTAGACAGAACATGGGTGTAATGCTGGCTGTGATTGGCCAAAGACTCTTGCTCAGTGAGATTGGTTGTGATTGGCTAAAACTTCTGATGAGTCACAAAAGCTTAACTCTATGCTTTCTGGTTGCAATTCTGCTGTCATTAAGCTTACCTTTCTGTATATACTAATGACTCTTAAAGGTATATTTTTTCTTTTTCTTCTGTGAACACAATATACAATTGTTATATGACATCCATATATAAAGTCACAGTAAATAACTCTGCTGTTATCTCTCACAAATGAGCATATGCACTGTTTTAACATTATTAGCAGGTCTAGCTGTATATATGCATGTAAGCCACATTATCAACCTAGGACAGGTCTTAGCTGGCCAGCTACACTTCCACCAAATTACCTATAATTCTATGTTCTCTATAGTAGGATTTGAACATGAATTTGGGGAATTTTCCATCAGGTTCTCAACTTCCAAGTGTCTTTTATCACTTTCAAGTATGCCATCTTGACACTTGGCAGCAGTGCTCAATGTTTGTACAACTTTTACTTCTGGATCACCCATAGACAATTCTGTGTAACCTTCACTGGGTATGATTTCCTTTTCCCAAAGGAACTCTGGACCGGTGAACCAGTTTGAATTTTTCAATTCTGTTACATTCAGGCCTCTTGAAGCATGATCTGCTGGGTTATGCTTTGTATCAATGTGATGCCAATGTTCCAGATTTGTTATTTCCCGAATTTTCTGGACTCTGTTGGCGACAAAGACATGGAATCTTTGAGCTTCATTGTTTATGTATCCTAGGACAACTCGCGAGTCTGTCCAAAAGTATTCTTCATCTATTTTTAACTCTAATTCTTCTCTCAGAAACTTGCTTACTGATGCTGAAACAACAGCTGCTGTCAGTTCAAGTCTTGGTATTGTCTGAATACTGGTAGGTGCGACTCTGGTCTTTCCCATAACCAGGGCACAGTGTATTTTTTCTTCTATCACTCTGATGTAGGAGCACTGTCCATAACCATAACTACTGGCGTCTGAAAAGTGATGAAGTTCTATTTTCTTGTACTCTCCGAAATCATGAGGTACAAAACATCTAGGTATCCGAACTTCTCTCAAATTTTGCAAGTCTTTTATCCAAGCCTCCCACCTTGGCCTCAAATCTTCAGGTATGGGTTCATCCCATCCCAACTTCCGTCTACATAATTCTTGTAGTATTTCTCTTGCTTTGAGGATTACTGGTGCCAAGAATCCCAATGGATCATATATAGAAGCCACTGCGGAAAGTATGGTACGTCTAGTTGCAACCTTTTCTTTCAAGGATGTTTCAAAGAAGAATTCGTCATTCTCTACATTCCATCCCAATCCAAGTACATTCTGAACTGGAAGATGATCATAATTGAGATCTACATTCTTCATTGTTGATGCACGTTCAGAGTCACTGATGGATTCCAGTACCTCTCTGTTGTTTGAGATGAATTTGTGAAGGCGCAGGTTTCCTCTTGCGCATAACTCTTGGCTTTCTTTCACTAGTTTGATTGCAGATTCTGAGGACTGTAAACTTATAAGACCATCATCTACGTAAAAGTTTTTCTTAAGAAAATTCGCTGCTGATGGACAATCCTTTTCATTTTTATTGGCCAGGTACTTCATACCATAATTGGCGGAACCTGGAGACGATGCTGCCCCAAACAAGTGTACTTTCATTCTGTATTCTGCTGGCTCTGTATCCGTATCTCCGTCCTCCCACCATAGGAATCTCAGGAAGTCTCTATTTTCATTCTTCACATGAAACTGGTGGAACATCTTTTCAACGTCACACATGACCGCTACGGGATACTTTCTGAATCTACAGAGTACTCCAGGCAGAGTGTTTGTAAGATCTGGTCCTTTTAGTAGATGATCATTCAATGCAACACCATCATACTCTGCTGAGCAATCAAATACTACTCTAATCTTTTCTGGTTTCTTTGGGTGGTAAACACCTTGATGTGGGATGTACCACACTTCTCCTTCTTTAGGTTGGTTATTAACTTTTTCTGCATGTCCTTCTTCAAGGATGCCTTCCATGAATTTCAAATAATCCTGCTTGAATTTGAGCTCTCTTCCCATCCTTTTCTTCAAACATTTCAATCTCGCTAGGGCAAGATTTTTGTTATTTGGCAGACGAGGTCGTTCTCTAAAGGGTAACGGCATTTCAAGATAACCTTGTTGATTCTGTTGAATACTTTCTTCTAGAATGTGTACGAACTTTATGTCTTCTTGGGATACACTCTTTTCTTTAGAACTTATGTCTGCAAAGTCAGATTCAAGGATCTTGATTACTGCCGCTGAACTTACAGCTGTTAACTCTTGGACAGATATTCGATGACACAATCCTGTCACCTGTCTTGAGTTTGCAATCTGCTGTTTTCCTCCAACAACGCCCCATCCTAGATCAGTTTGAACAGCGTAGGGTTCACCCTTTCCTCCTGTGATTACCCTTCGTGGTACCAAAGCTTCGGGACAATCATAACCTATCAACAGTCCAACACCAAACTCCTTCAGCGGGGACATTTCATGAGATATGACAGGTAGGTGCTCCCATTTATTGGTTGTTTCACAGGTAGGTATGCGATCTCGATCTAGAGGTATATCGTCTTTCGTATAAGCTGGAGGTAGATCCAATGTGAGGTTTGAATGAAGTCCTCTAACTCTCAATCCTTTGACCCTTTGACTGTTCACTAATGTGTCTCTACCTGTCATTGTGGTGAGTTTGAGCTTCACTGGTTCTGTAGCCACTTGTAATTTCTTGCAGATTTCTTGATCAATGAAGGTGACATCACTTTGGGCATCCAGTAGTGCATAGGCATATATCTTCTTATTCTTCCTTTTAGGATTTGAAATGCACACTGGTACAACCATTGATGTGCCGTTGCTTTCCCTCACTCTGCAAGAGAATACCGATGCTTTCTTTTCTTCCTAAGCATCTTTAGGTATTGAGGATTTATCCTTCTTTGGACGTTCTTCATGTAGTGGTGTAGGATGGCGTCCTTTGCAAACGCTGCATGTGGCCCTTTTCTTACACTCCTTAGTAATATGGCCTTTCCTTAGGCACCCAAAACACAGTTGGTTAACGAGTTTAAACTTTTTCTTTTCATTTGGGGATTTCTCCTTCAATTGTTGGCACTTGTGTATAGAGTGGTTCTCTCCAAAGAACATACACTTAAAAGTAGTCTGAGGATTTGTCGGTTCTGTCTCTCTACTGATCCCAGCAGTAACTTTGAACTTGCTCTCGTAGGTATCTATACCTTTCTCTGTTGTGTCGGTTGCAAAGCTAGTTGCTCTTGCACGTCTTATATCTCTCGCAGGCCTTTCTTCTACGGACTTTAAGGCGTAAGATTCTGTTACTGGATTACATGCTATTCGTGCTTCCTTATTAACGAACTCAGAGAACTTTTCAAAACTTGGGAAGTCCTTACTTAGATCTAACTGTTCAGTCACATAGCGATTCCATCTAGAAGCCACTTCTTCAGGTAGCTTAGCTAGCATCCTGTGGTTTTCTAGATAGTCGTTCAGTACTTCTAGTCCTCGTACATGTGGGATGGCATTGCTGCATACTTGCAGGAAGTCACCATACTCATGGAGTTTGAAATGTTTTTTAGGACCTATTTTAGGCCAGTTATTCAATTTCTCCCTAAAGGCTCTTTGTACTAAGAAAGGATGACCGTATCTTGCATTTAACTTTTCCCAAGCTTGCTTGTAGGCTTCTTCATCTGTTCTATAGAAGTTACCTTCAAGAGCTTTCTTTGCATCTCCACCAACATATTTCTGAAGGTAGAATAACTTGTCAACTGGCCTGTAGCAATGATGCTCAATGATCATTTCAAAACTTGCCTTCCACTCTATGAACTTCAGTATGTCTCCTGAAAATACAGTAGGTTCTGGAATGGGAAGTCTTGCTGGGACAATAGTCGCAACATTCTCCTGATTATTGCAGTGACATCTAGGAACAGAATTATCCTGTTTTATTTTCTCACCTAGTTCTGAATTGAGTGAGTCTCTCTTTTCGTCTTTCTGAGCAGGGATGGAAGGGCAATGACTTTTTTCTTCATTAGATACTGGAGATTTCCTTCCATTCTCCTGGGCGTATGAAAGGAAGTAGGAGTCTGCATCTTCACTTAGTACAGATTTGGACTTATGATTACTATTCATGTCCTCTTAGTGTACTCTTAGTCTGGCTTCTATAATCTTGACTTCCTTCAGCCTTTCCATTTCTGCTACTCGTAGACGCTGCGCCTCGATTGCAGATTCCATCTCAATTTCTGCTCTCTTGACAGCAAGTTGTTCGACAAGTTCCTTTCTTTTGGCTATTAAAGTACTTGAGGACTCTGGTATGTTACCGGCACTTCTGCTAGTGGAATAAGTCCTACTTGTGATTGTGGTTCCTCCTAAGGACCTAGCATAGTCTCTCATAAAAAGCTCATTCATTCTCTTTCTTGCCTTAACTTCATCATAGTTAACTTCAGTTGATAGTTCTCTCATGAGCTTTACTAAACCTTTAGTGACTGCAGTACATGTGTCCATGTTCCTTACAATATCCTGGGGAGGTGTCGTAGATAATCGCAGGTTAACATATGCTGCCATAAGCTCTGCTTCAGATTCTTCTACCGTCTCTATCATTGTGAAATGTAAAGGGGTATACTGCGCTGGGCTTGTGTATATACCAAAGGAAGCTGCCAACACTGCTAATAGAAAAAAAGCTGGAATAGTGTGAAAAATAAAAAATGTAGCGCTACCTAGGCAAAATGATATATGTGAGCAAATTAATACACAACATAAACATATGGTAATCATATATAGTGAACACGTGTAACACCCAAAAAATCGTGCGTGCTGAGTGTCTCTATTGCTAGAGTGGTCAAACAATAATATGATAACCCATATTAATAAACA
This sequence comes from Rana muscosa, assembly GCA_029206835.1. NCBI lineage: Eukaryota > Metazoa > Chordata > Amphibia > Anura > Ranidae > Rana > Rana muscosa. The sequence continues at coordinate 1,135,083,561 of CM055116.1, read as the reverse complement.
GAATGAGAATTATAATCAAATAAAATCCATCAGATAGAATAAAGTCCATCAGACAAAAATCAATACAATGTCCAAATGGTGAAGATCAATCCAAAAAGAAAAGAAAACGTGTTCAATCAAGATGTGAACTTGCGATAAGGAATATTCGGTGTATAGGACTAATGTGAAAACCACCACCAAGGATAAGTTGAGGGAGGCTTACCAAAGATCTCGGATTTGGAGAGGCATACGCCACCCAAATCGGAGAAAGCTTGAGGGTTAATGGAACCCAGTATGGATGGTCTTGAGTTGGAGGGTGGTCAGGAGTCAAAGCGGTTGATCAGCTTCAATCATACAGGGTATCCAACACACAGATCACCAATGCATATAAGAACTCGGTATCCAAGAAGCATATGTGTAGAGATGGAGAAAAATCCACATAGCATGATACCGTTTGTAAAGGGTTTTAATGGCAAAACATAACAGTGGAACACTCACATTTAAGATGGTTTATAAAAGCATGGATGCAGGTACAGGAGCGATGTGTACGGACAAGTCCACCCGACTAGTTTCGACTAAATAGTCATCATCTGGGGTCAAGATGATGACTATTTAGTCGAAACTAGTCGGGTGGACTTGTCCGTACACATCGCTCCTGTACCTGCATCCATGCTTTTATAAACCATCTTAAATGTGAGTGTTCCACTGTTATGTTTTGCCATTAAAACCCTTTACAAACGGTATCATGCTATGTGGATTTTTCTCCATCTCTACACATATGCTTCTTGGATACCGAGTTCTTATATGCATTGGTGATCTGTGTGTTGGATACCCTGTATGATTGAAGCTGATCAACCGCTTTGACTCCTGACCACCCTCCAACTCAAGACCATCCATACTGGGTTCCATTAACCCTCAAGCTTTCTCCGATTTGGGTGGCGTATGCCTCTCCAAAGCCGAGATCTTTGGTAAGCCTCCCTCAACTTATCCTTGGTGGTGGTTTTCACATTAGTCCTATACACCGAATATTCCTTATCGCAAGTTCACATCTTGATTGAACACGTTTTCTTTTCTTTTTGGATTGATCTTCACCATTTGGACATTGTATTGATTTTTGTCTGATGGACTTTATTCTATCTGATGGATTTTATTTGATTATAATTCTCATTCTGTTTATTAATATGGGTTATCATATTATTGTTTGACCACTCTAGCAATAGAGACACTCAGCACGCACGATTTTTTGGGTGTTACACGTGTTCACTATATATGATTACCATATGTTTATGTTGTGTATTAATTTGCTCACATATATCATTTTGCCTAGGTAGCGCTACATTTTTTATTTTTCATACCGTCTCTATCATATCACTCAAGTTTCCTTTTATACTTTCTTGCTTTAGCTTTCTACGAACATCTTTAATGTAGGATTTCCACTTATCATACATTCTGGTGAACTTTTTTCCTTTCAATACTGCTTCTTGCTCCAAATTTTCCAGCATCTTTAGGGTCGGTTTTCTGATACGTTCTGAACGTCTTAGTTTATCTGTTTGGGATATATTTGTTTGGGGCAAGACTAATGCTGCATCAGACTCTTCCACCTCAGACAGGTTCACTTGCTCTTCACCTTCTATCTTATCTATCTTTGTATCCTCAAACAGTGGCATAGAAATACTAGGCTTAGACATTTTACTTTAAGTGCTATAACAATTAATACGAATATTAAGAAGACTTTCACTTTAAATGCAATAGCAATAGGTGCAGGCAGTAAAAATGACTTTCACTTTAAATACTTTAGAGTTTGTGTACTACAACTGTCCTTTGTTCTTTACTTACAGTCCTTTTACTCCTGAACACGAAAATGTCTCTTTCTTGTCAAGCCTATGTGCAATGATAGTAATAAAGGAAAGTTCTGACCTTATTCTGAAGAGCAGGATACTGTGATCTGTAGGTTGCTGGAACAAATAGTCTTAAAGTGGTTGTAAACCCACTCTTTCAACTTGCACCTACAGGTAAGCCTAGATTAAGGCTTACCTGTAGGTGCAAGAAATATCTCCTAAACCTACACGGTTTAGGAGATATTTACTAAAAAGACAGGCGCCGCTGTCTACAGCGCATGCGCGCCGTAGACAACGGCGCATTCATGGGGTTAATCCCATTCACAAAATCGGCTACTTCCCAGCAATCGCTGGGCGTAGCCGAATGAAAAGGCTCTCGCGCGCATGCGCAGAGTGACGTCTCCGCTGCTCCGGCCAATCACAGCGCCGGAGCGGCGCTGTGATTGGCTGGTGCGGCGATACCCGGAAGTAACATTCCGGCTATCGCCGCAGTGATGTCTGCGGCTGGACAGAGGGAGGCGGACTGCCTCGGGGGCCCTGATCTAAGGTAAGTGGTACATAATGAGCTATTATGCTAGTCATAATAGCTCATTATGCCTTTCTCTTACAGGTTGGCCAAAAAGAAAAAAAAAAGTTAGTGGGTTTACAACCACTTTAAAGGAGACTTGTCTTTTTTGATCTGATGCTCTACTCTGACTTGCGATGCTTTGCGCTGACGTGCGATGCTTTGCGCTGACGTGCGATGCTCTGTGCTGTCTTGCGATGCTTTGCTCTGACGTCCGATTCTTTGCGATACTCTGTGCTGTCTTGCGATGCTTTTCGCAGACATGCGATGCCTTGCGCTGACGTGCGATGCTTTGTGCTGTCTTGCGATGCTCTGCGCTGACTTGTGATGCTTTGTGCTGCAGGCTTTGGGCCTAGTGGCGGGGAAATAGCTGGCTGCAGTACGTGGCCTCTTTGTGGGTAGCGGTGCAGGCACTCTAACTCTGGACTTTGGCCTCCCACCATGCGTCTTTTTCTCTCTCTAGGGATCGCAGGAGGGTTGGTGCTCTCTCTGTGATTATCTTGCCTTTGCCGTTCTGCCACTTTAAGAGTCGGCTGCAGTTTGACTAAAACACACGTTCTATGGCCTCTATGGTAGCTCCGCTGCTCAAATGTGCTCTTTACTGTGCAAGTTGAGGAGCACAATCGCTTCACCCTCAATGTGCTAATAGTTCCACTGTGGCAGGCGCAGCACTATGAAGTGCCTTTATGCGCTGTGGCATTAGAAGAATTTTGATTTCTCTGATCTTTTAGTCCAAACAAGACTATCTGTTACTTTATAATTCCTCTAGCACCGTTCTATGGAAGCAGTAGGTTTAAAGAGCACACCAAACTTTTAAGATAACTTCTTTATTCACTTCAGCTTTTCTTCATATATAACACTGACAATTTAGCAGCAGAAAGTCCATGTACAAACACGTGTTGAATAAAGTATAACAAATGGCGGTTCAACTGTTTAATCTTGTAATTCTACATAAAATGGTAGATATATTTCTCTTGTCAGTATCTGTACTTTCACTTTAAATACTTTAGACACTTTATGATCTCTCTGGGACTTGCTCTATATTGCTGTTTGTTTGTTGGTTTGAAACCTGGTTTGAAACCTGGTTTGGTGGAACTACAAGTGAACACATAACTAGTTTCAGTATAGGGTTCTAATCACATTATTAACAATAGGAACATATATAACTGTATTAAATACCTATTTTGGCCACTTGCTTCCATAAAACTGGACTCTGGATGGATCTGAACTGTTCAGATCTACTCTTTCTGGTGTAATGAGTTCTAACAATGTGCTAGGAGATTTCCTAGACAGAACATGGGTGTAATGCTGGCTGTTATTGGCCAAAGACTCTTGCTCAGTGAGATTGGTTGTGATTGGCTAAAACTTCTGATGAGTCACAAAAGCTTAACTCTATGCTTTCTAGTTGTAATTCTGCTGTCATTAAGCTTACCTTTCTGTATATAATAATGACTCTTAAAGGTATATTTTTTCTTTTTCTTCTGTGAACACAATATACAATTGTTATATGATATCCATATATAAAGTCACAGTAAATAACTCTGCTGTTATCTCTCACAAATGAGCATATGCACTGTTTTAACATTATTAGCAGGTCTAGCTGTATATGCATGTAAGCCACATTATCAACCTAGGACAGGTCTTAGCTGGCCAGCTACACCAAACCCCCTGCTCCAGGCTCTCCAACAACCTTCTGGACACACCCCTTCAAGGATTGGCTGAGTTTTCATAAGCACTGGTTCACATCAGTGCAATTTGTCATGCGATTTGACAATCGTGTGATTTCAAAGCCGCACTGGTGTGAACCAGGGATAAAAATATAAGTTGCTCCCCCATTCTTCCTCTCACTGTAAATATAGAATCATCTAGAATGAAGGGGTGAGCAATCAGCCCAGCGGCTTGTGTAACACTGAGCAGGCCAGAACAATCAACCCCTGCTTCACTGATTACAGAGGGGCTGAACTAAATGTACCTAGCAACCTACACTAACTAGGAGTGTGCTACACAAGGATCATTTAAGTGTAATGAGGTAACAAGAAAAAAGTTGTTAAACAAAATGAAAAAATAAATGTTCAGTTGTAGAAGAAAATGGGTGTAGGAGTGCAATGATGGAAAGTGAGCAGAGAAGGTGAAGGTCAGTGTCACGGAGCTTGTGCAACAAGTGCTAATTCCCATGCTCAAAATCTTTATGGGCATGTGCTGGGTCGTGAGCACAGAAGCCTAACTAGACAGGCAAGGACAAGAATTTGCGCTTGTAAACAGGTTGAAATATAGCCAAGTAGGTGCTGCCCTGGACCTGCCTATTTAAACCCAAGGTCTGTCTAGCCTCGGTGCTAGACTGTCCTTCAGCTCTAATTCCGTCTGCTTACCTTGTTCCTGACCCAGCTATGTCTGATACTTCTCTTGGATCACCCCTGCCTGTTGTGTCTGCTTAGACTTCTGACCAAGATTCTGCATTCTGACTTGGTGCCTCACCGCCAGCACGTTACCAGCTCCTGCCTGTTCCTAACCTTGAACTTGATCCCGGCCCTGCACCTGTCTGACTGGCTGCTGCTGAGCATAGCTTGTGACCAGACTCCATGCTACAACTGGAAAGACTCCTGTTTCCAGGCCCACGTTCACTACTCCAGCTTCCTCGCACAAGTGCCCTTCGCTGCGCTAGCAGTCCCTGTCTCCGCTACCAGGGATGCTTGGATAGGAATTGTACAAGAGGCCAACCCTGTCATCTCATGCTCCACAGTCAGGTATGTGACAATCTGCTTTAAGTGTTCAAGATATTTTTATAATTTTTAAAGCACAATTCCAGGAAATCAAAAAATTACTCTTAACAGCGCGACTAGGGGAGAGTAAAAGCATTTTACTTACCGAATACTTTGTCACCCTCACCCACACTCTGGCAGTGGACTGTCCCTCTGCATCATCATGCCCAATGCAGGACCCTGGACCCTGCACTGGTTTTGATGATGTCAGGACTAGAGGCTTGAGGAGGAGGAGTTTTTTCCCTTTGCCAAGTCGCACCATCTGCCTATATCCTTGAAATAGTTAGGATCACCCTCTAATGTACTCTCTGTAGGAATTTATGGAGAATACACCAAGACCCCTTTCACACTGCAAGCGCCAGCGCCAAAGCGCTGCTCGTATTAGCAGCGCTTTAGCGCTGTTTAAGCAGGGCTTTTCGGGCACTGGCGGGGCACATTTAACCCCATGCAAAGGTAAAAAAATAGGTTAAATGTGCATATAATCCTATGGGAAGATTTTGGTTGAATGGCTTGGCGGCAGGGTCTCTTTAAAGGAGAAGTATGGCCAAAGCTCTTTTGGCCATACTTCTCTTATGACCCAGGTTCAGCCAACAGCGGGCTAAAGTCCGCTGTCAGCTAATGTCAGGTCTGAGTCGGCTGAGTCGGTCCAAATTCTGCATGGATCCCGAAAATAATGTTGGGATCTGCCCAGATGCCTGACCAGGCTCAGCCTCTCAGAGCGCCAATGAGAGCCAGAGCCAGCCGCTCCTTCCCCCTCCACAGCCCAGCGCTCCACTGAGCACTGGAGGGGCAGAGCTGGGGGGCTGTATGAAGCTACACAAATCCATGAATGCAGTATAATTTATGAGATTTTCAGGATCCTCGGAAGTAGGATTTCTAACATGCATTTTACTAGCATGACCCATACACATAGATGTCCTAAATATATTTACCCCTTCCCTGCCAGTGACATTTACATGGTAATCAGTGTGTTTTTATAGCACTGATCGCTGTAAAAATGTCAATGGTCCCAAAAAAGTGTCAAAAGTGTCCGATCTGTCTGCCGAAATGTCGCAGTCCCGCTAAAATTTTTTTGCAGTCCCACAGATAGCCGCCATTACTAGTGTAGCGGCCTCCCCTCTCTCACTCTTATATCAGCTCGTCTGTCTCTTGTCTAGGGGGTACCTTAGAGGAGAGAGAGCGGGGTCACCACGCCAAGCCTTCACCGCAGATAGTTGTGTGGTGTAAGCAAAGTTCTTTTTTTACCTTCGGGTCGGTGTTCTGCACCTGGAGCCTCCTCCTGGTGGTTTTCTTGAACAATGTCTGCCAGAAAATGAGCGGTCTGGCCATTCAAGTGACCAACAGAGCGAACACAGAAGGAAGATCAGGGAAAGATGGAAGCACCTGAGCACTGACAGCACAGTGCTGGAGGTCATCCTTTGATAGGTAAGTCTGTCATAATGTGCTAGTTTTCTGTGCATACTAGCACATTATGGTATAAACCTGCAGTGGGCCAGTATCTAAAAATATTTTAGCGGAGTTTAATATTGCTTTAAACCTGCGTTCAAAATATTGAATAAAATAATAAAAGTTTTTTAATGTGGTTTGCAGATTGAAAAAAATTCTAATAATTTTTTTTTTTATTATTTTGTTCAACAGTACTCTGTTTTATTACTTTGTTCAAGTAGAATGTTTCTTCAAAAGGTTATAAACAGACACGACAATCCCTTGTACTTGCCTGTGATTCTTGGATAAATAGTAGTGAGATCACAGAAAGAAAGTTGTACCTTTGCCTCCTGTGTCTTCTCTTGTGTAGTTTCTTCCTTATTACCGTATTTGTAGAAAGGAATAATATCTTTTACAGCAGGTTGGTGACATGAGCTCAGCCCATGGTGTGATCGGAGAGAACACAGCCTAATTAGCTTTAGCCAAGGAATTTGTGAAGTGACTATTAACCTTTACACTTAACATGAACAAAACCGTCATGAAAACATAAGCATTTCAATTCCTTAACTGTTTCATATATCTTATGTAGCACCCCCTTACCCACTGATAGGTCTTCTGTTATAAGTTACAGACCCCTGCACAGCCGCAGGTCCTAATTTGACATACGCGTTGCAGATGCTGATGTACGGCCCCAGGCCGCTCACCCATGCTTGCACACCTGTCAAATTAGGACCTGTGGGTGTGTTCGTACATCTGCTACATCCTCATAGAGTGATGGGTGGCTCCAGCTGCATGAACAAACCACTAATTTAAGCGGCCGGAGTTCCAGTGTGAATGAGCCCTTAGAGCTCATTCATGTGTTAGGTTGTGGAGGCAGTAAAACCCCAGCAGTTAAGCCATGTTTCTACTGCCCCCAACTGCTACCCCCTTTAGCTGCAGAGACAGTGGCTGGGGGTGTACACATGCCGCAGTCATGATGCGTTGCTTCGCAGTAAAAATGATACGCCTTGCTTTCAACTGAATGGCACCTCTCTGAAAGTGCCCTGCAACCTTGTGTAAGGCAGGTGGCTGCAAAGTGCTAGTACGGGGTTGAGGGGGTTAAAACTGGCGGTGAGGAGGTGATACAATGCCTCCTCACCTCTTGTCACATACTCTCTTAAGAATGATTCAAATGTGGATCACCCTTCAGAGAACAAGCACATTTGAACAAGCCCTTAAAGCGGAGGTGCAGCCAAAAAAAAAAAAGTCAGCAGCTACTAACAGTGTAGCTGCTGACTTTTAAAAAGGACGCTTACCTGTCCTACTCGCCCACGATGTCAGTCCCACCACAGCGATCGATCGCTGCTGGCAGGTCCCCGCTCCTCCATCCTGAGTAAGGGAAACAGGCAGTGAAGCCGTAAGGCTTCACTGCCCGTTTCCTACTGCGCATGCGCCACTCGCACAGCGCTTTGTGAATGGGCGGCTTGCCTCCTGGGATACACACAGTTCCCAGAAGGCAGCGCAGCCCATTCACAAGAAGAGGAAACGGAAGGAGACCCACCACGGACGAGAAAAGGAACATTAGAGGCAGATTAGGGGACTTCCGCATAGCAACAGACATTTAGGGTGAGTATTTTTTTATGATTTTTAATGTATACATTTTTTCAGGGTGGACCTCCGCTTTAATTATGTTTTTTAAAATATTTTGTACAATTTTATTTTTCACATTTTTTAGCAGCCCTGTGAGGGGAGGGGGGGGGGGGGGTGGTGAAATATTAGGGGTCTAAACAGATGGCTCACTGTTCACTCAGGAAATAAAGGGGCTGATAAACACATGACATGTTTACCTCCCCCCAGTTCTCCATCCTGACACTGATCCTCTTGTGTCCCACAGCAGCTGGCAGAAGGGAGAAGAGGAGAAGCCAGCAGCACTACAGGAGAGGCAATGGTGAGATTGGAGTTTTGGGAAGAGGGGAGGGGTCAGATTATGAAGAGGGTGACTGCAGCGGTGAGGGGAGTGCAATTACTGGAACCGATCCCCCTGTGGCTTCCTCTGCAGCAGCTGAAACCTGGCAGGAGGGAGAGGAGGATTAGCTCCAGTAACTATGCCCACTCCGATAACCCCCCTCCTACTGTCTGGGTCACCCTGCTGAACTGCTGTGGCCTGGCTGGGGCTACCCCCTTTTTAGCCCTCTGAATGGGGGTTAGGCATCCCCCAGTGGCTTGGTGGGCTAGCATTTCACCTCAGAGATCCTTGACCGTTTGTGGGGTAGTGTCAGGGCTGGGCTCCTGATAATTGCTAGCAGCTCTTTCTTTCAGTGCACAGAGGCTGCTCAGCTGTCGGTTAATTACCAGCATTTCATTGTTTCCACAGTGACTCATCTGGTTACCATTGCCTGCCTCGTTGGTTCAGCCTACAGCCAGCCCCTTTTGGCTATTTAAACAGCTTTGCTCATTCCCTCCGTGCCCTTGCGTGTGTTCCTGTGTATGACTTGGCCTGGCTGACTTCTCTTCTAATTCCTGCTCCTGATTTTTGGCTCCTGACAACACTGACTTCTGATTCCATGATCCTGGCTCTGGCTGCCAAACCCTGACTTCTGTTTTTGACTTTGTTTCTGAACTGTTGTTATTTTTGCTATTACATTGAATGTGTGATTTTAATTGAATTGTGTCTCTGCCTGGTTTATGGTTCCTGACAGGTAGAAGAAATTAATTACCAGGCACTTTGGTTACAATAAACGCTGTTACACTGTCTTAAAGGGACTGGCAATGAATTTCTTCTATCTGTCAGTAATCATAAACCAGGCAAAGACAAAAATGCAATTAAAATCACACATTTAATGTAATAGCAAAAATAACAACAGGGCACAATATACCCAAAAAGACCAAAAAATCCAGACTGGGAGGCAAGAGAGCTTTCCAGCGTCACTCCCAAATATTTATACTGTTACCAAGCATGTCCCAATGGCGAAACACCTCCTAATGGTTGGCCAGGTAAACATAAATATTCATAACATAACCAAGGTTATTGGATCTTTTTTTCACTTTTGTCAAGGACACAAGTGAAATGAAGTGAAATGTTGCAATGTTCCTTGATAGCAGAAATATCCTCAAGTACTCCACCTGCAAGAGAAGACAAAAGCAAAGCAACAAAGTTGAAGTGTCATTCTATAGGATAGAAACTCCAGAGCATTGAACTTCACAACAAAGGTAATCATTAGATGTTTCTATCTTAAAAGTCCAGCCCTGTCTTCTAATCATCACCCAGTATCGGAAAAGCATAACACAATTATGCAATAATTGCAGATCTTGAAGAATGGTATGGTGGAAGAAGTTAGAAGCTTGTTCTTGAAGATCTCTCCTGGGAAAAACATGCCCACGTTAACATCAAACTACACACAATGGAGCATAAAAAGTCATAAGCTTGGTAAATTTTTCCTGATCACATCCCAAAGTGACCAAGGGCTCGCATCGATAATGTTACAAACAGCAAACAGTTCAGCTCTCACAACTGGTGGTCCAGCAAGCATGCAGTTATGACTGGCAACCAGGAAGAAAGCTAGCAGTACATGAACTCACGGTAACACAACTGGCAGAGCCCAGCAGTTTTCTTTCTTTGCAGCCACAAGCGAAAGAAGAAATCCTCCAGCAAACGACATGTCTCAGGCTGGAAAAAAGTCCTTTTCAGCTGAACAATAGTAGTACCGGTAGTATTTTGGTCTCTCTGAGTGTAAGGGGGACTCAAAATCTGACCTCCTCAGGGTCTCAGCTGGGATGTAGGATACTACCTTTGGAGCAGAACTCTCTGCACTAGCTGCAGTCATGACAACCCTGGTTTGCTCACCATCATCTTCACATGTCTTCACAGGGGCAGAAGAACTCCTCAGTTCTGGCTCCAAAACACCTTGTTGTTGATCCTGCCCATGGGTTTTGGAGGCCCAAGTGTAGCTCAGCTTGCTGGCAGTGGATGAAGGCTGGCCACTCAAAGCAGTGGCAGTGATAGCAGTAATGGGGGAAACAGGCTCCTCTGTGACAGCACCAGTGGTACAATCCACGGTTATCTCCCGAGGTGGTAAAATCAGAGGCACCACCTCTATTAGAATGTCCTTACAGTATAGCCATATGACCTAAGGATGGATGTTCATAGTTATCTCGGTGCAGCAGGTGCAGACAAACCTGAGGACTTTGCACCCATTTATATTACAAAGTGCAAAACTGCCACAGAGTTGCAACCGGATACCTGTGTCAATGAACAATTCACCGGACTTGACTGGGCTGGTGGTGAAACCAGTCCAACTAGCAGACATGAAAGATATGGTGGTGGTTGGAAAACCCTTCATGCTCTCTCTGAGTGAGTGAAAACTTGTATAGCGCTACAAATGCGAGCCAAATCGCCTCAAGGCGCTTAATGAGCCTGTTTCCCCCATTACTGCTCTCACTGTGTGGCGTTCTCTATACAGCTCTCTTCCCTTTAATGAACAGGTCATCTCTCGTGGCAGAGTGGTGAATTCTTCTACCTTCCTTTCCTGTCAGGTAGCTCTCTAGACACGTAGGTTCAAGGCTCTTACCATCACAGTCCACACTGCTGATCTCCAGAAGTCAGTTTTTTACCCCTTAAACCCCCAGAAAAAGTGACAAAAATTTATGTTTTTTACTCCACTGTTATAGCACATTGGTGTATTAACTGTCTCTAAAGCCTCTCTAGATGGTCACAGTACACAGGCCCCACAATTGCCAAGCCTAAATTCCAATACTTGCAGCAAGTGGTGCAAGTATTGGAACTACAGGGTAACTTCAGCTCAAGGTTTAATAAACCACTCACAGTCAATGCAGAAAGATGTATGTTTATTGCAGACCTGGACTGTGTATTATTCAGATTGTAGAGCAGCTTCAATTCAGCACACTTACAACTTGGATGAACCACCAGGTCATCCTGAAATGTCCACCAGCAGTAGCTTCTACCCAGCTCTCCAGGACACTATTCAGCAGCAAAGTCTTAATCTGGTGCTCCAATCCAGCTCCTCACCATCCAGTTCACTTCCCCTGGATAAAACCTCAATAAGGACAGCCAAAAGTTTCAAGCCCCAGGCTTGGGCCTCTCTGTAGCAAAGCACACCCACACCAAGCAGGTCTGGGGGGAAAAAAAATCATAGAAGCACACATCTTCTTAGGCAGAGGCAGAGCCTAGTAAGCACCACCCTTCCCCAGCATACATCACTGGCTGTACACTTCTCAATGGTTTGCCAGGTAGACACTCCCTAACAGCAAGCAGAAGCAAACATTAACACTGAGCTAAAGCGGAAGAACAGCCGCATGTTCCCTCCTATGGTCCCCTATGTGTGTCCTTGCCTATTTTTAATCTGCTTCGGTTGGATCATGTGATCCTGCAGCTCCCATTCACTTACGGCAGTAAGTGGCTGCTACAGGGAAGAGGAGCGAGCACCGACAAACAGATGGGAATGAGGGTGTATATGTATATAAAACATTTTAAGATCACTCAAATTTCACAGTAAAATTTACAATTTCCTCCCGCAGAACTTGCTAAGACCCACCCCATACTCAGCAGTCTTGCTTGTCGTTCACCTGCAGAGGAAGAAAAAAACACATAATCCAACAATATGTAATTTAGAATGAACAGGTTCCTTCCTAGAGAAAAACCTGCTCGCTCTAACAGTAAGTGCAATGTAAGGCCTTCAATGTAACCGTTGCGAAACACCGCCACCTAGTGGTAGTGCCGCGGTCAGAACACCGGTTCATGACAAGGAAATTCTCTTCTCTGTGAACTGTGGCCCTCACTAACTACAACCCCAAAGTCTTGGTTATCTTTGTGGTCGGAAGAGAAGGTAGAACAACAACAGCAACAACTCCCACTCCTCCAAAGAATAAAATACCCTTTAACCTGAAGAGAAGAAAAAAAAAAGTCAAGCGCAAACACAAGAGTCTGGTCTCTCACAAATAGTAGTGTGGATCTGGCAATACCAACGGCTTCCAATGTCTATCGAAGGTATCTATGTGATACTCCACATCGTCCTGATCCTTTCTGCAGATAAGCACCTTGTCCGCATAAATGTGCCGACCCAACATCCAAGCAGCTTTGCAATCTTTGAACAGCAGAGTTGCGGCATGCGAACACGAAAAGTACCTTCTGGCCTGGGGTACCTTAATATGTGTCCACACAAACTCCGAGTACCACCGATCTCTACAGGCTTCAACCTCAAACAAAAGTTCTTTGGGTAGATACGGGTACTCCCACCCATATTCACTGGCAACCTTCTGGTTAAAGAGTCTCTGTAAGCGGGACAACGGTGGCATAGTGGTACGGTCACCTGCGCCAGGCAAAACATCAGCATCCGGGTGTCGAGGCACTTTAACTGCCTCTGGGCCAGTTGCAGGGGCCCGCAGTGACACCGGTCTAGCAGTAGTGGTAGTGGCGGAAGCAGGTGCTCCCGATGGTGGAAGGGCAGGCAAGGGGACAGATCCCTCCTCAGGCTCAGTGGCCACCACCCGGGGTGTACTTTCCCCAGTAGACATGGGCGGGTTCCTAGGCCTACGGAACAAGGACAGGGGCATCTTATCCCATCCCTTTCTCTCAAACAGTTCGTCAATCGCGGCATCATCACCCGCATCTGAGACGGACTCTAGGTCAGAGGTATCATACTCCTCCACAGGGAAATAATTCCTGGTGAAGAACGATTCACCCCCTCTGGCCAACTCACTAGCATGTTAATCCCCAGGGCTAGGGGCCTGTAACAAAGTCTCTCACCCTGGCTTACCTCGGCTTGGAGAAGGACTCGGACGTCCGGGACTTTTCCCTTCAGAGACATCCGTTCCGGGTAAGCGCTGGGACGTTGCTCCACCATGGGCGCGGGAAGCCTTCACAAGACCCATCCTCCTCTTGGGCGGTGGGAGAAAAGACTCTGTCGTTACCGAGGCAGCATCCTCCGGTTTCTCACTCGTTACAGCGATCTCCTCTGTGACTTCCTCCGAAGTCTCGTCAGTGAGCGCAGGGGTGGCCGTACAAGCTTCGATTCCTCCTTCCAGAGTGGTGGCGCCCGTAAGGCAATTGAGGTGGAAGGCCCGAGGCCTCTCTGTAGGTTGCTCCACCTCGAACAGAAACTCCTTACAGCTCTCGCATCGCTCGAATGGCTTCAGATGAACCACCAGTCACGAGCAGCCAGGACAAATCACACCGAGGGCCTCCACGTCCTTGCACACATAGAGGGCAAATCTTCCCCGGGGCTTGAGCCGAATCCCTGTATCCGTAATCGAAGCAGCGAATTAAGTAATTTTCACGGTTGTAGAAGCTGGAACCCATGATGCATGAGACGACATGCTGACCATCTGCTGCTCCATCGCGCACTGACCTTTTTGCGCCAAAGTCCCCACGTGTAACTCCATACATGGTCAGACTCCTCCCATCTCCTACATCGCTCGCGGGCTTTTCTGAATAGACACGCCCATGAACTACGCAGTCAGGGTTCTCCTCATGGCGCAGTTCCAAACATGGCCGACCTCCACGGAACTTCACTGGGGAATGAAAGTTCAGCTTCTGGGGGGTTTTCACTCCATGCCCGCAAACACATCCCGGACTCGAGCCCCCATGTGTAGCACACCAACCCCAGACTTTACCTGCTTTTCTTCTGCTTGGCTCCTCCGCAGGAAAAGAATGAGGCACACCGCACCTACAAGCCCGTACACTCCTGAATAGGGAGGTTGAGCGGTGTTAGTTTCTCGGGCCTGCTTGCAGCTGGTGTAAAAAAGCCTCCAGTGCTGAACTCGTTTCTGCAGTAGTCAGAAACAAGTCTTTAATTCTCGCCAGTAAGCAACTGTCCACACCAACTGAAAGGTCCAACACTTATTTATTCCTTCTTGCACAAATAAACAGTCTCTTTAAAAGCAGACAGGTTGGGACAAACACAGGTCAGATAAGGTGGGAGGAGGTCCTGGCACAAACTTAAATTTGGGTTTCTCCTGCTCTGATCAGCACGAACAGGCTTGGCGCACGGTCTCTGCCACAGACCATGAGGTTGGTCACTGCCACTGACCGGGTGAAAGAAAGATGAAAGTCACTGCTACTGAGACTTAAAGAACACGCACTTCCTTCCGTTAGTGAACTAGCCCTTATAGGACAAGAACATCCCTTCGGAGAGTTACCAAAGGCCCCATCTGTCACCACGACTCTGCGCTGGGTCTTCAGAAAGGGTCACCTCCCTGGCCTCCTCGTCCTGGATACGGGTCCCCTCGCAAGGCAGATCCCTGGGAGTCTCAGTCCCCGGCGGATCCCAGCCGAAGGCTGCTGGGCACCGGGCCTTTCTCCAAAGTACCTTACCCCAGACTGAAGGTGTCTGAGATGGAACAGCAGCTCCGTCTTTGGGCCTAGGGCACCCAGAGACCACCCGACCAGGCCCCCGGGCCTAGGGCACCCGGAGGCGACACACACGCACCCAGGCTTAAGGTGCCTGAGCGCGGAACCGACGACCCCTCTGGAAGATGGCCGCGCCCTTTTATATTCTCTCCCGATAGGCACAGCAGGTTCCCCGCCCCGCCGCACTGCTGCCGAGAGGGGACAAAAATGACACAACCTCGTACTGCCGTTCAACCCGGGCCCATGGCAACAGCGCCACCCATAGGCCCCAGTGAACCTACACACCAGTACTATCTCCCAGGGATAGAAATGGTCCATGAGACCTAACAATTAGTGCATCTGAGCCTGGCTACCACTCAGATGCTTCCCCCTAAATGTAACCACCCGCTACATATTAAATCTAATTAAGCGATATTCATATTTTATTATTTAAATATTACATTAACTCCACCATAAAATCCCTTTGCCAGCCAATTCCACACAGGTTTGCATGTCAAGATTCAAGATATCTAAAGCTATATCTGATAAGTGAACATTATCAGGTCTGTAAAAACCTGACAACCCTCCATCCAGGTCCACGTGTCGGAAAGACAAATCGTTTATAGAAGGCATGAATTTAGCTTGATTTATTCTATTGATACGTTTGCGTATCTTTTCAATGTATTTAAATTCGAAGTACAACAACCAATTGTGACAGCAGGAAGGTAAAGTCACCTGGTTGCATCCAGGGGGGTAGATATATTTCGCCCAGATTCAGGCTTTACGCCGACTTATACAACTAGGTGGAGAGTTGTATAAGGCTAGTGGGCTCATGGATGACTCATACCTCTAGGGAGAGGGCTGGGCGTCGTGCAGACAGGGAGTTGATGAGACCAGCTGAAGCTTGTCAGCTCATTTAGGCCTCTATAAGAACTCCCAGATTCATTAGGTGTTAGCTCATGCCTGGAACCAGACCTGTGTGGACTGTCTAGGGAGAGTGAACCCCTGTGCGGTGAGACAAAGCCTGTGTGGCTATTTGCTTGGACATTTAAAACCAGGGACTTAGGGACTAGGACAGCACTAGGCTGATCCCAGTTGTTAGTTAGGAAACCTGTATGTTTAGTCAGAGGTCAACTTGACCAGGATTTATTTTGGTTATGTTTCTTTTGCTTTGCTGTGTTTTGTCACTGTAAATAGAAAATAAACCGCACCTTTTTTGATTTTGAAAACCACAACCTCCGTTTGCTGGGCCTGTTTTGTGTGGGGAGCCCATCCCGGGGGTCACACACACCCGCTGCCGAGCTAACCCCCTCACAGTTGGTGGAGAATGCGGGCAGTTTTTTTTTAAGCCAGCATGGAGGAGATACTGAAGCAGCTGGCTCTAGCAAATGCCAATCAACAGCAGACAAATGCAGGTTTGCAAAGGAGCCTTGCAGCCCAGCAGCAGACAAACGCAACTTTGCAACAGAGTCTGGAGGCTCAGCAACGAGCCCAGCAGCAATCTGAGGCCCGCTTCATAGACCTGTTGCAGAAGCAAGAGCAGAGACTACAACAACAGATGGAAGCAGTAATGCAGCAACGTCCGCAGACCAGTGAGGAAAGCCGTCCCACTAATACCGCGTCCTTTGGGGTGAGTCGTTTATTGACAAAAATGACTGGAGAGGATGATCCAGAGGTATTTTTGACCACATTTGAAAGGACCGCTGAAAGAGAAAAGTGGCCTGAGGAGCAGTGGGCTGGACTGGTGGCTCCTCTGTTAACTGGTGAATCGCAGAAAGCTTACTATGACCTAGAGCCTAACCAAGCAAAAGACTATGTGATGCTAAAAGCTGAAATATTGGCAAGGCTGGGTGTCACCCAGGCTGTCCGGGCTCAGCGTGTGCATAACTGGACTTTCCAGCTTGGAAAACCCCCCAGGTCTCAAATGTATGATCTCATTCACCTGAGCAGAAAGTGGCTACAGCCAGAGACTTTGTCCGCACCAAAGATTGTGGAACGTGTTGTAATGGATCGGTTTTTGAGAGCTCTTCCTACTGCCATCCAAAAGTGGGTAAGCCATGGAGACCCAGAGACGGCCGATGGTCTTGTGGATCGTGTGGAGAAATACTTGGCTACAGAGAACCTGACGGCCTCTTCCAGAGACACTCGGACTTTCCACCCTAAGACCAGACCATCCCCAGGGGCGGATAAGAGGATTCCAAGGGGTGAGGGTGGAGAGAGTGAGAGGGTGGGAGCTCTACCCCAAGTTTGGCGAGAACAGCCTGGGAAATCAGCGGCTCAAGAGGCGGCAAGAAGGATCGTTTGCTACCGCTGCCGGCAAGCGGGACATATTGCAGCCAATTGCCCGGTTGTGGAGGAACCCATGCAGTGTGACTTTCTGACGGGCAGACGTCAGTCGCTGTGTGCGACAGTCGCATGCACTGCCATTCGAGGAACTGAGAAACATTTATGCAAAATGTGTGTTAATGGTAGAAATGTTGTGGTATTGCTGGATTCAGGTAGCCTTGTGACCCTGATAAAGGCTGAGTTAGTTAAAACAGAGGTCTCTGGGAATAGCAAGGTAGCTGTTATTTGTGTGCATGGGGACACCCGAGAGTATCCAGTGACTACAGTGTGTTTCGAGACCCCCAAAGGTACCCTCTCTCATCCAGTGGGCTTAGTATCTCAGTTACCGCATGACGCCATTGTGGGAAGGGATTTTCCGAAGTTCTGGGAACTGTGGGATGATCCTGAGCCCCTCACTGGTGCCCCTATGTACCAGGAATGTGATAGCCAGAACTCCCCTGAGAGTGGTGAGGACTCTCCGGAATTTCCCTTATCAGTATTGGCAGGGGAGACTCAAGAAACTGGAGAGGAGCCCACCTCCTCAGACGAAAACCTACCGTCTGTGGAGTTTTCTGATCTTGAGGTTCACAGGGAAAACTTTGCCACAGAACAGTTGAAAGACCCCGCCCTAATAAAGGCACGGGAAAACGTAGTGAAAATAGATGGCGAGTTAGTGAACCCAGATAATACCTGCACTTACCCATACTTCAGCGTAGAGAAGGACCTACTGTATCGGGTGGCAAAAAGGGCAGAAGAAACCGTTGAGCAGCTTGTGGTGCCCAAACCTTACAGGAAGTTGGTGTTGGAGTTGGCCCATGGGCACATTCTTGGAGGTCATCTGGGGACAGAGAAAACCCGAGAGAGGGTATTACAGAGATTCTATTGGCCGGGGGTGATGAAGGACGTAGAAAATTATTGTTCCTCCTGCCCTGTGTGTCAGAGGTCGGCCCCGATGCCACATTTCCGTAGCCCGCTGGTCCCTCTACCCATCATTGAGGTCCCGTTTGAGAGGATCGCCATGGATTTGGTAGGTCCTATAATCAAGTCCGCTAGGGGGCACCAGTATATATTAGTTATAATGGACTATGCCACCCGTTATCCAGAAGCGATCCCTCTCCGAAATACCTCGGCCAAAACCATAGCCAAAGAGCTATCTCTTGTTTTTAGCCGGGTGGGTATTTGTAAAGAACTGCTTACGGACCAAGGTACACCCTTTATGTCCCGGGTTATGAAAGAGCTGTGTAAATTGTTCAAAGTGACGCAATTGCGTACGTCTGTGTATCACCCCCAAACCGATGGGCTGGTTGAAAGATTCAACAAAACCCTAAAACAAATGTTGAAGAAAGTGGTGGATAGAGATGGAAAGGATTGGGACTGTTTACTTCCTTATTTGATGTTTGCTATTAGGGAGGTGCCCCAATCCTCTACGGGATTCTCCCCCTTTGAGTTACTGTATGGGAGACACCCAAGAGGGCTGTTGGATATTGCCAAGGAAACTTGGGAAAGTGAGAGTTCTCCCCACAGGAGTGTGATTGAGCATGTCGCCCTGATGCAAGATCGAATTGCACAGGTAATGCCCATCGTGAAGGAACATTTGGCCCAAGCGCAGTTGGCACAGCAGAGAGTGTACAACCGTGGAGCCAAGACCCGTACCTTTTCCCCGGGGGATAGGATATTGGTACTTGTCCCTACGGTTGAAAGTAAATTCCTTGCCAAATGGCAAGGCCCCTACGAGATAATGGAAAAAGTGAGCGAAGTGAATTACAAGGTCAGACAACCAGGAAGGCGAAAGCCCGAACAGATCTATCACGTTAATCTGTTGAAAGCCTGGAGGGATAGAGAGTCCCTAGTCGCAGACACTTGGTCACCAGCTCAAACTGGTTGCGTGATTCCTGAGGTTGGAATAGCAGCCACCTTGTCACAACCCCAACAACAAGAGGTTAAGGAGTTTGTGCTTCGCAACAAGGAGGTATTCTCTGAGCTGCCGGGACAAACATCTGGGGTAGAGCATGACATCATTACCCCGCCCGGTGAAAGGGTGAAGTTAAAACCCTATCGGATCCCAGAGGCTCGACGGGAGGCAATACGGGAGGAAGTACAGAAAATGCTGAACTTAGGGGTGATAGAGGAGTCCCAAAGTGATTGGTCTAGTCCCATCGTGTTGGTGCCTAAACCGGATGGGAGCTGGCGATTTTGTAACGATTTTCGTCAGTTGAACAAAGTTACAAAATTTGACACCTACCCCATGCCACGTATAGATGAGTTGATCGACCGGCTGGGAACAGCCCGATACATGACGACTCTTGACCTCACAAAAGGGTATTGGCAAATCCCCCTGGCCAAGTCGGCCAAAGAGAAAACCGCATTTGTAACCCCAGACGGGGCGTTCCAATATAAAAGAATGCCGTTCGGGTTACAGAATGCGCCGGCCACATTCCAGCGGAAAATGGACCAGATGCTGAGGCCCCATTGGAAGTATGCTGCGGCTTACCTGGATGACGTAATTGTCCATAGCACAGATTGGGCCTCACATCTGCCAAAAGTGCAAGCAGTCCTGGACTCTGTTCGGGAAGCGGGGTTTACGGCTAACCCCAAGAAGTGTACCATTGGGCAGGAGGAGGCCAAATATCTTGGGTACACCATTGGGAGGGGAGTAATAAAACCCCAACTCAACAAAGTCGAGGCCATCCAGAGTTGGCCACGTCCACAGCAAGAAGCAGGTACGAGCCTTTCTGGGAATCGCTGGGTATTATCGGCGATTCATTCCCCACTTTTCTTCTAAGGCTGTGCCCCTAACCAACCTGACGAAGGGGAAAGGGTCGGTCATGATTAAATGGACCCCCGAGGCTGAGGCAGCATTCCAATTCTTGAAACAAGCCTTATGTAGCCAGCCAGTGTTGTACTCACCCGACTTCTCTAAAGACTTTGTCGTACAAAGTGATGCGTCAGATGTGGGGTTAGGAGCAGTATTGTCCCAGGTCTGGAACGGGGAAGAGCACCCAGTCATTTACCTCAGCAGGAAGTTGAAGTCCCATGAGGTAAATTACGCCACCGTTGAAAAGGAGTGTTTAGCGGTGAAGTGGGCTCTAGATTCCCTTCGGTACTACCTGCTAGGTAGGCACTTTGACATGGTTACGGATCACGCTCCGTTAAAGTGGATGGCTCAAAACAAGGAAACAAATAGAAGAGTGAATAGGTGGTTCCTGGCCCTCCAGGAATTCAACTTCACAGTAAAGCATCGCCCTGGCGTTCAAATGGGGAATGTGGATGCTTTGTCTCGAGTACATGAATGCCTGATTGCTGGTGTTCCAACCCCGAGGTTAAAACAAGAGGGGGGGGTATGTGACAGCAGGAAGGTAAAGTCACCTGGTTGCATCCAGGGGGGTAGATATATTTCGCCCAGATTCAGGCTTTACGCCGACTTATACAACTAGGTGGAGAGTTGTATAAGGCTAGTGGGCTCATGGATGACTCCTACCTCTAGGGAGAGGGCTGGGCGTCGTGCAGACAGGGAGTTGATGAGACCAGCTGAAGCTTGTCAGCTCATTTAGGCCTCTATAAGAACTCCCAGATTCATTAGGTGTTAGCTCATGCCTGGAACCAGACCTGTGTGGACTGTCTAGGGAGAGTGAACCCCTGTGCGGTGAGACAAAGCCTGTGTGGCTATTTGCTTGGACATTTAAAACCAGGGACTTAGGGACTAGGACAGCACTAGGCTGATCCCAGTTGTTAGTTAGGAAACCTGTATGTTTAGTCAGAGGTCAACTTGACCAGGATTTATTTTGGTTATGTTTCTTTTGCTTTGCTGTGTTTTGTCACTGTAAATAGAAAATAAACCGCACCTTTTTTGATTTTGAAAACCACAACCTCCGTTTGCTGGGCCTGTTTTGTGTGGGGAGCCCATCCCGGGGGTCACACACACCCGCTGCCGAGCTAACCCCCTCACACAATGTAAACGAGGAACTATTTCCGAAAATGTTAAAACAGTGTCAGATAAAACAGCATGGAAGCATACGAATGTAAGATAACAACCTGCGCCATAGACCATTTTGGCAAATAGGACATCGTTTTGTGAAACTCATTCCGTTGCATTCCACATTTACCGTACCAATGAACTTTCTAAAATTCACTCAGCAAAAACCCAGATTGGTACCATAAATCCTATGCTCAACTCTTTTCTTAGCCCAGAATATGAATGAGTGGCCGACAATCCAGAAGACACAAGTCCATCTAGTTCAACCAAAAAAAAAAAATCCCATATACACAATCCTATACCCACAGTTGATCCAGAGGAAGGAGAAAAACCCCAGCAAAGCATGATCCAATTTGCTATAGCAGGGGAAAAAATTCCTTCCTGATCCCCCGAGAGGCAATGAGATTTTCCTCGGATCAACTTTACCTATAAATGTCAGTACCCAGTTATATTATGTACATTTAGGAAAGAATCCAGGCTTTTTTAAGGCAATCTACTGAGCTTGCCAGAACCACCTCTGGAGGGAGTCTATTCCACAGTTTCACAGCTCTTACTGTGAAGAAACCTTTCCGTATTTGGAGATGAAATCTTTTTTCCTCTAGACGTAAAGAGTGCCCCCTTGTCCTCTGTGATGACCTTAAAGTGAATAACTCAACACCAAGTTCACTATATGGACCACTTATGTATTTGTACATGTTGATCATATTCCCCCTTAATCTCTTCTTCTCAAGAGGGAATAAATTCAGTTCCTCTAATTTTTCCTCATAGCTGAGCTCCTCCATGCCTCTTATCAGTTTGGTTGCCCTTCTCTGCACTTTCTCCAGTTCCCCGATATCCTTTTTGAGAACTGGTGCCCAAAACTGAGCTGCATATTCCAGATGAGGTTTTACTAATGATTTGTACAGGGGCAAAATTATATCTCTCTCTCTGGAGTTCATACCTCTCTAAACACACAGTTCAGAACCTATGTTTTTTCTCAAAGTGATCCATCTACTATGGCCTAAAGAATCTGTTTTACTCTTTCTCAATAATATATGAACAGAATCCAGTCTCAAAAGAACATCCTTAAACAATAGACTGAATCTGTCCCTTTGTTTATGAGGAATCAATTCAGATACCCTAAAGGCTCCAAAAAAACTGAGGTAAATCGCCAACTGAAACAGCAAAGCTTCATAAGGGGAGGAATACACATCGCTAGTAGTGGCACCAATAAAAGCTAATAACTCCCCTAAGATAGGTAACATGGAATCTGTCACTATACGTTGTTTGCGGTATCCTTTCAAAGCACTTTTCATTGCAAAAAATTAAATACAACAACCTGCTCCCTTCATACGCATAAAAAAGGAAACACCAGCCAAAGTTTTCATTATGTATGAGTAAGAATAAGAACGAGACATAAGAGAATTAAGGACAGATAAAACCAAGCTTTCTGAGAAAGGAGCTTGTTGTTGCCAAGGAGAAATCAAAAACGAATACCACAATGTCCATGCTGCCTTATACCATGCTCACGTGGTCGGAGCAACAGAATTCCTGATTACAGCAATGACAGGATTTACACAAGGTCCCATAAGTTTGGAGGGCAAGACATGCCAACTGGATCCGCATCTGGTACTAAAATCCTAAACTCCGGAATCTGTAAACGGCATAAATGGTCTGCTATAAAATTCTCAACAACTGACACATATTTAGCTTTAATCCAGATATTAAGCACTAAACACTTAAAAACTATCTGCCTAGGAATAGCTATAACTGGTAATGATTTTGATGACAAACAATTGATCACAAAAACAACCCATTTGTTGTCCAAATGAAGCAGAATCCTCCTATTACCAAAATGAACACCCCACAGTTCCAAAGCTACCAAAACTGAAAAATAATTCCAATAGAACAATATTAGTAGTCAAACCTGTCCGTTTCCAAGCATCTGGCCATATGGCAGCTGACCAATGACAATTCCAAAATGCTCCATAACCATAAGACCCTGCTGCATCAGTATGTAAATTAAGCACCGACGTTGGACAAAACAGGGATTGCCATATAGAACAACCATTATAACTGAATAAAAATCTATGCCAAATGATTAAATCCTCTTTGATGTCCTTAGTAATTCTCACAAAGTGATATGGAGAAGAGAAAACCGAGATAGCTTGATAAAGGCGTTTGGAGAAAATTCTACTGATCGGCTTAACACTGGAAGCAAAAGCAAGCAATCCCAAATCCCAATCACACTTTATCCTTAGCAAGAACCAAGTCTAATATTTTCTGCATTCACACAATTTTTTCCAGAGGTAAGCAAAATTCCAGAGTAGTATCAAGTTGCATTCCAAAATATTCCAAACATGAAGTTGGATAAACTGATTTCTCAGGTGCCAACGGTATACCGAAGTCCTTACATACCATCTTGAATTCAGTGAATTGATATAAGCAATCCTACGTATCTGCTTTACCTATAAATGAAAAGTCATCAAGATAATGTAGTAAATTATCAGAATTAGTATGACGGCCAACCACCCATTCAACAAAAGAAGAGAATAGTTCAAAATAAGACAGTAAATGAGCACCCCATAGGCAGACACTTTTCAAAATAAAATTTATTTTGAAAGTGAAAACCTAAGGAATTAAATGTGGACGGATGTATCGGCAATGGCCAAAAACACAGTATTAATGTCAGCTTTGGCTAGTAATGCTGAACTACCAACTCGTTGAATCTTTAGTAACATATCATCAAAAGATGAATATTGAACCAAACAAAGGTCAGGATTGATGTCATCATTCAAAGAAAACCCTTTTGGGTATGATAGGTGGTGTATTAACCGAAATGTATTTGGTTCCTTCTAAGGAATAATGTCCAAAGGGTTAAATCTAAAATTAGGAAAAGGAGGCGCGTCAAAAGGACCAGCAAGTCTACCTTCCATAACTTCTTTCAAAATCTTTTTCTTGAACAATCTCAGTATGAAGCGAGATAGGAGGAAGATTGTCAAAAACTTCACAACAAATTCATGCAGCAAACCCTCATGCAAAATGATTGCTTTCTGTCGTTCTGGATACTGCCAGAGCCATGGTAACATGTTTACTAGAAATACTGGTGTGGCTGCTTTTGAGTAAAGTTTATTTCGAAAAACTGAAGCACCAGCTGACAATCTTTTAAAACAGCGCGAAGCTGGGTGTGGACCCACATAATAATTGCTTTCATGCTTGTATTTACACGAGTTGGGCCATTTACATTGCCCATCGTTAAAATTAAAACATATGCCAAGTGTGTACACACTCAGAGCCAATATTTGTTGTTTTTGGAATTGTTTTTGCGTTTTCCCACGTCTTTTACACCCCATTTCATGGATTTATAATCAGATAGTTTTTGACAAAAGGACTCGCCATAAGTCCACCATGAAAGTCCATGGAAATTTTTGTAAGCTTCCAGTATTATTTCGATGTGTTGAAATAAACCACAACATAAATCCGGACACTTTTCCCCCAAAACACTAGCATAAACGCAGAACGCTTGAAGCCAGTTGTTAAAAGACCAAGGCGCGGATCTGCGTTTTTCATCGTCAAATTAATCACCTTCTTTCTTGGGCAGTCTATAATCCTTAGTTGAAGGGTGCAATGTCAGAATGTCGACATATTCACCTTTCCATATTTTTTCTTTAATGGTACAGTTCAAATGGATTCCTAAAGGTGAAAATTCACATGTAATCACTTCTTTCCAACAAGATTCCGGAACAAGCGATGAACCCACCATGGTAGGAGCATCATCAATCATCGTTGCCAAAGCAACTGAAGTAGAAATAGGAGGACCCCCAGTTTGAGGATTAAGCCATACTGGAGCAACGCTCAAATCCAATTGGGACTGTTTATCAACATTATTAAAAGAAGCCGAGAATTTAGACATTAAAAACTGTTACAACTCATGTGACTCACCCTTGACAGCTGTAATAACTGGGAGGGATGCATTATTTGTCTCCTTCTGTCGTTGTTGCCAAGCCATCTCATCCACTTCAATCAGTGTACGTCCCATATCTGAAACCACATTAAACTTATGGTGGGTAAAATCATTTTCTACCACTAAAGCCTCGTACACACAGTAAATTGGTCGTGTGTACGCGGCTATCGGGTTTCTCGTCGAGAAAACCGACAAGTAACCTCGACGAGAAAATAGAGAACCTGCTCTCTATTTTCTCGTCGAGATTCTCCTTGGCATGTTTCTCGACGAGAAAAGTGAGTGTGTGTACACTTACCTGTCCTCCCGGAAGCCCGCGCATGTTCGAAATGAATTTGACGCATGCGCGGTAGCTTCCTAGGCATACGTAGGGTATACCAAGATGGCGGCGACGGCATCGAATGTGACGAGAGCATGCTCGTCGTAGTCGATGACGTCACCGCGTACGCTCCATTCAAAGAACCGCGGGTTCTTTGAAACGAGCGTGTGTACACTCGGCCGGGACAAGTTTCTTGTCCAAGAATCTC
The DNA here is from genome assembly GCA_029206835.1 of Rana muscosa. Taxonomy (NCBI): domain Eukaryota; kingdom Metazoa; phylum Chordata; class Amphibia; order Anura; family Ranidae; genus Rana; species Rana muscosa. The sequence continues at coordinate 1,135,057,907 of CM055116.1, read as the reverse complement.
GTCGAAAAAAACGACATGTTTTTTTCAACGAGAATCTCGGCCGTGTGTACGAGGCCTGAGGCTTGCAGCTCTGATGAAGTTTCAGGCATGGCATGTATAACATTCAAAGTATTTAACTCAGGCACACTCATTGCTAGAGAATTTGAAATATTATTGCTCTGAAAAGTCTTTTTTTGCACGTTCCCTTTTTTACCAGTCACCCGACTGACTGGGGAATCGATCTGGCGAGGCCTCTCATGTGGTCTCCTATTCTGTCTTCCAGGCCTGCCTGCATCATCACCCTATCCCTCAAAAGATCAAGGGCTGGACGAAATTAGACTCCATATGCGGGTCCGAAATGATGCTCGTCGAAGGCTGGCCTGTCGGCGGAAATAGACACAGCAGTTTCGACCCAGAATTTATTCCTGGAGCAGAGGGATATTGAAAAGATGTCGGCCCGGTCCTCGCCAACGAAGATCCAGTCAACGAAGATCCAGTTCCGAATTCTTCTACACCTGCCCCAGGAGAACAGGAAGGAGGCAATCGAGACCCTGACGCCGCCACCGGCATAAATAAAGACAGGCAGTGCCGCATCCACTCGTCCCCATATTCGGCAGTGGCCCGATCCATTATCATGCGCAGTAAGGACTCCATAACAAGTGACGTGGACCAGCTTTCTTTCAATCTTCTTTCCGTCTGCCTGCTTGATGACTCATCTTCTTCATTATATAGGCAACGCTGTATCCTGGCCTAGGCCAACAAGGCCCATGCCTAGGGCAGCACTTTGCAGGGGGGCAGCACGGAAAGAGTCCCCACCGGCTTGTGCTACACTGTTAGTGTAACGCAAGCTGCTTCTAATTTTGACTGTCCTATCATTCTGGACCACAAACCTTCCTCACTGTGCTATATGTTTTCTGCTGCACCATTGGCATGACTATATCTTCTTAGTCCTCTCCATAAAATTATCAGAAATTTGTGCTTAAAGTAGAACAATAGGCAACACTTTTTTTTTTTTCATTTTGGATAGAGTAAGGGAGGGTTATAGTCCCTGTCAGTTTATTTTTTACCATCCCTGTCCCATTGCAGAGATTTCCCTTCACTTCCTGTCCCATAGCCAAACAGGAAGTGAGAGGAAATCTATGCAAATTAAGGGAATACATTGCCCCCCCCCCGTCCTAAGAACTAGTGTCCCCACTTGAAAATTTCAGGGTGGGTCTTAAACAGAAAGGGGTGTGGCCTTGACAGGAAGGGGTGGGTCATGTTTAAATTAGGGGGTTCACGAGTTTAGTCAGGCCTAGGGCAGCACAAAACCTAAATATACTACTGTACATAGGTACCTGTTCGTGACAGAAGATTGTTTATTGGATAGCTGTTAGCTCAGCTCTCCAATCCGTGGTAAGTATTATTATTATTTTTTTTATAACCGTTTTCCATATAATTTATTTGTCTGTCACAATTCCATATGTGGTGGGGCTGGGGACATTTTATGCCCCACCCCTCACTTTTAAGGAGAATGTACATTCAGATTATAATATGTATGGTCAGTGGTCACCTTAAAGAGGAAGTAAACCTAAAAAATGTAATAAAAAAATAAAGAACCCTGCAAGACAAAGGCATAATGAGCTAGTATGCATAGCATACTAGCACATTATGTATTACTTACCTCAGATCGAAGCCCCCGCAGCGGTCCTTGTCCCCCCCTCCTGCGGCCGACACCTTGCCTGGGGGTTTCTTCCGGGTATCGCGGCTCCTGCACTGTGATTGGCCGGAGCCGCAATGACGTCACTCCCGCGCATGCAGCCGGTAACGGCACGTCTAGCTGAAGCAACAGCACGACATGCCATTGCTTCAGTGCGCATGTGCCGATCTCTTCAGCACGTGCAGACACAGGGGGATATCTCCTAAACCGTGCAGGTTTAGGAGATATCCAGGGTAGATACAAGTAAGCCTTAATATAGGCTTACCTGTAGCATAAAGTGAGCTGCAAGGGTTTACAACCACTTTAAAGGAAGAAGTAAGAAAGTGGTTAGAAATAAAACAAGAGGTGGTGTAGTAATGAGGGAGGTGTGTCCCAGAGTGGTAATACACACCCTATCCTATGATGCATAGGGTAGTGTATGATGGCATATGATCCATACAAATTGATGGGTTTAGAATGCATTTTTTCAATTTCAAACAGAGAGGATAAAATACAAAACTGCCATGGACGAGGTAAGTGAGATACAGCGCCTTGAAAAAGTATTCATACCCCTTGAAACTTTTTAACATTTTGTCATGTTACAACCAAAAACGTTAATGTATTTTATTGGGATTTTAGGTGATAGACCAACACAACTTGGCACATAATTGTGAAGCGGAAGGAAAATGGTACATGGTTTAATTTTTTTTTACGTCTCTGTGCCTGTATGGCGGCCCGTACAGGCACAGCGACGTACCAGGAAATATTGCTGCATGTTTTCGGGTTTAGGGCACACGCAAGTGCACCCCCCTCCCGGTGACACTGGTGATTGTACACAGCAGTAGTTTGTCAGCAGGTCTTGGCCAATCGTTCTTAGCCAGGACCTGCTTATTGGCTGTGTCCAATCACAGCCCAGAGCCCTGTGTTGACAATCAACAAAGGGCTCTGTACAGTGGGAACAATCTCTCCATTTCTTATGCCCGCAAAACAGAAAAAAAATCTCTCCTGCACTAAGTTGTGATGATGAGGATGTATCGCTTGACTATTTGCCGGACTGATGTGTATGGTACCAACGGTCTTGCGGCCCTCATAGGACTGTGGCTGTTCTTAGAAACACTGGAAAAATAACAAAAGAGAGGGTGCACTGAACTTGTGCATTACCAACATAACAATTTTATTTTGAAAAGTAAAAAGTAATCTATGTGCAAACTTATAGTTGTAAGCCTTTGGCTCTGATCAAAAGGACTTGACCCTCGAAATGCGTAAGCTTTTGGACACTGTGAGAATTTCCCACACCACTCGCTGAGCACTGCAAATCCAAAGGTGCTCTCGTCTGCATCCTTTTATATGCCCACATTTGTTAGACGTTTGTAAGTAGGATTACTTTTTACTTTTCAAAATAAAATTGTTATGTTGGTAATGCACAAGGTCGGTGCGCCCTCTCTTTTGTTTTTACAGTCCTCTTACACCCGCAAAGCAGGGATAAGAAACAAAGAGATCTTTAGTAAAAAGCAGCACACATTACACAAATTAACACTAATGCCCTGTACACACGATCGGAATTTCTGATGAAAAAAGTCCAATGGACTTGTTTCATCAGAAATTCCGATCGTGCGTGGGCCCCATCTGACTTTTTCCATCGGTGTAAAAAAATAGAACATGTTTTAAATTTTTCCAATGAAAAAAAAAACGATAGTAAATTCTAAACGTCTGTGTGGAACTCCATCGGAGAAAAATCCACGCATGCTCAGACTAAATTAGGAGACGGGAGCGCTCGTTCTGGTAAAACTAGCGTTCATAATGGAGATAGCACATTCCTCATGCTGCAAATGAATGCATCGTTAAATGTAACACCTTTTATTTCCTTCTTTCTAATGCTAGAACAAATTTTATTTTTCGCTGCGGATATGCACACCCAGTTCTGACAAACGTATTTCTTTGTTTCTTGAGATCTCATGAATCTTCATATTTTATTTTAAAGCCAGGTCTCCAAAATATCTTAATATTTATTTTAAGCGCGAATCGGCTAGCACCAAACTTTTACTAACACGCGGTAACACAAAATCAGCAAAAGCAGCCCAAAGGGTGGCGCCGTTGGATTTGAACTTCCCCTTTATAGTGACGTCATAGGTGTTGTACGTCACCGCATTTTGGACGGTCGGAATTTGGTCTGATGGTGTGTATGCAAGACAGCTTTGAACGGAATTCCGATTGTGTGTACAGGGCATTAGGCACACATTTACCCCTTGATTACCTGAGATCTTAACCCCTTCCCAGCCAGTTTCATTAGTACAGTGACAGTGTATAGTATTATCAATGATCACTGTATTAGTGTCACTGGTGATGTCAGTGGCAGTTAGTCAGTTCCCACCCAGTGAAAATTAGTGTTAGACTGCCTGCCTCACTATCACAGTCCCACTATAAGTCGCTGATCACCGTTATGAGTAGTATAAAAAAAAAATCCAGCATATATCCCATAGTTTGTAGATGCTATAATTTTCACGCAAGCCAATCAATATACACTTATTGGGATTTTTTTTATGTTTTTATTAGAAATTTCTGTTTAATTTATTTATAAATGATATAGAGCAGGGGTCCTCAAACTACGGCCCGCGGGCCGCATCCGGCCCGCCAGTGTGATTTATCCGGCCCGCGGACTGCCCCTTTAACATCGCAACAATCCCCCTCCCCTCTGCTACCTTTATCACACAAGATGAGAAACATGACAGGTCCGGACAAATGGCGGGACCTTTGGAGTTAAGAAGCGGGGGATTGGTTACTAGGCAGCGGGACGGTCTCAGCAATCAATCACTTTCCTTTCACTTGCAAAGTCCGGCCCTTTGTCCGGACCTGCCCTGCTTCACGTCTTGTGTGATTAAGGTAGCAGTGGGGAGGGGGGGTGCTGTGATATTATAGAAGGATAATATCGATGGGGGGATCTGTAATTGGGGGGATCTGTTGTGGAAGAGTCTGATGGGGGAGTCTGTTATGGGGGATCTATTATGGGTGGATTCTGTTATGGGGGATCTGTGATGGGGGAGTCTGTTATGGGGGATCTGTGTTGGGGGAGTTTGTTATAGGGGATCTATTATGAGTGGAGTCTGTTATGGGGGATCTGTGATGGGGGAGTCTGTTATGGGGGAGTCTGTGATGGGGGGGATCTGTGATGGGGGATCTGTGATGTGGGAGTCTGTGATGGGGGGGATCAGTAATGGGGGAGTCTGTTATGGGGGAGTCTGTGATGGGGGAGTCTGTGATGGGGGGAGTCTGTGATGTGGGGATCTGTGATTGGGGAATCTGTGATGGGGAGCCTGTTATGGGGGTATCTGTTATGGGGGATATGTGATGGGGGGATCTGTGATGGGGGAGTCTGTGATGGGGGAGTCTGTTATGGGGGGAGTCTGTTATGGGGGGATCAGTGATGGGGGGAGTCTGTTATGGGGGATCTGCGATGGGGGAAGTCTGTTATGGGGGAGTCTGTGATGGGGATCAGTGATGGGGGGATCAGTGATGGGGGGAGTCTGTTATCGGGGGATCTGTGATGGGAGGAGTCTGTGATGGGGGACCTGTGATTGGGGGGAGACTGTGATGGGGGGAGTCTGTGATGGGGATCTGTTATGGGGGGCTCTGTGATGGGGGTGTGTGTTACGGGGGGCTTTGTGATGGAGAGGAGTTTTTGTTGGGGGGCTTTTTGATGGGGGGAATATGTGATGGGTAGGTTATGTGATGAGGGGGTTCTGTGATGAGGGGGTTCTGTGATGCGGAGGGGGTTCTGTGATGGGGGAGGGGGATCTGTGATGGGGAGGGGGAGGGGATCTGTGATGAGGGGAGTCTGTGAAATACTAATAAGTTTATGTTGATTAAAATAATTTTTTATTTTAAATATTAAATTGTTTTTGGCTGTTTTTTTGCACTACAAATAAGATGTGTGCATAGGAATTTGTTCATATTTTTTTAAAACTATAGTTCGGCCCCCAACAGTCTGAGGGACCGTGAACTGGCCCCCTGTTTAAAAAGTTTGAGGACCCTTGATATAGAGGGTGGGATAAATAGCTTGATCTCAGTGTTTGCTCATGACACAAAAATATGGAGAAGGACCTAGGGGTCCTAGTAGAAGACAGACTGAGCAATAGCATACTGTGGCTACCAAAGCCAGCAGAATATTAGCATTCATTAAATAGGGATTTTACTACAGAGATAAAACGATTATTCTGCCACTTTATTAAACTCTGGTTCGGCCACATATTCAATAAGGGCGCACGAGTGCCGCCCCCTCTCTCCAGCCACCCCCCTCTATGACTAATAGATAAAGTCATGCATTGCATGACTCTGCAACAGTAATCCTCCCTCAGTCACCACGCTCGAGGAGTGAGGCTTTTGATATGCTACTTTTTATCTTCTTAACCTGTAAGTATAACTTACGTTTTAAAAATAAACTGTTCCAAACGGAGTTACGCTATTGGCTTGCCCTTTCTATTTCAATCTATGTTTGGGGTCCATGATGCGAATACATGTGGAAGTTTTTGAATGAACACCGCTGCTGACTGAGGGAGGATTACTGTTGCATCGTAAAGGCCGCGGCTGGGTAACAGTCGAATGTCCCATACCGCTTGCCTTCTGGTAAGCTGCTCCCTTTGTCTTTGGTGGTGGTTACCTCACACAGAGTCCTGAACAAGTCACGGTGGTGTTGTGCCTTTGCTATTTAAGGAGGAAGTGCATCTTTTTTCTGGTTGCCCTGGGTCATTTACTGGGAACTGTTTGTTGGACTTACCTTTGCCTTAAAATAGTGTTTGGATTTATCTATTGGTCCTACCAATATTTGATGTAAAAAGTTTTTTTGGGGATTAATTGGGTTGGCACAGTTTTTTTCTTTTTATCTGTTTTGGTGCTGTCTCACTATTACTGCTGCCTATATTTATAGCTGTTTATCCTAGCGCAGTTTTTTACCCTCTATTGCATGACTCTATCCATGGCCTTTTTGGATGCTGGGCGTCGGAATTACAATGGAGGGGGTGTATTTTTGAAGCACCAGATTAGAGACATAGGCTCTAATAGGCTACAAAAAAGGTGATCTCGGAGCGCAAAGCATTGCGCTCGGAGTCCACCCAGGTGTGTTAGAAAAGCGAATGAATATTCACTTTTCTAACACTGAACCGCCTCTCCACCAATCAGGTAGCGCGGGCTCGATACCCATCACCTGCTTGGCTGAAAGGACAGGTGCTGTGATTGGACGCCTATCAGGAGAAGGGGAGGAGACGCATGGAGGACACAGGAGCCGCTGTCTGACCCGCTGCAAGGTCCCACAGTTCGCCGCTGTCACCCGCTGCCTGACCCGCCACCGAGATAGGGTAAGTGCCAGTCAGACGGCTAGCGGGCGGGGGGATCACAGTGGCAACTTTTGATGGGCACTGTGGCGGCATTTGATGTGGTTTTGCATTGAGCCTGCATAGATCAATGCAGCTCAATATACATGTTATAACCGAGCCCTAAAGATGGCAATTGTACCGCCAGCTGTTATCAGCAGACAAGCAATATCAGTATGTGCTGATTAGATACACATACGGCATATACGTCAATTCCCTGAACTGGTAGTTTACTAAATTCCTATGCCCTTTAAATTATCACAAATTTTTATTGATACAGAAAAAGAATACTGACTAACCAGCCTCAGATCTACAATATAAAGTACGTTTATATTGCTGCTGCCAGAGTATGAGGACATTGGCATGTATTTGACCTTTCAGTCTAAACAGTTAAAGCAGAACTTCACCAAGGCAAATGGAAGGCTCTGCAGATCCTCCTCCCCGTCCCCTTTCCCCGCATGTATTGGAAGTTGTTTATTCTTCTGGGAGTGGGTACCTATTTCTGACAGGTACTGGCTCCTACTTTTTGGGTCCCCCCGCCCACAACCTCCTGGGATACGTTGCATGTCTCAGGAGACTGCAAGCCCCTTAAAAAAGCGCAGTGTGTCTCGCCTATTCACAGTGGGGGGCCGGCTGTGAAACACCAGGGTTGTCACAACCGTCTTCCCACAAGCAAGATGGCATAGCTGGGAACCAGAAAACCAGCCCGGGTAAGGAAAACGCTGGATCTCTGGGTTGGTAGGTGTCTGCATATTAAAGCGGTAGTAATCCGTGTAAAAAACAAAAAAACTGGTTCCCCTGCAAGCTCATGTCATAATGTGCTAATTTGCACCATATACTATTACATTATGACAGGCTTACCTAAAAAATGGATCCCTCCAGCAGCGTGCTGTCACCGCTGACAGGGTTTCCATCTTCACTTGGTCTTACTCCCGGGTTTGCAGGCTCCAACTATTTGAATGACCTAGCCGCGATGACGTTATTCCTGCACATGTGCCGGTGATGTCACAGGTTGCTACACATATAAATATGTGATACGTGCATCGTTTAGAAGATATTTACTATACCTACAGGTAAGTGTTATTATAGGCTTTCCTATTGGTAAATGATAAAAAAGCAAAGTTTACTACTGCTTTAAAGGTCAGCAGAAACAATATTTGTAGCTGCTGACTAGTGATGAGCCGAACACCCCCGGGTTCGGTTCGCACCAGAACCCGCGAACGGACCGAAAGTTTGCACGAACTTTAGAACCCTATTAAATACAATGGATGCGAACGTTCGAAATCTAAAGTGCTATTTGTAACGACTATTATGCATGTTATTGTCCTAAAAAGGGTTTGGGAACCCGGGTTCTGCACCAGGGGACATGTATCAATCCAAAAAAAAGTTTTAAAAACGGCCGTTTTTCGGGAGCAGTCATTTTAATGATGCATAAAGTGAAAAAAAATAAAGTCAAATATTCCTTTAAATATCGTACCTCGGGGGTGTCTAAAGTATGCCTGTGAAGTGCCACGTGTTTCCCGAGTTTAGAACTGTCCCTGCACAAAATTACATTTCTAAAGGAAAAAAGGCCATTTAAAACTGCTTGCGGCTTTAATGTAATGTCTGGTCCTGGTAATATGGATGAAAATCTTTAAAAAAAAGGCATAGCTACCCCATCACACCCCCCCCCCCCCCTACCCCAGCCCATTACCAGCCCCTTTGGGTCTTGTATGGATATTAAGGGGAACCCCGCACACAAAATAAAAAAGGCCCTATATACTCTGAACAGCCGTATCCAGGCGGTGCATACAAGACAAGGACTGTAGGTTTGTTCTTATGTAGAATCTGTTTGTAATTTTGAACAGGTACATTGTTTAAGTGTAGCTCCAGCCAAAAAATCTATTTTTAAGCTTTTTGGAAAACATAGGGAAGGGTTATCACCCCTGTAACATTTGTTTTGCTGTCTGTGCAGTGTGCACCTGTTCAGAACAGTTCACCTCACTTTCCGTCCTAATGACAAATGTGTTTTGAAAATTTGGGTTTTTTATTGAAACAAGAATTGGTGATAAAGCATCAGTGGAGAGGAGACACTTTTTTTCCCATATTAACTCTTTTGCCGCGTACACACGATCATTATTCACGGCGGTTAAAAAAACGCCGTGAATAATGACATTTTAAACGAGGGAACAGCTTGTTCCCCACACACGGTCATTTTTCTCGTCATTTTTTAAAATGACGAGAAAAACGATCGTCTATGGGCTCCGCGGCAGTGTTTCCCTATGGGAAAACTGCCTCGGAAGAAATGTCAGGAAAAACGACGAGAAAAATTAGAACATGTTCTAATTTTTCTCGTCGTTTTTAATGCGGTTTTTCACGCCGTGAAAAATGACAAAAAGACCACACACGGTCGTTTTTCTTGTTGAAAACAAAAAATGTCATTTTTCACGACGTGAAAAATGATCGTGTGTACGCGGCATAACAGGAGAGAATTTCCCTTCCTAGGGGTAGATTTCCTCTCACTTCCTGTTGTATCCTTCCGTTTGCAAGGAGGAGTCGTTTGTAAGTTGGATGTTTGAAAGTAGGGGCCTGCCGTATATACTCAGCTGAAATTTGCCCCTTACATGTTAGTGTTGCCACAACACTGTGAGCCCTCACAGTTACTCTTGGTGGGCGCATGAATGGGCCCTGCTGTGAATTATTAGATCAAGAATTGTAATTGCATGCCCCTGTTGAACAGGGGCTGAAAAATTGGGCCTTTGGTGGTGGTGGTGGTGTTGACACAACACTGTAAGGCCTCACAGTTAGTCTTGGTGGGCGCAGGAATAGGCCCTGCTGTGAATTATTAGATCAAGAATTGTAATTACATGCCCCTGTTAAACAGGGGCAGAAAAATTGGGCCTTAGGCACTGGTGCCACAACACTGAAACCCCTCACAGATACTGTACTTGGAGCACAGCAATGAGCCCTGTTGCAAAGTATTGCATCAAAAATTGTAATTACACGCCCCTGTTAAACAGGGGCTGAAAAATTGGGCCTTAGCCACTGGTGCTGGTGCCACGACACTGCAACCTCTCCCAGATACTCTAGTTGGAGTGCAGGAATGAGCCCTGCTGCAAAGCATTGCATAAAAAATTGTAATAACACGCCCCTGTTAAACAGGGGCTGAAAAATTGGGCCTTAGCCACTGGTAGGGGCACCCAGAAACAAAAATGTTCTTCCAAGCTATCATCATCAATCGGATCATTGAGGAGGAGGAGGATAGTCAGTCAACATAACAGGACAGTCTCTTATGCCGCGTACACACGATCGTGATTCACGGTGGTGAAAACACCGCCGTGAATCACGACATGAAAAAAAATGAAAAACGAGGGAACGGCATGTTCCCCCACACACGACCGTTTTTCCCGTCATTTTTTTCTTTGTCGAGAAAAACGACCGTGTGTGGGCTCCGTGGCAGTGTTTCCCTATGGGAAAACTGCCGCGGAAAAAAATGCTGGAAAAAACGATGTTCTAATTTTTCTCATCGTGATTAATGCCGTTTTTCCCGTCGGGAAAAACGGCAAAAAGCCCACAGACGATCGTTTTTCTCGTCCAAAGGAAAAAATTTCATTTTTCCCGACGGGAAAAATGATCGTGTGTACGCAGCATTAGCATCAGCATCAGTCTTGAAGGGATGTGACATTTGAAAATAAATTAGTCTGTTATATCAGCTTCAGGTGTTTGGTAGCTGGTGGTGATCCAAGACTGGTTCATCTTTATGAAGGTCAGTCGATCAACAGAGTCGGTGGACAGGCGCACCATGTGATCCCTGACAAATCCTCCAGCAGCACTGAATGTGCGTTCTGAAAGAACGCTGGATGCAGGACAGGCCAGTAGCTCAATTGCATACTGTGCAAGCTCTGGCTAGTGATCCATCCTCAAGACCCAGTAAGCCAGAGGATTTTCGGTGGGGAAGGTGTCCAAGTCTGACCTTGCCCCTAGGTATTCCTGCACCATGTATATCAGACGCTGGCGATGGTTGCTGGAACCAATCATACCTTGGGGCTGCGGACTAAAGAATTGTCTAAACGCATCGGTCAGACGGCCACCTTCCCCACCGCTCCTTCTTTGACTGACCGAAGCCTCAGCAACTCGTTGTCCAGGACCAGGAGTTTGTAACCTCCCAGTCTCTGGGAAAGCGTTGCACAGACCTTTCTGCAAGGCCTCCCGGAGTTGTCTCATCCTCTGCTCCCTCTGCGACGGTAAGGTAAGGTCCGCAACCTTACCCTTGTACCGTGGATCAAGGAGAGTGGCCAGCCAGTAATGGTCCCTCTCCTTGATCCGAAGAATACGAGGATCCTTCCGCAGACTTTGCAGGATCAGGGAGGCCATGCAGCGTAGGTTAGCTGAGGCATTCGGTCCGGAGTCCTCTGGGTCACTAAGGACGACATGATCCACAGCCACCTCCTCCCAGCCACGTACAAGTCCACTGGTTTCTTGGGACTGTAAATCATCCCTAAAAGACTGCTGCTGATGATGCTGAGTGCCAGGCTCCACCTCCATGCTGACACAATCCTCCTCCTCCTCTTCCTCCTCTTCTTCCTGTGCGATGGGTGGGACAGAAGGAACACTGTCTGGGTAAAGGGGGCCTTGAGAGGCAAGGAAGTCCTACTCTTCCTGCCTCTGTTCTGCCTCAAGTGCCCTGTCCATTATTCCACGCAGCGTATGTTCCAACAGGTGGACAAGAGGTACAGTGTCACTGATGCATGCACTGTCACTGCTCACCATCCTCGTGGCCTCCTCAAATGGTGCCAGGACAGTGCATGCATCCCTGATCATGCCCCACTGGCGTGGTGAAAAAAACCGAGCTCCCCTGACCCTGTCCTGGTGCCGTAGTCGCACAGGTACTCATTGATGGCCCTCTGCTGCGTGTGCAGCCGCTGCAGCATGGCCAACGTTGAGTTCCACCTGGTGGGCATGTCACATATAAGGCGGTTCTTGGGCAGGTTCAACTCCTTTTGCAGCTCAGCCAGGCGAGCACTGGCATTATAAGATCTGCGAAAATGGCCTGCCTCAGGACATCCTGTAAGTCTGGGTACCTGCCCAAGAACCACTGCACCACCAGGTTAAGGACGTGAGCCACACAGGGCACATGGGTCAGTTGTCCCTGTCGGAGAGCGGAGAGGAGGTTGGTGCCATTGTCGCAAACTACCATTCCTGGCTTAAGCTGGCGTGGCGTCAACCACCTCTCGGCCTGCCCCTGCAGAGCAGACAGAACCTCTGCCCCAGTGTGGCTCCTGTCCCCCAAACACACCAGCGCAAGCACGGCATTGCATCTTTTTGCCTGCGTACTTGCGTAGCCCCTTGAACGCCTACGAAGCAACGCTGGTTCCGAGGACAAAGCACAGGAAGAGGCCACGGAGGAAGAAGAAGAGGAGTGGGTGGAGGACAGAGGTGTGTCACAACCAGTAGTAGCATTTTGGAGGCGTGGCGGTGGAACAACCTCCAACACTACTGCACCTTGTCCTGCATCCTTCCCAGCTGCCAAAAGAGTGACCCAATGGGCCGTGAAAGAAAGGTAACGTCCCTGTCCATGCCTGCTGGACCATGAGTCAGCGGTAATATGCACTTTACCGCTGACCGCCCTGTCCAGCGAGGCCAAGACATAGCCTTCCACATGCCGGTAGAGAGCCGGAATCGCCTTCCGTGAGAAAAAGTGGCGTTTGGGAACCTGCCACTGAGGAACCGCACATTGCACAAACTCACGGAAGGGGGCCGAGTCTACCAACTGAAAAGGCAGCAGTTGAAGCGCTAGCAATTTAGCCAAGCTAGCATTCAACCGCTGGGCATGTGGATGGCTGGGAGTGAACTTCTTTCGACGGTCCAGCAGCTGGGGCAGGGAAATTTGCCTGCTAGAATCGGACGTCGGTGTACTGCTAGCAGAGTGCCCGCAAGTACTTGGCTGTGACACACCTAATTCTACACCTTCATTCCTCTCAGAGCAGGTTTCAGAGAGGACTGAAGGTATAGTGGGGTTGGAGATCCCAGCTAATGCGGTGCAAGAAGAGGTCCACTTTGTTCTTTGGTGTGGGTCTTTAAGGTAGGCTTGCCAACGAGCTGCATGGCAGGTCAACATATGTCTGGTCAAGCATGTGGTGCCCAAGCGGGTGATGTTTTGGCCACGCGATATACGCTTGAGACATATGTTGCAAACAGCAGCTGTGCGATCTGATGCACTCGACTCAAAAAAGGCCCACACCAAAGAACTTTTTGAATAACGGGCAGAGGCAGCGCCCTGCACAGGCGGAGCTCTGCGGTGTGATTCCGTCGGTGTGCTGCCCTTACGCTGGCCCCCGAGGGCATCCTGCCTCGTTGGTGATGTGCCTCCTCCTCATCCTCCTCCTCCTCCTCTCTCCTATTAGGCACCCACGTGGAGTCAGTGACCTCATCATCCCCTCCCTCCTCATCACTGGAGCCAATCTGGCAGTATGCTGCAGCTGCTGGAACATGACTGCCAGATTGGTGTCCTTCTTGAGCATCCCCTCTCTCTGCTCTCACGCTACTGCCTTCCTCTAGCTGGGTATCATCATCAGACCCTTCGAAACGCTGGGCATCCTCCTGGAGCATGTACCCAACACTGTGCTCAAACAGTTCGGGGGACTCCTCAGGAGGACATGGTTGGTCTAGGGAAGGAGTGACTGATGATAACATTGATACCAGGGAAGAGGACGCTTTGGCAGCTGCTTTGCCAGTACCCTGAGCCTGGGTGAGAGAGGATGAGGAGGATGAGGAGGGCTTGGTCATCCACTCTACCAAGTCTTCGGCATGATGCGGCTCAACACGTCCAGCTGCCGAAAAGACGGACACGTGCTGATGGCGATGCACCGCGTCCACGACCAGCACTGTTGTCTCTAGACACAGAGCCTGCTTACCCTCTTTTATTGGCTCCTGACTGTCTGCCTCTCCTTGTTTGCCTTCCAGACATTCTAATGGCCTGCAGGGAAATGGGAAAACCAGCAATAAGGCCTAGCTTCAGGAGTATATTTTGCAGGAATTACACTACGCCTGCTGTAGGTGCTGCAAATGCCTGTTGGTGTAACACACCAGGAAAAAGCAGCAATACAGGCTAAGTTCAGGTGTAATATGGTCAGGAGGCACACTCCGCCCGCTGTAAGTGCCGCAAAATCCTGTTGGTGTAACACACCAGGAAAAAGCAGCAATACAGGTTCAGGTGTAATATGGTCAGGAGGCACACTCCGCCCGCTGTAAGTGCCGCAAATGTCTGTTGGTGTAACACACCAGGAAAAAGCAGCAATACAGGCTAACTTCAGGTGTAATATGGTCAGGAGGCACACTCCGCCCGCTGTAAGTGCCGCAAAATCCTGTTGGTGTAACACACCAGGAAAAAGCAGCAATACAGGCTAAGTTCAGGTGTAATATGGTCAGGAGGCACACTCCGCCCGCTGTAAGTGCCGCAAAATCCTGTTGGTGTAACACACCAGAAAAAAGCAGCAATACAGGCTAAGTTCAGGTGTAATATGGTCAGGAGGCACACTCCGCCCGCTGTAAGTGCCGCAAAATCCTGTTGGTGTAACACACCAGGAAAAAGCAGCAATACAGGCTAAGTTCAGGTGTAATATGGTCAGGAGGCACACTCCGCCCGCTGTAAGTGCCGCAAAATCCTGTTGGTGTAACACAAAGAAACAACAGTGCAGCGCAATAAATGTCCATATACAGTGAACAATGATGAGAAAGATGTACTGAAGAGATCTGGGTGTAGGCTTCTTCATACAGTATATAACTTGTGTATCCAATGTAAGAAAAATCTGCTTACCAGACCAGATGGACCTTTTGAATGAACAAGAGGTCAAAAACGCTTGTTTTCCACCATGAGGGGAAGATGGTCTCAGATGAAGCGGTGATCCAGCCAGATGGTAGGCACAGCATCAGATGTAGAGATGATATATAAAAAAGGGATGTGGAAACGTTCTAAGTGTAGACTGTTTTAATCCAAAAATACATACAAATAAGCCGGAAGAAGAGCTAAAAAGACAAAGGCGATAATAGGAGCAGGAGTATTTAACATCAGTGGTGTGGACTTGTCAGAGGAGGAACTTAGAGTGCTTGATAAAGGACTCAAGTTCGCTCCAGTTCGGAATTTTAATAAATTCCAAACTTATATTAGTCTGCAAAAGTTTGTAAGAACGCTTAATATTAAACGACATTTCCTTTCTAAATCAGGAACCACCACTTCCACTTCAGTTCCTGTAGTACCTCTAGAATTTCACTCACAGCTTGCTAACAAATCTACCTTTAACCCTCCCAAACATGACCATAAGCATATTGAAGTTTTCAAAAACATGGTCACCACCGACCTAGACCGCATGAAGATCAAGAAAGTGAGAGATCCTCACTATCTCAAAATGGGCATTTCCACATTAGAGAAAAATAAAAATGTTGTAGTTAGACCAGCGGATAAGGGGGGTGGATTGGTTGTTATGAGTAAGGTCTTTTATGACAATGAGATGAATAGATTATTGTCAGACCATTCTACATATCAACTTACCAAGGACCCTGTTTTTGAGTATCAAAATGAACTTCAAGCTCTTGTTGAGCAAGGTAAAATGTGTGGTGTTCTTACCAAAAAAGAGGCTTTATATTTGGATCCCAGTGCGTGCAGGAGGCCAATCATATATTTCCTACCAAAGGTACATAAAGATGCCCAGTTGCCACCTGGGAGACCTATTGTCAATGGAATTGATTCGGTCACTGCACGCCTGGGCCAATACATTGACCACTTTCTTAAACCATTGGTTTGTTCAACCACCGCTTATCTTAAAGACACCCGACATGCTATACAGGTGGTTGAGTCCACGCCCGCCAGTGACAACACTTTGTTGGTAACCGCGGACGTGGGGTCATTGTACACCATCATAGGCCATCAGGATGCTATTAGGGCAGTTAAATGGGCATTAGATGCCTCTAATCTTCCTCCCCTGTTGATCGGTTTTCTTGTGGATGCACTTTCTTTTTGTTTAGCCAGGAATTATTTCTGGTATGATCATAGATTTTTTCTTCAAACCCTTGGAGTTGCCATGGGAGCACTGTTTGCTCCCAGTGTGGCAAACTTGTTTATGTCACTTTGGGAAGAAGAAACTATCTTTAATGACAGACCAATACAACTAAAGTGCTATTATCGCTATATAGACAATCTGATCATTATCTGGGAGGGTAACATGACTAGCCTGCAATTATTTATGTCCAAGCTGAATGGCAACACCAAAAATATTAGACTCACCTGGAATGCTGATCCTTCCAGTATAACATTTTTAGATCTGGAAATTTTCAGAGATGGACCTGTCTTTAAAACGAAAAATCATTTTAAGCAGACAGACAGGAATGGGTATATACCCCTTGACAGTTGCCATCACAAAACATGGCTATGCAACATCCCTAGGGGCCAGTTCATTCGTTTAAGGCGTAATTGCACGTCTGAGGCAGATTTTGTATTGCAATCAGATGTCCTTGCTAAAAGATTTATCCAAAAAGGCTATGATAAGGAGGATATCTCCAGTGAAATTCAAAAGGTCGGAAAGCTAGATAGAACTTCTTTGGTGGCGGGTTCTCGACCCAAGGCACCTAATCCAGCTAACACGGAACTCAGAATTATTTTGGATTTCAATATTCAACATAGGAAATTCGAAAAAATAATCATGAAACACTGGGACATCTTGAAAAAGGATAGAATAATGGGAGCCATTATTCCGTCTCGTCCCAGATTCATTTATAGAAAGGCACCTACACTGAGGGACGTATTGGCCCCTAGTGTGGTCGACCCTCCAGTAGTAAGGGAGAGTAATATTTTTCCTCTTATGACTGGCTTTTACGCATGTGGTAGGTGTCCATCTTGTAAAAAATGTAAACGCAATATTAAACGAAGAAAAGAGTTTACTGCTCCTACTACAGGTAAAACTTATTCTATCAAAAATCTTATTACATGTAACACCATGGGGGTGGTCTATGGCCTTGAATGTGACTGTGGATTACACTACATTGGTAGAACCTCCAGACCGCTTCATGTGCGCATGGGAGAACATGTGAATAACATTATCAATGGTGTTAGAACTCATAATGTCTCCAAACATTTTCGTCATTTTCATAACCGAGACCCCAAATGTCTTAAATTTTGGGGTATAGAAAGGGTTAGACCCCACTGGAGAGGTGGTAACTTCATCAGACAACTTAGTCGGCGTGAGTCCTTCTGGATACACGAGACCCAGGTGCTCGTGCCAGGAGGCCTCAACGTCGACTTTGACCTTAACTGTTTCATCTCTGACAAATAAGCCAGTTTAGTATACCAATGTCGGTAGATGTGGTATTTTTAGTTAATACTTTTATCATCCTTTTTTTGCATTGCATAATAGAGGAGGTCCCCCTCTTATATTTGTAATTTGCTTTACACATGTTTTTTTATATTTTATTAAAATATTTTTTATTTATTAATTTTTATTTTTACTTTTATTTATTTTCACATTTTTCTTTATTATTTTAAAGAATACAATTTTTCTTATATAACTTTCACTGCTGTGGAGTTATACTGTGAGGCATGGGACAGCCGTGGGTGTTTGTCACTTTAAAAGTAATCAAATATATTTTGTATGCACTATACAGGCTTTCCTGTCTATGTGTCATTTTTTATTAGCTGCTGCCTAGCCAAATTACATTGGCTGATTACATAGCATGGGGATTCTGTGTTCGGGGCTGGTTACCGGCCGTCCCGCCCCCACTATGCTCTCCATGGCAACGCTTTTAGTTTATAAGGACGGAGGGTGACGCTGTAAGCCCCACCCACCGCTGGCGAAGTCCTATTGGACGCAACGTACGTACGGGGGAGGAGCTTACTCGGTGACGTCACCCGCGTCTGTCCCAGGCTGTGCTCGCGGCTTGCATTGCCGCTTACCATTGATTCATCTTAGGCTGAGTTTACGGCGTTCACCGCCGCTTACACTCACTTCATCTGCCTGTTGTTCACTTTGGTGGATCTCTCACTGTTAATCATCTGGTGCTGCTTATGTTTATTTTTGGTGCTATTAGCACTATCTTTTGCCAGTTTCCAGCATATGATCTCTACTTGTGACTTCCACCAGCTGTATATCATGGTTCATTTATCATTATAAGCACAAGAGACTTGGTCACTTTAGCAGCTGTTTTATATTTTGGACTTCCCCATCATAGAACATCAGCGCCCAGTGGCTTTTGCTGTACTTTTTTGGACTTTGTCTGAATTTTATTTGTATGTATTTTTGGATTAAAACAGTCTACACTTAGAACGTTTCCACATCCCTTTTTTATATATCATCTCTACATCTGATGCTGTGCCTACCATCTGGCTGGATCACCGCTTCATCTGAGACCATCTTCCCCTCATGGTGGAAAACAAGCGTTTTTGACCTCTTGTTCATTCAAAAGGTCCATCTGGTCTGGTAAGCAGATTTTTCTTACATTGGATACACAAGTTATATACTGTATGAAGAAGCCTACACCCAGATCTCTTCAGTACATCTTTCTCATCATTGTTCACTGTATATGGACATTTATTGCGCTGCACTGTTATTTCTTTATATTATCTGTTTGGGTTATTGTGTGATATACCTGTTGGTGTCCAGCTGCAGCAGTTTTCGTAGTCATTTGTGCGCTGATTGCCTTTTATAATACTGTTGGTGTAACACACCAGGAAAAAGCAGCAATACAGGCTAAGTTAAGGTGTAATATGGTCAGGAGGCACACTGCGCCCGCTGTAAGTGCCGCAAAATCCTGTTGGTGTAACACACCAGGAAAAAGCAGCAATACGGGCTAACTTCAGGTGTATAATGTGCAGGAGGCTTAGCAACAATGACACTGACACTGTCCCCTGCCTATCCTTCTCTCTCCCTGCACACAAGGTTTATCAAAGTATATGACACTGACACTCTCCCTGCCTATCCTTCTCTCTCCCTGCACACAAGGTTTATCAAAGTATATGACACTCAAGCCTCGTACACACGAACGAGTTTCTCGGCAAAAACCAGCAAGAAACTTGCTGGCAGAGATTTTTTGCCGAGAAATTCGTTCGTGTGTATGGTTTCTCGTCAAGAAAAGCGACAAGAATCTCAACGAGAAAATAGAGATCCTGCTCTCTATTTTCTCGTCGAGATTCTCGTCGGCATGTTTCTCAACGAGAAAAGTGAGTGTGTGTACACTTACCTGTCCTCCCGGAAGCCCGCGCATGTTCGAAATGAATTCGACGCATGCGCGGTAGCTTCCTAGGCATAGATAGGGTATACCAAGATGGCGGCGACGGCATCGAATGTGACGAGCGCATGCTCGTCGTAGTCGATGACGTCACCGCGTACGCTCCATTCAAAGAACCGCGGGTTCTTTGAATCGAGCGTGTGTACACTCGGCCGGGACAATTTTCTTGTCCAAGAATCTCGTCAAAAAAAACTACATGTTTTTTTCGACGAGAATCTCGGCCGTGTGTACGAGGCCTGACACTCTCCCTGCCTATCCTTCTCTCTCCCTACACACAAGGTTTAGCAAAGAATATGAGACTGACACTCTCCCTGCCTATCCTTCTCTGTCCCTACACACAAGGTTTAGCAAACAATGGATTTGACACTGTCCTTGCCTATCCTTCACTTTCCCTGCTCCGGAACACACTACACGAGGCCGCCGCGCTGGCGGCCTTTTATAGTGTGGGGCGTGTACTAAACCCCCTCAGCTATAATTGCCCAAGGCATCCTGCCTGTGGCCAATCATTGCTCTCCTCGCTGCCGGCGCTGTGATTGGCCAAGCATGCAGGGTCACAGTGCATGCTTGGCCAATCACAGCGCCGGGATTACACTGCGATGGCGCAGTGTATTGTGGGCCGTTCGCGTCACTCGAATTTGGTGCGAACGGCCCAAATCGTTCGTTGTTCGGCCGAACGCGCGAACAGCCGATGTTCGAGTCGAACCTATGTTCGACTCGAACACCGAGCTCATCCCTACTGCTGACTTAAATTTTTTTTAAACTGACCAGAACTCCTCTTTATGGGTGTAGCGATATGGACTGTTATCAGAAAGCTTAGTACCTTCCAGTGTTTTAAACATTGTTTGTCCCCATGATTATTCGTGCAGCCAGTGACCTCATATCTGTGTGCCGGCGGAGAGAGTTATGGGGTATGACGTGTAGTCCTCTTCAGTGGCGGCAGGTGCTCAAAATTTTTGGGGGGGCGCAAACAAACTGAAAAAAAAAATCATCAATTGCCGCCACTGTGCCCATTAAACGCAGCCACTGTGCCCAAACGCCACTAGTTTGTCCTCAAATGCAGCCAGTTTCCCCCCCATATGCAGCCAGTTTCTCCCCCATAATGCAGCCAGTTTCTTCCCCATAATGCAGCTAGTTTCTCCCCCATAATGCAGCCAGTTAATTCCCCATAATGCAGCCAGTTAATCCCCCATAATGCAGCCAGTTTCCCCCCATAATGCAGCCAGTTTCTCCCCCATAATTGTCAGGGAGATACGCACCTGATCAGCGAGTCCGTTGGAGCAGAGAGAGGTCACCCGTACGGATCCGACTCACGGGCCCCTGGTAGTGCAGACAGGAGGCACGGGAGTGCGGAAGGGTAAGAGAGCCTGAGATAGGTTCCAAGAAGGCGGCTCCGGATCCTGGGTTCAGAAGGGTAGCTAAGCCAGGCAGGCTGCAGGCAGGTAGGTAGGCAGGCAGGTATATAGAGCAGCGTAGCGGGGCAGAAGCAGAAGGAGCGGTCAGACAGGCAGGGTTCGGCAACGTTCAGGCAATATGGTACAGCGGGGTAGGCAGGTTCAGGGTCAAAGACAGGCCGAGGTCGGGTGCAGGCGGATAGCAAGGAAAGTCCAGTAACAAGCCGGGTGGTCAGAAGGTCGGATTTCGGGCGAACAACAGGAGCAGGATACACAGGGGACTGCAGATCAGACAGCACCGGTCTGAAGTGTTCCAGGGGTTTAAATAAGCAAACCGGCGTGCGCACCGACGCGCACAGGCACGCGCGCCCGCGATCCAGGAAGTGCACCAGCGCGGACGGGAACATGCCAAACCACAGCGCGCATCGGCGCACGCGAACGCACACCGAAGCGACCACTGACGCGCCCGGCAAGGTACGTACACTGACAGTGCCCCCCCCTTTAGGGCAGCCTCCGGATGCCCAATTGAGCGATCTTCGTGGCGTGAGACCTCCTGAAAGCTTGCATGAGTTCCTCCGCATGTATGCCGATTTCGGGTTCCCAGGAGTTATCTTCTGGGCCGTAACCCCTCCACTTAATCAGATATTGTACCTGGTTGTGTCTCTTCCTACAGTCCAGGATTGCCTCCACCTCAAACTCCTCCTCGCTGTCAATCAGAACAGGTTCCGGTGGGCCAATGTTACGGCCAGCGAAGGGGTTAGGGACAACCGGCTTTAACAGGGTCACATGAAAGACTGGGTGGACCTTCAGGGAGTTAGGCAGGTCGAGCTCATATGCTACATTGTTGATCCTCCTTTTTACCGAGAAAGGTCCCATGAACTTAGGGCCCAATTTCCTGGACGGGCAGGCCATCTTTAGGTTAATTGTGGATAACCACACCTGGTTGCCGGGCTCCAGAATGAGTTCCCCTCTCCTTTTCCTATCAAACATCCTCTTGTTGTACTCCTGGGTCTTGGACATGGTCTCCTGTAGAAGTTTGTTATTGGAGAAGAAGAAATCCATTGTTTCGGACACCGCAGGGATAGTGCATTCGGGTATGGTACTTGGCAAGAAGGAGGGATGGAAGCCATAGTTGGCAAAGAATGGGGTTTGCTTAGTGGCAGAGTGCAGGGAGTTGTTGTAAGCGAATTCAGCAATGGGGAGTAGGGAGGCCCAATCATCCTGGGAAAAGGAGGAAAAACAACGGAGGTACTGCTCTAAAGTTTGGTTGGTCCTCTCAGTTTGACCATTCGTCTGGGGGTGGTATGCCGAAGAGAATGCCAACTTGATTTCCAGAGAATCACAAAGAGCCTTCCAAAATCTGGAGGTGAACTGGGCGCCTCGGTCTGAGACAATACTTGCCAGAACTCCATGGAGCCTCACTATTTCCCTGATAAAAACCCTCGCCGTTTCCATGGCGGAAGGTGTACCTTTCATGGGCAAAAAATGAGCCATCTTGGACAGCCTGTCAACGACAACGAAGACCGTGGAGAACCCTTCGGATAGAGGGAGCTCCACTATGAAGTCCATCGACACCATCTTCCAGGGTCTTTCACGGACAGGTAGAGGTTTTAATAGACCCCAGGACCTCATCCGGCTATTCTTGTTCCGGGAGCAGGTGTTGCATGAGTCCACGTATCTCTTGCAGTCACTACCCAGCTGCGGCCACCAGAACGTGCGCTTGATGAGCTCGGCCGTTTTCAAGGTACCGAAATGTCCGGCCAACTTGTGGTCATGGCAGAGCTCCAGAACAGCTATCCGAAGACCCTCAGGGACCAGAATTTTGCCCTCGTGCCTGATCAGACCATCTTGTGCCCTGACACAGTCCTCCGGAAGAGAGGTCAAGCCAGCAGACGCCCGCTTAATACGGGGCATGAGGTCTTCTTGAAGCAGCAGGAAATTCCCGGCGGGGAGGATGGTGTCAACAGGTAAGTTCTCTTCAGGAGTGCTGAACATTCGGGACAGTGCGTCCGGTTTAATGTTTTTTGAGCCAGGCCTGTAGGTGATGTGGAACAGAAACCTTGAGAAAAAAAGTGCCCACCTTGCCTGCCTTGGCTTCAACCTCTTGGCTGTTCTCAGGTACTCAAGGTTCTTGTGGTCCGTGTAGACCAAAATGGGGTGTGCCGCCCCCTTCGAGCAGGTAACGCCATTCTTCTAATGCGGCCTTGATAGCCAGGAGTTCCCGGTCACCCACGTCATAGTTACGTTCCGCTGTGGAAAGCTTGCGCGAGAAGAAGGCCACTGGAAAAAGTAAGGCTTTAGCCCCCTGACGCTGGGATAGCACAGCCCCCACTGCATTTTCGGACGCGTCCACTTCCAGGACGAAAGGTAATGCAGGGTCAGGGTGCTTCAGGATGGAGGCAGAGACAAATAATTCCTTCAGTTTGTCAAAGGCAGCTTGGGCTCTAGGGGACCAGTAGAAGCGGTTTCCTTGTTTGGTCAGTTCGGTAAGGGGGGCGACAATTGCAGAGAAACTTCTGATGAACTTCCGGTAGAAGTTGGAGAATCCGATGAAGCGCTGGACCCCTTTTTTATCTGTGGGGGCAGGCCAGTCCAGGATAGCCGACACCTTCTGAGGGTCCATTTTAATGCCTTCAATTGAAATGATCAGACCGAGAAACTGGATGCTTTGCCGCTCGAACTCACATTTCTCTGGCTTGGCGTAAAGCCCATGTCGTCTGAGCCGAACAAGGACATTCCGGACATGCCTGCGATGGTCGTCTACAGAGGAGGAGAATATCAAGATATCGTCCAGGTATACTATGACGTACAAGTCCAGGTAATCACGGAAGATGTCATTGACAAAATGTTGAAAGGTAGCCGGCGCGTTACACAGTCCGAACGGCATAACTAGGTACTCGTAGTGCCCGAACCGTGTGCGGAAGGCCGTCTTCCACTCATCCCCCTCTCGAATGCGGATCAGGTTGTACGCTCCTCGGAGGTCAAGCTTGGTGAATATGACCGCCGTTCCCAGCCTCTGGAACAGTTCCGGCACGAGAGGTAAGGGATAACGGTTTTTAATGGTGATCTTGTTCAACTGCCGATAATCAATACAGGGGCGTAGGGAATGGTCCTTTTTTTCAACGAAAAAGATGCCCGCACCTGCAGGTGAGGTGGACGGGCGGATGAACCCTTTCTTTAGGTTGTCGTCAATGTAGACTTTCAGGGTGCCCAATTCCTGCTCGGTCAACGGGAAGATCCTCCCAAAAGGTACTTCGGTCCCAGGCAAAAGTTCTATAGGGCAATCATATGGTCTGTGAGGAGGAAGGGTTTCTGCTCCCTTCTTACTGAACACGTCCAGAAAATCATGGTAGGGCTCAGGGATGGTTTTCTGAAGGTCAGGGTCTGTGCCCAGACAGAGCAGGTGAGGGTGGTCAGTAGAGGCTTGTTGCAGGCAGTGTTGCTGGCAATAATCTGAGAGGAATTTAACTCTCCCTGTAGCCCAGTCAATGTTGGGGTTATGGGCTTGCAGCCAGGGCATCCCCAGAATGACGGGGAATAGCGGAGAGGAGATGGCATCCAGACTTAGGAACTCCTGATGGTGGGTTGCCACCGAGGCCATCAAGGGGATGGTTTCCTGAGTGACGGGGCCGGATTTGATAATGGAGCCGTCAGCGAGATGTACTGCAAGTCCCCGGGATTTCGGCTGCAGGGGAATGTGGTGACTGGCAGCAAATGTCAAATCGATAAAGCAGCTGCATGCCCCCGAATCAATTATGGCGGGTACTAGGATTGCGGAAGTCCTTCCGGGGGCTGTAAAGAGATGGAGAGAGCCAAGTGAGAAGTTGGGTTAGGCAACAAAGAGGCACAAGTAGAAGAGACAGGCAGGCACTTACGCATCTTAGCCGGACAGGATCTCACGTAGTGTCCTGGTTCGCCACAGTACATGCACAGATTGTTACTACGCCTATGCTGGCGTTCTTTGGGAGAGAGCGATGGGCGCAGTAAGCCCAGTTGCATGGGTTCTGGGTCGTCTAGCGCCGGAGACGGGGGAGCCGGAGGTGCAAGACGGACTGGGTTTGAGACCTTGGGGAGCAACCAGGTGGGTTGGAACTGACTGGAGGTCCTCTCGGAGCAACGCTCTCTCAGGCGCCGGTCGATCTGAATTGACAGATCTATTAACTTGTCCAGGGTTTGAGGAACTCCGACACGTGCTAGCTCGTCCTTGAGCTGATCCGACAGGCCCATCCGGAATTGGTAGCGCAAAGCAGCGTCATTCCACTCTGTGTCGGAGCTCCAACGTTTGAATTCTGCCGCATAGTCCTCGGCCGCTCTGCGACCTTGCAGGAGAGAGTGAAGAACAGATTCTGCAGTAGCCGCTTGTTGCGGATCCTCGTAGAGTTGAGACATCGCGGCAAAGAACGTGGCAAGGGTCTCCAAGGAGGCATCTTTCTGCTCTAGAAGGCGGTGAGCCCAGGCCTGCGGCTCGTCGGTCAGCAGGGAGATGACGAAGCCCACTTTGGTTACTTCCAGGGAAAAGGTGCGGGGTTGTAGGGCGAAGAAAAGCTCACAGGCGTTGCGGAACGCACGGTATTTGCTGCGATCGCCCGCAAACTTCTCGGGTGTAGGGACCCTGGGTTCCGGAGGAAGCATGACGACGGAGGGTGTAGCCGGATATCCTGTGGATGTGGTGCCTTGCGGGCTGGCAGGTGAGGACAGGACTTGAACTCTTTCCTCCAACCTGGTATAGCCGGCTTGGAGGTCTTTCACGGCTTGCGTCAGCCCGTTCAGCTGTCGGCATAATTCCTCCATGGGATCCCTCCCCTGCTCGGACTCGGACATGGCTGTCTGATACTGTCAGGGAGATACGCACCTGATCAGCGAGTCCGTTGGAGCAGAGAGAGGTCACCCGTACGGATCCGACTCACGGGCCCCTGGTAGTGCAGACAGGAGGCACGGGAGTGCGGAAGGGTAAGAGAGCCTGAGATAGGTTCCAAGAAGGCGGCTCCGGATCCTGGGTTCAGAAGGGTAGCTAAGCCAGGCAGGCTGCAGGCAGGTAGGTAGGCAGGCAGGTATATAGAGCAGCGTAGCGGGGCAGAAGCAGAAGGAGCGGTCAGACAGGCAGGGTTCGGCAACGTTCAGGCAATATGGTACAGCGGGGTAGGCAGGTTCAGGGTCAAAGACAGGCCGAGGTCGGGTGCAGGCGGATAGCAAGGAAAGTCCAGTAACAAGCCGGGTGGTCAGAAGGTCGGATTTCGGGCGAACAACAGGAGCAGGATACACAGGGGACTGCAGATCAGACAGCACCGGTCTGAAGTGTTCCAGGGGTTTAAATAAGCAAACCGGCGTGCGCCGGCGCGCGCAACGGCGCACGCGCGTGCGCCCGCAATGCGCGCACATGCACCCGCACGCACCGACGCGCACAGGCACGCGCGCCCGCGATCCAGGAAGTGCACCAGCGCGGACGGGAACATGCCAAACCACAGCGCGCATCGGCGCACGCGAACGCACACCGAAGCGACC
This sequence comes from Rana muscosa, assembly GCA_029206835.1. NCBI lineage: Eukaryota > Metazoa > Chordata > Amphibia > Anura > Ranidae > Rana > Rana muscosa. The sequence goes on along the minus strand of CM055116.1, from coordinate 1,135,031,742 downwards.
ACCGAAGCGCCCGGCAAGGTACGTACACTGACAATAATGCAGCCAGTTTCTCCCCCATAATGCAGCCAGTTTGTCCCCCATAATGCGGCCAGTTTCTCCCCCAAATGCAGCCAGTTTCTCCCCCATATGCAGCCAGTTTGTCCCCTATATGCAGCCAGTTTCTCCCCCATAATACAGCCAGTTTCTCCCCAATATTACAGCCAGTTTCTCCCCCATAATGCAGCCAGTTTCTCCCCCATAATGCAGCCAGTTTCTCCCCCAATATACAGCCAGTTTCTCCCCCATAATGCAGCCAGTTTCTCCCCTATATGCAGCCAGTTTCTCCACCAATATACAGCCAATTTCTCCCCCATAATGCAGCCAGTTTCTCCCCCAATATACAGCCAGTTTCTCCCCCATAATACAGCCAGTTTCTCCCCCAAAATACAGCCAGTTTCTCCCCCATAATGCAGCCAGTTTCTCCCCCATAATGCAGCCAGTTTCTCCCCCATATGCAGCCAGTTTCTCCCCTATATGCAGCCAGTTTCTCCCCCATAATGCAGCCAGTTTCTCCCCCATAATGCAGCCAGTTTCTCCCCCATAATGCAGCCAGTTTCTCCCCCAAATGCAGCCAGTTTCTCCCCTATATGCAGCCAGTTTCTCCCCCATAATGCAGCCAGTTTCTCCCCCATAATGCAGCCAGTTTCTCCCCCAATATACAGCCAGTTTCACCCCTATATGCAGCCAGGTTCTCCCCCAATATACAGCCAGTTTCTCCCCTATATGCAGCCAGTTTCTCCCCCATAATGCAGCCAGTTTCTCCCCTATATGCAGCCAGTTTCTCCCCCATAATGCAGCCAGTTTCTCCCCCATAATGCAGCCAGTTTCTCCCCCATAATGCAGCCAGTTTCTCCCCTATATGCAGCCAGTTTCTCCCCTATATGCAGCCAGTTTCTCCCCCATAATGCAGCCAGTTTCTCCCCCATAATGCAGCCAGTTTCTCCCCCAATATACAGCCAGTTTCTCCCCCATAATGCAGCCAGTTTCTCCCCCAAAATGCAGCCAGTTTCTCCCCCATAATGCAGCCAGTTTCTCCCCTATATGCAGCCAGTTTCTCCCCTATATGCAGCCAGTTTCTCTCCCAATATACAGCCAGTTTCTCCCCCATAATACAGCCAGTTTCTCCCCTATATGCAGCCAGTTTCTCCCCCAATATACAGCCAGTTTCTCCCCCATAATGCAGCCAGTTTCTCCCCCAATATACAGCCAGTTTCTCCCCTATATGCAGCCAGTTTCTCCCCCAATATACAGCCAGTTTCTCCCCCATAATGCAGCCAGTTTCTCCCCTACATGCAGCCAGTTTCTCCCCTATATGCAGCCAGTTTCTCCCCCATAATGCAGCTAGTTTCTCCCCCATAATGCAGCCAGTTTCTCCCCCAATATGCAGCCAGTTTCTCCCCCACTATACAGCCAGTTTCTCCCCAATATGCAGCCAGTTTCTCCCCCATAATGCAGCTAGTTTCTCCCCCATAATGCAGCCAGTTTCTCCCCCATAATGCAGCCAGTAGGGATGAGCTTCGTGTTCGAGTCGAACATACGTTCGACTCGAACATCGGCTGTTCGATCGTTCGACGAAGATCGAACGATTTGGGCCATTCGCGCCAAATTCGAGTGACGCGAACGGCCCACAATGCACTACGCCATCGCAGTGTCATCCAGGCGCTGTGATTGGCCAAGCATGCACTGTGACCCCGCATGCTTGGCCAATCACAGCGCCGGCAGCGAGGAGAGCAATGATTGGCCACAGGCAGGATGCCTGTGGCCAATTATTGCTGATGGGGTTTAGTACACGCCCCACACTATAAAAGGCCGCCAGCGCGGCGGCCTTGTGTAGTGTGTTCCGGAGCAGGGAAAGAGAAGCATAGGCAGGGACAGTGTCATTATTTTTCCTTTACTATTCCTGGATTCCTTGTGTTTAGGGACAAATAAGGATAGGTAGGGAGAGTGTCAGTGACAGTGTGCTATTCTGTGCTAATCCTTGTTTGTAGGGACAGAGAGGTACAGTGAGGGAAAGCGTCAGTGTGCTATTCTGTTCTAAAACTATTTTGCTGAACCATATTTTCAATCCTTGAGTTTAGGGACAGAGAGGTACAGTGAGGGAAAGTGTCAGTGTGCTATTCTGTTCTAAAACTATTTTGCTGAACCATATTTTCAATCCTTGAGTTGAGGGACAGAGTAGGACAGTGAGTGAAACTGACAGTGTGCTATTCTGTTCTAAACCAATTTTGCTGTTCCATATTTTCAATCCTTGAGTTGAGGGACAGAGAGGTACAGTGAGTGAAACTGACAGTGTGCTATTCTGTTCTAAACCAATTTTGCTGTTCCATATTTTCAATCCTTGAGTTGAGGGACAGAGAGGTACAGTGAGTGAAACTGACAGTGTGCTATTCTGTTCTAAACCAATTTTGCTGTTCCATATTTTCAATCCTTGAGTTGAGGGACAGAGAGGTACAGTGAGTGAAACTGACAGTGTGCTATTCTGTTCTAAACCAATTTTGCTGTTCCATATTTTCAATCCTTGTGTTGAGGGACAGAGAGGTACAGTGAGGGAAAGTGTCAGTGTGCTATTCTGTTCTAAAACTATTTTGCTGAACCATATTTTCAATCCTTGAGTTGAGGGACAGAGAGGTACAGTGAGTGAAACTGACAGTGTGCTATTCTGTTCTAAACCAATTTTTCTGTTCCATATTTTCAATCCTTGAGTTGAGGGACAGAGAGGTACAGTGAGTGAAACTGACAGTGTGCTATTCTGTTCTAAACCAATTTTGCTGTTCCATATTTTCAATCCTTGAGTTGAGGGACAGAGAGGTACAGTGAGTGAAACTGACAGTGTGCTATTCTGTTCTAAACCAATTTTGCTGTTCCATATTTTCAATCCTTGAGTTGAGGGACAGAGAGGTACAGTGAGGGAAAGTGTCAGTGTGCTATTCTGTTCTAAAACTATTTTGCTGAACCATATTTTCAATCCTTGAGTTGAGGGACAGAGAGGTACAGTGAGTGAAACTGACAGTGTGCTATTCTGTTCTAAACCAATTTTGCTGTTCCATATTTTCAATCCTTGAGTTGAGGGACAGAGAGGTACAGTGAGTGAAACTGACAGTGTGCTATTCTGTTCTAAAACAATTTTGCTGTTCCATATTTTCAATCCGTGAGTTGAGGGACAGAGAAGGACACTCGTAGAAATTATCAGTGTGCTATTCTGTGCTAAATCTTGTTTGTAGGGAGGGACAGAGTAGGACAGTGAGGGAAAGTGTCAGTGTGCTATTCTGTTCTAAAACTATTTTGCTGTTCCATATTTTCAATCCTTGAGTTGAGGAACAGAGAGGTACAGTGAGTGAAACTGACAGTGTGCTATTCTGTTCTAAACCAATTTTGCTGTTCCATATTTTCAATCCTTGAGTTGAGGGACAGAGAGGTACAGTGAGTGAAACTGACAGTGTGCTATTCTGTTCTAAACCAATTTTGCTGTTCCATATTTTCAATCCTTGAGTTGAGGGACAGAGAGGTACAGTGAGTGAAACTGACAGTGTGCTATTCTGTTCTAAACCAATTTTGCTGTTCCATATTTTCAATCCTTGAGTTGAGGGACAGAGAGGTACAGTGAGGGAAAGTGTCAGTGTGCTATTCTGTTCTAAAACTATTTTGCTGAACCATATTTTCAATCCTTGAGTTGAGGGACAGAGAGGTACAGTGAGTGAAACTGACAGTGTGCTATTCTGTTCTAAACCAATTTTGCTGTTCCATATTTTCAATCCTTGAGTTGAGGGACAGAGAAGGACACTCGTAGAAATTATCAGTGTGCTATTCTGTGCTAAATCTTGTTTGTAGGGAGGGACAGAGTAGGACAGTGAGGGAAAGTGTCAGTGTGCTATTCTGTTCTAAAACTATTTTGCTGAAGCATATTTTCAATCCTTGAGTTGAGGGACAGAGAGGTACAGTGAGTGAAACTGACAGTGTGCTATTCTGTTCTAAACCAATTTTGCTGTTCCATATTTTCAATCCTTGAGTTGAGGGACAGAGAGGTACAGTGAGTGAAACTGACAGTGTGCTATTCTGTTCTAAACCAATTTTGCTGTTCCATATTTTCAAACCTTGAGTTGAGGGACAGAGAGGTACAGTGAGTGAAACTGACAGTGTGCTATTCTGTTCTAAACCAATTTTGCTGTTCCATATTTTCAATCCTTGAGTTGAGGGACAGAGAGGTACAGTGAGTGAAACTGACAGTGTGCTATTCTGTTCTAAACCAATTTTGCTGTTCCATATTTTCAATCCTTGAGTTGAGGGACAGAGAAGGACACTCGTAGAAATTATCAGTGTGCTATTCTGTGCTAAATCTTGTTTGTAGGGAGGGACAGAGTAGGACAGTGAGGGAAAGTGTCAGTGTGCTATTCTGTTCTAATACTATTTTGCTGAACCATATTTTCAATCCTTGAGTTGAGGGACAGAGAGGTACAGTGAGTGAAACTGACAGTGTGCTATTCTGTTCTAAACCAATTTTGCTGTTCCATATTTTCAATCCTTGAGTTGAGGGACAGAGAAGGACACTCGTAGAAATTATCAGTGTGCTATTCTGTGCTAAATCTTGTTTGTAGGGAGGGACAGAGTAGGACAGTGAGGGAAAGTGTCAGTGTGCTATTCTGTTCTAAAACTTTTTTGCTGAACCATATTTTCAATCCTTGTGTTTAGGGACAGAGAAGGATAGGCAGGGGACAGTGTCAGTGTCATTGTTGCTAAGCCTCCTGCACAATATACACCTGAAGGTAGCCCTTATTGCTGTTTTTCCCATCTCACTGCAGGCCATCCATTAAAATGTCTGGAAGGCAACCAAGGAGAGGCAGACAGTCAGGAGGCAAAAAAAGAGGGCAAGCAGGCTCTGTGTCTGGGGGCAACAGTGCTGGTCGTGTACGCGGTGCATTGTCATCAGCACATGGCCATGGGACACGCTTGTCCTTGTTTTCGGCAGCTGGACATGTTGAGCCACATCATGCCGAAGACTTGGTAGAGTGGATGACCAAGCCCACCTCATCCTCCTCATCCTCTCTCACCCAGGCTCAGGGTACTGGCAAAGCAGCTGCCAAAGCGTCCTCTTCTCTGGTATCATTATCTTCATTAGTCAATCCTTCCCTAGACCCACCATGCCCTCCTCCTGAGGAGTCCCCCGAACTGTTTGAGCACAGTGTTGGGTACATGCTCCAGGAGGATGCCCAGCGTTTGGAAGGATCTGATGATGATACCCAGCTAGAGGAAGGCAGCAGCGTGAGAGCAGAGAGAGGGGATGCTCAAGAAGGACACCAATCTGGCAGTCATGCTCCAGCAGCTGCAGCATACTGCCAGATTGGCTCCAGTGATGAGGAGGGAGGGGATGATGAGGTCACTGACTCCACGTGGGTGCCTAATAGGAGAGAGGAGGAGGAGGAGGAGGAGGAGGCACATCTCCAACGAGGCAGGATGCCCTTGAGTGGCCAGCGTATGGGCAGCACACCGACGGAATCACACCGCAGAGCTCCGCCTGTGCAGGGCGCTGCCTCTGCCCGTCATTTAAAAAGTTCTTTGGTGTGGGCCTTTTTTGAGGCGAGTGCATCAGATCGCACAGCTGCTGTTTGCAACATATGTCTCAAGCGTATATCGCGTGGCCAAAACATCAGCCGCTTGGGCACCACATGCTTGATCAGACATATGTTGACCTGCCATGCAGCTAGTTGGCAAGCCTACCTTAAAGACCCACACCAAAGAACAAAGCTGACCTCTTCTTGCACCGCATCAGCTGGGATCTCCAACCCCAGTATACCTTCAGTCCTCTCTGAAACCTGCTCTGAGAGGAATGAAGGTGTAGAATTAGGTGTGTCACAGCCAAGTACTTGCGGGCACTCTGCTAGCAGTACACCGACGTCCGATTCTAGCAGGCAAATTTCCCTGCCCCAGCTGCTGGACCGTCGAAAGAAGTTCACTCCCAGCCATCCACATGCCCAGCGGTTGAATGCTAGCTTGGCTAAATTGCTAGCGCTTCAACTGCTGCCTTTTCAGTTGGTAGACTCGGCCCCCTTCCGTGAGTTTGTGCAATGTGCGGTTCCTCAGTGGCAGGTTCCCAAACGCCACTTTTTCGCACGGAAGGCGATTCCGGCTCTCTACAGGCATGTGGAAGGCAATGTCTTGGCCTCGCTGGACAGGGCGGTCAGCGGTAAGGTGCATATTACCGCTGACTCATGGTCCAGCAGGCATGGACAGGGACGTTACCTTTCTTTCACGGCCCATTGGGTCACTCTTTTGGCAGCTGGGAAGGATGCAGGACAAGGTGCAGTAGTGTTGGAGGTTGTTCCACCGCCACGCCTCCAAAATGCTACTACTGGTTGTGACACACCTCTCTCCTCCACCCCCTCCTCTTCTTCTTCCTCCATGGCCTCTTCCTGTGGTTTGTCCTCGGAACCAGCGGTGCTCCGTAGGCGTTCAAGGGGCTACGCAAGTACGCAGGCAAAAAGATGCCATGCCGTGCTTGCGCTGGTGTGTTTGGGGGACAGGAGCCACACTGGGGCAGAGGTCCTGTCTGCTCTGCAGGGGCAGGCCGAGAGGTGGTTGACGCCACGCCAGCTTAAGCCAGGAATGGTGGTTTGCGACAATGGCACCAACCTCCTCTCCGCCCTCCGACAGGGACAACTGACCCATGTGCCCTGTATGGCTCACGTCCTTAACCTGGTGGTGCAGCGGTTCTTGGGCAGGTACCCGGGCTTACAGGATGTCCTGAGGCAGGCCAGGAAAGTCTGTGTGCATTTCCCAGATCTTATAATGCCAGTGCTCGCCTGGCTGAGCTTCAAAAGGAGTTGAACCTGCCCAAGAACCGCCTTATATGTGACATGCCCACCAGGTGGAACTCAACGTTGGCCATGCTGCAGCGGCTGCACACGCAGCAGAGGGCCATCAATGAGTACCTGTGCGACTACGGCACCAGGACAGGGTCAGGGGAGCTCGGTTTTTTTTCACCACGCCAGTGGGGCATGATCAGGGATGCATGCACTGTCCTGGCACCATTTGAGGAGGCCACGAGGATGGTGAGCAGTGACAGTGCATGCATCAGTGACATTGTACCTCTTGTCCACCTGTTGGAGCACACGCTGCGTGGAATAATGGACAGGGCACTTGAGGCAGAACAGAGGCAGGAAGAGGAGGACTTCCTTGCCTCTCAAGGCCCCCTTTACCCAGACAGTGTTCCTTCTGTCCCACCCATCGCACAGGAAGAGGAGGAGGAGGAGGAGGAGGAGGAGGATTGTGTCAGCATGGAGGTGGAGGCTGGCACTCAGCATCATCAGCAGCAGTCTTTTAGGGATGATTTACAGTCCCAAGAAACCAGTGGACTTGTACGTGGCTGGGAGGAGGTGGCTGCGGATCATGTCGTCCTTAGTGACCCAGAGGACTCCGGACTGAATGCCTCAGCTAACAGACGCTGCATGGCCTCCCTGATCCTGCAAAGTCTGCGGAAGGATCCTCGTATTCTTCGGATCAAGGAGAGGGACCATTACTGGCTGGCCACTCTCCTTGATCCACGGTACAAGGGTAAGGTTGCGGACCTTATCGTACCGTCGCAGAGGGAGCAGAGGATGAGACAACTCCGGGAGGCCTTGCAGAAAGGTCTGTGCAACGCGTTCCCAGAGACTGTGAGGTTACAAACTCCTGGTCCTGGACAACGAGTTGCTGAGGCTTCGGGCAGTCAAAGAAGGAGCGGTGGGGAAGGTGGCCGTCTGACCGATGCGTTCAGACAATTCTTTAGTCCGCAGCCCCAAAGTATGATCGGTTCCAGCAACCATCGCCAGCGTCTGATATACATGGTCCAGGAATACTTAGGGGCAAGGTCAGACTTGGACACCTTCCCCACCGAAAATCCTCTGGCTTACTGGGTCTTGAGGATGGATCACTGGCCAGAGCTTGCACAGTATGCAATTGAGCTACTGGCCTGTCCTGCATCCAGCGTTCTTTCAGAACGCACATTCAGTGCTGCTGGAGGATTTGTCACGGATCACAGGGTGCGCCTGTCCACCGACTCGGTTGATCGACTGACTTTCATCAAGATGAACCAGTCTTGGATCACCACCAGCTACCACACACCAGATGCTGATATAACAGACTAATTGATTTTAAAATGTCACATCCCTTCAAGACTGATGCTGATGCTGAGTGCCTGTGCTGTTAGGTTGACTGGCTATCCTCCTCCTCCTCCTCAATGATACGATTAACGATGATAGCTTGGAAGATCATTTTGGTTTATGGGTGACGCCACCAGTGGCTAAGGCCCAATTTTTCAGCCCCTGTTTAACAGGGGCGTGTAATTAAAATTTTTGATGCAATACTTTGCAACAGGCCTCATTGCTGTGCTCCAAGTACAGTATCTGTGAGGGGTTGCAGTGTTGTGCCACCAGTGCCTAAGGCCCAATTTTTCAGCCCCTGTTCAACAGGGGCATGCAATTATAATTATTGATCTAATAATTCACAGCAGGGACCATTGCTGCGCCCACCAAGAGTAACTGTCAGGCCTTACAGTGTTGTGGCACCAGCACCACCATCACCACCACCACCACCACCAAAGGCCCAATTTTTCAGCCCCTGTTCAACAGGGGCATGCAATTATAATTATTGATCTAATAATTCACAGCAGGGACCATTGCTGCGCCCACCAAGAGTAACTGTCAGGCCTTACAGTGTTGTGGCACCAGCACCACCATCAAAGGCCCAATTTTTACTACCACTGATCAACAATTATATGTTATTACAATTCCTGATATTATACTTGACAGCAGGGCGTTCCAGCACCCACCAAGAATAACTGTGAGTGCTTTCAGTGTTGTGCCAACACCAACACCTAAGGGGCCAATTTCTGCAGAGTATAAATGGAAGGTCCCTACTTTCAAACATCCAACTTACAAACTACTACTACTTGCAAACGGAAGAAGACAACAGGAAGTGAGAGGAAATCTACCCCTTGGAAGGAAACTTCTCTCCTTTAAGAATTAATATGGGAGAAAGGTGTCTCCTCTCTACTGATGCTTTATCACCAATCCTTGTTTCAATAAAAACACCACATTTCAAAAACAGTTGTCATTGGGACGCAAAGTGAGGTGAAATGTTCTGAACAGGGGCACAGACAGCAAAAAAAATGTGACAGGGGTGATAACCGTTCCCTATGTTTTACAAAAAGCTAAAAAAAAGGAATTTGCCATGGAGCTCCACTTAAACAATGCAGCTGTTCAAAATTATAAACAGATTCTACATAAGAACAAACCTACAGTCCCTGTCTTGTATGCACCGCCTGTATACGGCTGTTCAGAGTATATAGGTCCTTTTTTATTTTGTGTGCGGGGTTCCCCTTAATATCAATACAAGACCCAAAGGGGCTGGTAATGGGCTGGGGTAGGGAGGGGGTTGATGGGGTAGCTATGCCATTTTTCCTAAAGATTTTCATCCATATTACCTGGACCAGACATTGCATTAAAGCCGCAAGCAGTTTTAAATGACTTTTTTCCCTTTAGAAATGTTATTTTGTGCAGGGACAGTTCTAAACACGGGGAACACGTGGCACTTCACAGGCATACTTTAGACACCCCCCAGGTACAATATTTAAAGGAATATTTGACTTTTTTTTTTTCACTTTATGCATCATTAAAATGACTGCTCCCGGAAAACGTCCGTTTTTAAAACTTCTTTTTGCATTGATACATGTCCCCTGGTGCAGAAGCCGGGTTCCCAAACTCTGTTTCGGACAATAACATGGATAATAGTCGTTATAATTAGCACTTTAGAATCCGAACGTTCGCATCCATTGTATTTAATAGGGTTCTAATGTTCGTGCGAACTTTCGGTCCGTTCGCGGGTTCTGGTGCGAACCGAACCCGGGGGTGTTCGGCTCATCACTAGCAGCCAGTTTCTCCCCCATAATGCAGCCAGTTTCTCCCCTATATGCAGCCAGTTTCTCCCCTATATGCAGCCAGTTTCTCCCCCATAATGCAGCCAGTTTCTCCCCGATAATGCAGCCAGTTTTTCCCCCATAATGCAGCCAGTTTCTCCCCCATAATGCAGCCAGTTTCTCCCCTATATGCAGCCAGTTTCTCCCCCATAATGCAGCCAGTTTCTCCCCCAATATACAGCCAGTTTCTCCCCCATAATGCAGCCAGTTTCTCCCCCATAATGCAGCCAGTTTCTCCCCCATAATGCAGCCAGTTTCTCCCCTATATGCAGCCAGTTTCTCCCCTATATGCAGCCAGTTTCTCCCCCAATATACAGCCAGTTTCTCCCCTATATGCAGCCAGTTTCTTCCCCAATATACAGCCAGTTTCTCCCCCATAATGCAGCCAGTTTCTCCCCTATATGCAGCCAGTTTCTCCCCTATATGCAGCCAGTTTCTCCCCTATATGCAGCCAGTTTCTCCCCTATATGCAGCCAGTTTCTCCCCTACATACAGCCAGTTTCTCCCCTATATGCAGGCAGTTTCTACCCCAATATACAGCCAGTTTTTCCCCCATATGCAGCCAGTTTCTCCCCCATAATTCAGCCAGTTTCTCCCCCATAATTCAGCCAGTTTCTCCCCCAATATGCAGCCAGTTTCTCCCCCATAATGCAGCCTGTTTGTCCTCATAATACAGCCAGTTTCTCCAACCCAGCCCTGCACTTACCTTCCTCGAGTCAGCGCCGTCCTTCTTCCGTCCTCGATATCTTCTCCCGCCCTCGATGTCACCAGACCCGGTGAACCTGATTGGCCAGGGAACGCACCCCTGTGCGTCCTCTCATTAGGTATTTAGAAGCCGATTACAGCCCTCAGGCTGTAGTCGGGAAGCCTATCAGAGCCTGCTGGCTCTGATAGGCACTTCTAAAGGCCAATCAGACGCTGTGACTCAGATGGCCGGCGCTCAAGGGGCCGGCCATCTGAATAGTGGGCGGCAGCAATACATAGGTTCATGCAATGCATGAACCTATGTATTGTTGTGGTGAGTGACGGCCGGGCGCAGAAGCGAGCGGTAGCGGCGCTTCTGCGCCCACTATGGTCGCGCCGCCATGTGTAAAAAAAAGACATTAAAAAAAAAAAAACTCTTAAAGGGCCCGTTTTTTTTTTTGTTTTTTTTGGGTGACCACAGGAGGGGGGGGGGGCGGCGCCCGGGCGCCCCCTATGGACGGGCCGCCACTGGTCCTCTTTGAATCTGCTGCTATGCATCCATGTACTCTAATGCCGCGTACACACGATCGTACACTCCGACAACAAAACAGTGGATTTTTTTCAGACGGATTTTCGCTCAAACTTGTCTTGCATACACACGGTCACACAAATGTTGTCGGAAATTCCAATCGCCAAGAACGCAGTGACGTACAACACTACAACGAGCCGAGAAAAATGAAGTTCAATGATTCCGAGCATGCGTCAAATTGATTCCCAGCATGCGTAGGAATTTTGTGCGTCGGAATTGGACAAGAACTTTTGTTGTCGGAAAAATTGAGAATCAGCTCTCAATCATTTGTTGTCGGAAATTCCGACAGCAAATGTCTGATGGAGCCTACACACGGTCGGAATATCTGACCAAAAGCTCGCATCGAACATTTGTTGTTGGAAATTCCGATCGTGTGTACGCGGCATAAGACTATCATGTTTGGGTTGTCCATTCAATTGGCGAAACACTCATTGAGATTGGCACCTCATCCCAAAAAATTATTATGTAGCGATACCCTCAGCTTAAGCGGGCCGCAAGGTTTAATTTGGGCCCTGAGTACAGCTCTCCAACCCACCGGCAATCGGCTCTACCCACTCTGGCACAGCTAGTCTAAAGGATACACACATATATCCTTATACTTTAAGAGAGAGATTCAAACATAGAACAGTAATAAAGGGATAACGGATTTTACTTCTTGTTATGCAAAGAAAACACACAGCAATGACAATATGATTTTCTAACTTGTATGCAGAGCCCTGCAATGACAGTCACATTACACCATGAGAATAAAGGGGGGGGGGGTAAAGGAACGCCACGTGGGGCAACCGTTAACTAGGTACCCTATGGTACAACAGCTAAATGTATACCTAACGGATCAGGCCTGATCCCTTACTCTAAAACTTAGTCCTGTAAGAATAATGGTTTCTTCACCGGCTTGCTGTAGAGGTGGTGCACATAAGAATAATAAACACTTTGTAATCCAACAGGGAGAATCTGAACAACTGACCGTACTTCACTAGAGATCCTCTGGATCAGTCCTGCTGCGGATCTCCAGTGAGAGTCTTAAAGTGATGTGGTAGGCCTCGGCAGTCTATAGCTACAGTACTATAAACAGGTTATTGGATGAGCTTTCGCTCAGCTCACCCTCTGGACGCGACCCGTCCGGGACTTCCACCGGCTGTGTCGTCACTCGCAAACAGCGGTTGCTGCCATCGGGTCTCCCATCCAATCTAGGCTGCAGGCAGGAGATGTTGGATGCCACCCAGGCTCGCAAAGGGTGGAAGGCTCTTTGGTTCGCTGTAAGAAGTCCCCAGGCTTCAGGCCCTCACACAGCACAGCTCCGCACAGGTGGATCAGTCTCAGCCGCCCTGTGTCCAAAGAGAGCGAGTCAGGCCTCGCCCCTTCCTTATATCACTTCCCCCATGAGTCTCTGGGGCATAACCCAACACATCCGGTGAACAGTGGACCTCTGGGAACCGTAGTTCTTTCTCCTAATTAAAGGGGAAACACCCCGCTACACACTCCCCCCACTAAAACTCTTTGGTCCCCAAAGATAAACAATTTAACAACAATTCTGAACCAATTTACTGAATGCGGAGTATTATGTTGGTACAGGGAATTTCCACCAAAACTCAGAGGTGGGGTTCCCTATACCACAGGTCACACTAGCATGGGTGGCCTGTCTAACTGTGCCAGAGAGTGAGCTGGGGTTGCCTTCCACCAAATGAACAGTGGAAGGATCTGAGCACTTAGTACTTCTTCTGGCAGTGGCAACAGAGTCCTCTGAACTTTTTCCCAATTGAGGGTAGGTTAATCTCCTGGGAGGCCTCACGACTCTGTAAGTTCTTTGCTCCCTTGGGACTTCAGGCTCAGGTACCACAGGCTCTGCGTCAGGAACACTTTCTGACACCATCACTGATTCTGGGGCCTCTTCCTCCTCTGCTTCTGAGTAAAAGCCCGGAATATCTTCCCAGCATTCAGGCACATCACTGGATGGAATGAACTCTGTAGCCTCTGGGTTCAGGGTCCCATCCTGTGTATCTTCAGTGGGTGGAAGGTCTATGGCGGAACTCCCTGGAGTTGAGGAGGGCCATAGCCACTCAAGTTCTCCCCTCCCATCTTCACTTGATTGGGAAGCCTGTCCATCCCTAGCTCGGAGGGTCTGAGACCGAGTGTTGGGTCTGGGGGTATCCAAGATGGAAACAGATTCCGTCAGGTTCTTCACTGAAGGTATCCTGACTGCCTCTTTAAGTGGGAGTAAGTGATTTCTGTGCCAGGTTTTCAAGGGTCCCACTCTCCCCTCTGGCTTTAACTTATACACCGGTAGTCCAGGAAGTTTTCTACAAATGACATAAGGCTCGGACCTCCATCTATCAGCAAGTTTATGCTTCCCTGGGATCCCTAGGTTGCGTAGCAGCACACGGTCTCCAGGCTGCAGGTCTTGCACTCGAACCTTCAGGTCAAAGTTCCTTTTATTTCTGACCCCTCTCCGGTCTGAGGCCGCTTGGGCTTGTTCATAGGCCGCTTTCAGTTTATACCTAAGTCGGTCCACATATCCTTTGTGAGAGGTAGCAGAGGTATAGTCTAGGGAAATGCCAAAGGCCAGATCCACTGGCAATCTTGCTTCTCTCCCAAACATGAGGCGGTAGGGAGAGTAACCCGTCACATCACTGGTGGTGCAATTGTAGGCATGCACCAAAGTGGATATGTGTTGACTCCAATGCTGCTTCTTCTCTGTCTCCAGAGTCCCCAGCATGTTTAACAAAGTCCGATTAAACCTCTCAGGCTGGGCATCTCCTTGTGGATGATAAGGGGTAGTCCTGGTCTTTTCCACTCCCAGGGAGTCCAGTAGGTTCCGGATCAGGCGACTCTCAAAGTCCCTTCCTTGGTCGGAGTGGATTCTCTGTGGTAATCCATAGTGGACGAAGTATTTTTCTAGAAGCACCTTAGCTACAGTGGAAGCCTTCTGGTCTCTGGTGGGGAACGCCTGTGCATAACGGGTGAAATGATCGGTTACCACCAGAACATTTCCCAATCCACTCAAATCGGGTTCGAGGCAGAGAAAGTCAATGCATACCAGATCCATTGGGCCTTGACTCTGTAGGTGGCCCATTGGGGCAGCTTGATGAGGTAGAGTCTTCCTCTGGATGCATCGTGCACAGGAGTGGCAATATTCCTCCACTTCAGCCCTCATACAGGGCCAATAGAACCGGCTTCTGACAAGTTGGAAGGTTCTTTCAGCTCCCAGGTGACCATGCTGGTCATGTAAGGCAACCAGCACAGTCTCTCGGTGCTTCTCTGGGAGAAACAACTGCCATTTATCCTCGGAGTCATCAGAGGGGCCCCTTCGGTAGACCACTCCCTGATGGACCTGTAGCTTGTCTAGCTCCCTCCATAGCAGATGAGCCTCCTTGGAGGGGTGATGTCGAAGTTTCTCTGGACTCTCGTTTTCCAATGCTTCAAAGACCAATCTCCCTATGGGGTCTTCCAATTGGTCGCACCTCAGTTCCTTCTTAGACAGCTTCGACAAGCCTTCCTCTTCAAGTTGAGTCACCCCACAGTAGTGTTTTGGAACTCCCACTGTGGTAACTCCTATTTCCTCTGCTCTGGAGCCTCCTCGGGCTTGGAATTCAGCTCCTTGACAAAGGGCCCGCACCCCGTCCGGTGCTACCTGAGTCCAGTCTTCCCAGTCATCAGCCATGGCATGAGATCTTCGGGATAGGGCATCTGCATCCCTATTTCCAGCACCTGGTCTGTACTTCAGACTGAAGTTGAACCCAGATAATGCAGCTAGCCACCTGTGTCCTGTGGCATCCAACTTGGCAGTGGTGAACAGGTAGGTTAGGGGGTTGTTATCTGTTTTCACTGTAAACTCTGCTCCATAAAGGTAGTCTCTTAGTTTGTCCACAACTGCCCATTTGAGGGCCAAGAACTCCAACTTATGGGTGGGGTAGTTTTTCTCCGAGGGGGTCAGACTTCAACTCACATAAGCCACTGGTCGCATTTGCTCTTCATGCTCCTGATAGAGCACTCCCCCTAGGCCTTCATGACTAGCATCAACATGTAACTCGTAGGGTCTGGTGGGATCAGCATAGGCCAATACTGGGGCTGTGGTGAGGCTCCTCTTCAAGGTTCTGAAGGCCTCTTCACACCTGGGGGTCCACTGATCTTGAACCGACTCCCCGGGTCTTCTAGGGCCCAAGCCATCCTCTTCCCCTTCAGTCCGGAGCAGTTCATTTAAAGGCTTGGCAATACGGGCAAACCCATCCACAAACCTCCTATAATAGGAGCAGAACCCCAGGAAAGATCTAAGTTCGGTGACTGTTGTGGGTCTTGGCCAGGAGGTAACCGCCTCCAACTTCTCAGGATCAGTCGCCACCCCTTTTTCAGACACTACGTGTCCCAGATAATTCACCGAAGACTGGTAGAACCGACACTTCTCGGGGGAAAGCTTCAACCCCTCTTCACTAAGTCTCCTCAACACTTTCTCCAATCGGGCCTCATGTTCCTCCAGAGTTCTCCCGAAAACAATGACATCGTCCAGGTACACTAGGACTTCTATGAGGTTCATGTCTCCGACAGTCTTCTCCATGAGTCGTTGGAAAGTAGCTGGGGCTCCAGATAGGCCCTGGGGCATTCTGTTAAACTCAAAGAATCCCACAGGAGTTATGAAAGCGGTCTTTTCCCTATCCTCTGGGTGCATGGGAATTTGATAGTACCCACTCTTGAGGTCCATCACGCTGAACCACTTAGCTCCAGACAAACTCTGTAAGGCGTCCTCTATCCTTGGCGTGGTGTACTGATCAGGGGTGGTCCTCCTGTTGAGAGTTCTGTAGTCAATGCAGAGCCTCAGCGACCCATTCTTCTTCCTGACCACCACTATTGGAGAGGCATAAGGGCTTCGGGACTCTCGAATCACCCCAGTCTTTTTCAGTTCTGCAAGCTGTTCTCTCAGATCCTCCAGATCTGCCAGCGGAACCCGCCTGACTCTTTCCCTGAACGGTTTGTCTTCTTGCAGGCGGATGCGGTGGGTAGCACTCCTCGCACGCCCCACATCGAATTCATCTTTTGAGAAAATCTTCTCCCATCTAGTCAGCTGGGCCTTGGCTCTCTCCTTCCAGGCCCCAGGTAAGTTCGGGTTTTTAATGGAAAGTTTTTCCCACACATCTCCTTCTTCACCCGCTTGCTTCACTTCTGACCAGCTGACTGGGACAGCAGGACTCACCTGTCCCAACAACATCCGGGCAGGTATCTCTATGGCCCTTCCTGTAGAGTTCCTTACACTCACCGGGACTCTTCCCCTGGCTTTCTTCAAGGCCTTGATTGGAATCACTTCCGGTATCACTTCCAGGCCTGAGTGATCTTCCCTTGGGTCGGATTCCAGCATGACAAAGGGGCCAGGCTGCTCCCAGGTGAGCTTCACAGTGGCCTTGAGGCAAGCCACCTGTCCGGGCTGCAGCACCACTCCTTCTCTCCCCAGTCTCCACACCTTCCCTATCCCCTCTCCTGGGGTCTTCTGCTCCAACACTAACCGTTGGTAGGCTGTCTTCAGCATGGGATGGATGTTTGGATCTTGATGGCTCCTCATCTTCACCAGGGGGGTCAGAAGTCTTCTCACTAGATCCGTATTGGTGCCTATAATGAGGGACATCTGGTTGGCCCCGGGTGGTCTAGGACACACAACCACCAGGGTGTCGAATACTTCTGTCTTCCCAGCCACAGAGGGGTCGAATGTCAGCTTTATGGGTAGATAACCATCATAAGGGAAACTCTGCGTTCCCAGGCCCCATATCTCCAGCTCTTCTATCTTCCGTATAGGCAAATGGCTTAAGTGCCTATCATAGAAGTCTCTATACAATAAAGTCACTTGAGCTCCAGTATCCAGAAGGGCCTTTGTATATACTCCTTCCACCTGGATAGATACCGTGGGGGACGGGCCGACCAGTTCTTCTGGGTACGGCCGGGTTGAGGTCACTCTCTTCTGAGAACTTGTCTTCATCCAGTTGGTTTTTGACTTTGTTCTCCCCTGAGCCTGGTATGCATTGACCCTCGCCACCCTAATGGGGTTACAAACCCGCTGAGGGATGTTATTGTCTCTTGGTTGTAGGCATTCCTTCTTGGGAGTGCTAAATTTCTTCTGAGGGGTCTTGTCCCCTCTCTCTGGTGTGTATCTTGGTTGAGAGACCCTAAATTCCTTCTCAAGGGTCGTGTTTTCTCTCTTCCTCTTCCTTCTATTCAGTTTGGAGCTCACTGAAAGAGATGGGCACCCGGTTGACTCCCTCACCGGGGCCCTCTGGCGTTTCCCGCCGGCTGGCGATTATCCATTTTCTTCTTCTTAGGACTGGAACACCTACTGGCAAAGTGGCCACTGCCTCCGCAGTTGTAGCATAACCTCTCTTCTCGGTCCCGAGTGGGACTCGGTATTGACGTATCTGGGAACAACTCCTTTCTGGGGCTTGGTTTTTCTGCTCCACCTTGACCTTTCGCCATTATAGCATTCATCATCTCCATCATCTGGGACATCTGCAACTTCAAAGTGTCCACCTCCGCTCCCCTATCGGGAGTCATGGCCGGTGTAACTATTGCTACCGGCTGTTTGACGGGCTCTATCAGGCGTTCTTTTTTTTTTTCTTCCAATATAGCCTCTTTCTCTCTAATCATTCGGATGAGGTCAGGGTACTCCAGATTCCTCCCATCCTGCCGGGCACGCAGTGTCCATGCAATTGGATCCATGGGTTGAGCTCCCCTCACTACCTGTTGAGCACGGGCCTCATCTACTTTCTCTGGGCTGATCCCCTTCTTTAGGATCATCCTATGCAGTATTTTGTCCAGGCGTCCCATATAGTCTGATAGTTTCTCACCTTCCTTCTGGTAGCAATGTTCCAGCTGATAAGCAAGCTCCGTTACTTTCTCTGTCCCACCAAACACATTCTGTAACACATCGAGGCACTCTTGTGCAGTACAATCTGCCTTGCTCATCTTCAGGTTGCGTACGGCCTCTAGAGCAGGCCCTTTCAAACTTTCCACAACCCTCTGTTTTTTCCTGCGGTCCGGAACTTCCCATTCCTCTAGTGCCTGAGTTGCGCTGTCTAGCCACTCCTCAAATCCCTCTTCTTCCAAAGGTACTGGTTTCCTCCCTGAAAACATCCGGAGTTTCCTGTACCCCGACATTGGGTAATCTGTGGGCTCTTTCTTGCACTGAGCTACAATCTCCCCCAGAACAGCGCATAATTCTGCACTAAGGGTGCCTGGGCTTGTCTTGGGACTCTTTGTGTCCTTCTGTGGGGATGACGGGGAAGATGGCTGCGGTGACAGTGTTATTTTTGTCTGAGGGCTGTCTCTTGTGCGCGGCAGCGCATGCAGCAAATGATAGACCTGATCATCCTCATCTTGTATGCTGTTGCCTCTAAACTGTTCAGGAATTTCTGCCTGCCATTCCAGTAAGACATGTGAAAGTCCACCACTAGTTTTCACATCTATCACCCATGGTTTGTGAATCGGTGATAGGGACATTATGAGTTGTATCATTGCTTGTGTCTGCCATATCCCCGGGAGTTCTATAACTGCCGTCCTGGCTGGGTCTACGCCCCATCTCTTGTACCACTGTCCCACCTCTATCGGGTCCATGCCGGTAGCTTCTGGCGGTTTCACCGCTGTCTCAGTAATCCCGGATGTACGAGCCCCCACGTGTAGCGATACCCTCAGCTTAAGCGGGCCGCAAGGTTTAATTTGGGCCCTGAGTACAGCTCTCCAACCCACCGGCAATCGGCTCTACCCACTCTGGCACAGCTAGTCTAAAGGATACACACATATATCCTTATACTTTAAGAGAGAGATTCAAACATAGAACAGTAATAAAGGGATAACGGATTTTACTTCTTGTTATGCAAAGAAAACACACAGCAATGACAATATGATTTTCTAACTTGTATGCAGAGCCCTGCAATGACAGTCACATTACACCATAAGAATAAAGGGGGGGGTAAAGGAACGCCACGTGGGGCGACCGTTAACTAGGTACCCTATGGTACAACAGCTAAATGTATACCTAACGGATCAGGCCTGATCCCTTACTCTAAAACTTAGTCCTGTAAGAATAATGGTTTCTTCACCGGCTTGCTGTAGAGGTGGTGCACATAAGAATAATAAACACTTTGTAATCCAACAGGGAGAATCTGAACAACTGACCGTACTTCACTAGAGATCCTCTGGATCAGTCCTGCTGCGGATCTCCAGTGAGAGTCTTAAAGTGATGTGGTAGGCCTCGGCAGTCTATAGGCACAGTACTATAAACAGGTTATTGGATGAGCTTTCGCTCAGCTCACCCTCCGGACGCGACCCGTCCGGGACTTCCACCGGCTGTGTCGTCACTCGCAAACAGCGGTTGCTGCCATCGGGTCTCCCATCCAATCTAGGCTGCAGGCAGGAGATGTTGGATGCCACCCAGGCTCGCAAAGGGTGGAAGGCTCTTTGGTTCGCTGTAAGAAGTCCCCAGGCTTCAGGCCCTCACACAGCACAGCTCCGCACAGGTGGATCAGTCTCAGCCGCCCCGTGTCCAAAGAGAGCGAGTCAGGCCTCGCCCCTTCCTTATATCACTTCCCCCATGAGTCTCTGGGGCATAACCCAACACAACCGGTGAACAGTGGACCTCTGGGAACCGTAGTTCTTTCTCCTAATTAAAGGGGAAACACCCCGCTACAATTATAAGAAAGAGGTAGGATGAAAGGGATTTTTATGGTGCAGAGGTTGATCAAAGAGAGAGAGCTTCTAATATGATATAATTGATAATTTTATTAATACAAAAATAGACAAAAGGAATATAAAATATATAAAACCAATCATGGGTTTTTAGGTACATATACAGTATTATACATAGGTGGTGGTCATAATGCATAGAGTTTGGATGAACATAAAATCGCATGGAAACCCAACATGTTTCGCTTGAAACAGCTTCCTCAGGGGTTTGCGATGACCATCCGCACTTGTCAAATATGACTATACAGAAGAAAAAAAGAAATATACAGTTATACATTGAAATGCATTGCATATCATATCCAAACAAATTAGGTATGAACAAGGTCTAATTGTTATGCTGGACCCCTCCCATTGCTACTTACCCTGCCGTCTGTACTGTCTGCTGCTCAACACCGAAAAACGCAGGATCAAGAGCAAAAGTCACCCCGTATATAGAAAATGCGGATAGGTGACCACAGTGGACACTATATAGGAGACCGGCTGAATGTCAAAAACAGAAAAACAGAAATCAGAGAGGAAAAAAATAAATTGTGAATTTTAAGTTCTAAATTAGGAAACGATGGTATGCAATTAAGCAAACCATACAGAGACGGAGAAGTCTGTCTACTATGCAATAAATAAATAATTGCAATTAATAGATATGACTTACGTAGAGCCAGGTAAACAAAGATATGTTCACTTGCTGAGATGGAGAGGCTGTCTGCTTGCAAGAAACCACAGATGGAGATTGTGGAGGCCACTAAAAGAAACCACATTGTTTGGAATTTGTTTGCATATAAAGGTTAGTATAAATGACATGGTGTGCCTATATCCCCCAAAGAAAAATTAGGCACACATAGTTTAAAAATTAATTAAAAATTAAATTAGTCAGGCAGTTTAAACGACTAGATGTATATGAAACATATAT
This sequence comes from Rana muscosa, assembly GCA_029206835.1. Taxonomy (NCBI): domain Eukaryota; kingdom Metazoa; phylum Chordata; class Amphibia; order Anura; family Ranidae; genus Rana; species Rana muscosa. The sequence continues at coordinate 1,135,010,862 of CM055116.1, read as the reverse complement.
TAAATTAGATAATGATCTTGTAAATAGATATTTATTTTCATAAAAATATATTATCTACTCGTGTGAAATTGCTTTTGAAGTTAGTTCCATATCAAAGTGGAACGTAGTGGACAATAGTCTCAATAAATGGATGTGACAAGATCAAGTAGATGGATTAAAAGTAATACTAATTCTGAAGCCCAACAGTCCAATGTGGAAAGAGGGACAGACCCACTTTAGCCTATGCTATCCTATATCCATAAGACTATGTTTCCCAGGGACCCTTGCAGTGGCCTGAAGGTTGCGGGAGTGACGATAAAAAGAGCTTAGAAGTGCGCGCACGCTCTCTTCCTCCTGGGCCTGACGCAAGACTGACCGCTCTGTGTGACAGAGAAGAGAGGTTGCGGCCTACCACGCAGGACGCTACTTCCACCCCGAGGCCTGAGGGGCCTTGTCCTGCTACCCGCTGTCGGACATCCTGTCACTAGCATCGTTTACAGCATCTACCCATCGGTGCGGACGTGTGGAGAACGTCACCACAGAAGGCCGAGACAGCGGATCCGTTGCCATCTGTGTTTCTGTCTAGAAGACTGCATATCAGTTTGCAATCAGCTGCAGCCACTAATCAGTATATTCTGACATTGGTGAGTCCCGACATCAGAATATAATGTCACAGTGAGGTTTGGGGGGCTGATTCCTCTGAATTTTTTTGTTCAGCCTTCTGTAAACACACAGATCCATGTCCTGTCAGGGAGAGGAGACCGATGGTGTGTCCCTTTTACATAGGGACAACCATCAGTCACCTCTCCCAGTCAGTCCCCTCCCCCCACAGTAGTAATCACTCCCAGGGCACACATTTAACCCCTTCCTCGCCCCCTAGTGTTAACCCCTTCACTGCCAGTGCCATTTTTACAGTAACCAGTGCATTTTTATAGCACTGATCGCTGTAAAAATGACAATGGTCCCAAAATAGTGTCAAAAGTGTCTGATGTGTCCGCCATAATGTCGCAGTCACAATAAAAATCGCTGATCGCCGCCATTACTAGTAAAAAAAAAATATTAATAAAAATGCTATAAAACTATGCCCTATTTTGTAGACGCTATAACTTTTGCGCAAACCAATCAATAAACGCCTATTGCGATTTTTTTGACCAAAAATATGTAGAAGAATACGTATCGATCTAAACTGAGAAAAAATATATTTTTTAAAAAAAATAATTGGGATATTTATTATAGCAAAAAGCAAAAAATATTGTGTTTTTTTCAAAATCGTCGCTCTTTTTTTGTTTATAGCGCAGAAAATAAAAATCGCAGAGATGATCAAATACCACCAAAAGAAAGCTCTATTTGTGGGAAAAAAAGGACGCCAATTTTGTTTGGGAGCCACGTCGCACGACCGCGCAATTGTCATTCAAAACGTGACAGCGCTGAAAGCTGAAAATTGGCCTGGGCAGGAAGGGGGTTTAAGTGCCCAGTAAGCAAGTGGTTAAACCTTACCCCCTGTTATGCTGCCCATGCATTAGTCAGTTTTTTTCTTTCAACCTGCCAGTTGCTGGTTCCTTCCTACTGTCTCTGTGTTTCCTGACAGCAAGAGACTTCCCCGTCATCACTGATCAGTGCTGCAGTGTATAGCCAACAGCGCTGATCGAGAAGTGAAAATCTGGGGCGGTTAACAGAAGTTGGTCAGTTGGATTGAAATTCAGTCGGTTCAGCAAGAATTTCAATCCATGTATGCCAAGCGACCCTGGATAATATGTCTGTGTGATGTGATGTGATTTGTCACTGCCATCTTGGAGAACATCAGTAAAGTGCAGAAACCTTATATTTGCGTGGACATTCCTTTGTGAAGTTACTGGGAGGGGATTGGGAGGCGAGACTGGTTGCTAAACGCAGAGGAGTGTGCACCAGCGAGATGGAGCCTAAGGCCTGATTAATATCGATGCATTTTTAGTGCTGTTTGTGTTTTACACTACAGAACGTGTTCCATAGGAAACCATGCTAAATGGACTGTAGTGTCCTATAAAGGCAAAGCAAAGATTTATGTTCATAAAAATATATACATATTAACTCAGTATGGTTACATTGAAACAGGCAATTAGGTGCAATCAGTGGATTCCTGTGGCAAGGATCAGCAGATTCTTGTGGCTGGAATGACAGGTGTATGTGAGCAGCTGTAGCTGGGAAGACTGTACAAATGAAGGACAGGCTGATGGAAGACACATATGGAGTGATTGCCTGTGGTTGGTTGGTTGGGGACAGATGCCCAGTGCTGGACACAACATTTCTCTTGATAGAAGTATTCCTGCCATAGTGCTCTGCTTAGTCATTTCATTTCAGAATAAGAGCACCACCTAGTGGACATTTCACAGAGCAAACTGATAATACATACTGTACATGTATGTTACTCTAAGATCAAATACTGCAGAGGTAGGCAACTTTTCTTTTTTTATATCAAATAATTTTTTTTATTTTTTGTTATTACTTATTCCATACAGGAAATTCAATCGACAAAAGTTAATCACAGAAAAGAAATACAATCATTTCATTTAGTTTCTAAATATACAAAAAGTGCAAAAAGGAGTAATAAGTAAATCTAAAGCCTCGTACACACGACCGATTTTCTCAGCAAGAACCAGCAAGAAACTTGCTGGCAGAGCTTTCTTGCCGAGTAAATCGGTCGTGTGTACTAGAGGTCGACCGATATGGGTTTTTCTCTGGCCGATGCCGATGCCGATATTTAGAAATCTGGGCGGCTGATGGCCGATTTTTGTGGCCGATTAAAAAAAAAAACCTCACCCACTCCACTACTTCCTGCTTACTCCCGTCACTCTAGCACACACTTGATGTCCTCAGTACAGATGGCACTGGCAGGTGGCACTGGTTTGGAACTGGCAGGTGGCACTGGTGTGGAATTGGCAGGAGGCACTGATTAGCACTGGCAGGTGGCACTGTTTGGCACTAGAAGATGGCGCTGGTTTGGAACTGACAGATGGCACTATTGACACTGGCAGGTGGCACTAGCAGGAGGCACTGATTGGCACTAGCAAGTGGCACTGGTTTGGAACTGACAGATGGCACTGGTTTGGAACTGACAGATGGCATTGGCACTGGCAGGTGGCACTGGTTTGGAGCTGACAGATGGCACTATTGGCACTGGCAGGTGTCACTGACTGATGGCACTGATTGGCACTAGCAGGTGGCACTGGTTTGAAACTGACAGATGGCACTGGTTTGGAACTGACAGATGGCATTGGCACTGGCAGGTGGCACTGGTTTGGAGCTGACAGATGGCACTATTGGCACTGGCAGGTGTCACTGACTGATGGCACTGATTGGCACTAGCAGGTGGCACTGGTTTGGAACTGACAGATGGCACTAGTTTGGGACAGATGGCACTGATTGGCAGTGGCACTGGTTGGCGGTGGTGTGTGGCGCTGGCGGGTGGCACTGGCTGGCGGGTGGCACTGGCTTGGAACTGACAGATGGCATTGGCACTGGCAGGTGGCACTGGTTTGGAACTGACAGATGGCACTAGTTTGGGACAGATGGCACTGATTGGCAGTGGCACTGGCTGGCGGTGGCGTGTGGCGCTGGCGGTGGCGGGTGGCACTGGCTTGGAACTGACAGATGGCACTGGTTTGGAACTGACAGATGGTATTGGAACTGGCAGGTGGCACTGGTTTGGAACCGACAGATGGCACTAGTTTGGGACAGATGGCACTGATTGGCAGTGGCACTGGCTGGTGGTGGCGTGTGGCACTGGCTGGTGGTGGCGGGTGGCACTGGCTGGCGGTGGCGGGTGGCACTGGCGGTGGTGGGTGGCACTGGCTGGCGGTGGGTGGCACTGGCTGGCGGTGGCGGGTGGCACTGGCGGTGGCGGGTGGCACTGGCTGGCGGTGGCGGGTGGCACTGGCTGGTGTGTGTCACTGACAGATGGCACTGATTTTGCGGACCCAGCAGCTAAATTACATCAGCCAATGATTGGGCTGCTTTAGAAAGGGGGCGGGCCACATACACATAGCGACCCGCCCAGATACCATCCCATTAGCTGGTGTAATATAGCTGCTGGGTTAATATAGCTGCTGGGTCCCGCCCACCCCGGCCGGGTCCCGCCCACCCCGACATCGAGCTGACAGCTCCTCTCTCTCTCTCCTCTCTGCTCACACACTCAGCGGCTCTGGCTGCATCAAGCGCCGCGCTGAGTGTGTGAGCAGAGAGGAGAGAGAGACAGAGAGGAGCTGTCAGCTCGATGTCGGGGGTGGGCGGGACCCGGCCGGGGAGGGCGGGACCCAGCAGCTATATTACACCAGCTAATGGGATGGTATCTGGGCGGGTCGCTACGTGTATGTGGCCCTGCCCCCTTTCTAAAGCAGCCCAATCATTGGCTGGTGTAATATAGCTGCTGGGTCCCGCCCACCCCGGCCGGGTCCCGCTCACCCCCGACATCGAGCTGACAGCTCCTCTGTCTCTCTCTCCCCTCTCTGCTCACACACACTCAGCGCGGCGCTTGATGCAGCCAGAGCCGCTGAGTGTGGAGAAGTTAGAATGAGCGGCGGTTAATATCCAAATTAGGCCGATATTTGAGAAATAATCGGCCGATGCCGATTTATCAAAAATGGCCAAATATCGGCCGATATATCGGTCGACCTCTAGTGTGTACATGGCTTTCAGGTTTCTCAAGAAAACAGGCAAGTATCTCGACGAGAAAAATAGAGAACCTGCTCTCTATTTTCTAGTCGGGATTCTCGTCGGCCTGTTTCTCGACGAGAAACCCGAGTGTGTGTACACTTACCTGTCGCCGTGGAAACCCGCGCATGCTCGAAATGACTTTGACGCATGCGCGGTAGCTTCCTAGGCATAGGTAGGGTGTAGCAAGATGGCGGCGACGCTCGTCGTAGTCGATGACATCACCGCGTTCGTGCCATTGAAAAGAACGGCGGTTCTTTTGAAAGGTACGTGTGTACACTCGGCCGGGACAAGATTTTTGTCCAAGAATCTCGTCAGGAAAAACGACAAGTTTTTTCCTGACAAGATTCTCGGCCGCGTGTACGAGGCTTAACACTAGAAAATCTAGCTAATCCACAAAAAACATCTAACAAGACATAACAACAACAAAGACACACCTCTAAGTTAGTTTCTAATTACATTTATATTGCACCATTCTACTCTTCTTAATTTAATGTATATCGATCTCCTCATCCCCTCCCATCTCCCCCCTCCCCCTCTCTCCTCTCCTCCCCACAAGAGCCATCATACAATAAGTTATTGAATCAAGCCAATAGGACCATATTTTATCAAATTTTTGGGGAACATCTCTATGTCATCCAGCAGTGAGTGCACCGGGTGCTGGAGGGAAGACAACGTCCTCTCGCTGACTCCGTTCCTGGCTGCAGTACCCGATGCAAATACCATACACACGGAATACGGTCCCAGCTGGGAGAGTCTGTCTTCATCCCTTCACTATCTGAGCCTGCAGTTACTTATAGGATCCTGATTTATTCACCCATAATATCAAGCCTCTTAAAGTTGTTTACATCTGGTAAGAAGACTGTTTGAAAGGTGGCGGATCACAATCATTGTGTGGGGTGTTCCTTTTAATTTGTTTAAGCTTTTTATCAGTGTCATCTGGTAAGGAGATTGATTGTGAGGTGGTGGTTCACTTCTGCACGTTTTTTCACTCGGTGTTGTCCATAATACTGATCATCACAAGATAATTTTTGTGGCAGGATTACGCTATGTGCTTTTCTTTTTCTTTTCTTTTTTGGGCTGATTAATACCATATATCGTGGAGTCATAGTTCCAGCTATCGCAATCATAATTTCCTGGTGAAGCGGGTATATTGGTGCCAACTCAAGGCCTTGGCTGGGCTATAGCCATCTGCGATATTGGCTTACTTATTCGGTAAGGTCCTTCTAGCATTTGGACATCTTTGCGTTCACACCAGCCTGCCACATTGGACTTTATTCATATATTTTTATGAGGACTTTTTAGCGCGATTTTCTTTTTTATCTCTATGTTTATATGCCAATCTTTCTCTTTTTAATATATAATTTATTTTATTGCCCCATTGTTTATGGGTTGGTGGGGTAGTATCAATCCACTTTTGAAGAATAAGTTTGCGAGCTAAGTAAAGAGATCTAGTCCACATTGTATACATCTCTACAGGTAGAGCGCCATCTGGAATTATACCCAGTATTGCTAATTTAGGGGTATTTGTTATTTCTGTCAAGCATATTGTATTCAAGGTCAGAAACACTTTCTCCCAATATCTATGTAGCTTGGAACAACGCCATGACATATGAATAAGGGAGCCATTAGATACTGAGCATCGCGGGCATAAAGGCGATGTATATTTACCCCAGGCAAATAGTTTTTGAGGAGCGTAGGGGTTCTATGCAAAATAAAAAGCTGGGTCAATTGCTGGGATGGTGAAATAGATACATAGCCCGTATCCACTCTTCTTCATTAAGATTCATCAAGTCTTTTTGCCAATGGGTAAAACTATTTGCCTGGCCATCTGTCTTCTCTGCATTGAGTAAAATAGGATAGAGATCCCCTATTAATCCTTGTTTATTAGGCCGTATTGTGGTTGATTTCAGCAAGATCTCTGATGGGTTATATTGTAGTTGGAATGATAAGGCCTGACATTGTAATGCGTGGCGTATTTGGAGATACTGATAGAAGTTGCTATTTAATAGTTGAAAGCGCTCTCTCAGTTTATTAAAGGGCAGTAGAATGTCTCCTTCAAATAGCTGGTAGAGACAAAGTAGCCCAGCTTTTTTCCATTCCCATAGTTCTGGTATTTTATTCAGCTCAGGTAGACAATAATTGTCCCATATTGGCATATGTCTTGTATAGCCCTTATGATGAGTAATAATACGTGTTGTTTCCCAAAGTTTATGGATTAACTGAAATGTTGGAAACTTTCTCTTCTCATAAAATTGGTGAGACACTATTTTCTGAGCTAATGGAGATGGTTTAAATTGGGTCATTACTAAATTCTGTATGGGATCTTGATTATCGGTAGGCAACCTTAAAGAGGTGGAGATCTACATGCACAACATAGGAGAAGTCAAAGATCACTGGGCACAGTGTGACCTCCTCACATCTGATTTAAACGTCCGTACTACCATTTTGCAATTGCATGCATTGAACAGCAATCATGTGTTTACATCAGGTGGTGGTGAGGAGGCAACATATCAAACTTGCTCTGATCACTTTTCAGGGGAGCAGCAGTGTCTGCTGCACCTGTTGCATGGGGAGGATGATTTGTGCTAGGAGGGGGTGATCTGGTAGGTAGAGGAGGGAGAGAATTTGTGCGAGGAGGGTATTTTTTTTTTGAGGAGGGGGGGGATTCGTGCTAGTAGGGATGATTGGGGGTATTTATGCAAAGAGGATGTAGCACCCTGGAGTTTAGGCAGGGTTGCTCCTCATAAATTTACTTGCCAGGAGTAATTATCCTGGTTGATTGTTAGAGATCTGTTGATTTCTCCTTAAGTTTGGCCTTGTTGCACTTTTCTCTTCTACCACCAGGTGGCCAGGTACTTGGTGGTATTAGATACGACAAGGGCAACCCACGGTCAGGTTATCGGTATATGGGGTATCTCAGCCAATGGGCAGGTGTTTTCTTGGATCCCTTGGCCTGCTAGGAGAGCCTATATATTTGGGGGGAGTCAGTTGATCTATGTTCTGTGCAACCTGGATGGCTGTCTGGGTGGACGTGTGCTGTATTGCCCGAGCTGCTAGGCCGGAGTTTGGGTCTATCCTGGGCACATCTGGCTGCTAAGCTGCCTGAGGGCCTATCTAGAAGCAAGAGAGTAGGGTTGGGATTGTGGCTTGCAGTCCAAGCAGAAGTTACGGTTCTGCCAGCCAGAGAACCTGTCAAGGTCGGAGGTAGAGGGGAAGCTGTCGCCACTAAGGGACAATCCACCTTATTACCAGGGACCACAGTGAGTAACTGAAGCAAGTACCAGAGCAGAATTCTCATCAACCGGGGACGGTGAAGAATCGGGAAACTTCAGGCGGTGATCAAACCAGGGACCCAGCCAGCGGAGGTGACACTTGCAGAGCAGCCTTGTGTGTCAGGCCAGAGACTGAACAGGCCAGTGGAGTGAGGCTTGAGTATCCAAGTGTAGCACACAGACCCCTGTTCCTTACCTTTGGCTCACTTGTAGGAAAAGGGGCACACCATGCCACAAGCCCGTACCCTCCTGTGTGAAGAGGTTGAGCGGTGTAATGTTCCTGGGCCTCTATGGTCAGGCTTTCCCTAGAATGGTTCCCGTCTTCACTACAATAAAGACAAGTTTCTATTCCCCAATAACTCCAAGGTCCACACCAATTGCAACTCCAACGTAGAGTTTATTTTCTCTTATGCATAGTCATTGAAATGGGAAAGGTTGGAGGAAGATCAGGACAGCAAGAGGTGTTGGAGTAGGTCCAGGCACAAACGAAGATATTCACTACCTATATCTTCAGGTAGACTCAGCTCATCCGGATAGTCTCCCTTAGAGTGGATACTAGCAGCCAGAGTGATGCTCGAATTAGATTACACATAGTCTCTGCACAAACTCTGCCACAGATCTGGTGAACGTTAGATCTCTGCCACAGACCTGATGTACATTAGGTCTCTGCCACAGACCTGGTGAACGTTGGTTCTGGTATTAGGCCTCTAACGGGAAGATGACATCCCTCCAGAGAGTTACCGGGCCCCTTCCTTCACTGTGATCTCTCACCAGTCCCTCGGAACGGTCTTCCCCCGGCCTCCTCTTCTAGATACGGATCTCCTCGCAAGGCAGCACCCTGAGATTCCTTCTCCCTCCATGGGCTCGAGCCGAAGGTGCTGGACCCAAGGCCTCCAGTTGCAGCCCCAGGGCTAAAGGTGCCTGGGACTGATCCGCCAGTGTACCGGGTCAGGAACTCCACCCCAGGGCTAAAGGTGCCTGGGGTGGCCACAAACAGGACCACACACTCCCGGGGTCTGACCCCCGGGCTCCCTCCGAACGAACGAACTCCGACCCCCTACAGACAGGGTCTGCCTCTTTTATATCCTCTCCCAGCATGCACAGCAGGCCCACACGCCCACCACACCACCGCCGAGAGGGGACATCCAAGGCACAGCACTATACCAGTTGTTCAACCCTAACCTCCAATGACAGCGCCATCAACAGGCCACAGGAAACCATGCACCAGTATCCCACCTATAGAAGTAAAAGGGTTTTACAGAACCCTATCAAATAGTGTGTTTGAGTACAACTACCACTCAAACATTCCCCTAGATTTGAAACCCCCGCTACACAAGTATCTGGAGTGCCAAGCTAGGGACCCAGCAGAGAGGCGGGGGTGACGCTTGAGGAAGATACCACTGTGAAGATTACAGGAGCTCAAGGGATTCAGTGGCAGTGAATCAGCGGGTCTAGTGAGAGACCGGGAGCTCAGTGTGCTGAAGAACTACAAGGAGAAGTTGTAGAGAAGGAAAAGGAACTGTTACGCTTTGTGTTAGGAACTGTTAAAGACTGTTTCCATAGGAGACAGCATTCATGCACGTGCAGACGTGGCGTCTTGCTGGATGCATTTCCCTGCACGGCTGTCTTCCTATTGAAGTCTTGGAGTCTGCTAATTGACTTGCAACTACTTAAAGGTGTATTGGCCCTAAGCCTCTTTCCCCCAAAACGTTTGTAAGAGAAATAAACATCTCTTTTGCATTCAAGAAGTGTCTGGCGCCCAATAACTTTATCCACCTTGCACCCACTATGCCTTACAACCCACCACATACAGAAGGATGTCAGCTATTTCTGGCCCTGGAGGTTCTCATTAGACCGAACGGGGCCGGAGACCTTGCTACAAGATGAAATTGGGGGGGGTGATTTGTGCTAGAAGGGGGGGGTGGGAGGAGAATTTTGTGTTAGGAGTAGGAGGGGGTATTTGGAGTGGAGGAGAGGATTTGTGCTTGGAGGGGACATTTAAGGGGTAGAGGTTTTATGCTAGGAGGGTGTTTTTGTGCTTAGGGGATTTGCAGAGAAGGAGGATTTAAGGTTGGAGGGTGACACCCGGCTCAGACTGGCACTGGCACCGCATTGAGAGGGACGCTGCGGCTCCCTCCTTCCATTCCGGGATCTCCTCTCCTCTGCTCCATGCGATGTGCGGGGAGAGTGAGGTAGGAGGGAGTGAGGCAGAGACAGACTGTGTGCAACCGTCCCCATACACACCTCCACACGGCGCGGCCACAATCAGATCTCTGACGATGCCTGATGAAGGGGTCCTGCGTGACTCCGAAACTTTGCACTTTTCTTGTGTTGTGATCATGCAATAAACTACCCGTTTGGACGCCACTCTGTGCTGATCCTTGGTGTTCTGGCAAATATCTACCTTGTGACTTGAACCAGTATCCAGCTGGTTGTTGCTACAGCACCATATTTCTGAGAGCTTATACCAGGAACGATTGCGAATATGAAACATCACCTCACAATCAGATCTCTGTCCCTGCCGGCTGCACTCACTGCTGCTTCCTCCTCGGCTTGGACGTGTACACAGGCCGGGAGGAAGAGCCGAGGATGAGGAGGGACACCATCCACGCTACAGTCAGCACCTTCCCTGAGGTATGCTACAGGAGTACTGTATTGCAGAGGAGGGGGACATAGTGGTTGGAGGGTTGGGGGGGGGGGGCATTTGCAGGTAACAATTATGCTGCCAGGGGTGATTTTAGGGGGGTTAAAGAATAAGTGCTAGGGGGTGGTCTTTGTTTTGGGTTAGAGAGGACTTGTACTAGAAGTAGGAGGGGGGCAGATGTGAAGTTTGACCGCCTCCCCCCGGCGCAATTCCTCCCCCCTCCCAAAGCACCCCCTAGCACATATCCTTTAACCACCCCAAATCAAAGATCCCATCCTGGCTCTATCCACCCCCCAATCCCATCCAGCTCCACCCACCCCCCGATCCCATACCCGCTCATCCATCCCCCTGATCCTGATCCCATCCTGGCTCCATCCATCCCCCCGATACCATCCTGGCTACATCCCTCCCCCCTGATCCCATAGCCGCTCCATCCATCCCCTTGATCCCATACCAGCTCATCTATCCCCCCTGATTCCATCCTGTCTCCATCCATCCCCCCATCCTGGCTCCATCCATCCCCCCGATCCCATCCTGGCTCCATCCCTCCCCCCGATCCCATCCTGGCTCCATCCCTCCCCCCTGATCCCATACCCGCTCCATTTTTCCCACCTGATCCCATACCCGCTCATCCATCCCCATCTGATCCCATCCCATCTCCATACACCCCCCCTGATCCCGTCCTGGCTCCATCCATCAATCCCCCCAGATCCTATCCTGGCTCTATCCATCCCCCTGATCCCATACCCGCTCCATCCATCCTCCCTGATCTTATCCCCCCGATCCCATCCCCGCTCCATCCAATCCCCCAATCCCATCCCTGCTCCATCCATCCCCCCGATCCCATACCGGCTCCATCCTTCCCCGATCCCATCCTGGCTCCATCCCTCCCCCCTGATCCCATACCCACTCATTCATCCCCCCTAATCCCATCCCGTCTCCATTCATCCGTCTCCATCCACCCCCCTAATCCCATCCTGGCTCCATCCATCCCACTGATCCCATCCCGGCTCCATCCATCCCCCTGATCCCATACCCGCTCCATCCATCCTCGCTGATCCTATCCCTGCTCCATCCATTCTCCTTGATCCCATCCTCGCTCCATCCATTCCCCCAATCCCATCCCCGCTCCATCCATCCCCCTGATCCCATCCTCGCTCCATCCATCCCCCTGATCCCATCCTCGCTCCATCCATCCCCCAATCCCATCCCCGCTCCATCCATCACCCCAATCCCATCCCCGCTCCATCCATCCCCCCGATTCTATCCCGCTCCATCCATCCCCCTGATCCAATCCCAGTCCATCCATCCCCCAATCCCATCCCAGCTCCATCCAATGTGGTAGGTTAAGGGGGAGGAGCCGCACGACGCACTAGCCTGCTTAGTGCCGGGGGGTGGGGGGTGACACCATGTATTACTGCACCAAGTGACACTGACCCTAGTGACACCACTGATCAGCGGGTCCGCCCGCCACCTGCGTTCGCTCCCCAGAGAGATAGAACGGCGGTCTGCCGATGTAAACAAGGCTGACTGCCGTTCTTTCAGAAATGAACACAGTGATCTTGTGTTCCTGCTAATCAGGAACACGGATCACTGTGTTCATCTAGTGAGTCCATCCCCCACACAGTTAGCAAGCACTCCCTAGGGACACACTTAACTCTTTGATCGCCCCTGGTGTTAACTCCATCCCTGCTAGTGTCCCTAGTACAGTAACAGTGGATATTTTTAGCACTGATCACTGTAATAATGTCACTGGTTCACAAAAAAAGTGTCAAAAGTGTCAGTTAGGTGTTTGATCTGTCCGCCGCAATGTCGCAGTCCCGCTACAAATCGCTGATCCCTGCCTCTACTAGTAAAGTGCCATAAATCTATCCCCTAGTTTGTAGATGCAATAACTTTTGCACGAGCCAATCAATATACGCTTATTGTTTTTTTTTTTACCAAAAATATGTAGCAGAATACATATTAGCCTAAATTGATGAAGAAATTCGATTTTTTTTTTTAAATGTATTGGATATATTTTATAGCAGAAAGTAAATAATATTGTGTTTTTTTTTTCGACATTGTCGGCCTTTTTTTGTTTCTAGCGCCAAAAATAAAAACCGCAGAGGTGATCAAATACCACCAAAAGAAAGCTCAATTTGTGGGGGGAAAAAAGGACATCGATTTTGTTTGGGTACAGCGTCACACGGCCGCGCAATTGTCAGTGAAAGTAGTGCAGTGCCGTATCACAAAAAATGGCCTGGTCATGAAGGGGGGTAAACCTTCCTGGGCTTAAGTGGTTAAAGCAGTGTTCCACCCAAAAATGGAACTTACGCTTTTCCAGTCCCTCCCCTCCTCCGGTGTCACATTTGGCACCTTTCAGGGGGGAGGGGGGAGCAGATACCTGCATAATCCAGGTATTTGCTCCCACTTCCGACGATAGATTCTGCGGCGATCTACGCCATGTCTGGCCCCTCCTCTGTCCCTACTGCTGTCTTCTGGGAGACACACAGGTCCCAGAAGATAGCAGGGACCAGTCAGGATGCACAGCGTGACTCGCGCATGCTCAGTAGGGAACCAGGCTGTGAAGCTGTAAGGCCCATTTCACACTGGGGCGGGGCCGGCGGCGGCGGTAAAGCGCCGCCATTTTTAGCGGCGCTTTACCGTAAATTTCGCGGCGCTATTCGGGCCGCTATCAGGGCGCTTTTACCCCCCACTAGCGGCCGCGAAAGGGTTATAGCCACGGTGCCCCATTGATTTCAATGGGCAGGAGTGGTGGAGGGGCGGTATACACACCGCTCCTTCACTGCTCCAAAGATGCTGCTAGCAGGACTTTTTTTACCGTCCTGCTAGGGCTCTGGAGAGACAGCAGCGGCTATTTCAGGTCGCTTTGCAGGAGCTATTTTTAGCATTATAGCGCCTGCAAAGCGACCCAGTGTAAAAGGGGTCTAAGGCTTCACTTCCTGATTCCCTTATTGAAGATGACGGTGCCTGCACCTGGAGCCGAGGGACAGATCTGGGGAGGACATCGCGAGCGCCCTGGACAGGTAAGTGTCTTAATATTAAAAGTCAGCAGCTACAGTATTTGTAGCTGCTGACTTTAATTTTTTTTTTCAGCGGAACTCCGCTTTAATATCACCTTAAATCTGAATACAAATGTGTGCTTATTAGTGTATACTGAACTACAAAATACCTAAAAACAACCATAGATTATACAAAATTACATTTTGCCAGCATAACATCAAATGTTACTCTACAATACATGGACAGCTGTAAAAATAATGGCACACACACACTGTCCCCACTGGAGCATCCATCTTTGCTGTGATTACTGCTTTTTCCTTATAGTGGTTTGAGCTACGGAAAGATGGCTGCCGTCGCAGACAGTCTTGATGTTAGTAGCTTGTGCTCTGAGTCGGAACAATAGCCGTGAAGGGGCGGGTCTTATGTGTAGCAGAGCCAATCAGCTTGCTTAGACGAGCACACACGAGTACAGCCCGGACTTTGTGTATGATAGTACGGGCTGACCATGGACAGGCTGCGCACCTTGCTGCAGAGGACACTGGGGAGAGTCAGGCAGCACATGGGGACAGACCAGTATGGAAATAAATACTATTTCATCCCTCAGCAAAAGTCCTGGACAGGTAACAGAGCCCAGCAGGGGGCAGTGTGCTGTGTGTGGGGGGTATTAGGACCATACTGAATAGACAGTGCTGGCTGATCCCTATGGACACTACATGAAATCCCAATCACTGACATCTCATAGAACTTGATGATAGAAGTTCAGAAATCTTATTCACACTTTGCAGTTTTCATGACCCCATAGCTGGTGATCCTGCCATGAAGGACTGTGCCCAGGCACTTCCTGTTTGGTCAGAGCTGTATATCATGCAGACCAGCAGTGGGTGCCGCGGGGTGTTGTACGTTCAGCCGCGTCCGCCCATCCTGCACCAATTGGCAACCGTGAGCAATGGCTAATGCGGCGATCAAGGGATTAAAGCAGGCGCAGGGGAGTCGATACAATGCCTTCTCACTGCCTGTCAGATGCTCTCTGAAGAGCGATCCCATTGTGAATCACTCTCCAGAGACCAAAGCAAGGGTAAACAACCCCTTTTTGCACATAATTGCTCCTTGTGTGATTAAACACGGACTGCTTTATATAGTGTCATCCTGTCATTGATTTGTACAGGTTTCCTGGACATACCTGCAGCAAAAATACATTGATGTGGGCGGTGGATTTCCCATCTAAATGAGCTCCTGGGCTTTTTTTTTTACGCTTGCAGCTGTTGTCGCTCCCTCTGAAAAGCCATCTGTGGTGGATCACTTTTCAGAGGCATTTGACATGCGGCCTGCAGATGATGTGACAGGCTGCAGCAGGAAGTGCATTACACTTGATTGTGGCATGGCCCCATTTACTTGCATGGGTCGAGTTTGGCGCCTGTGGTATGATTTTTGCTGTCTGTGATGTTTTGCTTGAAATGTGCACCACTTCCCTTGGCCACCATGTTAAGATAAGGAATGCAGTTGGTGGAGGGGGTGGGGTAGTAAAAAACACAAATTAACCACTTCCTGCCTGCGCTATAGCTGAAAGGCAGCTAAATCACAAGCTCATAATGCCAGGAGGGCGTCTATGGACGTCCTCCCGTGATCACACTTCCTGCACAGGAAGTCGGCACAGATCTGTGATCGGGGTAAAGAGCCAATCACAATGGCTCTTTAACACGTAGACTAGAGGTCAACCAATATGGGTTTTTCTCTGGTCGATGCCCATATTTAGAAATCGGGGCTGCCGATATTTTAGGCCGATTATTTTTCTTTTTTTTTTTCTTTTTTTTCCTTCATCTCATAAACTCACCCTTTCCACTCCCCCCTGCTTGCTCCTGTCACTCTACCACACACTTGATGTCCTCAGTATAGTACACTGATTGGAAGCGGTGGCACTGATTAGAAACACTGATTGGAAACGCTGACAGATGGCACTGATTGGCACTGACAGGTGTCACACTGAGCCGATATAGTGTAACTGTGTGTGAAACTGACATATGTAACTGAATGCAGGGAGAGACCAGCTGTCAAAATTCAGCTGTGATGTTGGGTGGGCGGAGCCCAGCAGCTATCAAACACCAGCCAATTATTGGGCTGCTTAAAAAAGGGGGCGGGCCACATACACGTAGCGGCCCACCCAGATCCCATCCCATTGGCTGGAGTGTTTGATAGCTGCTGGGTCCCGCCCACCCCCGACATCACCGGTCTCTCTCTGCATTCACTTACAGGTGTCAGTTTCACACACTCAGCGGCTCTGGCAAGCGCTGCTCTGCCAATGGAGTGTGGGGAAGGGAGGAGGAACAGGCACGGTGCGGTCAGTGTTAATCGGCCTAATTTACATAATAATCGGCTGATGCCGATTTTTTAAAGGCCAAATATCGGCCGATATATCGGTCGACCTCTAATGTGGACAGCTGTGTCTGATCACAGTGTAAACTGTATTTGCTGGTTATCGGCACTCCTCTCCTCACACTGACAGCGAGTGAGGAGAGGAGAGCTGATAATCAGCAAATCCACACAGAGGACATCTACACTGATGATCTGGGTACTGATAATAAGAGTCCTGATTATTATTATTATTATTCAGGATTTATATAACGCCAACAGTTTGCACAGTGCTTTACAATGTAGAGGGGGCAGTACAATTACAATACAGAAGGAATAGAAGCTTACAATCTCATGGAGGGGGAGGTGGTACAAAATGTAATAGCTGCGGGGGGGGGGGGGGGGTTGTAATCTGATGGAGGTGGCTCGGGTACAGTTCATAGGTGGAGACGCGGGAGGCTTCCTGAATGAGTTTTTAGGGTTTTAGGTAAAAGTGGACAGGATAGGGGCTGACTGGACACATTGGGGCTGGGAGTTCCAGAGGATGGTAGAGGCTCTGGAGAAGTCCTGGAGGCGAGCATGGGAGGAGGTAACAGTGGAGGATTATCAGTGCTGCCATTTAGTGGCCATCAGTGATGCCTGTCAGTGCCCAGTAGTACATCAGTGCAGCCCCCTCAGCGCACAACACTTATTTTGAAAATGTTATAACAGAAACTACGATTTTTTTTTTTTTTTTTTAACAATTTTCTGTCTTTTTTCTTTTAGTAAAAAATAAAACCCCCAGTGGTGATTAAATACCACCAAAAGAAAGCTCTATCTGTGTCAAAAAAAATACTATTTAGTTTGGGGACAGTGTTGCATGACTGAACTGTTGGCATTCAAAGTGCGTCAGTGCTGAAAATTGGCCTGGGCAGGAAGGGGGTGAAAGTGCCTGGTAGGCAAATGGTTAACTTCTTATTTTTACTTTCCCATCCGGCCACAAGTGTGTCCTTGTACCCATTTGTGCTCCAATGTTGGCACCCTCTCGCATGCTCTTTTACTGGAGAATACAAGTGGGTACCCCCCCAAATCCATACCAGACCCTTTTCCGAGCATGCAGCCCGGCAGGTCAGGAAAGGGAGGGGACACCCCCCTCCTGAACCATACCAGACCGCATTTCCTTAACATGGGGTGGTGGGTGCTTTGTGCCCCCCACCCAAATGCACCTTGCGCCCATGTTGATGGGGACAAGCGCCTCTTCCCAACAACCCTGGCCGGTGGTTGTTGGGGTCTGCGGGCGGGGGGCTTATCGGAATCTGTAAGCCCCCCTTTAACAAGGGGGCATCCAGATCCCCCCCCCCATGTGAATGGGTATCCGGTACATTATACCCCTACCCATTAATCTAAAAAGCAGTGAAATGTAAAAAAACAAGAGGCGATAAGCCCCCCGCCCGCAAACCCTGACAACCACCTGTCAGGGTTGTCGGGAAGAGGCTCTTGTCCTCACCAACATGTGGGAAAGGTGCTTTGGGATGGGGGGCGCAGAGCCTCCTCGGCCCCAAAGCACCCAGCACCCCATGTTGAGGACATGCGGCCTGGTACGGCTCAGGAGGGGGGGGGCTGCTCGCTCGTCCCCTCCCTTTCCTGTCCTGCCGGGCTGCATGCTCGGATAAGGGTCTGGTATGGATTGGGATGGGCGTCTTCTCCAAATACATACCAGAACCAAGGGCCTGGTATGGAATGGGGGGGACCCCACGCGTTTTTTTTCGTGATTTTTTATTTTTTTTACATTCAGCTGTCAGTGGGGAAGCCCGCTGCATTAAGTTGAAAAACCTTCTGCCTTTACAATCACTTTAACGACTTGAGGTCCAGAGAGTTTTACCCCTTAATGATCAGGCCGTTTTTTGCTATTCTGCACTGCACTACTTTAACTGGTAATTGCGCGGTCAATCAAATCTGAATATTTGGTCATGAAATCTATTTCACAAAATAGAGCTTTCTTTTGCTGGTATTTGATCACATCATTTGTGATATAAACGAAAGAAACTAGAATTTATTTTACTTGCTATAAAACCTATCCAATAAAAAGAATATCAAATTTTTCTACATTTTGGGCAAAACCTAATCTGCTACATGTCTTTGGTAAAAAAAAAAAAAAAATCCCAATACTTGTATATTGATTGGTTTGTATGGAAGTTATAGAGTCTACAAACTATGGTGTGTGTGTGTGTATGTATGTATGTATGTGTGTGTATGTGTGTATATATATATATATATATATATATATATATATATATATATATATATATATATATAATGGAATTTATTTTTTTATACAATTAATGGCGATGATCAGCATCTTATTATGGGTCTGCCATAGTGCTGCATGCAATCTGATGCCTGGGGAAACGAACTGTCACTGACATCACTAATAAAGTGATCAGTGATAATATTATACACTATCACTGTACTAATCACGCTGGCTGGGGAGGGGTAGCATATAAGGGCAATCAAGGGGTTAAATGTGTGCTGCTTTTACTAATAGATCTCTGTTTCTCACCCCTACTTTGCAGGGATGAGAAACATAGAGATTGTTCCCTCTGTACAGAGCTTTATGTGGATTGTCAACACAGAGCTCTGGGCTGTGATTGTACACAGATGATCAGCAGGTCCCAGCCATGAATCATTGGCCAGGACTTGCTGACAGACTCCCGCTGTGTACAATCTCAATGGGGTGGGGGGTTTGATGCGCATGTGTATGTGCCCTATACTCGGAAGTAGGCAGCGATGTACCAGTACAGGCAGCCCGTCCGTAGTACATTGATTGCGGTTGGGAGGTCCGAAAACGGTTAAAGAGCAACTTCTCTTTTGATGAGAAAAAAAACTTTCCCCTCTGGGTGATCTCTGTACATTGCAAGGATTTTAGCAAACTTTGTTGCAGATTCCTACCTTTTGTTATTCTGAAGCAATAGCTGTTTAGACGTGATTTCCATTTGGAAGTATCTCCCCAAAATTTTTATTTTTGTTGCAGAGAATTCCAAAATCTGACTTGTATCTTAGTGTAGATGTCTGGGAAAATCAGTGAGCCAATCACACAAGCAGGAAATTATGTTTCTGGGGGACATTCTGTACACTATCTGTACAGAATCCCTCCAGGTTGCCATTTTGCATTTTACGGAAAAATACAGCACTGCAGAATGAAGGGAAAAGGTCATTTTAAATAACATAAACTTACAATATGGCTTGCATCGCAATTGTATACAATGTATTTTTTTTTATTTGCCATTTTTTTCACATAAAAATGTAGTTACTCTTTATTCCTCATACTTGCAGGTTATGAGTTTGTATGTTTATGTAACTATCAGGGTACTGTAAAGATCATTATATATAATCTGTGTATTGCTTCCCCTTCATTGCACTCTTTTTGCTGGGTTTGTTGCTGGAACATGCAGTCTGATCTTACCACCTAATGGCAGGAATGACGGGAGAGAATGTGATGTATTCTGTAATACCGCCACTGGAGGGCAGCATTGGCTGAAAAATATCTGAAGCTCTTTTGTGTTGTATATTAGATTATGCTTGCATGACTGCATTACTTATTTTAGATCATTGATGTAGTGTTCATTACAGAAGGGGGGTAGGGGCTGGATTGGCAATCTTGGCCTATTCATTAATTAAATGATAAATTATAAATTCTCATTGGGGTATTCATTCTCTGATGGAGAGGCCGCATGTTTTGTAAAATTAACCCAGCTGTTGTCACTGTGAGCGCCAAATGGGTCCTGAGAAAACCTTCTCTAACTTACTTTCTGGAGGGAACAGATTATAATTTCTTTTTAATGCATACCTTCAATTTAAAGTAACAGCAGCCCCGTTAATGGAGACTTTTGCATTAAAATAACTGAGGCACAGTGGTGACCTGGTAAGGGGCCAAAAGATGCTTGTAACGAGCAGAAACACATGTTGCCATTGTTTTGTGTGTGATGGTAACCATTCATCATTGTCTTAAAAAAAAGGTATGTTGGATTTGTTAACAGCTGTTTGGAAACGGATTTTTTTTTTTTTTTGTTCTGTCGGTTTCTTAAAGTAAAAGTTACATACATGATACTACGCAGGAAGTGTGAACTGGCCTTATGGCTACTGCTCGATATCTTGTGTGTGCTTTGCAATGCCAAGTATCTACTTACCTTGATTGGAATTTGTCTCTCTTTTTTTTTTTTTTTTTGTATTTCACAGAAGACATAGGGGTTTGTAGCATAGTGATTTTTAAAATGAATAATAAACTCTAAAAGGAAATGTTCCAGGGATAAATATGTAAGTATGCCAACTTACTAATATATAGTGTGGTTTGCAATTCAATTCAACAATCAAGAACAAAGTTGGGTTGTGGCATAGACACAACTACGCTATAACAACCACCCTTACCCATATGACCCCCAGGCCAATTCTGACATTTCTCACATACATGTAAAAAACAACAGCATTTTATTGTTAGGAAATTCCTAGAACCCACAAACTGTGTGTGTGTGTGTGTGTATATGTGTGTGATATATATATATATATACACACACACACACCCTGGTGAAAACTGTTTTATGTTGTACAATATTTGTGCAACTGTTTATCAAAAGCTAATTTTCAGGAAGGAATTTACATTTAATGAATTACAGTGGACACAAACACAATATAATACGCAATGTTCGGTAAAAGATGATGTTCTGCTGAGTAAATAGATACCAAATATGTCACCCTTTAAAATTGCCTACACCTGTAGAACTGTGACAAACTATGGTATCTAAAAGTCTCCATAGGCGAAGCTTTAAAAGCTGTTACAAGTTTAGCCCTGGTTCACACTGGTGCGATTTGACATGTCAAATCGGCGATATTTGCCGCAAATTGCGGGCAATGGCACCGTCCTAATCGGTGTGACGCCGCATCTGCGGCGCTGCACCGATTTCAAAAAGTAGTTTCTGTACTACTTTTTGCGATTTCGGCCGCGATTTACATTGACATCTGTGTCAGATGTCTTTGTAATCGCGGCTGAAATCGGGACTGCCAGCGAGAGTGAAATCGTGAGAGTTCAGCTGAACTCGCACGGCTTCACTCCCGCAGCCCAGTGTGAACCTGGGCTTAGAGTTGCACAGAAGGTTTGGCACTACAAGTATTGCTCTTGCTCAAATATTCAGAGATGCCTTACATGTGTGGTGCGATTGCTGTTTAAATTTAAACTCGTACATTTTTTTTATTTTTTTTATTAACTTTATTGCTATCACAAGGCTTGAACAACATCCTTTGTGATAGCATGGACTGTGACTGGTTCTCTTTATGGAGATCAGTTTGATCAGATAATTATTATATATTTTTTTTTTTTCAGCTGTTAACTGCTTGTAAACAAACCAGAAGTGACAAAATCCTTGTTGCTTCCAGTTTCTGATCTCACAGCAGCCAGTGCCATTGGTCAGATCAGTCCTTTGCTCCCTGGTAGGACAGTAGAGTCTGGGAGGGGGGGTGGCCTTTAAAAGTGACGGATCAGCTGTATAACCACTGGACCATGTTTACCTGGTGGGGAATCGCTTGCTGAAGGAAATGATACCGTAATCATGCTTGCTCTCCCGGTGTCTGCTTGCATTGCTTACTTATATAGTGTATTATGAGAGATGCATGCTTTTTTGTTGCTCATACAGTGCAGGCAGAATATTCACACACCATCAGCTATAGGGGTGTACCTTCAGGTGATTGCTCTCTGGGTGTCTTCCCTACAATCCTACCTTACTCCATGAGTCCTTGGCTTTGTGCTAATGTCGGAAGGTGATGAAACTTTACTCCTTCATGGAGAAACCTACCCTTAGCTTAACTATTTTATTATTTTGCTTCATCATCATTATTATTATTATAATAATAATATTTATTATTATACAGGATTTATATAGCGCCAACAGTTTGCACAGCGCTTTACATCAGGGAAGACAGTACAGTCACGATACAGTTCAATACAGGAGGGATCAGAGGGCCCTGCTCATTAGAGCTTACAGTCTAGAAGAATATTTTATCTTCCAATTCCTCAATGAACCTCTCCCTGTCTTTTGATGCCTGCATAGAAGCAGTGTATCTGGATCGGCGCAACCTTGGGCTGTACCTGGACCCCTCTCTGAGGGGACGGCCTGTATTGTTGCCCTGGCCTCGGAATCTAGCATGGATGTTCACCTTGTTAACTGCAGGGTGCTATATAGGTATAGGGTTGTGGTTCATCACTTAGGAGCCCATTCACTGAAGACCACTTTGGGGGTCCATGTGATGGGTGAAGCCTGGACTTTATTTACAGTCTAGCTTTGTGGATAGATAAGACAGTGTCGCCCTGTATCTGATCATTTCTGTAAAAAAAAAATAAAAAAAAATGGGGCTTTGTTTTTAATGTATTCACCTAAGTGTCAGCTGTTACAAACTGTCCACAAGACAATCCAGGCCTTTAGCTGGGCAACCAGTTTCAACAAATCTGTTTTTCAGCTTTCCCTTTGTTTGGAATACTGGTGTCTGGTCCTCGACACATCCTAAAAGTCTTTCTACCAGAAAATAAAATTATTTGCTAAATGACTGGGATTGCTTGAGATTCAAGATCCCATAATGAGATTCTCCATGAGAATTCTAGGCCTCATAGTAGCCTCTTTCGAAGCAGTACCATTCACCAAATTCCATTCAAGAACTCTCCAACAAAATAAATTGTCGGCCTGGAACAAGCAGGCTCATTTCTCCCCATTTGCACCTGTCCAGCCAAGCAAGGCACTACCTAAGATGGTGTATCACCACCCCAGCCATAACAGTGGGGAAGTGCTCAGGCTGGGGAGAAGTGATCCAATCCAAGGATCATGGCCATCGAGAGAAGCCAAGCTTCCCATCAAATTCTTGGTGTTCAGGGGAGGCAGGCTAGCCCTGCAGCATTTGACTCCCCTTCTGAAGGGACACCTAATCAAGGTGCAGTCAGATAATGCTACAGTGGTCTACTACTTTAACCATCAAGTGGGCACCAGGCGTCTGGCTGCCTTGAAGGAAGAGAATCCGATAATCTCTTGGACATGAACCCACTGTCCAGTGCTCTCTGTGGTCCACATTCCAGGAGTGGACAATTGGAAAGTGGGTTATCTCCGACACCATTGCCTGAATCCAGAGGAATGGGGCCCTACAACCTGATTTCATCAATCTGATATGCCAAAAATAGAGGGATTCCAGATATGAACATCTGGCCTTCAGATTCAACAACAAACTGCCTGTTTGTTGTCAAGCCAGGGACCCTCTAGCTGTAGCCTCAGATGCATTGATAATCCCCTGGTCTCAATTCAGGCTAATTTATACCTTCTGTCCAGTGTGAATCCTACATTGTCTGCTCAAGGAAATAGAGCAAGAGAAGGAAAACTGTGATTCTAATTACACCAAACTGGCCCAGATGAACCTGGTACACAGACACTATCTCAAGGCCCTCTTATCCACCCTGCTTCTCAGTCTCTGGCTTTAATGACATGGCTGTTGAAATTCAGGTGTTAAGGCCTGGTTCACACTGGTCCGACAAACGCTCCGACATTGGGAGCTCATGTCGCATGACGTGTGAAAATCAATGTTTCCCTATGGGAGCCGTCTTAACTGGTCCGACACAAGTCGGTCCGACATTAAAAATGCTCCCTGTACTACTTCTGTCCGACTTTGATCCTACTTCAGCCCATTGAATATCATTGAAGTCGGATCAAACATTTGACATCCGACATGGTGATTACAGCAGCAGTAAAAGGAATTTATCTCACCCTGGGATTGTTTTGATTGGTCAAAGGACAAGTCAGACTAGCACAATGTCGGATCAAAGTAGTATCCTGTTCATGAATGTCGGATGGATGTCGGACCAATGTAGGATCAATGTAGGACTGATGTCGCAGAGCAAAGTAGGATGAAAGTCGGATGAATGTCGTGTCGTATTGAACCCAGCCTAAAGGATAGAGAGGCTTCTGAGTCTGTGACTCCTACCTTGCTAAAAGCAAGAAAAGTCTCTTCCAGAAAGATATATCTTTTCAAACCTCGGGATCTTCTCCTCCCTTCTTTTTTGTCTAGTGTGAACACAGGCACTCCAATCCCAGAAATTACCGTATATACTCGAGTATAAGCCGACCCGAATATAAGCCGAGGCACCTAATTTTACCACAAAAAACTGGGAAAACGTATTGACTCGAGTATAAGCCTAGGGTGTCCATCTGCATGCCTCACTGTGCCCATGCCTCGACTGACGTTTAACATGGGAGTCTATGGAAGGGGTGCCCGGCTTTGAAAAATTGGTGCTCCCCGGCCGTAGGTCTTCCAGACAACAAACTTTGTATACTTGTAGAGGAGAAATTGAGCTACATGTGTGCCAAGTTTTGGGTCCAGGGGACCTACGGCCGGCTGGTACCGGGTCCCCAAAATCACCAAAGAAATTACCGTTTAACATGGGAGTCTATGGAAGGGGTGCCCGGCTTTAAAAAATAGGTGCTCCCCGGTCATAGGTCCCCAGGACAAAAAACTTTGCACAATTATAGAGGAAGAGAGGGGCTACATGTGTGCCAAGTTTACCGGGTCCCCAAATTCCGGGAGATCAGGCGCAAAAAGGTGACTCGAGTATAAGCCGAGGGGGGCATTTTCAGCACAAAAAATGTGCTGAAAAACTCGGCTTATACTCGAGTATATACGGTACTCTGTACCCCCTATTCTTGTTTGCCTACAATTTAGGTTTTGACCAGAAATTGGCCTTAAGTGCTCTTAAAGGTGTTGTAAAGGTTCATGTTTTTTCACCTTAATGCATTCTATGCTTTAGGGTGAAAAAACATCTTATGATCACTGGCCCCCCAGCCCCCCCGTTACTTACCTGAGCCCTGGAAAGTCCTGCGTCGTGAATGCGCTCTTTCTTTGCTCGGTCTTCTCGGCTCTTCATTGGATTGATTGATAGCAGCACAGCCATTGGCTCACGCTGCTGTCACTCAATTTCAATGATGCAAGGGGCGGGGCCGAGTCCTGGAGGCGGCGGCTATGAATGCCGAATACAGGACTCGGGAGCGTGCCCGCAAAGTGACCCCCTTCAGAAAGCGCTTCCTAAAGGGGGTTATCAGAAGTGGGGAGGAGCCGAAGATGCCGTTCGGGGCCACTCTGTGCAAAACGAGCTGCACAGAGGAGTATGGCATGTTTGTTATTTAAAAATATATATTTGAACCATTTAGTGTAACTTTAAATTTCAGGTCTCAGCTTTATCCATTCTTTTTAAAGGCCTCTGGCTTGGCTCTCAAGATGCATCTTGTATATAGCCCTCCCTTTCAGCACCTTATGCTTCTTTTCGATATCAGCTTGGTTCTCACCTTTTTGGTTGCTATCACATCTGCCATACCCAGAGGTGTAACTAGAACCTTTGAGCCCTGGTGCAAGAAACCATGAATGGCCCCCCTGACCCCCGGCCAGGGCCCTCCCCTCCGAGCCAAAATGTCAGGGCCTGGTTGTAAGTGCGACCTTTTGCAACCCTGGTAGTTCCGCCACTGGTGTCAGTCGTTTCTATCTTTTGCTATTTTCTTTTTTTATTATTATATACAGTGGCTTGAAAAAATATTCATACTCTTTGAAATGCTCCAAATTTTGTCATGTTTCAACCAAAAATGTAAATGTATTTTATTGGGGTTTAATGTGATAGACCAACACAAAGTGGCACATAATTGTGAAGTGAAGGAAAATGGTAAATGGTTTTCAACATTTTTTACAAATAAATATCTGAAAAGTGTGGCGTGCATTTGTATTCAGCCCCCCTGGGCCAATACTTTGTACAACCACCTTTTGCTGCAATTACAGCTACAAGTCTTTTTGGGTACTGTATATACTCGAGTATAAGCCGACCTGAATATAGGCACCTAATTTTACCACAAAAAACTAGGAAAAAGTATTGACTCAAGTATAAGCCTAGGGTGTCCATGCCTCACTGTGTCCATGCCTCGACTGACGTTTAAAATGGGAGTCTATGGAAGGGTTGTCCGGTTTGAAAAATCGGTGCTCCCCGGCCGTAGGTCCGTAGGTCCCCCAGACAACAAACTTTGCACACTTGTAGAGGAGAAATTGGGCTACATGTGTGCCAAGTTTTGGGTCCGGGGACCTACAACCGGCCAGTACAGGGTCCACAAAGTCACCAGAGAAATTACCGTTTAACATTGGAGTCTATGGAAGGGGTGCCCGGATTTGAAAAATCAGTGCTCCCCGGCCTTAGGTCCCCCGGACAACAAACTTTGCACACTTGTAGAAGAAGAGTAGGGCTACATGTATGCCATGTAGGCCAGTACAGGGTCCCCAAAGTCCGGGAGATCAGGCGCAAAAAGGTGACTCGCGTATAAGCCGAGGGGGGCATTTTCAGCACAAAAAAATGTGCTGAAAAATTTGGGTTATACTCGGGTATATACAGTATATCTCTACCAGCTTTGCACATCTAGCGTGTCCTTTATTCCCATTCTTCTTTGCAAAATAGCTCAAGCTCTTTCAGATTGGATGGAGAGTGTCTGTGAACAGCAATTTTCAAGTTTTGCCACAGATTCTGAATTGGATTTAGGTCTGGACTTTGACTGGGCCATTCTAACACATTAATATGCTTTGATCTAAACCATTCCATTGTAGCTCCAGTTGTATGTTTAGGGTTGTTGTCCTGCTGGAAGATGAACCTCCACCCCAGTCTCAAGTCTTTTGCAGACTCAAACAGGTTTTCTTAGATTGCACTGTATTTGGCTCCATCCAACTTCCCATCAACACTGACCAGCTTCCCTGTCCCTGCTGAAGAAAAGTATCCCCACAACATGAGGCTGCCACCACCGTTTTTCACGCTGGGGATGGTGAGTTCAGGGTGATGTGCAGTGTTTTCTGCCACACAGCGTTTTGCTTTTAGGCCAAAGAGTTTCATTTTGGTCTCGTCTGAACAGAGCACCTTCCTCCACATGTTTGCTGTGTCCCCACATTGCTTCTCACAAACTGCAAACAGGATTTTTGTTCATACTTCTGCAAAGTTTTCCCAGGTGGATGTCTAATCTTCTGACACAGCTTTTGGCTGCAGGGTTCTCACAGCGGCTCTCTGAGGTTAGGTCTTTTGACCCTTGTTGGGCCTGTGGGCACAGTCCTGTTTGTTGCTTGGGGAAATCCCATGGTATATGAATATTCTGCCTGTGTTTTGTACTGTACGATCAGAGGAATTTTGACTTGCCTGTAAATTACATAGATCTTGGTTTACTCCCCATTGCTTGCTACAAAACTGAGGACTTACTGAATAGGATAAGATTATAGGGGCAGTGATCAGGGGACATGTCCTCCAGTAATTTGCCAATGTGTCCAATTTACTTGAAGTTGCATGCCTATAACCCATAGTGTATGAATATTCTGCCTGCGTCCTGTACTGTGCCCCAAGATATGGATTTTACAGGCACGTCAAAATTCTTTTTTTCCCCTGTAATTGTATCTGTCAACTACAGTACCAAACAGAGGTTCACCATCATATTTAGGCTGCAATGGCACCTGAAGGCTTATTTTGTGAGTGAAGCTTAGCCTTCATATAATCGCTGATCGTTAGTGGGAATTGGAACTCTGAATGACAGTTCGGTCTGACAGCAAGCATTGGTTGGCCATTGTACAGGGTAACGTTACTGTACATTGTGGATGAGAAGAGATTTAAACTGAGTAGATCTGAATTTAAATGCGTGAAAATTCAGAACAGCGTGCTCTCGCTTTCTTTCATTACTTCCTGTCTGTAAGCCCAAATAGAGCCTCGCTTGCACGTATTGGAAAAAGGGTGTTAAATCTGCCGCTGGATTTTTCTAAACCACATAGTAAAGATCTATTGAATAGACTTGGTCTTTAGCCCCGACACATCTTTCCTGATTTTACTTGCCCGAGGTGTCTCTCTGATGCCAGAACGGCTACTTAGTGACCGTCCCTATTCAAGCTTTTACCAGCTGGAGCCTGCATACAGGTCTGTGAATTCTGGGAAAGACCTTGTGTCTTCAAACGGCACTTTCCAATCTGACAGTCCGCACAAATGTCAGGCACATTTTGTTGGGGTTCTTAACTAGCAGCCTGGAGCACAGAATAATCCTATTTCTGCCAAGCTGACAGTGACATTGGACAGCTGTCAGGCTGAGATCAGCTTGTGATTGACTGATTGAGTCATTAGTATATTACCCATTGTTGTGTGCTAAATTCTCAGGCTTCTTTTATAGAGTGCACTGGATATGCTTGTATTCTGTTGTGCATCACCAGCTTTGCTTTAAGGGTCAGTTTACCTAAAATTGATACTCAAAGTATATATAACCACGGCTTTTTAATTAATTAATTAATTTATGTTTTAATTTTTTACATTTCAATAGTGTTTTTTTTTTTGTGTCTTTTTTTGGTTTGAACACAATGGAAACCGTTCGATCCCCTGTCATATCTCGCTTCAAGATCTCCTTTGTTATAGGGGTGGCAAGGGATGCTTCAAGTGTGAAGGAGCCCAGATAGTTCTAACTTCCCCCTTCATACACACACATACACACACACACACACACACACACACACACACACACACACACACACACACACACACACATATATATATATATATATATATATATATATATATATATATATATTGTGACAGCAGGAAGGTAAAGTCACCTGGTTGCATCCAGGGGGGTAGATATATTTCGCCCAGATTCAGGCTTTACGCCGACTTATACAACTAGGTGGAGAGTTGTATAAGGCTAGTGGGCTCATGGATGACTCATACCTCTAGGGAGAGTGTGGGGCGTCGTACAGACAGGGAGTTGATGAGGCCAGCTGAAGCTTGTCAGCTCATTTAGGCCTCTATAAGAACTCCCAGATTCATTAGGTGTTAGCTCATGCCTGGAACCAGACCTGTGTGGACTGTCTAGGGAGAGTGAACCCCTGTGCGGTGAGACAAAGCCTGTGTGGCTATTTGCTTGGACATTTAAAACCAGGGACTTAGGGACTAGGACAGCACTAGGCTGATCCCAGTTGTTAGTTAGGAAACCTGTATGTTTAGTCAGAGGTCAAGTTGACCAGGATTTATTTTATTTATGTTTCTTTTGCTTTGCTGTGTTTTGTCACTGTAAATAGAAAATAAACCGCACCTTTTTTGATTTTGAAAACCACAACCTCCGTTTGCTGGGCCTGTTTTTGTCTGGGGAGCCCATCCCGGGGGTCACACACACCCGCTGCCGAGCTAACCCCCTCACAGTTGGTGGAGAACCAGTGGCAGTTTTTTTTAAGCCAGCATGGAGGAGATACTGAAACAGCTGGCTCTAGCAAATGCCAATCAACAGCAGACAAATGCAGGTTTGCAAAGGAGCCTTGCAGCCCAGCAGCAAGCTCATCAACAGAGCCTTGCAGCCCAGCAGCAAGCTCACCAACAGAGTCTGGAAGCTCAGCAACAAGCCCAGCAGCAATCTGAGGCCCGCTTCATAGACCTGTTACAGAAGCAAGAGCAGAGACTACAACAAATGGAAGCAGTAATGCAGCAACGTCCGCAGACCAGTGAGGAAAGCCGTCCCACTAATACCGCGTCCTTTGGGGTGAGTCGTTTATTGACAAAAATGACTGAAGAGGATGATCCAGAGGTATTTTTGACCACATTTGAAAGGACCGCTGAAAGAGAAAAGTGGCCTGAGGAGCAGTGGGCTGGACTGGTGGCTCCTCTGTTAACTGGTGAATCGCAGAAAGCTTACTATGACCTAGAGCCTAACCAAGCAAAAGACTATGTGATGCTAAAAGCTGAAATTTTGGCAAGGCTGGGTGTCACCCAGGGTGTCCGGGCTCAGCGTGTGCATAACTGGACTTTCCAGATTGGAAAACCCCCCAGGTCTCAAATGTATGATCTCATTCACCTGAGCAGAAAGTGGCTACAGCCAGAGACTTTGTCCGCACCAAAGATTGTGGAACGTGTTGTAATGGATCGGTTTTTGAGAGCTCTTCCTACTGCCATCCAAAAGTGGGTAAGCCATGGAGACCCAGAGACGGCCGATGGTCTTGTGGATCGTGTGGAGAAATACTTGGCTACAGAGAACCTGACGGCCTCTTCCAGAGACACTCGGACTTTCCACCCTAAGACCAGACCATCCCCAGGGGCGGATAAGAGGATTCCAAGGGGTGAGGGTGGAGAGAGTGAGAGGGTGGGAGCTCTACCCCAAGTTTGGCGAGAACAGCCTGGGAAATCAGCGGCTCAAGAGGCCGCAAGAAGGATCGTTTGCTACCGCTGCCGGCAAGCGGGACATATTGCAGCCAATTGCCCGGTTGTGGAGGAACCCATGCAGTGTGACTTTCTGACGGGCAGACGTCAGTCGCTGTGTGCGACAGTCGCATGCACTGCCATTCGAGGAACTGAGAAACATTTATGCAAAATGTGTGTTAATGGTAGAAATGTTGTGGTATTGTTGGATTCAGGTAGCCTTGTGACCCTGATAAAGGCTGAGTTAGTTAAAACAGAGGTCTCTGGGAATAGCAAGGTAGCTGTTATTTGTGTGCATGGGGACACCCGAGAGTATCCAGTGACTACAGTGTGTTTCGAGACCCCCAAAGGTACCCTCTCTCATCCAGTGGGCTTAGTATCTCAGTTACCGCATGACGCCATTGTGGGAAGGGATTTTCCGAAGTTCTGGGAACTGTGGGATGATCCTGAGCCCCCCACTGGTGCCCCTATGTACCAGGAATGTGATAGCCAGAACTCCCCTGAGAGTGGTGAGGACTCTCCGGAATTTCCCTTATCAGTATTGGCAGGGGAGACTCAAACTGGAGAGGAGCCCACCTCCTCAGACGAAAACCTACCGTCTGTGGAGTTTTCTGATCTTGAGGTTCACAGGGAAAACTTTGCCACAGAACAGTTGAAAGACCCCGCCCTAATAAAGGCACGGGAAAACGTAGTGAAAATAGATGGCGAGTTAGTGAACCCAGATAATACCTGCACTTACCCATACTTCAGCGTAGAGAAGGACCTACTGTATCGGGTGGCAAAAAGGGCAGAAGAAACCGTTGAGCAGCTTGTGGTGCCCAAACCTTACAGGAAGTTGGTGTTGGAGTTGGCCCATGGGCACATTCTTGGAGGTTATCTGGGGACAGAGAAAACCCGAGAGAGGGTATTACAGAGATTCTATTGGCCGGGGGTGATGAAGGACATAGAAAATTATTGTTCTTCCTGCCCTGTGTGTCAGAGGTCGGCCCCGATGCCACATTTCCGTAGCCCGCTGGTCCCTCTACCCATCATTGAGGTCCCGTTTGAGAGGATCGCCATGGATTTGGTAGGGCCTATAATCAAGTCCGCTAGGGGGCACCAGTACATATTAGTTATAATGGACTATGCCACCCGTTATCCAGAAGCGATCCCTCTCCGAAATACCTCGGCCAAAACCATAGCCAAAGAGCTATCTCTTGTGTTTAGCCGGGTGGGTATTTGTAAAGAACTGCTTACGGACCAAGGTACACCCTTTATGTCCCGGGTTATGAAGGAGCTGTGTAAATTGTTCAAAGTGACGCAATTACGTACATCTGTGTATCACCCCCAAACCGATGGGCTGGTTGAAAGATTCAACAAAACCCTAAAACAAATGTTGAAGAAAGTGGTGGCTAGAGATGGAAAGGATTGGGACTGTCTACTTCCTTATCTGATGTTTGCTATTAGGGAGGTGCCCCAATCCTCTACGGGATTCTCCCCCTTTGAGTTACTGTATGGGAGACACCCAAGAGGGCTGTTGGATATTGCCAAGGAAACTTGGGAAAGTGAGAGTTCTCCCCACAGGAGTGTGATTGAGCATGTCGCCCTGATGCAAGACCGAATTGCACAGGTAATGCCCATCGTGAAGGACCATTTGGCCCAAGCGCAGTTAGCACAGCAGAGAGTGTACAACCGTGGAGCCAAGACCCGTACCTTTTCCCCGGGGGATAGGATACTGGTACTTGTCCCTACGGTTGAAAGTAAATTCCTTGCCAAATGGCAAGGCCCCTATGAGATAATGGAAAAAGTGAGCGAAGTGAATTACAAGGTCAGACAACCAGGAAGGCGAAAGCCCGAACAGATCTATCACGTTAATCTGTTGAAAGCCTGGAGGGATAGAGAGTCCCTAGTCGCAGACACTTGGTCACCAGCTCAAACTGGTTGCGTGATTCCTGAGGTTGGAATAGCAGCCACCTTGTCACAACCCCAACAACAGGAGGTTAAGGAGTTTGTGCTTCGCAACAAGGAGGTATTCTCTGAGCTGCCGGGACAAACATCTGGGGTAGAGCATGACATCATTACCCCGCCCGGTGAAAGGGTGAAGTTAAAACCCTATCGGATCCCAGAGGCCCGACGGGAGGCAATACGGGAGGAAGTACAGAAAATGCTGAACTTAGGGGTGATAGAGGAGTCCCAAAGTGATTGGTCTAGTCCCATTGTGTTGGTGCCTAAACCGGATGGGAGCTGGCGATTTTGTAACGATTTTCGTCAGTTGAACAAAGTTACAAAATTTGACACCTACCCCATGCCACGTATAGATGAGTTGATCGACCGGCTGGGAACAGCCCGATACATGACGACTCTTGACCTCACAAAAGGGTATTGGCAAATCCCCCTGGCCAAGTCGGCCAAAGAGAAAACCGCATTTGTAACCCCAGACGGGGCGTTCCAATATAAAAGAATGCCGTTCGGGTTACAGAATGCGCCGGCCACATTCCAGCGGAAAATGGACCAGATGCTGAGGCCCCATCGGAAGTATGCTGCGGCTTACCTGGATGACGTAATTGTCCATAGCACAGATTGGGCCTCACATCTGCCAAAAGTGCAAGCAGTCCTGGACTCTGTTCGGGAAGCGGGGTTTACGGCTAACCCCAAGAAGTGTACCATTGGGCAGGAGGAGGCCAAATATCTTGGGTACACCATTGGGAGGGGAGTAATAAAACCCCAACTCAACAAAGTCGAGGCCATCCAGAGTTGGCCACGTCCCAACAGCAAGAAGCAGGTACGAGCCTTTCTGGGAATCGCTGGGTATTATCGGCGATTCATTCCCCACTTTGCTTCTAAGGCTGTGCCCCTAACCAACCTGACGAAGGGGAAAGGGTCGGTCATGATTAAATGGACCCCCGAGGCTGAGGCAGCATTCCAATTCTTGAAACAAGCCTTATGTAGCCAGCCAGTGTTGTACTCACCCGACTTCTCTAAAGACTTTGTCGTACAAAGTGATGCGTCAGATGTGGGGTTAGGAGCAGTATTGTCCCAGGTCTGGAACGGGGAAGAGCACCCAGTCATTTACCTCAGCAGGAAGTTGAAGTCCCATGAGGTAAATTACGCCACCGTTGAAAAGGAGTGTTTAGCGGTGAAGTGGGCTCTAGATTCCCTTCGGTACTACCTGCTAGGTAGGCACTTTGACATGGTTACGGATCACGCTCCGTTAAAGTGGATGGCTCAAAACAAGGAAACAAATAGAAGAGTGAATAGGTGGTTCCTGGCCCTCCAGGAATTCAACTTCACAGTAAAGCATCGCCCTGGCGTTCAAATGGGGAATGTGGATGCTTTGTCTCGAGTACATGAATGCCTGATTGCTGGTGTTCCAACCCCGAGGTTAAAACAAGAGGGGGGGGTATGTGACAGCAGGAAGGTAAAGTCACCTGGTTGCATCCAGGGGGGTAGATATATTTCGCCCAGATTCAGGCTTTACGCCGACTTATACAACTAGGTGGAGAGTTGTATAAGGCTAGTGGGCTCATGGATGACTCATACCTCTAGGGAGAGTGTGGGGCGTCGTACAGACAGGGAGTTGATGAGGCCAGCTGAAGCTTGTCAGCTCATTTAGGCCTCTATAAGAACTCCCAGATTCATTAGGTGTTAGCTCATGCCTGGAACCAGACCTGTGTGGACTGTCTAGGGAGAGTGAACCCCTGTGCGGTGAGACAAAGCCTGTGTGGCTATTTGCTTGGACATTTAAAACCAGGGACTTAGGGACTAGGACAGCACTAGGCTGATCCCAGTTGTTAGTTAGGAAACCTGTATGTTTAGTCAGAGGTCAAGTTGACCAGGATTTATTTTATTTATGTTTCTTTTGCTTTGCTGTGTTTTGTCACTGTAAATAGAAAATAAACCGCACCTTTTTTGATTTTGAAAACCACAACCTCCGTTTGCTGGGCCTGTTTTTGTCTGGGGAGCCCATCCCGGGGGTCACACACACCCGCTGCCGAGCTAACCCCCTCACAATATATATACACACACACACACACACACACACACACACACACACACACACACACACACACACCCCAACACAACGTGATTTATTTTATATTTTTGCCATTCGGCTTTTTTAGAGATTTTCCTCCTTGTTAGTGATAGTGTAAGGCTGGGTTCACATATGTGTGAATTGGATGCGGTTTCCACCACATCCAATTTGCATGTCATGCGAGTGTGATCGGCTCTCAATGGAGCCAGTTCACACATGTCCGGGGCGGCCGCGGTGCGCTTTCCAAAGGCTCCTGCGCATTTTTGGGTCCAGTTCAGGCACAAATTCGGACCTGAATCGCACTGACCCGGTGAACATAAAGTCGCCCGAATCCCATGCTGGAAACCACGGCCGCACATATGGCCTAAAGCTGGCCATACTCCCATTGTTTCTTTTGTTCAGCTTGCGGGCTGTACAAAAGAAATTCAAGCTGACTCCCCAATCAACGGCAAACAGCGTGGATGGACAAATCTCTCTCTGTGGTTATTGACCTCTTGACAGCTGCCCGTGCCAGCTGTCAAAATACGGAAGTAGTGCCTGCATCTGTTAGGATGCAGGCACTGTTTGGCTGACAATTTTCCGTTCAATTGCTTTCTATGTGCCCTTGCATTGAACCTGAGGTGATCTCTGTAGGTCAACGCAGCTCAATAGATATGGTATGAACGAGCACCTGTCCTCCCGCTCACTGTAAGCCAGAGAACTGAGCAATCACATGACCACTGATTGCTCAGTTCTCAGTCCACCCTGAGCAGAAGCAGTGACTGTTAGTATCACTCGCTCTTCTGCCCCTATAGAGCCCGCTGGAGCACCAGCCTGTGGAGGGGGCAGCTGGCTCCAGCTCTCAGGTGCACTGAGAGGCTGAGTTAGCTGCCGATACGGCATTTGGGTGGATCCTGGAGCGGCTCTGTGATGTCCGCTGTTGGCTGATTCTGGGTAAGGCTTGGCCATACATGGTTCGAATCTTGTCTGGTTCAGCAGGAACCAGTTGAGATTCGAACCGTTAATAGGACGGCTGTATGTACCAAGTTGACTGTTCGATCGAACAACTGGGGTACAACCAGCCTGACGGATTCTTTTGTGTTAGCAGCTGCTGTAGCCGCTAGTGATAATCATTGTCTTCTCCCACAGGGGATTGTTCTCCCCCTCCCTTGCCGGGAGAAGACGACAGTTGCTCCGTAGGAGAGATTCCACTTTCAGCACAGTCTGTGTGAATTTCAGTGGTTGCAGGAAAGAAATTTGCACAGTGTATGGCCTGCTTTAAAGTAGAATTTTTTTTATAGGCACATTTTTTTTTTTTTTTTCCATTTTGGATAGAGCAAGGGTTATTACTCTAGTCAGATTTTTTTTTTTTTTTTTTCACCTTCTGTATCCCATTGCTGAGATTTCTCTTAACTTCCTGTCTCCTAGCCAAACAGGAAGTGAGAGGAAATCTTTGCAAATTAAGGGAATTCTTTGGTGACCCCCAGGCCACCAGAACTAGTGTCCCAAATGGCAGTGTTCCCCCCCATAACTTTGCTGGGGACAACCCAACATTTTGGGATTTTCTCTTACTTTCAATGATAATGGTAAACAGGACTAATGGAGAAGGTGAATCTCCTTAACACAGACACAGCAATAAAAACTGACAGGGGTTCTAATCCATCTCACTCTATCCAAAACAGAAAAAAAAAAGTTTCTCTTGTCATCCATGGACTGACACAGCGTGTCTTATACACCTTTACACGTGGGTTATGTCCCTGCTTGCAGGAGAAGACCTAGGCAGAATGTGAGATGTTATACATACATTCTAAACAGCCAGAGCTGAACAGCCCCGCTCAGGGGGGCGGTCCCTCCGGACATAACCCTCCCACTGCAGTCAGCAGACCTCAGTTTTTTTCTGCCTAGCAGAAGGAGAAGACGTGGCTCTCTCAGGAGCCAGTCTCCTGACCTATTTTTATTCCTTTGGGAATTTTTTTCCTATTTTATTCTTTTGAGATCTTCTATCAACTGTCGGCTGGGCAACAGGTTGGGTACAAGATATCCTCGTAGTCTTCCCTGTCCGACCATCGAGCGTGCTGATCCTCGCCTTGTGTGCGTGAGACTCAGTTCACGACATGCCCCACGACTCCAGGGGTGGCCGGTGGGCTTTCAGCTCCGCGGTCCTCTCAAGATAGAACAGTCCGGCTGTATCTTTCGCGGTGGACCGGGCCGACAGCTACTCAGTACCGCACTGTGATAGTTCTGTCAGAAACACACCAGTGGGTCCCTCAGGGGACGGGTAAGTAGTCTCTCCTGGCTGCAGGTGAGTACATGCTGTGTGTTTCTTGTGTGGGGGATTTTCCCTGTCTCCCCCTGTGTTTTTTAATGTCACTCTCTGTTCACTAGTGCTGGCGCTGTACTGTGTGGGGTGCCTGGGGGCCATACTGTCCTGGGGGGGGGGGCTCATGCTGCTCTGCATTCGCTGGGGCTGTTTTGTTTTTGGATGTGAGGGGCCTGGACGCCGTTCGGCGCCATGTTTTGTGTGTGTGCTGATTTTTACATTGGCGGCCATCTTGCCGTGGCCCGCCGGAGCACATTGCGGCAGCCATTTTCTTGTAGCCGCACGTTTTTCTGGCACTAGTTTGGCCTCTAGCGCCGCTGGGAACGGCGCGAATCTCCTCACACTCTCTCCTCTCAGCTCACTCACGCTGAGCAGCGCGGCGCAGTGAGACAGAGCAGCGGAACTGAGCGGTCCTGGTCAGGTTGGTGGGTTCCCTGGGCATTCCCCTACTTCAGTCAGCACAGCCTGTGGGTGGTCTCAGAGAGGGACATTATGGAGTCAGAGTCACCAGCTTCCCCTCACATGCCAGAGGCAGCAGCCAGTGCTCCAGCACCTGCGGTCCCTATGGACCAGTTGTCGGCAGTCCTGGAATCATTTCTGACCAGGATGGAAGCTGTGTGTGAGCATAAGGGAGCAAAAAAGCGCCCTCTCCCCACTTTATCTCCACAAGGGGAGTGCTCTGATTCAGATATGGGCCTAGCTATTGCTGCTCAGGACCCTAGCTCTGAATATTTGGATGGTTTTGAACAGGACATTCCTTGTGAGGAAGACTCCAGTTCTGAGTCAGTAAATGACAGGGCGCTTGTTAGTGAACTCATTGATGCAGTGAGGGACACTCTCAAGCTAAATGCTGCGACCGCAGAACCTCAGGCGGAGACAGTCTCCTTTGGTTCTTTTAAGACCAAGCCTTCTAAAAAGGTTTTTCCATATGTACCTTTCTTTGACC
Source organism: Rana muscosa (assembly GCA_029206835.1). Classification (NCBI taxonomy): domain Eukaryota; kingdom Metazoa; phylum Chordata; class Amphibia; order Anura; family Ranidae; genus Rana; species Rana muscosa. The sequence continues at coordinate 1,134,973,445 of CM055116.1, read as the reverse complement.
AGCTCATTGACCAGGTCTGGGAAAAGCCGCAGAAGACTTTTATGGTCCCGCGGCGTTTGTCTATTAGATACCCCTTTGAAGACGCCCTGCTTAAAAAGTGGGCTTCTCCCCTGGTGGTCAACCCTCCAGTCGCCCGTTTAAACAAGGCCACCACTCTCCCGATGGAGGGGACTCCTGCGTTTAAGGACCCCACTGACAGGAGGTCAGAAGTGGTGAGTAGAGCCATGTTCGCCTTGTTGGGATCCGCCCTACGGCCCGTAGTAGCAGCGACCCTTGTGTCTCAGACACTCACGGAATGGGCAAAAATTTTGCACCAAACTGTGCAGGAGTATAACCTTCCTCCAGACACTATTGCTCTGGCCCACCAGATGGTGCAGGGTCTGATATATGTGTGCGACGCCACGTTGGACGCGGCCCCTTTAATATCCAGGGCCTCTGTCTCGGCGGTGGTATTGCGTCGTCTCATCTGGTTGAAATGCTGGTCTGCTGACCTAGCCTCTAAGAAGCTCCTGACGGATCTACCTTTTAAGGGTGGTAGACTTTTTGGTGCTGCTCTGGATGACATCATCAAGGATGTCACGGGAGGTAAAAGCACTCTCCTTCCTCAAACTATCAAGGGTAAGGAGGCCCGACGTAAACCGGGTCCTTCCTTTCCAGCAAAAAAGTTTTTTTTTCGTCCGTCAGTCCACGGGTAAGCCATCCCAGACTGACAACAGTGCGGCTGGCGGGCACAAGCGCCCCTGGGTGCGTAAGCCGAACAAGCCGGCTCCCAAGCCCGCCTCCGCGTGAAGTCTTGCCCCCGCCCGTCTCTGGGGTGGGGGGACGACTTCGCAGGTTCACGGATCGGTGGACCTCCCGGTTCTCCGACCGGTGGGTGTGCGAGGTGGTCACCTCAGGTTACAGAATAGAGTTCCGCTCCTGGCTCCCAGACAGATTCTTTCCCTCAAATCTCCCTCTCCTTCCTGCCCGTCGGGCAGCCCTCTTGGGGGCTGTACAGGATTTGATCGGGTCCGGAGTAATTGTGCCGGTTCCGTCCCAGGAGAGGTTTCAGGGGTTCTACTCGAATCTGTTTGTTGTTCCAAAAAAGGACGGGGTTCGGCCAATCCTGGACCTCAAGGCCCTGAATGCCTTCGTGAAGGTGCAAAAATTCCGCATGGAATCCATTCGCACAGTGATCGCGACACTCCATCAAGGGGATTTTCTGGCATCCTTGGACATCAAGGACGCCTACTTGCATGTTCCGATCTGCGCAAGCCACCAGAAGTTTCTGCGCTTTGCGGTCGGCGAAGTCCACTATCAATTTGTGGCTCTTCCCTTCGGCCTAGCCTCGGCACCGAGGGTGTTCACCAAGGTGCTTGCTCCGGTCCTAGCTTTGCTGAGACAGCGAGCCATTGCTATCGTAGGCTATCTGGACGATTTTCTTCTAAGAGCAGACAGTGGCTCAGAATTGGAAGAAAGTGTGACTATCGTCAGTCAGACCCTCAGGGAGTTTGGGTGGCTCCTGAACGTTCAGAAGTCGGTTCTAGTCCCGACTCAGCGTCTGGAGTATCTAGGTCTGATTCTGGACTCCTTGGAGGCAAGAGTCTTCCTACCTCCAGACAAACTACTGACACTTCAGTCTGCAGTACGGGTGCTGACGTCCCGAAAATGGTCGTCAATCCGCTTTTGCATGAGAGTCCTGGGACTCATGGTGGCCTCCTTCGAGGCCGTTCCTTATGCCCAAGCGCACACCAGGGCTTTACAGAAAGAGATCTTGTCCACTTGGGACAAATCCCCGTTGTCCTTGGATCTTCAGATCCAGGTGAGTCACCTGGTCAGGGCGTCCCTGACGTGGTGGTTGAGGTCCCCGGCTCTTCGGTCCGGGAAGTCGTTCCTCCCCATCCAATGGACGGTGATCACGACGGACGCCAGCCTGACGGGCTGGGGGGGAGTCTGGGGAGTCCTGTCGGCCCAAGGGCTTTGGACTCCGGACGAAGCCCTCTTACAGATCAATGTGCTGGAGATACGGGCAATCAGACTGTGCCTCTCCTCATGGTCGGAGAAACTACAGGGTCACTCCATCAGGATCCAATCGGACAACGCCACAGCAGTGGCGTATGTCAACCATCAAGGGGGGACTCGGAGCTCAGCTGCGGCTTCCGAGGTCGCCCGCATCCTGAGGTGGGCCGAAAGAAGCGTGCCGGCTCTGTCGGCCGTCTACATTCCGGGCGTAGACAATTGGCAGGCGGACTATCTAAGTCGCCAGACGCTGGACCAGGGAGAGTGGTCCTTGCACCCGGAGGTCTTTCAACTCCTTTGCAGACGGTGGGGCACGCCGGATGTGGACCTGATGGCCTCTCGACTCAATCGCAAGGTGTCGAGGTTTGTGGCCAGATCCAGGGATCCCTGGGCGGATGCCTCGGATGCGTTGGTGGCCCCATGGGGTCAGTATCACCTGATATACGTTTATCCTCCGCTGCAGTTGCTCCCTCACCTGCTCCGCAGGGTAGCGACCGAGGGAATTCCGGTGATCCTCATTGCTCCGGATTGGCCTCGGCGTCACTGGTACGCCGATCTGGTACGTCTCGTCGCAGACGTTCCCTGGCGGTTACCAATACGGGGGGACCTTCTGTCTCAAGGTCCTATATTTCATCCTGCTTTACAGTCTCTGGCTTTAACGGCATGGTTATTGAAAGCCAGGTGCTGAGAGACCGAGGTCTCTCGGATTCGGTCATTTCGACCATGTTAAGGGCACGGAAGTCTTCCTCCAGAAAGATCTATCACCGTACTTGGAGAGCTTACATCGCCATGTGCGAAGAGCTGGACTGGCGCCCACGAACGTATTCCGCTCCCAGAATCCTGCATTTTCTGCAGCGTGGCGTGACCCAAAAGCTCGCTTTGAGTACCATTAAGGGTCAGATTTCGGCCTTGGCCATCTTCTTTCAGCGACCGCTGGCGGGTCATCCCTTGGTTAGCACCTTTGTGCAGGGGGTTCGCCATGTGCTCCCCCCTGTCAAGCCTCCTCTCCCCCCGTGGGATCTGAATTTGGTGCTCTCGGTCCTCCAGGAACCTCCCTTTGAAAATATTAGAGATATTCCCCTCTTGACTTTGTCTCAGAAGGTGGCCTTCTTGGTGGCCATTACTTCCATTAGACGAGTGTCTGAATTGGCGGCCTTGTCCTGCAAGTCGCCCTTTTTGGTCATCCATAAGGATAAGGCGGTGTTACGTCCGTGACCTTCTTTTCTGCCAAAGGTGGTCTCGGCCTTCCACTTAAACGAGGACATTGTCCTCCCGTCCTTGTGTCCTCACCCATCGTATCCCAGAGAGTTTGCGCTTCACACTTTGGATGTGGTACGAGCCTTGCGGGTGTACCTGTCAGCTACTACTTCTATTCGGAAGTCTGACTCACTATTTGTGGCTGTCTCTGGTCCAAAACAGGGCCAAGCGGTTTTGTCTGCCACCATTTCTAGGTGGATCAGACAAACCGTCATTCAGGCTTATGCTCTCAAGGGGCGGGCGCCTCCCTTTCCGGTTACGGCGCATTCCACCAGGGCAATTGGTGCTTCCTGGGCTTTCCGACATCAAGCGTCGGTTGCACAAGTGTGCAAGGCGGCGACCTGGTCGTCTGTTCATACCTTTTCTAAGTTTTATAAGGTTGATGTGGCTGCATCTTCGGATGCTTCCTTCGGCCGCAAGGTGTTGCAGGCCGCTGTTTGATGTTGCAACTCCTCCGTTGAGGAGCTCTGCCTTGTTTGGAGTGAAGTTTTTGGTTTTCCATTTATACTGCTCCCATCCCTCTTGACACTGCTTTGGGACATCCCACGTGTAAAGGTGTATAAGACACGCTGTGTCAGTCCATGGATGACAAGAGAAAATAGGATTTTTGTACTCACCGTAAAATCCGTTTCTCTGGCATCCATGGACTGACACAGCACCCACCCTTCTTTTTAAGTTTGTACTGCTTTGTTACGAACTGAGGTCTGCTGACTGCAGTGGGAGGGTTATGTCCGGAGGGACCGCCCCCCTGGGCGGGGCTGTTCAGCTCTGGCTGTTTAGAATGTATGTATAACATCTCACATTCTGCCTAGGTCTTCTCCTGCAAGCAGGGACATAACCCACGTGTAAAGGTGTATAAGACACGCTGTGTCAGTCCATGGATGCCAGAGAAACGGATTTTACGGTGAGTACAAAAATCCTATTTTTCTCTTTTTTGTTATACTTTTAACCACTTCAGCCCCTGAAGATTTAGCTGCTCAATGACTGGGCCATTTTTTGCAATACGGCACTGCGTAACTTTAAATGACAATTGTGCGGTCGTTCAACATTGTACCCAAACAAAATTGACATCCTTTTTTGTTTTTTGTTTTTCTAACAAATAAAGATTTCTTTTGGTGGTATTTGATCATCTCTGCGGTTTTTATTTTTTGTGCTATAAACAAAAAAAGAGCGACTATTTTGAAAAAAACACTATTTTGTATTTTTTTTTGCCATAATAAATATCCCCAATTTCGCAAAAGTTATAGCGTCTACAAAATAGGGGCGTAGTTTTATGTTTTTTTTATCGGTACTGCGACATTATGGAGGACACTTTTGACACATTTTTGGGACCATTCGCATTTATGCAGCGATTAGTGCTATAAAAATGCACTGATTACTGTGTAAATGTCACTGGCAGGGAAGAAGTTAACGGTGTTCCCTGACTGTGTTCTAACTGTAGGGGGAGGGGACTCACTATAGGAGATGACAGATCGTGGTTCCCAGCTTATAGGAACTCACGATCTGCATCTCCTCTCATAACAGAACAGCTATCCCTCTTAAACGAACCGACGTACAGCTACGACGGTTCGCGGGATCGTGCCGACCTGCCGCAGTATAATGACGGTGGCAGGTCGGCAAGTGGTTAAGTAAGTGCACTCCCATGGCCCAGAAGAATGGCCAAAAAAGCTTTTAAATATCTTCTTTCCTTAGAAAAACAAAGATGGAAGCTTTCTTGTGATACGGAGAGCAGCCACATATAATCTTCATTATTGGTTTGTATTGGAGCAGTTTGAATTTCACATGGCAATAAGGCCTCATGCACACTGGACGTTTTCGGATGTTTTTAAAGCTGCTGTTTTTGGCTTTGGACATTTTTTTTTCTGTAGCCAATAAACTCCCCAGCGTGTTATCTTATGTGTCCATGCACACATAGGCTGTTATCAGCAGTTTTTGGCAGGGGTGTTTTTTGGCTGGGAAAAACCCCCCAAAACTAGTGGGTTCTGAGAGGAGTTTTTCAGCTGGAAAAACGCTCTAACGTCAAATGCAGGTAAACGCTCAAAAACGCGGCCCACATGTGTTTTTTTATTTATTTATTTTTTCATCCATTGAAGGGGAAAACAAAAAACAAAAGCGCTATTGCAAAAACGTTTTTAACGTCCAGTATGCATGAGGCCTAAATCTTGGTATTGCTTCTTTGCATTGTATTGAAACATTTATTTACTTGCTGTTTCCAACAAAGGTAAAGGCAGGGACACGTCTCCTTTGTATTATTACATGGATGAGTGACTGGTCTCTTTCTTGATTTTAAAATGAAAACCTCTCTTCATTAAATGCCTCTTTTGGGTCTTTGTTTTGTGGACTGCGGTTCTTTTCCGCGTACCTCTGTGTTCAATAGGCTGGTGTTCAGCGGCCCTTCACCTGCTTGCTGCATGCCTTTTTGCTGCCTGGCTCACGGGATGCGCACATTACACATTAGTAACACTTTTCTCACTTGTCAGTCAGCATCGTGTCAGCGTGTTTAATGAGTGCCACTACCCAGAATCGCATGCTAAGTTATTATTAAATATTGAGCTATGTTCGCTTGTGCTCTTCCTCCCCCAAAGCTAGCAGTGAAATGTAATGTTTTTGTCAGATGGGTGAAAGGACAAAGATAGAAACTCAGGCCTGCGTTGTTTCTTGCGGTTTCTAATAATATATTCTGCATTTGCGCCCATGTTAACAGCGGAGAGGGGATGGCCGGCTTGTGTATATTTATGACTTGTGGCTAATTGGAAGAGGATAACGGGGGATGTCGGTGACAGTATATGCCGGCTTCCTTGTCTCCGCATTGTATTCTTGTCCTCTCTGCTGGCAGGGTGACAGTTTAACTAGAGGTTCAGATTTGTAGCGCTGACTGATGCATGTAAATGATTCTTAAAGTGAACCTGTCAGCATGGCCAGCATTTGTCACAGCTTATGGTGGCTCTGCCTGACTCCTGAAAATGGTTGTAATTCTAGGGTAGTCATGTCGCCGTAGCATTGCTTCCAGGAGGTGGCCAGTTGCAGCTATAGTGCACACCACATTCCCCGCGTTCAGTGTGCGTTTCCACATGTGTATGTTAATGCGTTTATAATGTATTCCGGAGTGTTTTTTTCCCAGAAAAAGCGTTATTTTTAACCACTTCAATCCTGGACATTTTCACCCCCTTCCTGCCTAGGCCGGACAATTGCTCAGGAATTGGGAATGACAATGTCATGATGTGCGCTAATGAGGCTGCACTGATGGGTGCTGACGATGCGGCACTGATGGGCTGCACTGATTATCAGTGTAAATGCTGTAGTCCTTGTGCCCTGACAGATAATTTTTCCTTTCCTCACACGCTGTCTGTGTGAGGAAAGGAGAGCCAATAAGAGTCGATAACCGGCAAACTGCTGTTTACATTGTGACAGCTGTGATCAGAGACAGCTGATCACATGGTAAAGGGGCGCTGTGATTGGCACTTTACCCCAATCTGTGTCCAAAGCACACAGTGGTCACAGAGTGCACCCGATGCGCACCCCAGCTATCAGCTATAGCGTGGGCAGGAAGTGGTTAACCACTTGCTGACCAGCCACTCTATATATGGAGGTTGGCGGTCCATGCATGTGACACTGTGGGCGCGCCTGCTGGTCCCCCGGACTCGCTTTTTCGCTGGCAACCCGTGGTCACGGTACACAGAGGCAGAACGGGGATCTGCCTATGTAAATAAGGCGGATCCCATTCTAAAAGGAGACCTCATGGAGATCTGCTGTTCCCAGTGATCGGGAACAGCGATCTCTGTGGTGTTCCAGTGAGCCCAGCCCCCACACAGTTAGAATACACCCAGGGAACACAGTTAACCCCTTGATCGCCCCTAGTGTTAACCCCTTCCCTGCCAGTGTAGCTTATACATTGATTAGTGCATTATTTTTTTTTAGCACTGATCAATGTAATGTCACTGGTCCCCAAAAAGTGTCACCTAGAGTCAGATTTTGTCCGCCGCAGTCCCGCTAAAAAATCGCAGATCGCCGCCATTACCAGTAAAAACGTAAAAAAAAATAAAAGTCCATAAATCTTTCCCATAGTTTGTAGACATGATAACTTTAGCGCAAACCAATTGATACTCTTACTGCGATATTTCTTGGGGGGGGGGGGGAAACTGTAGCAGAATACTCATTAGCCTAAAATGATGAATACGTTGTTTTTTTGTTATATTTTTTGGGATATGTATTATAGCAGAAAGTAAAAAATATTGTTTTATTTTCAAAATTGGCGGTCTATTTTTTGTTTATAGCGCAAAAAATAAAAACTACAGAGCTGATCAAATACCACCAAAAGAAAGCTCTATTTGTGGGCAAAAGAAAGCTCTATTTGAGACAATTGCCCGTCACACGACCGGGCAGTTGTCAGTTAAAGTAACAGTGCCGTATCGCAAAAAATGCCCTGGTCATTAAGGGGGTAAAACCTTCCAGGGCTGAGGCGGTTAAAGGAATAGGCTATCTAGGCATGGGCTCAGACGTGTTCGGATCCCAGTCTTAACCTACCTGAGCTGTTCCATGAAGGAAGCTGTCACAATGTCATTCATAAGCAGCCGAGGCATTCCCTGCTTTACAGCCGCACGCATACTCATCACTTGTATATGTGCAGCTGCAGGGCGGTAAATGCCTCGGCCCCTTATGATTTATGCAGTTTCTGGCTGAGTAGCTCAGGTGGGTTCAGAGTAGGATCCGAACACGCCTGAGCTTACCCCTAATGCTAGCATTTCTTTTGAGGTAACATTCGGCTTCTTCCTCCTGAGGAGCTTCTCTATTGTCTGGAGTGCACATTAGTGTGGAGAATCTTCAGAGTGCTAAGGATCCCCTTGTGTTTATGTGCATTCCGGTGCTTTTACATGCATTCCGATGCAAAAAAAGAATGTGTGCTGCTGTATGTTTTTGGAAAGCACTGGAACTGAATGCAGTGGTATGAACTAGGGTGACTGGGAAACATTGATTTTGCTATGCTCCTAAAGACATTTGTCCTAAGGAAAATCATGTGATCTGCTTTGCTGACCGTCTGAATATGTTTCCTGCCCTTCATGTTTATCCTCTGGCCTAAATACTTTCTTGTGCTCATTCACACAGAGAGATGTACTCCATCCAGGGCCATCCGATCCTGTACACAAGTAAACACTCATGTGTGGTTACCATGGCTAGCAAATATATTAGACTCCATTCACACCTGGGCGCTCCGGAATCGTGGGCAGAATCATGGCAAAACGCGGGGGCGCGTTTTGCGATGCCATTGGTTCTTAATGGCACCCAATCGCGCTGCAATTGCCATGTGATAATTCCCAACGCAAGTTCCTGCTCCTTTTTGAGCGAGAAGCTTCGTGCGTTGTGTTTTTGCTGCGATTGCAGTAAAGGCATAGCAAACCTGTCCTACGTTTTGCTGCGATTCTGGAATCACGGGCAGAATTGTCCAATTCAGCCTGCTATTCCAGAACGTCCAGGTGTGAATGGAACCTTAGGGATTGGCTCAAAAAGAAATGGAGGGTTTTGGACTAGCCTAGTCAAAGCCCCGATTTGAGCCCCATTGAAATGTTGTGAGTGGTTATATATGCAAAAGAATTTGCAGATATATAGGGGGTGCTGATGACCAATATTGTACACTACATTAGTTATAATAAAATATATAAAATTAATATAAAATTAAATATATAGACATATATAAACACCAGCCTGCCTACGTTCTGACGACGTGCAATACTTAACAGCTGTCGAGGCGACGCGAGGTTACGCTCTGACGACACTTCCGGTCCCGCTGGCTCTCCTTCTGTAGCAGTTGGAACGCACGCCGGTCTGGCTCCACTCGGGTCACTAGCCCCACTAGTACATGCTTTCCAGCCTCAGTGCCGGGTCGAAGGCACTACTCAAGTAAGAGGGCATTTGGCTGTCATGTTTTAAACTTATATTTTATTAAATGGGATTACACTATTGTCCGCTCTATCTCCTTTTGTATTTTGTATATCTCCATCCGAGCCTCCCCTATATATCTGCAAATTCTTTTGCATATATAACCACTCACATTTATTGTTTCATTTTTTGAAATTTTGGGGTATAGCAGCTTTTTCAGATTATATAATTGTTTATCAGGCGCGAGATTACATATCTATACACCCATTGAAATGTTGGGGGATTTGGATTATTCAGTTTATACCATCTTCTGAGTACAAGGGTGGTTTTTTTTTTTTTTTATATACTTTTGTTAATTTAATTGGCACATATTCATTTTTTTTTTTTTTTTTTTTTTTTTTTATTCAACTACTGTACATCACCTTTTTTAGTAGGCACTGTGTGAATAAAGATCTAATGCTTGCTGGCTTCAAATATGGTAAAAAAATAAAAAAAAGCCAACCAGACGTACTTACTTTTACATGTAGCACACAGATCCCCTCCTTTACCTGCCTTGTTCGGCTCCTCGCAGGAAGAAGGGGGCACACCATGCCACAAGCCCGTACCCTCCTGTGTGAAGAGGTTGAGCGGTGTTGTTGGTGGGTCTCCACAGCCAGATACTAGAATCCTCCAGATGACAGAGATCCTTGTCCCCGCCAGTGACTTGAATGTCCACACCAGCTGCCACTCCAACGTAGAGTTTATTTCTCTTGAATAACACAGTCTCTAATAAGTAAAGGTTGGAGCAAGAAGACAGGACAGCATAAGGTGTGGGATAGGTAATTTCACAAACGTAATCACTTCACTGCTCAGCTTCTCAAGCAGACTCAGCCCAAATGGATAGTCTTCCTAGGTAGGGACTAGCAGCCAAATGGTACTCTAACTTAACCCACAGTCTCTGCCACAGACTTGGTGAACTTGGTCTCTGCCACAGACTTGGTGAACTTGGTCTCTGCCACAGACTTGGTGAACTTGGTCTCTGCCACAGACTGGATGAACTTGGTCTCTGCCACAGACTGGATGAACTTGGTCTCTGCCACAGACTGGATGAACTTGGTCTCTGCCACAGACTGGATGAACTTGGTCTCTGCCACAGACTGGATGAACTTGGTCTCTGCCACAGACTGGATGAACTTGGTCTCTGCCACAGACTGGATGAACTTGGTCTCTGCCACAGACTGGATGAACTTGGTCTCTGCCACAGACTGGATGAACTTGGTCTCTGCCACAGACTGGATGAACTTGGTCTCTGCCACAGACTGGATGAACTTGGTCTCTGCCACAGACTGGATGAACTTGGTCTCTGCCACAGACTGGATGAACTTGGTCTCTGCCACAGACTGGATGAACTTGGTCTCTGCCACAGACTGGATGAACTTGGTCTCTGCCACAGACTGGATGAACTTGGTCTCTGCCACAGACTGGATGAACTTGGTCTCTGCCACAGACTGGATGAACTTGGTCTCTGCCACAGACTGGATGAACTTGGTCTCTGCCACAGACTGGATGAACTTGGTCTCTGCCACAGACTGGATGAACTTGGTCTCTGCCACAGACTGGATGAACTTGGTCTCTGCCACAGACTGGATGAACTTGGTCTCTGCCACAGACTGGATGAACTTGGTCTCTGCCACAGACTGGATGAACTTGGTCTCTGCCACAGACTGGATGAACTTGGTCTCTGCCACAGACTGGATGAACTTGGTCTCTGCCACAGACTGGATGAACTTGGTCTCTGCCACAGACTGGATGAACTTGGTCTCTGCCACAGACTGGATGAACTTGGTCTCTGCCACAGACTGGATGAACTTGGTCTCTGCCACAGACTGGATGAACTTGGTCTCTGCCACAGACTGGATGAACTTGGTCTCTGCCACAGACTGGATGAACTTGGTCTCTGCCACAGACTGGATGAACTTGGTCTCTGCCACAGACTGGATGAACTTGGTCTCTGCCACAGACTGGATGAACTTGGTCTCTGCCACAGACTGGATGAACTTGGTCTCTGCCACAGACTGGATGAACTTGGTCTCTGCCACAGACTGGATGAACTTGGTCTCTGCCACAGACTGGATGAACTTGGTCTCTGCCACAGACTGGATGAACTTGGTCTCTGCCACAGACTGGATGAACTTGGTCTCTGCCACAGACTGGATGAACTTGGTCTCTGCCACAGACTGGATGAACTTGGTCTCTGCCACAGACCCGGTAAACTTGGTCTCTGCCACAGACCCGGTGAACTTGGTCTCTGCCACAGACCCGGTGAACTTGGTCTCTGCCACAGACCCGGTGAACTTGGTCTCTGCCACAGACCCGGTGAACTTGGTCTCTGCCACAGACCCGGTGAACTTGGTCTCTGCCACAGACCCGGTGAACTTGGTCTCTGCCACAGACTGGATGAACTTGGTCTCTGCCACAGACTGGATGAACTTGGTCTCTGCCACAGACTGGATGAACTTGGTCTCTGCCACAGACTGGATGAACTTGGTCTCTGCCACAGACTGGATGAACTTGGTCTCTGCCACAGACTGGATGAACTTGGTCTCTGCCACAGACTGGATGAACTTGGTCTCTGCCACAGACTGGATGAACTTGGTCTCTGCCACAGACTGGATGAACTTGGTCTCTGCCACAGACTGGATGAACTTGGTCTCTGCCACAGACTGGATGAACTTGGTCTCTGCCACAGACTGGATGAACTTGGTCTCTGCCACAGACTGGATGAACTTGGTCTCTGCCACAGACTGGATGAACTTGGTCTCTGCCACAGACTGGATGAACTTGGTCTCTGCCACAGACTGGATGAACTTGGTCTCTGCCACAGACTGGATGAACTTGGTCTCTGCCACAGACTGGATGAACTTGGTCTCTGCCACAGACTGGATGAACTTGGTCTCTGCCACAGACTGGATGAACTTGGTCTCTGCCACAGACTGGATGAACTTGGTCTCTGCCACAGACTGGATGAACTTGGTCTCTGCCACAGACTGGATGAACTTGGTCTCTGCCACAGACTGGATGAACTTGGTCTCTGCCACAGACTGGATGAACTTGGTCTCTGCCACAGACTGGATGAACTTGGTCTCTGCCACAGACTGGATGAACTTGGTCTCTGCCACAGACTGGATGAACTTGGTCTCTGCCACAGACTGGATGAACTTGGTCTCTGCCACAGACTGGATGAACTTGGTCTCTGCCACAGACTGGATGAACTTGGTCTCTGCCACAGACTGGATGAACTTGGTCTCTGCCACAGACTGGATGAACTTGGTCTCTGCCACAGACTGGATGAACTTGGTCTCTGCCACAGACTGGATGAACTTGGTCTCTGCCACAGACTGGATGAACTTGGTCTCTGCCACAGACTGGATGAACTTGGTCTCTGCCACAGACTGGATGAACTTGGTCTCTGCCACAGACTGGATGAACTTGGTCTCTGCCACAGACTGGATGAACTTGGTCTCTGCCACAGACTGGATGAACTTGGTCTCTGCCACAGACTGGATGAACTTGGTCTCTGCCACAGACTGGATGAACTTGGTCTCTGCCACAGACTGGGTGAACTTGGTCTCTGCCACAGACTGGGTGAACTTGGTCTCTGCCACAGACTGGGTGAACTTGGTCTCTGCCACAGACTGGGTGAACTTGGTCTCTGCCACAGACTGGGTGAACTTGGTCTCTGCCACAGACTGGGTGAACTTGGTCTCTGCCACAGACTGGGTGAACTTGGTCTCTGCCACAGACTGGGTGAACTTGGTCTCTGCCACAGACTGGGTGAACTTGGTCTCTGCCACAGACTGGGTGAACTTGGTCTCTGCCACAGACTGGATGAACTTGGTCTCTGCCACAGACCCGGTGAACTTGGTCTCTGCCACAGACCCGGTGAACTTGGTCTCTGCCACAGACTGAATGAACTTGGTCTCTGCCACAGACCTGGTGAACTTGGTCTCTGCCACAGACCTGGTGAACTTGGTCTCTGCCACAGACCTGGTGAACTTGGTCTCTGCCACAGACCTGGTGAACTTGGTCTCTGCCACAGACCTGGTGAACTTGGTCTCTGCCACAGACCTGGTGAACTTGGTCTCTGCCACAGACCTGGTGAACTTGGTCTCTGCCACAGACCTGGTGAACTTGGTCTCTGCCACAGACCTGGTGAACTTGGTCTCTGCCACAGACCGGGTGAACTTGGTCTCTGCCACAGACCGGGTGAACTTGGTCTCTGCCACAGACCGGATGAACTTGGTCTCTGCCACAGACCGGATGAACTTGGTCTCTGCCACAGACCTGGTGAACTTGGTCTCTGCCACAGACCTGGTGAACTTGGTCTCTGCCACAGACCTGGTGAACTTGGTCTCTGCCACAGACCTGGTGAACTTGGTCTCTGCCACAGACCTGGTGAACTTGGTCTCTGCCACAGACCTGGTGAACTTGGTCTCTGCCACAGACCTGGTGAACTTGGTCTCTGCCACAGACCTGGTGAACTTGGTCTCTGCCACAGACCTGGTGAACTTGGTCTCTGCCACAGACCTGGTGAACTTGGTCTCTGCCACAGACCTGGTGAACTTGGTCTCTGCCACAGACCGGGTGAACTTGGTCTCTGCCACAGACCGGGTGAACTTGGTCTCTGCCACAGACCGGGTGAACTTGGTCTCTGCCACAGACCGGATGAACTTGGTCTCTGCCACAGACCGGATGAACTTGGTCTCTGCCACAGACCGGATGAACTTGGTCTCTGCCACAGACCGGATGAACTTGGTCTCTGCCACAGACCGGATGAACTTGGTCTCTGCCACAGACTGGATGAACTTGGTCTCTGCCACAGACTGGATGAACTTGGTCTCTGCCACAGACTGGATGAACTTGGTCTCTGCCACAGACTGGATGAACTTGGTCTCTGCCACAGACTGGATGAACTTGGTCTCTGCCACAGACCTGGTGAACTTGGTGTTTCAAAGCTGGACCTTTCTGTAAGGAGAAGACATCCCTCCAGAGAGTTACCGGGACCCTTCCTTCACCGTGACTTCTCACCGGTCCCTCGGAACAGTTCCTCCCCCGGCCTCCTCGTCTAAGATACGGGTCCCCTCACAAGGTGGCACCCTGGTATTCCTCGATGGGCCCCAGCCGAAGGTGCTGGGCCCCAGGCCTTTGCTGCAGTCCCAGGGCTAAAGGTGCCTGGGACTGATTCACCGACCTCCGCCCCTGGGCCAAAGGTGCCCAGGGCGGACAGGAACACATACTCCTGTGAGTAGGACTCCCGACGTCCAAAGACCTCGAACAGGCAGCGTCTGCCCCTTTTTATATCCTCTCCCAGCATGCACAGCAGGCCTGCCACACCCACTGTACAGCTGCTGAGAGGGGACACACAAGGCACAGCACTGTATCAGCGGTTCAACCCTGGCCTACCATGGCAGCGCCACCTGCAGGCCACAGGGAACCACACACCGATACTCTCCCTGCGGACAAAAGTGGTTGATAGAATCCTGACAATTGGGGTGTTTGAGCATAACTACCACTCAAACACTTCCCTTAAATTTAGGACCCCGCTACACACACATGACTGTATATATTTCATATAGGGCAAACTCAGAGTGGTTTCAGTTAAATTTTCTTTGTAGATGGTGGCCATGACAGGATGACACATTTGCTACATTATATTTTGATTTGCAAACCATATGCCATTATGACTTCTGGCTCATTAAAGAGAACCAATCTAAGCCTTTGAGTTTTGTTTATAATGCTTACTCAATTGAAGTGTACACAAGGTGTATATTATCATTAAGGAGTCGGTAATATATTGGAAATGTAAAAAATAATTTAATTTCTCTTCCTTGCACCATAGGGCGATTATGTGTTGTAACTCATTTCTGGGTTTACAGTTGATATTCATCCTTAATATATTATGGTTTTTATACTGGTTTTAATGATTTTTCTCTTATCGTCCATGGACCGACGCAGCTCTCATACTGATTACATGTGGGTATATGTCCCTGCTCGCAGGAGAAGATCTAGGCAGAATGTTAGAGGTTAAAACATTCTAGAACAAGCCAGAGCTGAACAGCCCCGCCCAGGGGGGCGGTCCCTCCGGACATTACCCTTCCACCTGCAGCTAATCAGCCTCAGTTTTTTTCTGCCTAGCAGAAGGAGAAGACGTGGCTCTCTCAGGAGCCAGTCTCCTGGAAGATTTTACTTTTGATTTTTATTCCTTTGGGAATTTTATTTTATTTTTGAGACCTTCAATCAACTGTCGGCTGGGCAACAGGTTGGGTACACTAGTATCCTCGTAGTCTTCCCTGTCCGACCATCGAGCGTGCTGATCCTCGCCTTGCGTGCGTGAGACTCAGTTCACGACATGCCCCATGACTCCAGGGGTGGCCGGGTTGCTTTCATGCTCCCGCGGTCCTCTCAAGATTGAACAGTACTTGACTGACTGTATCTCTCGCGGTGGACCGGGCCGACAGCTACGCAGTACGACTCTGTGATAGGTCTGTCTGAAACAAGCCAGTGGGTCCCTGAAAGGGACGGGTAAGTAGTCTCTCCTACTGCAGGTGAGTACATGCTGGCTGTGTTTCTGTGTGGGGGGGTTTCTCCCTGTCTCCCCCCTGTTATGCTGCTCTATGCACCCTGTACTGGTGCTGTGCTGTGGGGTGCTTGGGGGTCACTCTGGCCTGGTTGGGCGCTCATGTCTGCAGTTTTTTCTGGTGTGTGAGGTGATTACTGTGTGCGCCACTGGCGCTGTTTGAGGTGGTTATTGCGTGCGCCATTGGCGCGCATTAGAGCTTTGAATTTTGCGCTCGGCGGCCATCTTGGCGTTCAGTGGCACAGTTATAGCTGCGGACAGCGGCCATTTTCTTGTGGCCGCCGCGCATTTATTTCTGGCGGCAGCGCGAATCCCCTCACAATCTCCTCACAGACTGAGCTGTCCTTAAGGGTTGGTGGGTCCTCCCGGGTATCCCCTCCTCAGCGTAGCCAGTGGGTGGACTGTATATTCACTGTATAGTGTATAAGGTCTCAGAGGGTGGCGTTTATGGAGTCTGATACACCTGCTCTCCACATTGCCTGGGGCAACTGGCAGTGCTGCACAGTTAAACATGTTCATATGTTTCCTGCACCTGCGGTCCTTATGGACCAGTTGTCAGCAGTCCTGGAATCATTCCTGTCAGAATGGAAGCGGTGTGCGAGCAAAAGGAGCTATAAGCCCCCTCCCCCCCCACAAAAATCTTTAGTGAAGGAGTGCTCTGAGTCAGATATGGGCCTAGCTATTGGGCTCAGGACCCTACCTCCTGAATATTTAATGTTTATGAACAGGACATTCCCTTGTGAGGAAGACTCCAGTTCTGTGTCAGTGAATGACAGGGCGCTTGTAAGTGATCTCATTGATGATGTGAGAAACACACTCAGGCTGAAATTGCTGTGACAAGCTTTTCTTTTACACAGTTTCCTTACTGTTTTCCTCACACGCTGCCTCAAGAACAGCATGGATGAGGGAGGACTTTATTCATTTATGTCTCTAATCCCTGTGAGCCTTGTGTGTGATACCTGAGGTAACATTTCCCGCCATTTCCAGGGGAATGATTTGAGCTCTGACAGACACACGGTCTGAGGATCACAGGTTACCTGTTACCTGCATGCTGCTTCAGCAGCACAGTCAAGCAGGTTGGAATGACACAGAGAAGATTATGCGCCTCTGCGCCATAATTTAAACTCATCCTATACCTCTACACTGCATACATTCACAGTGTATGTATGTGTTATTGGTCTCTGTGTCTGCGTGGCTGTCCCCACGTTCCAATGCTGTGTTTCAGTGCCATACATGATATAAACGTACAAAATATGTTTATGCACAACTCCAGGTACATTCACAGTATATGTATGTATTATACTCTCTGGGCTGGCGGGGGCTCCGGTGTCCTCCCGCACTCTCATGGTATGTGCGCTTCGGCTCTCTGCACAGTATAGACATGTTCAATATGTTTATTGCACATATTATACATGTTTACAGTATGGGTATACTGTTTGCGTGGGGTTCCTCCGGGTACTCCGGTTTCCCCCCACGCTCCAATGGAAATGCACAGCATAAACATGTGCAATATTATGTTGATTCACATGCTATCATTCCTACACGGTATCTGTGTGCTGTCTGCGTGGAGTTCTTCCGAGTGGGCGCTTCGGCGCTATGCACAGTCTAAATTTGTGCGATTGGACCTACCCGGTATGTCTTTGCAGTCTGCGTGGGTTTCCGCCCACGCTACATGACATGCATGCCTTTGGTGCAATACACGATGTAAACATACACATTCTGTTTATACACTACACTAAATACATTCACAGTAGTTGTAGGTATTGCATTCTCTGAGTATGCGTGGGGTACTTCGGTTCCTCCCACGCGCCAACGGTGTGCGCGCCTTCGGTGCTATGCACACATGAGCTTATGCAAAAGGTTTAGCACACACACTATAATACCTACACGGTATGCGTATGCAGTCTGCGTGGGTTTCTGCCCATGCTACATGACATGCATGCCTTTGGTGCAATACACGGTGTAAACATACACATTATGTCTATACACTACACTAAATACATTTACAGTAGCTGTAGGTATTGCAATCTCTGAGTATGCGTGGGGTACTTTGGTTCCTCCCACGCGCCAACAGTGTGCGCGCCTTCGGTGCTGTGCACACATGGGCTTGTGCAAAATGTTTAGCACACATACTATAATACCATACACGGTATGCGTATGCAGTCTGCATGGGTTTCATCCGGGTGCTCAGGTTTCTCCCCTGCGTTCCAATGGTGTGCGCATTCTCAGCGCTATGCACAGTATAAACATGTGCAATTTGTTTATTCGCAGGCTAACATACCTACACGGTTGTGTACGCAATCTGTGTGGCTGGTTTACGTCCAGGCCCCGATGATGTGCACGCCTTCGTCGCTGGCACAGTATATACGCGTTTAATAGGTTTATCCACAAATACTAAACTACATACGCCGTATGTGGTGGTATTATGCTCTTTGTGGCTGGGTGGGTTTCCTCCCACACTCTCCATTTGTGCGTTTGACGCAATACATAGTATAAACTATGTGTTTGCACAATCAGCACCTATCCATGGGTAGCTGCTGGATGGAGCATTGTCACAAGGATCCCTGGTTTCAGGGGTATCACTTTCCACCTGCTTTCAGTGGTGATCAGAAGCGCTGGCTTGGACTGTGTTCGCCAGGCTGGGGTTGGCGTTGCGCCCGTTAGTGGCTGCGTCTCTGGCATTTTTTGTAGCTCAATGACTGGGCAAAAGCCTCTGCTTCATTCATCAGTCGTCTAGCAGGTGCACTACAACTGCTTTAGCCTTTAGGGTCTCTGTGCCCGGGGTGGTTTTGCGCCACCTGTGGAGGCTGAGGTACTAGTCCTCTGACCGAGTTTCTAGGGAAGTTCCGTCAAGTTGCCTTTATTGGCCAACATTTGAGGCACCCTGTACACTGGGGCCTCCCTTCTCCGATACATTGCGGAGTCTCTTTGGGATTTTCATACGTCTCGCTGCAAGACGGTCCTGTCGGCCGTGTGCATTGCAGGCGAAGGGTCCTTGCATCCGGAGGTGTTTCCACCTTCTTTACCGGAGGTGGGGCACCGGAAGTGGACCTTGTGGCCTCTCGACTCACTCGCAAGGTGGCAAGATCGTGGTCAGGTCCAGGGACCCCTGGGCGGATGCGTTAGACGCGTTGGAAGCCCGTGGGGGCAGTATCGCCTGATATATGCTTACCCTCTGCTACTGTTGTTGCCTCGCCGGCTTCGCAGAGCATACTTCATCCTGCTTTACAGTCCTTGGCTTTAATGGCATGGCTGTTTAAAGCCAGGTGCTAAAGGACCGAGTTCTCTCGTATTCAGTCATCTCTTCTATGTTGTTGACACGGGAATCTTCCTCCAGAAAGATATCTCACCGTACCTGGAAGGCTTACATCGCTATGTGCGAGGAACTTGAGTGGCATCCTCGGATGTTTTCCGTTCCCAGGATTTTGCTGTTCTTACAGCGTGGTGTGACCCAAAAGCTGGCCTTGCATACCTTTTTTTTTTTTTGAGGGTCGGATTTCGGCCCGGACTGTCTTTTTCAACGACCGCTGCCGGGCCATTCCTTGATTAGCACCTTTTGGGCAGGGGGTTCGCCATGTGGTCCCCCCTGTCAAGCCTCCTCTCCCTACTTGGGATCTGATTTTGATGCATCTCGGTTCTCCAAGAACATCCCTTTGAGAATATCAGAGAGATTCCTCTCTTGACCTTGTCCCTGAAGTTGGCCTTATTGGCCATTGCTTCGGTTAGACGGGTGTCTGAGTTGGCAGCCTTGTCTGGCAAGTCGCCTTACTTGGTCCTCCATAAGGATATGTTGGTGTTGCACCCACGACCATCCTTCTTTTCTAAGGATGGTCTTGGCCTTTCACCTTAAGAAGGACATTGTTCTTCCGTCCTTGTGTCCTCACCCATCGCTTCCCTGAGAGTTTGCGCTTCATACATTAAGATGGGTACAAGCCTTACGAGTGTACCTGTCTGCTACTGTTTCCATTCGGAAATCTGTGTCTGGTCCAAAACAGGGCCGAGCGGTGTCGTCTGCCACCGTCTTTGGGTGGATCAGGCAGACCGTCATACAGGCCTATGCCCTTAAGGGGCGGGCGCCTCCCTTTCCGGTTGCGGCGCATTCCACCAAGGCAATTGGTGCTTCCCGGGCCTTCCGACATCAAGCGTCGGTTGCACAAGTGTGCAAGGCGACGACCTGGTCGTCCGTTCATACTTTTTCAAAGTTCTACAAGGTTGATGTGGCTGCATCTTCGGATGCTTCCTTCGGCCGCAAAGTGTTGCAGGCCGCTGTCCAATGTTGCAACTCCTCCGTTGAGGGGCTCTGCTGGTTTGGAGTGAAGTTTTGGTTGTTCCTTACTTTTTTTGCTCCCACCCTTTTCTTATACTGCTTTGGGACGTCCCACTTGTAATCAGTATGAGAGCTGCGTCGGTTCATGGACGATAAGAGAAAATAGGATTTTTGTACTCACCGTAAAATCCGTTTCTCTGACGTCCATGGACTGACGCAGCACCCACCCTTCCTTTTAAGTTTGTACTGCTTTGTTACGAACTGAGGCTGATTAGCTGCAGGTGGAAGGGTAATGTCCGGAGGGACCGCCCCCCTGGGCGGGGCTGTTCAGCTCTGGCTTGTTCTAGAATGTTTTAACCTCTAACATTCTGCCTAGGTCTTCTCCTGCGAGCAGGGACATATACCCACATGTAATCAGTATGAGAGCTGCGTCGGTCCATGGACGTCAGAGAAACGGATTTTACGGTGAGTACAAAAATCCTATTTTTTTTTATTTTTTTTAATAAACTTGAATATTTTTATACACACTTTTCTAGTAATCCTCTCCTTTTATTGGGGTTATATATGTGATCATAGCCCCTTCTTCCTCTTGTTTTTGTTTGAATCTAAATACCATGAAAAGAAAGCTTTCTTTGTGGGAAAATTATATAAATTTTGTTTGTGTACAGCATTGCATGACCACGCAATCGCCAGTAAAAGTAGCGCAGTGCCGACTAGCAAAAATGGCTTGGTCATAAAGGGGGTAAAATCTTCTGGAGCTGAAGTGGTTATGCAGTGTGTAAATGATTGCTTTCATTTTCTTATAGAAAATACTGTTTTTGCTTTTTTTTTTCGTATCTCATGGGCTTCAGAGGCAGCTGCATGCCATTGCTCAGTGCAAGATTACTGATGGTTGTGGTTGGAGATGAGCTGCATGCACATTGGCCCTTGTATACGCACGGCCACGGTGTGGGGAATGCCTTGCCCACCTATGATTGGCGTTGTACAGTGACAGCTTCTTGGTGGGATAGCTCAGGTGGATTTGGATTAAGATCTCAACACGCCTTAGCTCATCCCAAGTAGTAATGTAGACCAACTACACAATGAGCTTTGACATGGCCCTTAGGCCCCTTTCACACTGAGGTGTTGCAATAACGCACTAAAAATGATTAGCGTTATTACCGCGTTAGCGCTAAAAATAGCGCTAACGCCTATGCGTTTTTACCGCGTTTTTGCGGTAAAAAGGATTATTTGGTATCCCACAATCCTCCACTCTACTGCGTTCATGTGACCTTCCCACAGCTTCTGGGCGTTTTTACCACGGTACTTATTAATTTCAATGGGGATAGCCGTTTTTACAGTGCTATTTTATGCGCCCCAAAGATGCTCCAAAAAAGCTGTTTGCAGGATTTTTTCCAACACACAGCCAGCACAACACCTCAGTGTGTAAGCCCTCAGGGCTTTCACATTGAGAATGCTGGGGCAGGATTATTTCAGGCATTTTTACAGCGTTATTTTTAGCGCTAAAACGCCTGAAAAACGCCTCAGTGTGGAAAGGGGCCTTATAGTCTCCTGTGGAATCGCATGTGGCAGGGTGACAGTGCAAGAGGGCAGTCTAGAGACTGAGGCCTCGTACACACGGCCGAGTAAATCGGTCGTGTGTACGCGGCTATCGGGTTTCTCGTCGAGAAAACCGACAAGAAACCTCGACGAGAAAATAGAGAACCTGCTCTCTATTTTCTCGTCGAGATTCTCCTCGGCATGTTTCTCGACGAGAAAAGTGAGTGTGTGTACACTTACCTGTCCTCCCGGAAGCCCGCGCATGTTCGAAATGAATTCGACGCATGCGCGGTAGCTTCATAGGCATACGTAGGGTATACCAAGATGGCGGCGACGGCATCGAATGTGACGAGCGCATGCTCGTCGTAGTCGATGACGTCACCGCGTACGCTCCATTCAAAGAACCGCGGGTTCTTTGAAACGAGCGTGTGTACACTCGGCCGGGACAAGTTTCTTGTCCAAGAATCTCGTCGAAAAAAACGACATGTTTTTTTCAACGAGAATCTCGGCCGTGTGTACAAGGCCTGAGACTTAAAATTGTTACCCTAAACACAGAAATTTTTTAACAGTGGCAAGATTAAAAAAAATCTGCAGTTTTTTAAATATTAACATGTTATCTATTATTGGTGATTTGGTTTGGATCTACTTTTATGTTCAGTTTTTTTATCCTTTGAGTTTCTCCTAAACAGAATATTAAAGAGGTTTTGGTGTTGCCTCAGCTGTGTGCAGCAAACAGAGATTTTGTATTATTAGAACATAATGAGGAGCCTCTTTCTTTGTTCTAAGACCTGTACTAACACAATGTGTATTTTATTGGGCTAACGGTTATTGTGATTATTATGATTGATTATGAACTATTTATGGCTTGAGCGCTTCTTTTTTTTTTTTTTTCAACCTGGTGTCAGTTCATCAATTTTCACCAACGCAAAAATACAACCAATAAAACAGAAAATGTCTTTTGCTGGCATGGAGACAGATAGAACCCTGCTAGGCAGATGAATGAGCCTTTCGTCCTGGTGAGGGCCTTGATGCATGGGTTTCTGTTCTTTGTTCTGAAGTATATAGAATTTAAAATGTCCTCTTCTAAAGACTGGACAAAGATCCCAAGGAGCCAAAGTCACAAAACTCTGTTTTAAGGTGTGTACTGAAGTGTGATTGATGGACATAAAATGGGCAAGCAAAATGGCAGTATATTTGTTCTTTATTTATTTTTTCTTTGTAATGCACTCCATCATTGTCATGTTCAATTACTTTTACGAGCTTGCAGCAAATGTGTTTTTATGCTATGGACTGTAGGTCAGCCAATGCATTTTGTTTGACCTTCTGCATCACTGTACTGCCTTCACGATCCGAGCATATAATCTGCATCAACCAGGAATGTAATACTGGTGGATATTGGCATATTTTTGGATGTGTGAAGACAGTGCTGTGATAGGGATAAAGTGAGCAGGGTGACCTTACAGAAATACTTGTTCAGTGGGTTTATCAAAGACTGGGGAGTCAGCAAGTTTAAGAAGACAAAGGCACAGTTTTTATTGAAATAGAGCATTGGGTGAAAGAGGTAAGCATATCGTTTAGAGCTATTTTCACAGGAACTGTTGTGTGGCAGCCATTTTGTTCAGGTCAGTTTACATTTCAGAAGTTATACCAAAATGAGCATAAAAAGTACAGTGCCTGGAAATGTTCCACATTTTGTCATGTTACAACAAAAACATAAATTTATTTTATTGAGATTTTACGTGATAGACCAGTGATGGCAGACATTGGCACCCCAGATGTTTTGGAACTATATTTCCCATGATGCTAAACTACACTGCATAGTACATGAGCGTCATGGGAGATGTAGTTCCAAAACATCTGGGGTGCCAAGGTTCACCATCACTCACATAATTGGCACATAACTGTGAGGTGGAAGAAAAATTATATAAATAGTCCAATTTTTTTTATTTTTTTACAAATATCTGAAAAGTGTGGCATGCATTTTATCTTCAAACCCCCGAGTCAATACTTTGTAGAACCACCTTTCACTGCAATTACACTGCAGGTCTTTTGGGTTATGTCTCTACCAGCTTTGCACATCTAGAGCGTGACATTTTTTCTCATTTTTCTTTGCAAAATAGATCAAGCTCTCTTATGCCCTGTACACACGGTCGGTTTTTCCGATGAAAAAAGTCCGATGGACTTTTTCATCGGAAAAATCGATCGTGTGTGGGCCCCATCTGACTTTTTTCAGATGGGGGGGAAAAAAAAAACTATAGGAAATTCCGATCGTCTGTGTGGAACTCCAACCGAGAAAAAACCCACGCATGCTCAGAATCAAGTTGACGCATGCTCGGAAGCATTGAACTTAATTTTTCTCGGCTCGTCTGAGTGTTTTACGTCACAGCGTTTTGGACGGTCGGAATTTTGTCTGATGGTGTGTAGGCAAGACTGATGAAAGTCAGAATTCCGAAGAAAAATTCCATCGGATTTTATTCCATCGGAAGTCCGATCGTGTGCATTTTCTTTTTTTTTTTTTAACCAACAAAAATGTGCTTATTGAATCAAAGGTGGTACACAGCCATAAACATCAAAAACAATAATCAGCACTTCCATGTACATGACCAAGTGATGCATAACAGGGTTAAATTGGCAACTTCACAGTACCTTTTTTCCTCCACAATATTGCAACTATGAGCAGAGCTACACTCCCACATCTAGCCAAATAATCTGTCCGCGACCAGGTCTACCGGGGCAAGCCCCGGTGTATCTAGCCACGGTGCCCAGAGATTTTCATACTTCTGAACGCTCCCCCTGTGCTGGTAAATGAGTTTTTCCATACGTAACATATCCCCTATCTTGCATATCCATTCCCTCGAAGCTGGTGGTGTCTCAGATTTCCAGTACAACATAATCAGCCTCCTGGCTTGGAACATCACCCTTTGAACAGCCTCCCTGGTGTGCACTGCCATCACATGTTCCTCCACCACCCCCAAGAGGCATACCTTGGGATCTACCGGTAGGGATATCTTGAACACAGAATTGACCACGTTCACCACTTCATTCCAATATAGATGTAACTTGGGGCAACGCCACAGGAGGTGAATGAGGTCCCCATGGTCTCGCTTACATCTAGTACAGGTACCCTCTGTCTGCAACCCCATCAACTGTAGTCTGTGCGGCGTGTGGTACACCCTTAAAATGATATACAATTGAGTGAGCCGTTGGGCCACATTCAGAGAGCATATACCCACCCCCTGAAATATCTCCTCCCACTCATCCCCATCCATTTGACCCACATCTCTCTCCCATCGTTCCCTCACCCTCAGGGGGTACCGCCCCAGGAAGTATTGTAGAAGGGTATTGTAACTTTGAGAGATAAATCCCTTCGAGGTCACAGTATCCCTAATGAGGCCGAACACAGGGGTAGGAGACAAGTGCCATTCAGAAGATCCACTCTGTGCTCTAACCGCATGCTGAAGTTGCAGATACTGGAAGAACATTGAGGATGGCAGGCCAAACTCCGCCTGCAAATCCACAAATGTCCTAAGAGTGCCATTCTCAAAGACTTGTTTAACGTGTGATCCCGTGTGCTATCCATCTAGCCCCTCCCTGCAGCTTGGCCAGTTCCGTGTACGTCTCGTTATGCCAAAGAGGACTATATTCAGTGTACCCCTCGGCCTGTTGTATATATTTGCACTTGTTCCACACTTTTTGAATTAGATTGCAAGTAGGATACTTCTTATTTGGCTTGGCAAATGCCAGGTCCTCCAATGCCAGGGGAATGGGACCCGCATCTACTGTGCGGAGCATGAGTGTCTGGGAAGAGCCAGCCGGCTCGGTTCCAAAGCACCCCACCAGGTGCTGTAGTTGGGCTGCCAGGTAGTACAACCATGGATTGGGCAGTGCCAGCCCGCCATCTTCCTTAGGCCGCTGAAGATATTCCAATTTTATCCTCTGGGGTTTATTCTTCCATTATTAAGGCGCGAAAGATGGAATTAACCATTCTAAACGTTTTTAGAGGGACCACTACAGGGGCATTGTGAAGACAGAGTAATTGAGGCATAAGGATCATCTTCACCAGATTTACTTTGCCTGCCACTGACATGTGAAGGCCGTTCCATGTCCTAACCCTCTCTCTAAACCTCTGTAGCAGGGGCGAAATATTCAATCGGCCAAAATCCCTCGGGTTGGAAGTGATCTGGATCCCCAAGTATTTAAAGGAGGTAGTGACTGGGATAGGGCACGAGGGGGCCACTGTCTGTGTGGCGTCCCCGTCTAACAGTAATAGGGCAGACTTCGACCAGTTAATTTGTAGACCCGAGTAGACCCCAAATTTTGTAATGGTTGCCATGGCCTCCCGCAGGGACTCGTCAGTATCTCCCAGCATAAGCAGGGTGTCATCAGCATAAAGCATTATCTTCTCCTGCAGGAGACCATAGCAAAATCCTACAATGTGCTCATTAGCCCTTATTTCCATGGCCAGGGGTTCAATAGCCAGTGCAAAGAGCAGAGGGGACAACGGGCAGCCTTGCCTCGTCCCCCTCCTCAATGCAAAGTCCTGTGACAGAAAACCAAAGGCCCGAATGGCAGCCTCAGGTCTGCTGTACAGGAGGCGTACCCACGCTATATATGTATCACCGAATCCAAAGCGCCCCAACACCGCCCACAAGTATGTCCAATCAATACTGTCAAATGCCTTAGTGGCATCCAGGGACAGTAAAGCCCTGCTTCCCGGATTATCAACGTCTGATTGCATATTCAAAAATAACCGCCGTATGTTAATGGCCGTGGATTTATTTGGCATAAACCCTGCCTGATCATCCTGTATGAGGGAGGCTATAACCTTATTAAGTCGCATTGCTAATACTTTTGCAAGGATTTTAATATCGCATTGTAACAAGGAGATTGGCCTGTATGACCCCGGGTCAATCGGTTCCTTACCCGGTTTAAGGAGCAGTACAATATTGGCTTTTGCCATAGAAGGTGGAAGGACTCCCACCTCCAAGGCTGCATTAAACTCCTTTTAATAAACGTGGTAGCAGTACCTCCGCATGTTGCTTGTATACTTCCATGGGAATCCCATCCTCCCGCGGTGCCTTACAATTAGGGAACAGGCCCACTGCCACCTGCATTTCCTCCACTGTAAGAAGTGCATCTAAGTCCTCCCTCTGTCCCGCCGTAAGCTTAGGGAAGGTTAACCCCGTCAAGTACCGGTCCAGATCCGCCCGATCATAGGCAGCTCCGGGGCGGTACAACTCCTCATAGAACCCAGCCGACTCCTGCATGATAAGTTCCGGGGATCTGACCAGTGGCCCAGCTTTGGATTTAATAGCCCCTATAGTTGGAGACCTCTGTTGAGCGTTCGCTATTCTAGCCAGCATGCGCCCTGTTTTTTCCCCCTCTTCAAAAAAGGCCTGTTTGGAGAAAAAGCGTTTCTTCTCAGCAGATGAGGAGAGCACCCGCTCGTAAGCTGACTGAGCAACTTGCCACTCCTCCCTTGTCGAGTCAGAGGGGTCCAAGACAAAACGGTGTTCAAGATCCTTCACCCCATTCTCTAGTTCCACCACAAAATCAGAAGAAGCTCTTTTTACTTTAGTCATTTCAGTGGTCAAAATCCTTCTCAAAAATGCCTTAAAGGCCCCCCACTGCTGTATACAGGAACCCTCAGGGTCCTGAGCAGTGAAAAACCCACACATGCTCTCTTCTATAAATTCAGGGGATTTAAATAATTTCAGCCAGAATGCATTGAATTTCCACGGTGCTTTTGGGAGCGTCACCTGCTGAGAAACCACCAGGTGCACTATCAATGGGGAGTGATCCGACACACTTCGGGGCCTATATTCCATTATGGATACATATTGGAGCATGTGTGCGTTTCCCACCGCCAAGTCAATCCTAGACAGACTGCCGTGCGATTTGGAAAAACATGAATATTGTCTTACCCCCGGGTGATGATGTCGCCAAACATCCACCCAGCCCACCTCTTGCAACAACCGCGCCAGGGGGGTACCCCTGGAGAGGGCAGAGGCTCCTACGGCCGGGTGTCTATCCAGCGAGAGGTCTAAACAACAATTAAAGTCCCCGATCACCAGCAGCGGTACCTCCGGCCTACCATCCACATAGGATATCAAAGCCCTCAGCACCACCGCCGTGAAAGGGGGGGGGACATATACTCCAGCAATTACACATGTTAAGGCACCCAATCTGCAATGCAGAAACACAAATCGACCCTCGGGATCAATTAAACTGTCCATCTCTTGGTAGTCCAAGGAGCCATGAATCAAGACACTCACCCCTCTAGAGTACGAGGTGTGAGTAGAGTGATAGGCTTTATTCACCCAATTATATTGTATACACCCCACTGTCTCCTGCGTCAAATGTGTCTCTTGAAAACAGAAAATCCCAGGTTGAAACTTTTTAAGGCACATGCGTACCATAGTTCTCTTGAGGGGGGAATGCAAACCCTGCACGTTCCATGATACTATAGGAACCCCAGCCATTTGACAAAGTTAAACATAGGAACTGGCATGTAAAACATCACCGGGCCCGGAGGCCTGGTATTTCTGGAACCAATGATCCGGTCATGAGTGAGTGTATATGGTTCTGCTGTAGTGCCCACCTGAGAAGCATTACTGTTATACCGTGCAACAAAGAAGTGAAAGTAAAAAAGGAAAATTGAGGAAGCAACAGGCATTCCTCACCGGTAACATAGAACCATTTCCTGCCAACAGGGCAGGGCAACCATATACCCCCGGAAACGCACTCAGGGGGTCTCTCAAATACACAATTTGTAAATCCACGCTGACGATTTCTGAAGCTCTTGTCTTGATATGATGCAGGATACTGTCCCTCAGCCAGGGTCCATCCAGATAAGATCAGCACAAGTTCTCCACAGTACATCAAAGCGCCTCAGGAATTATGAGAAGATCCAGTAACTCTTGCGGGACATTCCACCTCCATCAATCCTCCCCACCATTCTGGTCATGCTGCCTCAGGGCTTGCTCATTACGGTCCAGCCAGTTGACTGCATCCTCGTTTAATAGACCCTATGGGTCGATATGTTTACATTAAGGGACTCCTGGGGAATAGACAGATGACATTAGCAACAATTTATGCTCCCAATGAAAATCAGGCATCTTTTTTGGATGAAATAACGAGGAAACTCGTAGATTTTATGGAGGGGCAGTTGATACTCGGAGGGGATTTTAATATACCTCTGGTACCATCAATAGACACCTCCTACAGGCAAATCATCTATTTCGCCGAAACAATCCAAACGGATTGCAAAATTGCTACATAAAAACCAGCTAATTGACGTTTGGCGACTACAACATCCTGGGGAAAGGGATTATTCATTCTATTCCCCCCCACACAAAACTTATTCCAGAATTGATTATTTTATGGTCCCTCATACTTATCTACATGCGGTTAGAGCTACACACATAGGCAATATTACATGGTCAGACCATGCACCTGTGTTCATGACGTATGACCTAATGGGAACACAATCACTCACACATCGCTTTTGGCGATTGAATGAAAGCCTTTTACAGAGTCCAGAAGTTCTGGAAGAAGTAACTAGAGAGCTGACAATATATTTCCAGATGAATGACCTAGCAGATTGCGACCCAGGAGTCCTATGGGAGGCACATAAACCAGTTCTTAGAGGGATTCTGATTAAACATGGTGCTCGAATCAAACGGGAGCGAATGAAACACTTTACCGAACTACTTAGTAAATTAGCGAAGGCGGAATCTAGGCATAAACATGCCCCTAATCAGACTCAAGAAATAGAACTCACAGGACTTAGGAAACAAATTAGATTTGCTTCATTATAAAGCAAAAGCAGCATTACAGTTCTGCCGCAAGGCGAACTATGAACTAGGAGATAAATGTGGAAAAGTACTAGCAAGAAGGGTCAAAGAACATAAACTATCAACATACATACCTCAAGTCGTCAATAGCGTCGGTCAAAAGATAACTTTACCAAAACATATTACCCAGGAATTTAAAGAGTACTATGGATATTTATATGACTTATCATTACCTATACAATCTAGAACAGTCATAGATGAATATATTCAGGCGTCCCAAATGCCCTCTTTGACTAATGGAGTACGGGAAGAACTAGATGCCCCCATATCTTTAGGGGAATTTCAACAAGCATTAAATTCTATGAAATTAGGGAAAGCCCCGGGGCCGGATGGGTTTACGGTACAATATTACAGAACGTTATCAACAATATTAGGCCCGCGTTTGATAAATTTATTCAATGCGATAGATTCCGGATTTTCATTCACTAGGGACACTCTGGAAGCCCACATTGCCTTAATACACAAAGAGGGGAAAGACCCTACTGCATGTGGCAGTTACCGGCCTATCTCACTATTAAATGTAGACATCAAAATATATACTAAAATCTTAGCTACCCGTCTGGCGAACCACCTACAAAAATTGATCCATTTGGATCAAGTTGGATTTATTCCCACACGGGAAGCAAGAGATAGCACATCTAAAGTGTTAAATTTACTCTATGTAATTCAATCTACAAATACCCCTTGTGTATTGTTAAACACTGATGCGGAGAAGGCATTTGACCGGGTAAATTGGTCATTTTATGTTCTCCGTACTTAGACATATTGGGTTAGGAGAAGTGATGATAGGCCGGATAGCAAGAATATATTCAAATCCGACTGCACAAGTGAAAGCAAACGGTGTGCTCTCAGGGTCGTTTCCAATTAAGAACGGTACCAGACAGGGATGCCCCTTATCCCTTCTTTTATATGCCTTAACTTTAGAACCGTTCATATCTACGATAAGATTTGACTCTGATATACAAGGAGTGATGGTAGGTAATAAACAATATAAGGTCTCGGCTTATGCCGATGACCTGCTATTCTCTTTAACAAACCCAATAGTTTCACTACCAAACCTCCTTAAACAATTTGAGTTATATGGAGCTCTATCCAATTTAAAAATAAATTTATCGAAGTCAGAGGCAATGGGGGTTGGGATACCTATACGAAACCTGGAACCAACTGCGAGGTGGTTTCCACTTTAAGTGGACCACATCGGCATTAAATTATCTAGGCACGTATATCGCAACAAGTATAATTCGTACCTATGAACTAAATTTCCCCCCTCTGCTTACAAAATCTAGGTTATTATTGGAAAAATGGCATATAAATTTTCACTCGTGGTTCGTTAGATGTAACCTAATAAAAATGTGTATATTACCCAAATTCCTATACCTATTTCAAGCCCTACCGATACGGATACCACTATCTTATTTTAAACAAGTACAAGCAATGTTTACACGATTCGTATGGGCCCATACGTTTATCTCGTAGCTTATTAACAAAACCAAAGCAATATGGGGGCTTAGCATTGTCAGACGTTCGACGATATTATCAGACAGTACACCTTAGCAGAGTAATAGACTGGCAACGCAATAATGACCTGAAGCTGTGGATGCAAATAGAACAGCATCAATCCCCCATACCATTAGAGAGAGCATTATGGTGTTGGGAACATGTACCATCAGAGTTGAAATCACACCCCCTGATAGGGAACACCTTGAAACAAGGCTCACAAGCTATTCTACATGCGGGCCAAGCGACCGAAACATCCCCTTTGACCCCGATTATTGGGAATCCTAAATTTCTACCAGGTCTTTCAATGACACAATTTTCGACGTTTCGAGAGACTGAGCAAATGAGCGCATCACAATTTGTGAGAGGAAATAGGTGGGCTACCATGGAGGAGCTGACAAACTCCATGGGTCCATATAGACTCACATTTTGGAATGCAGCTCAGCTATACCACTTTCTGCAGACCATACCAGATCCGCAGGCATATACTAGGCAACTAACCAAATTTGAGGAGCTTTGCTCTGGAACAGAATCACTACCTCATATTCTTTCTAAGACATACGCGTTACTTAATTCCCCACGAGAACAGCCAGAGTTAACATGTATATTAAAATGGGGTGAAGATTTACATTGTACATTTACTGCAATACAAGTTCAATCTATGATTGGTCTCTTTTATAAATCTTCAATTTGTACTAAGGTACAAGAGACCAACTATAAAATATTAACGAGGTGGTATATTGTTGGAGATGTGGCAAAGACAGAGGAACGATGTTACACATATTCTGGATGTGTCCTAAGTTAACGGCCTTTTGGACAATGGTCCGTACTATATCTCAGAAGTTCAGTGATTTTCAGATTCCAAACGATCCGGCGTTATTTCTATTACATGTCTCTACCATATCAATCAAAAATTACAAAAAGTCTATTCTGTGTCATCTACTAAATGCAGCTAAATCTTGCATTCCTCTATTATGGAAACAAAAGACCCCCCCGACCATAGCTTTATGGCTGAGGAAGGTAGAAGACATTAGAAGAATGGAAGATCTGATTTTGACAGCATCTGATAGACAGGAGGTGTATAGAGAGACCTGGACATCTTGGAATCTGTTTATCCAATCAGAGGAGGGGATATCCCTTCTGGGGACATGAAATAGCTACAGGAATTTGGGCTATGGGAAGTGGCAGATGTGTGGTTCAATAGTAGCATATTTATTCAGGTGACATCTTTGTTTATATATTTTTTTTTTTCGTTCTGTTTTTGGTTTACTTTAATTTGATTTTGTTTTAACCTAAAGTAGAGGGAATGAGGAGGGGAATTATATTATATAAGGTGGTATGAAGAAGGAGATAAAAGTTAGTGCGATAAGAGGATATTCTTGTATTAAATTTAGTATATGTTATATCTGTAATCTAATTAATGTTATGTGTATAAGTGAATCAACTTAGAGAGTTAATAACCACCTATTGATAAATTATGTAATGTTATGTTAACCCTGTTCATTTCTGGAAAAAAACTAATAAAATTCATATTTGGGAAAAAAAAAAAAAAAAATAATTTCTCTTGTCATCCATGGACTGACACAGCGTGTCTTATACACCTTTACACGTGGGTTATGTCCCTGCTTGCAGGAGAAGACCTAGGCAGAATGTGAGATGTTATACATACATTCTAAACAGCCAGAGCTGAACAGCCCCGCCCAGGGGGGCGGTCCCTCCGGCATAACCCTCCCACTGCAGTCAGCAGACCTCAGTTTTTTTCTGCCTAGCAGAAGGAGAAGACGTGGCTCTCTCAGGAGCCAGTCTCCTGACCTATTTTTTATTCCTTTTGGAATTTTTTCCTATTTTTTTTTCTTTTGAGATCTTCTATCAACTGTCGGCTGGGCAACAGGTTGGGTACAAGATATCCTCGTAGTCTTCCCTGTCCGACCATCGAGCGTGCTGATCCTCGCCTTGTGTGCGTGAGACTCAGTTCACGACATGCCCCATGACTCCAGGGGTGGCCGGTGGGCTTCCAGCTCCGCGGTCCTCTCAAGATTGAACAGTCCGGCTGTATCTTTCGCGGTGGACCGGGCCGACAGCTACTCAGTACCGCACTGTGATAGTTCTGTCAGAAACACACCAGTGGGTCCCTCAGGGGACGGGTAAGTAGTCTCTCCTGGCTGCAGGTGAGTACATGCTGTGTGTTTCTTGTGTGGGGGATTTCCCTGTCTCCCCCTGTGTTTTTTAATGTCACTCTCTGTGCACTTCGCTGGCGCTGTACTGTGTGGGGTGCCTGGGGGCCATACTGTCCTGGGGGGGGGCTCATGCTGCTCTGCATTTCGCTGGGGCTGTTTATTTGAGAGTGAGGGGCCTGGGCGCCGTTCGGCGCCATGTTTGGTGACTGTGCTGTTTTTTACATTGGCGGCCATCTTGCCGTGGTCCGCCAGAGCACATTGCGGCGGCCATTTTCTTGTAGCCGCAACTTCTTCTAGCTCTAGTTTGGCCTCTAGCGCCGCTCAGGAACGGCACGAATCTCCTCAGTCTCTCTCCTCTCAGCTCACTCGCGCTGCGCGGCGCGGAGAGACAGGGCAGCGGAACCGAGCGGTCCTGGTCAGGTTGGTGGGTCCCCTGGGCATTCCCCTACTTCAGTCAGCACAGCCTGTGGGTGATCTCAGAGAGGGACATTATGGAGTCAGAGTCACCAGCTTCCCCTCACATGCCAGAGGCAGCAGCCAGTGCTCCAGCACCTGCGGTCCCTATGGACCAGTTGTCGGCAGTCCTGGAATCATTTCTGACCAGGATGGAAGCGGTGTGTGAGCACAAGGGAGCAAAAAAGCGCCCTCTCCCCACTTTATCTCCACAAGGGGAGTGCTCTGATTCAGATATGGGCCTAGCTATTGCTGCTCAGGACCCTAGCTCTGAATATTTGGATGGTTTTGAACAGGACATTCCTTGTGAGGAAAACTCCAGTTCTGAGTCAGTAAATGACAGGGCGCTTGTTAGTGAACTCATTGATGCTGTGAGGGACACTCTCAAGCTAAATGCTGCGACTGCAGAACCTCAGGCGGATACAGTCTCCTTTGGTTCTTTTAAGACCAAGCCTTCTAAAAAGGTTTTTCCATATGTACCTTTCTTTGACCAGCTCATTGACCAGGTCTGGGAAAAGCTGCAGAAGACTTTCATGGTCCCGCGGCGTTTGTCTATTAGATACCCCTTTTGAAGACGCCTTGCTTAAAAAGTGGGCTTCTCCCCCGGTGGTCGACCCTCCAGTCACCCGTTTAAACAAGGCCACCACTCTCCCGATGGAGGGGACTCCTGCGTTTAAGGACCCCACTGACAGGAGGTCAGAAGTGGTGAGTAGAGCCATGTTCGCCTTGTTGGGATCCGCCCTACGGCCAGTAGTAGCGGCGACCCTTGTGTCTCAGACACTCACGGAATGGGCAAAAATTTTGCACCAACCTGTGCAGGAGTATAACCTTCCTCCAGACACACTATTGCTCTGGCCCACCAGATGGTGCAGGGTCCGATATATGTGTGCGACGCCACGTTGGACGCGGCCCCTTTAATATCCAGGGCCTCTGTCTCGGCGGTGGTATTGCGTCGTCTCATCTGGTTGAAATGCTGGTCTGCTGACCTAGCCTCTAAGAAGCTCCTGACGGATCTACCTTTTAAGGGTGGTAGACTTTTTGGTGCTGCTCTGGATGACATCATCAAGGATGTTACGGGAGGTAAAAGCACTCTCCTTCCTCAAACTATCAAGGGTAAGGAGGCCCGACGTAAACCGGGTCCTTCCTTTCCAGCAAAAAAGGTTTTTTTTTCGTCCGTCACAGTCCACGGGTAAGCCATCCCAGACTGACAACAGTGCGGCTGGCGGGCAAAAGTGCCCCTGGGTGCGTAAGCCGAACAAGCCGGCTCCCAAGCCCGCCTCCGCGTGAAGTCTTGCCCCCGCCCGTCTCTGGGGTGGGGGGGACGACTTCGCAGGTTCACGGATCGGTGGACCTCCCGGATCTCCGACCGGTAGGTGTGCGAGGTGGTCACCTCAGGATACAGAATAGAGTTCCGCTCCTGGCCCCAGACAGATTCTTTCCCTCAAATCTCCCTCTCCTTCCTGCCCGTCGGGCAGCCCTCTGGGGGCTGTACAGGATTTGATCGGGTCCGGAGTAATTGTGCCGGTTCCGTCCCAGGAGAGGTTTCAGGGGTTCTACTCGAATCTGTTTGTTGTTCCAAAAAAGGACGGGGTTCGGCCAATTATGGACCTCAAGGCCCTGAATGCCTTCGTGAAGGTGCAAAAATTCCGCATGGAATCCATTCGCACGGTGATCGCTACACTCCATCAAGGGGATTTTCTGGCATCCTTGGACATCAAGGACGCCTACTTGCATGTTCCGATCTGCGCAAGCCACCAGAAGTTTCTGCGCTTTGCGGTCGGCGAAGTCCACTATCAATTTGTGGCTCTTCCCTTCGGCCTAGCCTCGGCACCGAGGGTGTTCACCAAGGTGCTTGCTCCGGTCCTAGCTTTGCTGAGATAGCGAGGCATTGCTATCGTGGGCTATCTGGACGATTTTCTTCTAAGAGCAGACAGTGGCTCAGAATTGGAAGAAAGTGTGACTATCGTCAGTCAGACCCTCAGGGAGTTTGGGTGGCTCCTGAACGTTCAGAAGTCGGTTCTAGTCCCGACTCAGCGTCTGGAGTATCTAGGTCTGATTCTGGACTCCTTGGAGGCAAGAGTCTTCCTACCTCCAGACAAACTACTGACACTTCAGTCTGCAGTACGGGTGCTGACGTCCCGAAAATGGTCGTCAATCCGCTTTTGCATGAGAGTCCTGGGACTCATGGTGGCCTCCTTCGAGGCCGTTCCTTATGCCCAAGCGCACACCAGGGCTTTACAGAAAGAGATCTTGTCCACTTGGGACAAATCCCCGTTGTCCTTGGATCTTCAGATCCAGGTGAGTCACCTGGTCAGGGCGTCCCTGACGTGGTGGTTGAGGTCCCCGGCTCTTCGGTCCGGGAAGTCGTTCCTCCCCATCCAATGGACGGTGATCACGACGGACGCCAGCCTGACGGGCTGGGGGGGGAGTCTGGGGAGTCCTGTCGGCCCAAGGACTTTGGACTCCGGACGAAGCCCTCTTACAGATCAATGTGCTGGAGATACGGGCAATCAGACTGTGCCTCTCCTCATGGTCGGAGAAACTACAGGGTCACTCCATCAGGATCCAATCGGACAACGCCACAGCAGTGGCGTATGTCAACCATCAAGGGGGGACTCGGAGCTCAGCTGCGGCTTCCGAGGTCGCCCGCATCCTGAGGTGGGCCGAAAGAAGCGTGCCGGCTCTGTCGGCCGTCTACATTCCGGGCATAGACAATTGGCAGGCGGACTATCTAAGTCGCCAGACGCTAGACCAGGGAGAGTGGTCCTTGCACCCGGAGGTCTTTCAACTCCTTTGCAGACGGTGGGGCACGCCGGATGTGGACCTGATAGTCTCTCGACTCAATCGCAAGGTGTCGAGGTTTGTGGCCAGATCCAGGGTTCCCTGGGCGGATGCGTTGGTGGCCCCATGGGGTCAGTATCACCTGATATACGTTTATCCTCCGCTGCAGTTGCTCCCTCACCTGCTCCGCAGGGTAGCGACCGAGGGAATTCCGGTGATCCTCGTTGCTCCGGATTGGCCTCGGCGTCACTGGTACGCCGATCTGGTACGTCTCGTCGCAGACGTTCCCTGGCGGTTACCAATACGGGGGGACCTTCTGTCTCAAGGTCCTATATTTCATCCTGCTTTACAGTCTCTGGCTTTAACGGCATGGTTATTGAAAGCCAGGTGCTGAGAGACCGAGGTCTCTCGGATTCGGTCATTTCGACCATGTTAAGGGCACGGAAGTCTTCCTCCAGAAAGATCTATCACCGTACTTGGAGAGCTTACATCGCCATGTGCGAAGAGCTGGACTGGCGCCCACGAACGTATTCCGTTCCCAGAATCCTGCATTTTCTGCAGCGTGGCGTGACCCAAAAGCTCGCTTTGAGTACCATTAAGGGTCAGATTTCGGCCTTGGCCATCTTCTTTCAGCGACCGCTGGCGGGTCATCCCTTGGTTAGCACCTTTGTGCAGGGGGTTCGCCATGTGCTCCCCCCTGTCAAGCCTCCTCTCCCCCCGTGGGATCTGAATTTGGTGCTCTCGGTTCTCCAGGAACCTCCCTTTGAGAATATTAGAGATATTCCCCTCTTGACTTTGTCTCAGAAGGTGGCCTTCTTGGTGGCCATTACTTCCATTAGACGAGTGTCTGAGTTGGCGGCCTTGTCCTGCAAGTCGCCCTTTTTGGTCATCCATAAGGATAAGGCGGTGTTACGTCCGCGACCTTCTTTTCTGCCAAAGGTGGTCTCGGCCTTCCACTTAAATGAGGACATTGTCCTCCCGTCCTTGTGTCCTCACCCATCGCATCTCAGAGAGTTTGCGCTTCACACTTTGGATGTGGTACGAGCCTTGCGGGTGTACCTGTCTGCTACTGCCTCTATTCGGAAGTCTGATTCACTATTTGTGGCTGTCTCTGGTCCAAAACAGGGCCAAACGGTTTCGTCTGCCACCATTTCTAGGTGGATCAGACAAACCGTCATTCAAGCTTATGCTCTCAAGGGGCGGGCGCCTCCCTTTCCGGTTACGGCACATTCCACCAGGGCAATTGGTGCTTCCTGGGCGTTCCGACATCAAGCGTCGGTTGCACAAGTGTGCAAGGCGGCGACCTGGTCGTCTGTTCATACCTTTTCTAAGTTTTATAAGGTTGATGTGGCTGCATATTCGGATGCTTCCTTCGGCCGCAAGGTGTTGCAGGCCGCTGTTTGATGTTGCAACTCCTCCGTTGAGGAGCTCTGCCTTGTTTGGAGTGAAGTTTTTGGTTTTCCATTTATACTGCTCCCATCCCTCTTGACACTGCTTTGGGACATCCCACGTGTAAAGGTGTATAAGACACGCTGTGTCAGTCCATGGATGACAAGAGAAAATAGGATTTTTGTACTCACCGTAAAATCCGTTTCTCTGGAATCCATGGACTGACACAGCACCCACCCTTCTTTTCGAGTTTGTACTGCTTTGTTACGAACTGAGGTCTGCTGACTGCAGTGGGAGGGTTATGCCGGAGGGACCGCCCCCCTGGGCGGGGCTGTTCAGCTCTGGCTGTTTAGAATGTATGTATAACATCTCACATTCTGCCTAGGTCTTCTCCTGCAAGCAGGGACATAACCCACGTGTAAAGGTGTATAAGACACGCTGTGTCAGTCCATGGATGCCAGAGAAACGGATTTTACGGTGAGTACAAAAATCCTATTTTTGCCCGGCGTCTTTGCACCTCAGCCGAGAAGTCAGGATAAAAGGACACTCTGGCTTCATTATATTGTATGTTTGCCTTTTCCCGGGCAAGCCGGAGCACTGTTTCTCTGTCCCTATAATGTAGTAATCTTGCTAGTATCGGCCTAGGGGGCCCCCCAGGTTGGGATGGGCGAGATGGCACCCTATGGGCGCGCTCCACCGCAAACATAGGAGAGAAAGCATTCTTTCCAAAGATGTCCAGCAACCAGCCTTCCACATAAGCTGTGGGGTCCCTGCCTTCCACCTTCTCAGGGAGACCCACAATGCGAACATTATTCCTCCTTAGGCGGTTCTCAAAATCTTCTGCTCTGTCAATAGCCTCCATTGCAAGTCTATAGGCAGCTTTGGCATCTCTCTCAATGGGGGGTAACTGATCCTCAATTTCACTCACCCTACTTTCCACAGCAGTAGTGTGTTCCCGCATTTTTTGCATATCCTGCCGCAGCAGCGACAGTTCCTCTCTCATGGTGGCTACCGAGGCATTGCCAATGTTAACAGCCCTGAGGATATCTGCCAGCGTAGGCTGAGCAATCCCTGAAGTGTCCTGTTCACCAACCCTAGGTGCCTCAGAATCAGAGGGATCAGTCTCATCATTCTCACACTGTGCAGCCAAGATGGCCGCCCCAGCCTGCGTGTCATGTAAAGCAGGCTCCATGAGCTGTGAGTGTTCAGCCTCCTCTGCCCCCATCAGCCCATTCATTTTCTGGGTGTAATACACCATGTCTTTAGGTGCATCCTTACCCTGAGCCTTGGGCTGCCTCTGTCCTTTAGGTCCCATCTCCTTCCCCCTGTCAGCTCCTCGTGGGGTCCCCCTCACTGCGGACGCGGCGGTGTCATCTTGGAAATCAGGACCCATGTCAGAAAGTGTTTTCCGGGTCATTCCTCTGGTGCAGAGGGCTGGCGGAGGTTCCCCTGTTATCCCGGGATCAGCAGCTTGCAGCATATATCCGCAGAATGTCGGTAATGTGGCTGAGGGAGGATCAATACCGGATCAAGCTCAGGAGCTGTGAGAGCTGTGTCCTCTCACATGCCGGTCCAGGCCACGCCCCCGTGTGTATTTTCAAGTCTTGCCACAGATACTCAATTGGATTTAGGTCTAGACTGTAACTGGGCCATTCTAACACATAAATATGCTTTGATCTAAACCATTCCATTGTAGCTCTGGCTGTATGTTTAGGGTCATTGTCCTGTTAGAAGGTGAACCTCTGCCCCAGTCCCAAATCTTTTGCAGACTCTAAAAGGATTTCTTCTAAGATTGGTTATAAAAGAAAAATTTGCGCTAGGTGCAAATTATTAAAGTGCAATAAATGAATAAATCCCTAAAGGAAAACCTGCTGCTAAACACCAAAAAAAACCTGATATAAGGTACAACAATATAAATATACAAAAAGGTGTAGCGCTGGATGAGCAAAACTGTGTATGGCTATACAGTGAAAAAAATATATAATATAAGAAAAAGTATCAAAAACATGAGTGAATACTACAAATAAACAATTTAAAGTTCATGTGTGTCAGTGAAAAATATATGAAATCTTCTCCTCTATTTAAAGATGATAAGAGTTCTACAGAGTGCAGGTATCCGATAAAAATCATAGGCAAAATGCTCCAACACTTAGTAAAGATCCCGCCACCAAGGTGAAGAATGAAGGCTTACCAGACAGCCTGCGACCGCCCTTCTCAGGGGGGTCAAAACAGGCTCAGTAGAGTGATGTTTTACTCCATGAAAGGCAGGATGATTCTGCAGGAACGCTTCATCCACAATGGGAGAGTCTCCAGAGACGTTGATTGAACACCTGGCCAGAACTGGGAGTAGACACACTCTTTGCAGATCAGAGTGGATGTTCCTCAGTAAGTAGGATAAAATCCAAAAGAGAAAGAAAAACTTTCCATAGTGTAGCGTTCATCCATGAAAAAGGTGTTTATTTTCACAAAGTATGCGATACAGAACTTCAAAGTAACAAGTCCTGAGATATTAAAATGCTGGTTAAAAAACTCCTTGCAAGGAATAAAAAGCTCCGTATTCTGTCAATCAAACGACCGTTTGCGCGTGCGCAATGCATGCACGTGTCACCCTACGTCGTTTCGTCAAATCTGACATCAGGGGCACGCCCACGCAAGAGCGCACACGCTATTTATAGCCAAAGGGCCCGCAAAGGGTTCTCTCATTGGTTAGGCCTCAGATTGACAGACGGAGCAGATAGAGTGGACCTGTGCATTGAATTCTCAATGCAGAGGTCTATACATAGATAACAATCACATCCTGACACCCGGTGGAACCTCCGGATATTGCACCTATTTGAATCTATTCCACACAACGCCATCTTGTGGGTCATGATGTAACTGTTTACAAAAAGAGGGATTTGT
The DNA here is from genome assembly GCA_029206835.1 of Rana muscosa. NCBI lineage: Eukaryota > Metazoa > Chordata > Amphibia > Anura > Ranidae > Rana > Rana muscosa. Next base: position 1,134,932,840 of record CM055116.1, on the reverse strand, counting down.
AAAGTCCCAATTATAACAGATTAATATACATTATATATATACATATATATACACACACACACATACATATACATACACATATACATACATATATATACATATATACACATATATATACACAAAATCAATAAAAAACTCTCTATTACATATACTAATTGTTCAAAATTCAGAAATGTTATCCATAAACTAAAGCCCAGATCGAAAATACACAAATGGTAAGAAAGTGAAAAATGGATAAAGATTATTGGAAGGGACATCAAAATAATAAATCACCCATTATTAATGAAGCAATTTATGTCCCATTCCACATTAAGGCCTCCCGGTGTGTGACAGCCTAATTTATGTATCCAGCTGGTTTCAGATCTGGATATGCTTCTTCTACCATTTCCACCTCTCCAATGGGGCACATATTTTTCCAGACCAATAAAGATAGTACCTTTTGGGTTTCTATTGTGTACAAGATCATAATGTTTTGACACATTATGTTTGTCAAAACCATTTTTTATGTTGGTAATGTGCTCCCCCAATCTTATACTGAGTTTCCTAATAGTCCGTCCGACATATTCCAACCCGCATGGGCACCGCAAGAGGTACACCACGCATTTAGTAGTGCAGGTTATAAGGGACCTAATGAGATATGTCACTCCTGTTCCAGATGAAGTGAAATCAGTAATTCTTCTACCCTGGAGAGCATTGGCCCTACAAACTTTACATCTCCTACAGGGATAGAATCCCTTCAGATCCCCAAAAAAAGTCAGACGACTTTCTCCAGATTAGGGGTGTGGCCATGGGGGCCAAGTTTGCCCCCAGTATGGCCAACCTCTTTATGGCAAAGTGGGAAGAGGACGTGGTACTTTGTGATAGGTCACCTAATCTTATTTTTTGGAAAAGATTTATTGATGACATCCTTTTTGTCTGGGATGGTGACACTGAATCAGTCAATTCCTATCTGTCTTTCTTAAATAGTAATGACAGGGGAATTATTCTTAGTTATGAGATTAGTCCCATTCAGATTCATTTTCTGGATCTCAATATTTCAATAGAGGACAATAGGATTGTCACGTCCACCTTTTTTAAACCGACGGACAGGAACGATTATATACCACTGGACTCTTGTCATCATAGTTCCTGGCTGTCGGCGGTTCCAAAGGGTCAGTTTTTGCGCTTAAAGCGCAACTGTACCGATTTGGAGCAATATCATAAGGAGGCACAAATCCTTAGATCTAGATTCATAGTCAAAGGTTATGATATTGCTAAACTGGATTCTGTCATTTCTGAGGTTGGTCTCAGAGATAGACAGACTCTTCTGTGTGACAGACCCCCAGAGGTGGAAAACAGGGAGGATTTTGGCCTAGCCTTTCTGACCACATATTCAAGCCAACACTGGGCCATTAAAAGAATCATTAAAAAACATTGGTCGGTGTTAAAGAATGACCGAGTGTTGGGGCCTCTGTTGTCCAACAGCCCAAGAGTGCTCTTCAGGGGTGCTTCCAACCTCAGACATTCAATAGCACCAAACGTACCTGATCCCCCAACTCGTCTGACTTTTTTTGGGTATCTGAAGGGATTCTATCCCTGTAGGAGATGTAAAGTTTGTAGGGTCAATGCTCTCCAGGGTAGAAGAATTACTGATTTCACTTCATCTGGAACAGGAGTGACATATCCCATTAGGTCCCTTATAACCTGCACTACTAAATGCGTGGTGTACCTCTTGCGGTGCCCATGCGGGTTGGAATATGTCGGACGGACTATTAGGAAACTCAGTATAAGATTGGGGGAGCACATTACCAACATAAAAAATGGTTTTGACAAACATAATGTGTCAAAACATTATGATCTTGTACACAATAGAAACCCAAAAGGTACTATCTTTATTGGTCTGGAAAAATATGTGCCCCATTGGAGAGGTGGAAATGGTAGAAGAAGCATATCCAGATCTGAAACCAGCTGGATACATAAATTAGGCTGTCACACACCGGGAGGCCTTAATGTGGAATGGGACATAAATTGCTTCATTAATAATGGGTGATTTATTATTTTGATGTCCCTTCCAATAATCTTTATCCATTTTTCACTTTCTTACCATTTGTGTATTTTCGATCTGGGCTTTAGTTTATGGATAACATTTCTGAATTTTGAACAATTAGTATATGTAATAGAGAGTTTTTTATTGATTTTGTGTATATATATGTGTGTATATATGTATATATATGTATGTATATGTGTATGTATATGTATGTGTGTGTGTGTATATATATATATGTATATGTGTGTATATATAATGTATATTAATCTGTTATAATTGGGACTTTACAAATCCCTCTTTTTGTAAACAGTTACATCATGACCCACAAGATGGCGTTGTGTGGAATAGATTCAAATAGGTGCAATATCCGGAGGTTCCACCGGGTGTCAGGATGTGATTGTTATCTATGTATAGACCTCTGCATTGAGAATTCAATGCACAGGTCCACTCTATCTGCTCCGTCTGTCAATCTGAGGCCTAACCAATGAGAGAACCCTTTGCGGGCCCTTTGGCTATAAATAGCGTGTGCGCTCTTGCGTGGGCGTGCCCCTGATGATGTCAGATTTGACGAAACGACGTAGGGTGACACGTGCATGCATTGCGCACGCGCAAACGGTCGTTTGATTGACAGAATATGGAGCTTTTTATTCCTTGCAAGGAGTTTTTTAACCAGCATTTTAATATCTCAGGACTTGTTACTTTGAAGTTCTGTATCGCATACTTTCTGAAAATAAACACCTTTTTCATGGATGAACGCTACACTATGGAAAGTTTTTCTTTCTCTTTTGGATTTTATCCTACTTACTGAGGAACATCCACTCTGATCTGCAAAGAGTGTGTCTACTCCCAGTTCTGGCCAGGTGTTCAATCAACGTCTCTGGAGACTCTCCCATTGTGGATGAAGCGTTCCTGCAGAATCATCCTGCCTTCCATGGAGTAAAACATCACTCTACTGAGCCTGTTTTGACCCCCCTGAGAAGAGCGGTCGCAGGCTGTCTGGTAAGCCTTCATTCTTCACCTTGGTGGCGGGATCTTTACTAAGTGTTGGAGCATTTTGCCTATGATTTTTATCGGATACCTGCACTCTGTAGAACTCTTATCTTTAAATAGAGGAGAAGATTTCATATATTTTTCACTGACACACATGAACTTTAAATTGTTTATTTGTAGTATTCACTCATGTTTTTGATACTTTTTCTTATATTATATATTTTTTTCACTGTATAGCCATACACAGTTTTGCTCATCCAGCGCTACACCTTTTTGTATATTTTTCTTCTAAGATTGCCCAGTATTTGGCTCCATCCCTCTTCCCATCAACTCTGACCAGCTTCCCTGTCCCTGCTGAAGAAAAGCATCCCCAGAATATGATGTTGCCACCACCATGTTTCACGGTGCGGATGGTGTGTTCAGGGTGATGTGCAGTGTTAGTTTTCCGTCACACATAGCGTTTTGCCTTTAGGCCAAAAAGTAAAAATTTGTTCTCATCTGACCATAGCACCTTCTTCCACATGTTTGCTGTGTCCCCCACATGGCTTTTCGCAAACTGCAAAATAAGACTTCTTTTGGCTTTCTTTCTCCCTAAAGGCCAGATTTCTGGAGTTCACTGCTAATAGTTGTCCTGTGGAAAGATTCTCCCACCTGAGCTGTGGATCTCTGCAGCTCCTCCGGAACTACCATGGGCCTCTTGGCTGCTTCTCTGATTAATGTTCTCCTTGCCCGGCCTGTCAGTTTAGGTGGACGGCCATGTCTTGGTTAGGCATGCAGTTGTGCCATACTCTTTCCATTTTCGGATGATGGATTGAAGAGTGCTTTGCAAGATGTTCAAAGCTTGGGATATTTTTTTATTTGTCATAACCCTGCTTTAAACTTCACAACTTTATCCCTGACCTGTCTGTTCACTAAGGTTCTTTAACAAACCTCTGAGGGCTTCACAGAACAGATGTATTTATACTGAGTTTAAATTATACACAGGTAGACTCTATGTACTAATTAGGTGACTTCTGAAGGCAATTGGTTCCACTAGATTTTAGTTAGGAGTATCAGAGTAAAGGGGGCCGATAATAAATGCAGGCCACACGTTTCAGATATTTATTTGTAAAAAAAATTGAAAACCATTTATCATTTTCCTTCCACAAATATGTGCCACTTTGTGTTGGTCTATCACATAATATCCCAATAAAATAAATTTACGTTTTTGGTTGTAAGGTGACAAGATGTGAAAAATGTCAAGGGTTATGAAAACTTTAAGGCGCTGTAAGATATTTTTGTAAAGTGACTCAAATGTTTTACATTTTGAACTTAACATAAATCCTCTTTCCCCCAGTCGTCTTCCAAATCAGCCCTTGAGAGATGGAGCTCCTCCTCACAATCAGGAAACACATTGCAATAAATTTTTCCTCCCCTTAAGAGGCGGTTCCTTCAGTTCCCTGGTCAGTCTTAGTGTTTCCTCCGTCCGGAGGAGACATGTTGCCAAAAGGACCTGAGGGGGGGCTCCATCTCCCATGGGCTGACCGGGACAGGTGTCTGCGGGTGCAGCAGTGTGTGTCAGCAGGGCTGACTGTGTGGAGTCTCTGTGCGGCAGGGGGTCAGTGGAGGAGGACGGTTCTTTGACCACGGGCAACCCTCCTTAGGTTGCGTGCAGGACGTGTCCCGGGTTCGAATTTCTTCTGTGCCCAGGTGAGGAGAAAGGCGCCATTGCTGCGTTCCCTTGGGGGCATCAGCGGGGGGGCGTGTACCCACGTCTGAACGCCGCTTGACCCGGAAGACGCGGGGCGTCACTTCCGGGTAGGAATGACGCAATCGGCGTGTGCCGGGGAAGCTGGTCCAATCCCCTTAAAGGCGCGGGAAATTCGAACGGTCGGCTGGTGCTAGTAGCGTGGACGCGGCTGCAGACGGCAGTATCGAACGCCACAGCAAGCCAGGATGCTGGAAGAGGATGAGATTCCATTGGCCCAGGCTCCAGGAGGCAAAAGCACCAGCAGGATGCAGGTAGGCACCAGTGGGTGACCTTTGTATCCTTTGTATTGGGACAGCAGCTAGGTGGTGATGGTGCACTAGCAAGCTGGGGCCAGGGGGTTACTAATGTCACTGGGTGTGCACTTAGTAATGTTTGGTGCAGTGTGTATTTTTTTTTCTCACCGCCATGGGTCCCCCTGTGTTTATCTTTTGGCAGGTGAAACCACCTAAAGAGCCAAAGCCCACTCCCAAGAAGCGGTGTGCAAAGTGTAATACCAAGATGCCCTTGGAAAGCACAGAACCGCTATGCAAAACTTGCATTGACAAACTGATTGAAAAACAGTCAGATGCAGTTTATGCAAAGATTTTTGGATCCGTAAGAGATGATATGGCTAACACCTTTAAGGATCTCAAAAAGTTTATCGCAGAAGTTAAACCTCCAGCAGTTCCTAATGGAGTTTCCTCTCCCATGGCCTCACCCAGATCAGAAGTCGCCTCAGGGTCGCACGAGTCGGTGAGGGAGCGAGCAGGCAGCAGCACAGTTAGTGTTATGGCTAACGATAGCTCATATCCAGAGCAGGAAGATGGGAGAGAAGAAAGAAAGGGACCCAAATACAAGTTATCTCTAGAAGATGTGGATGATTTGCTTGGGGCCATTTACGAAACTTTGGAAATTGAGCATGAAAAAGAACTGCCTTCCAAACATGACCTGATGTACCAGGGTCTGAGGAAGAAAAAATCCAAAGTATTCCCAGTTCATCCGGTAATGTCAGATACCGTGAAAAACGAATGGGCAGACCCAGAAAGGAAAGCTTTTTTCTCTTATCGTCCATGGACCGACGCAGCTCTCATACTGATTACATGTGGGTATATGTCCCTGCTCGCAGGAGAAGACCTAGGCAGAATGTTAGAGGTTAAAACATTCTAGAACAAGCCAGAGCTGAACATCCCCGCCCAGGGGGCGGTCCCTCCGGACATTACCCTTCCACCTGCAGCTAATCAGCCTCAGTTTTTTTCTGCCTAGCAGAAGGAGAAGACGTGGCTCTCAGGAGCCAGTCTCCTGGAAGATTTTACTTTTTGATTTTTATTCCTTTGGGAATTTTATTATTTTATTTTTGAGACCTTCAATCAACTGTCGGCTGGGCAACAGGTTGGGTACACTAGTATCCTCGTAGTCTTCCCTGTCCGACCATCGAGCGTGCTGATCCTCGCCTTGCATGCGTGAGACTCAGTTCACGACATGCCCCATGACTCCAGGGGTGGCCGGGTTGCTTTCATGCTCCCGCGGTCCTCTCAAGATTGAACAGTACCTGACTGACTGTATCTCTCGCGGTGGACCGGGCTGACAGCTACGCAGTACGACTCTGTGATAGGTCTGTCTGAAACAAGCCAGTGGGTCCCTGAAAGGGACGGGTAAGTAGTCTCTCCTACTGCAGGTGAGTACATGCTGGCTGTGTTTCTGTGTGTGGGGGTTTCTCCCTGTCCCCCCCTGTTATGCTGCTCTCTGCACCCTGTACTGGTGCTGTGCTGTGGGGTGCTTGGGGGTCACTCTGGCCTGGTTGGGCGCTCTTGTCTGCAGTTTTTTCTGGTGTGTGAGGTGATTATTGCGTGCGCCATTGGCGCTGTTTGAGGTGGTTATTGCGTGCACCATTGGCACGCATTAGAGCTTTGAATTTTGCGCTCGGCGGCCATCTTGGCATTTAGTGGCACAATTATGGCTGCGGACGGCGGCCATTTTCTTGTGGCCGCCGCGCATTTATTTCTGGCGGCGGCGCGAATCCCCCTCACAATCTCCTCATAGACTGAGCTGTCCTTAAGGGTTGGTGGGTCCTCCCGGGTATCCCCTCCTCAGCCTCAGCGTAGCCAGTGGGTGGACTGTATATTCACTGTATAGTGTATAAGGTCTCAGAATGTGGCGTTATGGAGTCTGATACACCTGCTCTCCACATTGCCTGGGGCAACTGGCAGTGCTGCACAGTTAAACATGTTCATATGTTTCCTGCACCTGCGGTCCTTATGGACCAGTTGTGAGCAGTCCTGGAATCATTCCTGTCAGAATGGAAGCGGTGTGCGAGCAAAAGGAGCTATAAGCCCCCTCCCCCCACAAAAATCTTTAGTGAAGGAGTGCTCTGAGTCAGATATGGGCCTAGCCATTGGGCTCAGGACCCTACCTCTGAATATTTGTTTATGAACAGGACATTCCCTTGTGAGGAAGACTCCAGTTCTGTGTCAGTGAATGACAGGGCGCTTGTAAGTGATCTCATTGATGATGTGAGAATCACACTCAGGCTGAAATTGCTGTGACAAGCTTTTCTTTTACACAGTTTCCTCACAGTTTTCCTCACACGCTGCCTCAAGAGCAGCATGGATGAGGGAGGACTTTATTAATTTATGTCTCTAATCCCTGTGAGCCTTGTGTGTGATACCTGAGGTAACATTTCCCGCCATTTCCTGGGGAATGATTTGAGCTCTGACAGACACACGGTCTGAGGATCAGAGGTTAACTGTTACCTGTATGCTGCTTCAGCAGCACTGTCAAGCAGGTTGGAATGATACAGAGAAGATTATTGCGCCTCTGCGCCATAATTTAAACTCATCCTATACCTCTACACTGCATACATTCACAGTGTATGTATGTGTTATTGGTCTCTGTGTCTGCGTGGCTGTCCCCACGTTCCAATGCTGTGTTTCCGTGCCATACATGATATAAACGTCAAAATATGTTTATGCACGACTCCAGATACATTCACAGTATATGTATGTATCATACTCTCTGGGCTGGCGGGGGCTCCGGTGTCCTCCCGCACTCTCATGGTATGTGCGCTTCGGCTCTCTGCACAGTATAGACATGTTCAATATGTTTATTGCACATATTATACATGTTTACAGTATGGGTATACTGTTTGCGTGGGGTTCCTCCGGGTACTCCGGTTTCCCCCCACGCTCCAATGGAAATGTACAGCATAAACATGTGCAATATTATGTTGATTCACATGCTATCATTCCTACACGGTATCTGTGTGCTGTCTGCGTGGAGTTCTTCCGAGTGGGCGCTTCGGCGCTATGCACAGTCTAAATTTGTGCGATTGGACCTACCCGGTATGTCTTTGCAGTCTGAGTGGGTTTCCGCCCACGCTACATGACATGCACGCCTTTGGTGCAATACACGATGTAAACATACACAATATGTTTATACACTACACTAAATACATTCACAGTAGTTGTAGGTATTGCATTCTCTGAGTATGCGTGGGGTACTTCGGTTCCTCACACGCGCCAACGGTGTGCGCGCCTTCGGTGCTTTGCACACATTAACTTGTGCAAAAAGGTTTAGCACACACACTATAATACCTACACGGTATGCGTATGCAGTCTGCGTGGGTTTCTGCCCATGCTACATGACATGCATGCCTTTGGTGCAATACACGGTGTAAACATACACATTATGTCTATACACTACACTAAATACATTTACAGTAGCTGTAGGTATTGCATTCTCTGAGTATGCGTGTGGTACTTCGGTTCCTCCCACGCGCCAACAGTGTGCGCGCCTTCGGTGCTATGCACACATGGGCTTGTGCAAAATGTTTAGCACACATACTATAATACCATACACGGTATGCGTATGCAGTCTGCATGGGTTTCATCCGGGTGCTCAGGTTTCTCCCCTGCGTTCCAATGGTGTGCGCATTCTCAGCGCTATGCACAGTATAAACATGTGCAATTTGTTTATTCGCAGGCTAACATACCTACACGGTTGTGTACGCAATCTGTGTGGCTGGTTTACGTCCAGGCCCCGATGATGTGCACGCCTTCGTCGCTGGCACAGTATATACGCGTTTAATAGGTTTATCCACAAATACTAAACTACATACGCCGTATGTGGTGGTATTATGCTCTTTGTGGCTGGGTGGGTTTCCTCCCACACTCTCCATTTGTGCATTTGACGCAATACATAGTATAAACTGTGTTTGCACAATCAGCACCTATCCATGGGTAGCTGCTGAATGGAGCATTGTCACAAGGATCCCTGGTTTCAGGGGTATCACTTTCCACCTGCTTTCAGTGGTGATCAGAAGCGCTGGCTTGGACTGTGTTCGCCAGGCTGGGGTTGGCGTTGCGCCCGTTAGTGGCTGCGTCTCTGGCATTTTTTGTGGATCAATGACTGGGCAAAAGCCTCTGCTTCATTCATCAGTTGTCTAGCAGGTGCACTACAACTGCTTTAGCCTTTAGGGTCTCTGTGCCCGGGGTGGGTTTGCGCCACCTGTGGAGGCTGAGGTACTAGTCCTCTGACCGAGTTTCTAGGGAAGTTCCGTCAAGTTGCCTTTATTGGCCAACATTTGAGGCACCCTGTACACTGGGGCCTCCCTTCTCCGATACATTGCGGAGTCTCTTTGGGATTTTCATACGTCTCGCTGCAAGACGGTCCTGTCGGCCGTGTGCATTGCAGGCGAAGGGTCCTTGCATCCGGAGGTGTTTCCACCTTCTTTACCGGAGGTGGGGCACCGGAAGTGGACCTTGTGGCCTCTCGACTCACTCGCAAGGTGGCAAGATCGTGGTCAGGTCCAGGGACCCCTGGGCGGATGCGTTAGACGCGTTGGAAGCCCGTGGGGGCAGTATCGCCTGATATATGCTTACCCTCTGCTACTGTTGTTGCCTCGCCGGCTTCGCAGAGCATACTTCATCCTGCTTTACAGTCCTTGGCTTTAATGGCATGGCTGTTTAAAGCCAGGTGCTAAAGGACCGAGTTCTCTCGTATTCGGTCATCTCTTCTATGTTGTTGACACGGGAATCTTCCTCCAGAAAGATATCTCACCGTACCTGGAAGGCTTACATCGCTATGTGCGAGGAACTTGAGTGGCATCTTCGGATGTTTTCCGTTCCCAGGATTTTGCTGTTCTTACAGCGTGGTGTGACCCAAAAGCTGGCCTTGCATACCTTTTTTTTTTTTTGAGGGTCGGATTTCGGCCCGGACTGTCTTTTTCAACGACCGCTGCCGGGCCATTCCTTGATTAGCACCTTTTGGGCAGGGGGTTCGCCATGTGGTCCCCCCTGTCAAGCCTCCTCTCCCTACTTGGAATCTGATTTTGATGCATCTCGGTTCTCCAAGAACATCCCTTTGAGAATATCAGAGAGATTCCTCTCTTGACCTTGTCCCGGAAGTTGGCCTTATTGGCCATTGCTTCGGTTAGACGGGTGTCTGAGTTGGCAGCCTTGTCTGGCAAGTCGCCTTACTTGGTCCTCCATAAGGATATGTTGGTGTTGCGCCCACGACCATCCTTCTTTTCTAAGGATGGTCTTGGCCTTTCACCTTAAGAAGGACATTGTTCTTCCGTCCTTGTGTCCTCACCCATCGCTTCCCTGAGAGTTTGCGCTTCCTGCATTAAGATGGGTACAAGCCTTACGAGTGTACCTGCCTGCTACTGTTTCCATTCGGAAATCTGTGTCTGGTCCAAAACAGGGCCGAGCGGTGTCGTCTGCCACCGTCTTTAGGTGGATCAGGCAGACCGTCATACAGGCCTTTGCCCTTAAGGGGCGGGCACCTCCCTTTCCGGTTGCGGCGCATTCCACCAAGGCAATTGGTGCTTCCCGGGCCTTCCGACATCAAGCGTCCGTTGCACAAGTGTGCAAGGCGACGACCTGGTCGTCCGTTCATACCTTTTCAAAGTTCTACAAGGTTGATGTGGCTGCATCGTCGGATGCTTCCTTCGGCCGCAAAGTGTTGCAGGCCGCTGTCTAATGTTGCAACTCCTCCGTTGAGGGGCTCTGCTGGTTTGGAGTGAAGTTTTGGTTGTTCCTTACTTTTTTTGCTCCCACCCTTTTCTTATACTGCTTTGGGATGTCCCACATGTAATCAGTATGAGAGCTGCGTCGGTCCATGGACGATAAGAGAAAATAGGATTTTTGTACTCACCGTAAAATCCGTTTCTCTGACGTCCATGGACCGACGCAGCACCCACCCTTCCTTTTAAGTTTGTACTGCTTTGTTACGAACTGAGGCTGATTAGCTGCAGGTGGAAGGGTAATGTCCGGAGGGACCGCCCCCTGGGCGGGGCTGTTCAGCTCTGGCTTGTTCTAGAATGTTTTAACCTCTAACATTCTGCCTAGGTCTTCTCCTGCGAGCAGGGACATATACCCACATGTAATCAGTATGAGAGCTGCGTCGGTCCATGGACGTCAGAGAAACGGATTTTACGGTGAGTACAAAAATCCTATTTTTTTGCGGCCAGTCACAAAAAGCGATTTCCTTTTAGTGAAGATCCAAAAGAAGTTTGGAATAAAAATCCCAAATTGGATGCACCACTTTCTAAGGTCTCAAAAAAATTCTTCATTGGCATTTGAAGACATGGGACACCTAAAAGATGGCATGGATAAAAAGGGCGACATTATCCTAAAAAGAGCTTGGGTGACAAGTGTCGCTAGTCTGAAGCCAGCCCTAGCCACCACTTGCGTGGCAAGAAACTTAGAGTTTTGGCTCTCACAGCTGCAAGACCATATTAAAAATGGTACGCCTAGGGAGGAGATTCTGAATACACTTCCAGTTCTCTCCAAAGCGGTTGGTTATATTGCGGATGCATCCGCAGAATCAGTCAAGCTAGCAGCAAGGTCAGGTGGACTAGCAGTTGCAGCAAGACGTGCGATTTGGATGAAGACCTGGACAGGTGATGCTGCATCCAATACAAGGCTGTGCAATCTCCCATTTACTGGGGATTTGCTTTTTGGTTCCGGCCTGGACGAGGCCTTGGAAAGAACAGCGGACAGGAAGAAAGCCTTTCCGGCTGAAAAACGAAAACCTCCACAAAAGAGGTTTTTTCGTGGGCGAAGAGATCGTCCCCAAGAAGAAAAGAAAGAGTACCCTAAGAAAAACTGGACAGGTCACAAGGGGAAACCAAAGAGTAATGTCCTCTTTGGCTCTTCTAACCAAGCTACCAAACAATGACAACAGAGTGCCAGTAGGGGGAAGACTGGCTACCTTCCTACCTCAATGGCAGAAGGCGACAGCCAATCAATTTATTTTGGACATTATCGCAAGGGGCTACTCTCTGGAATTCAATTGTCATCCTCCAGAGAGATTTCTAGTAACGAGACTTCCCAGGGATCCAGAGAAAGCCAAGGCTCTTCCACTGTTGCTAGGGGAGATGGTGGACCAGAAGATCCTTACTCCAGTCCCAGAGAAGGAAAAAAGAAGGGGTTTTTACTCTCACATTTTTGTGATCAAAAAACCTTCTGGGAAGTTTCGGTTAATACTAAACTTAAAACCGTTAAACCAAGCGATTCAATACAAAAGATTTCGCATGGAGTCCATATTTTCGGTCAAAAACATTCTACAACCAGAAACCTTCATGGCGACCATGGATCTCAGAGATGCATATCTCCACATTCCCATCCGACAGGAGTCACAGAAGTATCTGAGGTTAGCAGTGGAGATAGAGGGAAAGGAATATAATTTCCAGAGCAGAGCTCTTCCTTTCGGGTTATCCTCGTCCCCAAGAATATTCACCAAAGTGTTAGCAGAAGCTCTGGCCCCTCTAAGGTTAAAAAAGATGACCGTAATACCATACTTAGACGATCTACTATTTGCAGCGCCTTCGAAAGCACAGCTGACAAAAGACCTCACAGAAGCTCAACTGTGGTTAAAGTCACTAGGCTGGATTCTAAACGTAGAAAATTCCAATCTGTGTCCCACTCAGAACATTCGGTTCCTGGGATATCTGCTCAACTCCATAGAACAGAAGACTTCCCTACCGGAGGAGAAAATCCAAAACCTCATCAAGAGGGTGAGTTCAATACAGAACAACCTCCCGATATCTATCAGGGAGCTGATGTCGGTTCTGGGTCTGATGACATCATCGATACCAGCAGTCCAGTGGGCAAAATACCATCTAAGGTCACTTCAAGTATTTCTCTGAAAAAACCAAAGAGAAGATCTGGACATGTCAGTTTTACTCCCGACATCCGTAAAAAGGTCGCTGTGGTGGTGGAGGATCCACACGAACCTAAATCAGGGTCTGGCTTGGTCATTTCTAACCTCACAGAAATTGACCACAGACGCAAGCAGTTGGGGTTGGGGAGCTCACCTAGCAGGGCAACCTGCTCAGGGGAGATGGTCCCCAGAAGAAGCCAAGGCATCTTCGAACTGGAGAGAACTTATGGCGATAGCCAAGGCCATGGAGTTTTTTCAAAACCAACTCAGAAGTCGTCACATTCTGAGTCTTTCGGACAATGCCACAGCAGTGGCTTATGTGAACAAGCAAGGGGGCACAAGAAGCCCATCCCTAAGCCACATCTCCAACCAAATTTGCCGGTGGGCAGAAGGGAATCTGCTATTACTAGTAGCAGTCCATCTAAAAGGGGAAGACAACCAAGTAGCGGACTTCCTCAGCCACCAGGAGATCTCCCAAGAGGAATGGGTATTACACCCGGAGGTGTTCAGGGAAATTACAGCCCGCTGGGGAATGCCAAACATAGACCTGTTTGCCTCTCGGAAGAATGCTCAGGTGAAACATTTCTTCTCGCTAACCCAGCAAGATCAGCCTCTTGGGATAGACGCTCTACAAAACCCTTGGAACTTCAAGCTATGCTATGCCTTCCCTCCGGTTCATCTGATACCGCGGGTGGTAAAGAAGTTTCTACAAGAACAGACGAAACTGATACTGATCGCACCATACTGGCCCAAGAGAACCTGGTTCTCTCAACTCCTCAGTCTCTCGGCAGCAGAGCCGTGGCTTCTACCTCACAGGGAAGACCTGATGTGTCAGGGACCCCTGACAGGCCTAAAACAAGAGAGTTTCAAATGGGCGGCCTGGTTACTGAGGAGGACCTCTTGAGATCTAAAGGACTCTCAGATAAGGTGGTGACAACGCTTCTGAGCATTAGGAAACCAAACACCAGAGACATGTACAGAAAGACCTGGAGAAAATTATTCGAGCCACTACAAGATACATCTTTAAGATTATTGACTCTTAAAACAGTTTTCCTAGTAGCCATCACAACGGCACGTAGGATAGGGGAAATACAGGCTCTACCTGTTAGAGAACCTTTTTTGAAGATTTACGACGATCGAATCGTCCTTCAAACAGATCCGGGATTTACTCCAAAAGTGACGTCAACTTTTCACAAATCCCAGGATATAGTCTTGCCTTCATTTTGCAGTTCACCCAATAAAGCTTTATGTGTGGGGATGCCTCTGGGTCAGGGGACCACTGACAAATCCCAAGTGGGACATTTTTGTGTTTTGGGCTTTTTGTATTTTGCCAATGCCCTGCAAAAACGAGAGACCAAAGGGTCCTCTTGTAGTGTCCTTTCTAGATACACCGATAGCGCTGCAATCTGTACTTTCAGAGAACTGAGCGCTAACCCTTTATCAACGCCCTGCTGTAAAAATTCAAGGATGGTGGGTGTATCCATTTTTAGTCTTTTATTTTCAGTGCACCAACTGTTAAATTTTTTGGGGAACCCTAAACTGCTGGGGACGCTAGTATAGATCTGATCAGATCAGATATTGATCTGTTCAGATACTATACCACTAAGGAGGGTGTATGCTTCACGCCTGGGTGTTAGCGTTACTGGCACTAACCTGACGCTGCCTGGGGTGTGACTCAGACCCTCTCTGACGCTAAAACCTAATTGATATCACCCGCCGGGCGATCAGGGGGGTTAAACCTTTATTGGGTTATATACACGGCGGGTGCCCTGACACTATAAAAAGCAAACTAACTAACCAGCGTCACCCGTAACACTTATATGGTGATCACTGGTGAAAGGGTTAACTAGGGGCAATCAGGGGGTTAAAACCTTTATTAGATAATATATGGGGGTACCTGACGCTATAAAAACCTGCGGCGAACCTAAAAAAAATTACCAGCTACCGATCTGCATCACCGACACTAAGACAGCGTTTAGAAAAACGATTGCTTAGCGACAGTGGTGATGGGGGTGAAAGGGTTACCTGGGGGGGCGATCAAGGGGGTTAAACCTTTATTAGATAATATATTGGGGTACCTGACGCTATAAAAACATGCGGCGAACCTAAAAAAAAATACTGGCTACGATCTGCATCACCGACACTAAGACAGCGTTTAGAAAAACGATCGCTTAGTGACAGTGGTGATAGGGGGTGAAAGGGTTACCTGGGGGGCGATCAAGGGGGTTAAACCTTTATTAGATAATATATTGGGGTACCTGACGCTATAAAAACATGCGGCGAACCTAAAAAAAATTACTGGCTACGATCTGCATCACCGACACTAAGACAGCGTTTAGAAAAACAATTGCTTAGTGACAGTGGTGATAGGGGGTGAAAGGGTTACCTGGGGGGCGATCAAGGGGGTTAAACCTTTATTAGATAATATATTGGGGTACCTGACGCTATAAAAACCTGCGGCGAACCTAAAAAAAATTACCGGCTACCGATCTGCATCACAGACACTAAGACAGCGTTTAGAAAAACGATCGCTTAGTGATAGTGGTGATAGGGGGTGAAAGGGTTACCTGGGGGGCGATCAAGGGGGTTAAACCTTTATTAGATAATATATTGGGGTACCTGACGCTATAAAAACCTGCGGCGAACCTAAAAAAATTTACTGGCTGCCGATCGGCATCACTGACGCTAAGACAGCGATCAGAAAAATGATCGCTAAGCGACAGTGGTGAAAGGGTTATCTGGGGGGTGATCAGGGGGTTAAACCTTTATTAGGGGGGGTTAGGGGGCTACACTGGACCTAAGACTAAACTTTGGTGACACTTTTACAGTCACAAATGTCACTGATTGCAGTGATCACTAAATAAATGGTCACTGCAATCAGTGACACTGTGACTGGGGGCTGGGGGGGTGGCCTGGGGGGGCGATTTATGTCCCTATGTGTCCTGGTGTCAGTGTAGTGTTGTGTGCACTGACCTGATATCTTCTCTTGTACGGCGCTCGGTATATGTGAGCGCCGCACCAGAGATGACATCACTTCCTCCTGCTCCCTCTGTCTGACACAGACAGAGGGGGCATTTCTATTCGCCGGGAGCGATCGCGAGGGGGTGGCCAGAAACGAATGGCTGCCCCCTCATCCCGGAACGCTCCCGGACACTTAGCCACCGCTCACTGTATAGAAGGGGGGTCCGATTGGACCCCCCAACTGTACAAAGGCAATCACGTACACTCTACGTGATTGTGCCTGTCGGTGCCATTCTGCCGACGTGTATATATACAGTGAGCGGTCGTTAAGTGGTTAAAGGGGCCACATCATGCTTCCTCATCCATGTTTGACAGTTTGGTGTCATGCACTGAGGAAACAGCCTTTTCACCTGCTCAACAGCTTTAAAAAAAAAAACCTGTGTGATGATGAACCAAACTTCAGGGACCACGCAAGCCTCTTTTTCTTTTATTTTGCCACTTTGGCAATGGCTTTCTCACAGTCACTCGACCTATCAAACCTGCAGCTCGAAGTCTTCTCTTCATAGTTGACACTAGGACTTACTTGCTTCGATCAGTGTTAAGCTGGGCTTATAGCTGTTGTCCTGTTAGGTGCCTGTCATGCAAGCTGTTCACTCTCAGAAACTTGTCTTCTTATTCTGTTGTGGCTTTGGGTCTGCCAGACCTCCTCCTGTTAGTTTCCTCTAGTTTCTAAGTACCTTTTGATGGTGTAGGAAACTGTACTCACTGACACCTTGCCTTTCTTTGAAATTTCTCTGAAGGAAAGACCTGCACTTTTAGGGGTTATAATGGTCTGTCTGTCTTCCTTTGTCAAATGCCTTCTTCTCGTCATTTTGAGAGCAATATGCTACTTCCTGCAGTACTATACTGTCCAAATATTGCTTAAAGCGGTTGTAAACCTAGGAAAAAATTAATAAAAAAACCCTGCAAGACAAGGACATAATGTTTTTTGTTCTGCATCGCATACTAGCACATTATGAAATACTCACCTTAGAACGAAGCCCAAGCCAGACCTTCAGAGCACGTGCACCACTTACATCAGTGGCTGCATGCAGGGTGAATATCTCCTAAACCATACAGGTTAAGGAGATATTCATTTTACCTACAGGTAAGCCTTATTATAGGCTTACCTGTAGGTAAAAATCACAAGTGGGGTTTACAACTGCTTTTAAGAGGGTGTAGTAACAGTCTGCTTCATCGTTTTCATGCAAAGAGCTTATAAGTAATTAAAAAAAAGTTGGGACACCTGTAGGTATAGTTTACACACATTTTCAAGGCCTAATTTTACTTGCATTGCTGCAGAACAAAGGAGTTGTTAACCTAATGACCTCTTCCCTGAAAAAAGGTTTCTTTGTATAAGGCTAAAATGTACATTATTTTTCAGTTTTTGATAACCTAAACTTTTTTTTTTTTTTTTTTTTTTTAACCTCTGGCAGTTTACAGCTTACCTTTTGTACCATTTCAGGCTATTCACTGTACTTGAATTGTTTACAGTTCAATAAAAACTGGAAAAATGTAAATGTTCTTTTGACTGGTAGTAGTTTTTTTTTGTGTGTGTGTGTGTGTATATATATACACAGTGGATATAAAATCTCTACACACCCCTGTAAAAATGAAAGTTTTTTGAGATGTAAAAAAATCAGACCATGATAAATCACTTCAGAAATATTTCTACCTGTAACCTATAATTTTGTACAATTCAATTAAATAACAAATTGTATAGTGAGGGAAAATGAAAAACTAAATAATGTGGCTGCATAAGTGTGCACACCCTCTTATAATTAGACATTTGGCTGTATACAGAATTAACCAATCACATTCAAACTGATGTTAAATAGTTGTCAGTACACCCCTGCCATCAATGAAAGTGACTCTGATAAAGCCCATATAAAGTTCAGCTGTTCTGGTTGAATTTTTCTGACATTTAGGCCTGGTTCACACTGGGGCGACAAACGCTCCGACATTGGGAGCTCATGTCGCATGACGTGTGAAAATCAATGTTTCTCTATGGGAGCCGTCTTAACTGGTCCGACACATGTCGGTCCGACTTTGAGAATGCTCCCTGTACTACTTTGGTCCGACTTTGATCCGACTTCAGCCCATTGACTATCATTGAAGTCGGATCAAAGTCGGACCGCAGTCTTGCATGATCCGACTTTGGCATGCGACTTGTGCTGTGCTGCTCTTGAGGGGGAACTCAAGGCCAAATTTTAAATAAAAAACCGGCATGGGTTCCCCCTCCAGGAGCATACCAGGCCCTTGGGTCTGGTCTGGATTTGAAGGGGCGCCCCTACGCCGAAAAAACGGCGTGGGGGTCCATCCAAAATCCAAACCAGACCCTTATCCGAGCACGCAACCTGGCAGGCCGCAGGGGAAGAGGGGGGACGAGAGAGCGGCCCCCCCTCCCTCCTGAACCGTACCAGGCCGTATGCCCTCAACATGGGGGGTTTGGTGCTCTGGGGCAGGGGGGCGACCTGCGGCCCCCCCACCCCAGAGCACCCTGCCCCCATGTTGATGAGGACAGGGCCTCTTCCCGACAACCCTGGCCGTTGGTTGTCGGGGTCTGCGGGCAGGGGGCTTATCGGAATCCGGGAGCCCCCTTCAATAAAGGGGCCCCCGGATCCCGGCCCCCCACCCTATGTGAATGAGTATGGGGTACATCGTACCCCTACCCATTCACCTGGTGGAAAAAAATTGCAATAAAAAAACCACACAGCTTTTTAAAGTATTTTATTGCACAGCTCCGGGGGTCTTCTTCGGACTTCGGGTGTCTCCGGTGTCGTCGCCGCGCTCTCCGGTTCTTTCTTCTGCCGGGCCACCGCTAACATCTTTAGCTCTTTTGCTAGCGGAGGCCCGGTCTTCTCCGTCGCCTTCTTCTTCTCCCGCTCTCCTGTTCTTCTCCCGCTTCTTTCTTCTGCCGGCCCCTCTACTAACTTCAGCTCTTTTGCTAGTGGAGGGGCCGGTCTTGCCGTCGCCTCTTCTTCTCTCTTCTCCTCCTCGATGTTGACGCGTCGCTTCCTCCCGCTGTAATACTGGCTCTCCGCTCCGCTCCGCATTAATATAGGCTTCTCATGACGTCACAGTCACATGTTCCCATGACGTCAGTCGCATGCTCCGGGGCCATGTGCCCCGGAACATGTGACTGTGACGTCATGAGAAGCCTATATTAATGCGGAGCAGAGCGGACAGCCAGTATTACAGCGGGAGGAAGCGACGCGTCAACATCGAGGAGGAGAAGAGAGAAGAAGACGGCGACGGCCCCTCCACTAGCAAAAGCGCTAAAGAAGTTGGTGGAGGGGCCGGCAGAAGAAAGAAGCGGGAGAAGAACCGGAGAGCGGGAGAAGAAGAAGGCGACGGAGAAGACCGGGCCCCGCTAGCAAAAGAGCTAAAGAAGTTAGCGGTGGCCCGGCAGAAGAAAGAACCGGAGAGCGCGGCGACGACACCGAAGACCCCCGGAGCTGTGCAATAAAATACTTTAAAAAGCTGTGTGGTTTTTTTATTGCAATTTTTTTCCACCAGGTGAATGGGTAGGGGTACGATGTACCCCATACTCATTCACATAGGGTGGGGGGGCCGGGATCCGGGGGCCCCTTTATTGAAGGGGGCTCCCGGATTCCGATAAGCCCCCCGCCCGCAGACCCCGACAACCAACGGCCAGGGTTGTCGGGAAGAGGCCCTGTCCTCATCAACATGGGGGCAGGGTGCTCTGGGGTGGGGGGGCCGCAGGTCGCCCCCCTGCCCCAGAGCACCAAACCCCCCCATGTTGAGTGCATGCGGCCTGGTACGGTTCAGGAGGGAGGGGGGCCGCTCTCTCGTCCCCCCCTCTTCCCCTGCGGCCTGCCAGGTTGTGTGCTCTGATAAGGGTCTGATTTGGATTTTGGGGGGGAGCCCCACGCCGTTTTTTCGGCATAGGGGCGCCCCTTCAAATCCAGACCAGACCCAAGGGCCTGGTATGCTCCTGGAGGGGGAACCCATGCCGGTTTTTTATTTAAAATTTGGCCTGGAGTTCCTCCTCAAGATTCATACCAAACACCGTGCCTGCTATTGGCGGGTATCCAAGTCGGATCCCCGTTCATTGAAAGTCGGACATATGTCGGCTTCATGTCGCAGGGCAAAGTCGGATCCAAAGTAGGACAGATGTCGTGTCGCACTAGTGTGAACCCAGCCTATGACATGACTTTCATCCTACTTTGCTCTGCGACATCTGTCTGACATCTGTCTGACATCTGTCCGTCATTGGTCCGACATTGGTCCGACATCCATCCGACTTTCATGAACAGGATACTACTTTGATCCTACTTTAATGATAGTCAATGGGCTGAAGCAGGATCAAAGTCGGACAGAAGTAGTACAGGGAGCATTTTTAATGTCGGACCGACTTGTGTCGGACCAGTTAAGACGGCTCTCATAGGGATTCATTGATTTTCACACGTCATGCGACATGAGCTCCTAATGTCGGAGCGTTTGTCGCCCCAGTGTGAACCAGGCCTCACTCACCATGGTCCGCCAAGAGTATATCATTGTTAAGCCCCATACACACGGTAGGACTTTTTGACAACAAACTTCAAAATGAGCAAGTTTTCAAAAAAATCCGACCGTGTGTACGCTCCATCGGACAAACTTTTTCGGTTTTCATCGGACAAAAGTTCGCTCTGCAAACGGACAAACTTTTCGGCAACAAAAGTCCTATGGTGCAAAGTCCTGTCGTGTGTACAGAAATCCATCGGACTTTTGTCCGAAGTACAAATACGCATGCCCAGAACCAATGTTAAAATCAGCCAACAATAGCAGAAGTTGACCAAAGGGTAACGGCATAGAGCAGAAAAACCACGTGATGTTGGAAAAGTTTGGGGAAAGTTTGCAGAAAAGTCCTGCCGTGTGTATGCTATGGGTTTGCCCGGCCAAGTCCCTTCGGACAAAAATCCACGGAAAAGTTTGTTTGAAGTCCTACCGTGTGTATTGAGGCTTTGGAAGGTATCAGTCAGGAGAAGGGTACCAAAAAATTTAAGGCATTAGATATGCCATGGAACACAATGAAGACTGTCAGAAATAAGTGGAGATTATATGGCACAACAGCGACCTTACCAAGAACTGGGCGCTCCTCCAAAATGTATGAAAAAAACTGGTCTAGGAAGCTGCCAACTGGTAATTGCGCGGTCATGCAATGTTGTACCCAAACGAAATTTGCGTCCTTTTTTTTCCCCACAAATAGAGCTTTCTTTTGATGGTATTTGATTGCCTCTGCGATTTTTTATTTTTTGCGATCTAAACAGAAAAAATTATATGATATTTTGTAATTTTTGTTATAAGAAAAATCGAATAAACTAAATTTTAGTTATACATTTAGGCCAAAATGTATTCAGCCACATGTCTTTAGTAAAAAAAAATGTCAATAAGCGTCTATTTATTGGTTTGCGCAAAAGTTATAGCGTCTACAAACTAGGGTACATTTTCTGGAATTTACACAGCTTTTAGTTTTATGACTGCCTATCTCATTTCTTGAGGTGCTAAAATGGCAGGGCAGTACAACCCCCCCTCCCAAATGACCCCATTTTGGAAAGTAGACACCCCAAGGAAATTGCTGAGAGGCATGTTGAATGTTGAGCCCATTGAATATTAAAAAAATTTTGTCCCAAGTGATTGAATGACAAAAAAAAAAAAAAAAAAAGTTGTCACTAAATGATGTATTGCTCACACATGCCATGGTTATATGTGGAATTACACCCCAAAATACATTCTGCTGCTTCTCCTGAGTACGGGGATACCACATGTGTGAGACTTTTTGGGAGCCTAGCCGCGTACAGGGCCCCGAAAACCAAGCACCGCCTTCAGGATTTCTAAGGACGCAAATTTTTGATTTCACTCCTCACTACCCATCAGTTTTGAAGGCCATAAAATGCCAAAATAGCACAAAACCCCCCCCCAAATGACCCCATTTTGGAAAGTAGACACCCAAAGCTATTTGCTGAGAGGCATGGTGGGTGTTTTATAGCTCTTATTTGTTTTTGAAAATGAAGAAAGAAGAAAACATTTTTATTTTTTTTCAATTTTCAAAACTTTGTGAAAAAAAGCGAGATCTGCCAAATACTCACCATACCTTTTCTGAAAATAGCTTGGGGTATCTACTTTCCAAAATGGGGTCATTTGGGGGGAGTTTTGTGCCATCTGGGTATTCCATGGCCTCCGAAACTGTGATAGGCAGTGAGGAGTGAAATCAAAAATTTACACCCTTAGAAAGCCTGAAGGCGGTGCTTGGTTTTTGGAGTCCCGTACGCGGCTAGGCTCCCAAAAAGTCCCACACATGTGGTATCCCCGTACTCAGGAGAAGCAACAGAATGTATTTTGGGGTGTATTTCCACATATGCCCATGGCATGTTTGAGCAATATATCATTTAATGACAACTTTGTGCGAATTTTTTTTGTCTTTTTCCCGCAACTTGTGTCAAAACATAAAATATTCCATGGACTCGACATGCTTCTCAGCAAATAGCTTGGGGTGTCTACTTTCCAAAATGCGGTCATTTGGGGGGGGTTTTGAACTGTCCTGGCATTTTATGCACAACATTTAGAAGCTTATGTCACACATCACCCACTCTTCTAACCACTTGAAGACAAAGCCCTTTCTGACACTTTTTGTTTACATGAAAACATATATTTATTTTTTTGCAAGAAAATTACATTGAACCCCCAAACATTATATATATATATATATATATATATATATATATATATATATATATTTTTTTTTTTAAAGCAAAGGCCCTACAGATTAAAATGGTGGGTGTTGCATTTTTTTTTCACACAGTATTTGCGCAGCGATTTTTCGAACGCATTTTTTGGGGAAAAAATACACTTTTTAATTTTAATGCACTAAAACACACTATATTGCCCAAATTTTTGATGAAATAAAAATGATTTTAGGCCGAGTACATGGATACCAAACACGACATGCTTTAAAATTGCGCACAAACGCGCAGTGGCGACAAACTACGTACATTTTTAAAAGCCTTTACAGGTTACCACATTAGATTTACAGAGAAGGTCTACTGCTAAAATTACTGCCCTCGATCTGACCTTCGCGGTGATACCTCACATGCATGGTGCAATTGCTGTTTACATATGACGCCAGACCGACGCTTGCGTTCGCCTTTGCGCAAGAGCACGGGGGGACAGAGGTGCTCTTTTTTTAATTTTTTTATTTTGCTTTTTTCTTTTATTTTTAAACTGTTCCTTCCATTTTTTTGTTATCTCAGGGAATGTAAATATCCCCTATGATAGCAATAGGTAGTGACAGGTACTCCTCCTCCCTTTTTCTTTTTTTTAAATTGGGGTCTTTTAGACCCTAGATCTCTCCTCTGCCCTCAAAGCATCTGACCACACCAAGATTGGTGTGATAAAATGCTTTCCCAATTTCCCAATGGCGCTGGTAATATCCGGCGAAATCTAAGTCATGAAATGCTCGTAGCTTCCGGTTTCTTAGGCCATAGAGATGATTGGAGCCATTCTGGTCTCTTATCAGCTCTATGGTCAAATGGCGGAACTACCGGCTGCATTCTCAGGTTCCCTGTTGGGACAGGCGAGCCAGAGAAAACCGTGGGAGGGGGGCATTCCCTCTCACTGCTTGTAAAAGCAGTCTAGAGGCCAATTGCCCACTAGGATTGCTTTTACATGAAAGCCGACCGCTGGCTGAAAAGAATGATACCTAAACCCGCAGGCATCATTCTGGTAGAACCATTCAAAGTCCAGCCTGTTGGCTGAACGAAAAAAAGAGATTGCTCGGTGGGTATGCCCACCATTGGAATACCTCCCTTTAGCCACCCACTTATGATGGGCATACATGTACCATTTATATATGCCGAAGCATGGGGGCATCCTCTCGCAAAAGTTATGCCACGTACACATGGTCAGACTTTTCCACGGGCAAGCCTCCGTCGGAATTTCGACCGTATGTACGCCGCATTAGGATCAGATCGCTCCTCCGCCCCTGCTGCCCCCATGCTTCGGGATATATGCTTTTTTTTTTTGCTTTTTTTTTAACTGGTGGTGGTGAAATCACGGCTTTATGTATCGTGGGAGCAAACGCTGTTGCTGTCAAGATAAATAACTCCACGCTGCAGCTGAATGGGGTACCTGAAAAACAAAAAAAAAAATGGTTAACAATAAAACACAGTAAACAGTAAAGTATAAAAAAATTACATACCTGAAAAGCAAGCATGATAAAACATAATAACAATAAAACATTGTAGAATAGAATACAGTAAAAAAGAGCAGAACAATAGAGAGAGAATAGAGAGGGAGAGAACAATAAAACGACAACTATTTTTGTTTTTTTATTTTATATTTTTTTGTGTTTTTTATTTTTTACTTTTTTTTGTAACTGTTCGGTTCCAGGTTTGGGTCTCTCAAAATGCGACGGCATCTTGGGAGACTCTGTGTAAGTGTGTCCTAGTCTGTGAAATGCTGTACCCTACGCTAATACTGCACTAGTGAGTGGTAGCGTTTAAAACATTCACAAATGCAAAGACCAGGATTGTCAGGACAGCGTGGACAATAATAACGGGAGTCACGCCTAAATTCTGCGCTTTCTACAGACATGACATTTTCTTTGGGGGGTTCGTTGGGTAGGGATACTCGGGAGGGCATACGGAAAATGCCTCTCATGCAGCCGGCTTACTGCATTTGGTTGGGGATGGTGAGGTTCAGCACCGAATGGATACAGGAGGGCTCGGACAATATCTCCCTGGAATTCACGGAAAGATCCAGTCCGTCCTGAAGCTTTGTATAGTGCAAAAGCATTTAGCAAAGCCAATTGAAATAGGTATACAGACCCTTTTTTGTACCAGCGTCTGGCCTTACGGGCAACTAGATACGGCGCCAACAACTGGACGTTGAGGTCCACCCCTCCCATATTTCTTTCTCGTACATCACGGGACACAGAGCGGCATAGTCATTACTATGTGGGTTATATAGATTACCTTCAGGTGCTGGCACTGGCAACTTCCAAACCGGAAGTACCCTCCCCTATATAAGCCCCTCCCATCCGGGAGCACCTCAGTTTTTTGCCAGTGTCTAAGGTGTTGGCCAAAGGTTAACATGGATTTTCATCTGGGCTTGTGTACAGGTTCTTTTGGGCCTCGGCAAGCTATTCCGGATCCGACCAAAAAAAGCTTCATAGCTAAACGGTCGGTACCCGGGCCTTGCAGAGAAGAGCAAGGTTTTGCCTGTAATGCCTCTCTTAGGAGGGCTGGACCCTGGGATCCAGAGCTCTGGTCATACCCACGACCAAGATGTTTTCTGTGCAGGGTGCTATACAGGTCCAGGGGAGTGGAATCCTTGGGAACCCGGTCCCTGAAGGTTTAATTACAATGCCTGCCGTGAGAGGTGAAGTTTGGGCTTCTGTGGACCAAACAGAGTCCTGCGGCGGGGAAAAGGTAAGTGGGGGCCCCTCAGGAACTTGGTTCTATTGGGGGGAGCCCCAAGCCTAATATGTCTTTCTGCCTGTTACCTAACGGTATTCCCGCTAAATATCTGTGCATGCCTGTAACTACTAAAAAATGTAATAATTTTAATGGTGGTCAAGAAAAAAAAAAAAAATGGTCAAACCGCGGTACCTGTGTTAATCCACTAGAGGCCGCTGTGGAACGTCGTTTTCTTGTCATGTGGACTTTTTTCCAGGTCAAGTCCAGGCAGATGGTGAGTTCTCTTGTGGGAAACTGCTTCCTCTGCCATGTTGCAATGCTCGTCCATCCCCCGGCCCTGCGGCAAACAGGGCCCTGGCTCCTGTCCCTAGTTTCTTTTTCAAAAAAAGCGCCAAAGGCGCACGTGCCCGAGCGCGTGCGCGTGCACGCGCCTCTATATATAGAGGTGAGCTGGAAAAGGGGGCGGAGCTTGGCGGATAACGCTCTGTGCGCGTTGCAGCGCTTCTGCGCATGTGCGGGCGTCCCAGCATGTTAAAAGGCACAATTAGGTGTTGTGAGCTGACTATGGAGTGCAGAGACAGAGCTGGCAACATTTAAAAAAGGCATACAGCAGGCGGTTGATGCAGGCATCCCCATTGAAAGGCACATTAGTAGACACCAACTGTTTATATAGCAGCAATTGTGCTAGACTATTGTCAGTAACTGGTGTATTAAGGCTGGAATACCTCAGCTTTGGGCTTAGGAATATGCCGTCCAAAGTCTCCGGGACTAAGACTCCCAGGAAGCAAAGGGGGTCTCCATCGGGCTCTTAGGATCTTGGACATGCTTTGGCTGCACCAATCTCCCCTGAAAAATCAGAGGTTAGTGCCCGTAGAGAACCCTCAGGATTACCTGGTACTGTGGCTGTCCTCAGTTCACCTGCTCCTGTGTATGTAACAGAGGAGGTTTTTTCCTCAGCTCTGGGAGGACTGGAAGAGAGATTGACAACATTGATCGCTGCTTCCCTGTCAGAGGGAAAGCGCGCCCGATCTCCGTCTCCTCCCTCAGAGTGCCTGTTAGCGGAGCAACAGTCCCATACAGGGATCGACCTACCTGAAGGGGATCAGGATGAGGTTGATTCTGTTGTAGAGGAATCAACAGTGGAAGAGCCATTTTCAGCATCACATGCTGAAAGATTATGGGTTCAGTCCCTGACTGATATGGTCCGATCAGCATTTAAAATGCCCCTTGCGGAGCCATCAACCACTTCTGTCTCCTCGTTGGGGTCGCTAAAAGCTCCCCAGACTGTTTGTTCCTTTCCAATCCATCCTTTACTGGAAGGACTCATTTACCAGGATTGGGAACATCCTGATAAAATATTTACTCCCCCCAAGAGATTTCCAGTGGTCTATCCCATGGAGGATAAGTTCATCAGAAAATGGAGGGTGCCTACAGTGGACGCAGCCATCTCTTGTGTGAATAAATCACTGACATGTCCAGTAGATAATGTTCAAATGTTCAAGGACCCAATAGATAAAAAATTGGAGTCCTTATTAAAATCTGCTTTTTCTACAGCAAGCTTGGTGACACAACCAGCAGTAGCAGCTATTGGGGTCTGCCAAGCAGTGAAGGATCAGTTAAAACAGGTCTTAAGGGACTTACCAGATCAGCAGGCCCTTGCCCTAGCTGATCTACCTAGAGCCTTATGTTTTGCGGTTGACGCCATCAAGGATTCAATCCATCAGGCCTCCCGCCTTACGCTGTCTGTAGTACATATGCGTAGGCTTCTATGGCTCAAGAACTGGTCTGCTGAAGCTCCCTGTAAAAAATTGCTGGTTAGCTTCCCATTTCATGGTGAACGCTTATTCGGGGAAGACCTGGACAAATATATCCAGAAAATTTCCAGCGGTAAAAGTACACTCTTGCCGGTTAAAAACAGAGTTAGAGGTCCCTCTTTTAAGAGGCCTGCCTCTCCAGTCCCTGGGACATTGGCTGTGAAGCAGTTCCGACGGCCTCCTCGGTCAAATCCCGGGGGTAAAAATCAGGGACAATCGCAGGGTAACAAGAAACCCTGGGTCAGGAGAGGTACAAAACCTCCCCCCAAGTCAAATTCATGAAGGGTTGCCCCCACTCAATCGGGTGGGGGGAAGACTCCAGTTGTTCGCAGAGACCTGGCGGGACACGATCAGAGACAGATGGGTGCTCTCCGCAGTAAGTCTGGGATACAAATTGGAGTTAAAAGACTCTCCTCCTTCCCATTTTATGAGGTCAAACGTGCCAAGGGATCCCCGGAAGAGAGGATCCCTCCTGTTGGCACTAGAACAACTATTGCTCCAAGGAGTAATTATGGAGGTTCCCCTGGAAGAATGGGGGTTCGGGTTTTACTCAAACCTCTTTTACAGTCCCGAAGCCAAACGGGGACGTGAGGCAGATATTAAATCTAAAAGGGCTAAACAAATTCCTACATATCGGGACTTTCCGGATGGAGTCGATCCGATCGGTGGCCACTGCCCTACAAGGGGAGGAATGGTTAGCCTCGATCGACATCAAAGATGCTTATTTGCACATTCCCATCTTTCCAGTCCACCAAAAATTTCTACGCTTTGCAGTAGAAGGGCGCCATTTTCAGTTCAGAGCCTTACCCTTCGGTCTGGCCACAGCACCACGAGTGTTCACAAAAATTCTGGCCCCACTATTGGCCAATCTAAGAACACGAGGTGTAACGATAATGGCATATCTAGACGACTTGTTGCTGATAGACCACTCAGTGGAAAAACTAGAAGTGGTTGTTCACGAGACAATCAAGTATCTGGAATCTCCCGGTTGGATTATCAACCGAGACAAGTCAGCCCTAAAACCAGTCAAAAGTCTGGAATACTTGGGGCTAAGGCTGGATTCAGACCAGAGAAAAATTTTCTTGCCTCAAGAAAAGGTGTCGTCTTTGAGAGATTTGATCCACCTAGTGGGTACAAAAAGACAGCCGTCCATACGCCTGTGCATGAGGCTGCTGGGAAAAATGGTGGCATCATTCGAAGCAGTACCCTACGGTCAATTCCATTCAAGGAATTTGCAAAGGGCCATACTGTCAGCCTGGAACAAAAAAGTTAAGGCCCTAGACTTACCAATGTCCTTGTCCCCTTCCGTTCGCAAGAGCCTCCGTTGGTGGTTGGTTCCCCAGAATCTGGAAAAAGGGAAATCCTTCAGTCCGATTTCTTGGAAGGTGGTCACTACAGATGCCAGCCTTATAGGCTGGGGGGCAGTACTGGAGCAATGGTCTCTCCAGGGCAGATGGTCGGATGCAGAAAAGGCCCTGCCCATCAATCTCTTAGAGATACGAGCAGCCCGGTATGCCCTAGTAGCATGGACATCCAAACTCCAAGGGTCCCCTGTCAGAATTCAATCAGACAATGCCACGGCAGTGGCATATATCAATCATCAGGGTGGCACCAGGAGTCGTGCAGCCCAGAGGGAAGTAAATTGCATCCTGAAATGGGCAGAAAGATATGTCCCAGCCATATCCGCGGTATTCATTCCAGGAGTGGAGAATTGGAAGGCGGACTTTCTAAGTCGCCAACAATTATGCCCGGGGAATGGTCCCTTCACGCCGAGGTTTTCCGGGCAATATGTCAGCGGTGGGGAGCACCGGATGTAGATCTGCTAGCATCCAGATTCAACGCAAAGGTGGACAGATTTGTCTCTCGGACAAGGGATCCCCTAGCTTGCGGCTCGGATGCTCTAGTGTTCCCTTGGGATCAGTTCAAGCTGATATATGCATTTCCACCGCCACAACTGTTACCTCGATTACTCCGCAGAAACCAGGGTAGAAAAGAAACCAGTGATTCTGGTGGCTCCAGCGTGGCCCCGAAGAGCATGGTACGCGGAGATTGTAAAAATGTCTGTGGGGAGTCCTTGGACCCTCCCACATCGTCCGGACCTGCTTTCGCAAGGACCGATATACCATCCTTCCTTACTAGCCCTAGGTTTGACAGCCTGGCTATTGAAGCCCACATTTTAAAAAAAGAGAGGTCTCTCTAATCCTGTGGTATCTACCATGATCAATGCCAGGAAGCCGGTATCCAGGCAGATTTACTATAGAATCTGGAAGGCGTACATCGCGTGGTGTGAGGCCAAGAAATGGCATCCACGTAAATACGTAATAGGTAGGATTCTGGACTTCCTACAGTGGGTTGTAGATAGGAAGCTTGCCTTGAGTACTATCAAGGTTCAGATTTCGGCCTTGTCAATATTTTTTCAAAGGCCCTTGGCTTCGCATTCACTAGTCAAAGCTTTTATACAAGGAGTGATGCGTATTAGCCCTCCGGTTAATATTCCCATATGTCCATGGGACTTAAACCTGGTTCTGTCGGTTCTACAGAAACAACCATTTGAACCATTACAGCACATTTCCTTGGTTCTTCTCACCAGGAAATTGATTTTTCTAGTAGCCATTTGTTCGGCTAAAAGAGTGTCGGAATTGGCCGCTATGTCCTGTAAGGAGCCATATCTGGTTATCCATAAGGACAGAGTAGTGTTACGTCCTCATCCAGCCTTTCTTCCCAAGGTGGTATCGAGGTTTCATTTGAACCAAGATGTGGTTCTTCCTTCCTTTTTCCCCAAACCTAGGTCGGTAGAGGAAAAGTTATTACATTCTTTGGATGTAGTAAGAGCAGTTAAAGCTTATCTAAAAGCCACTGCTCAGATTCACAGAACGGATACTTTGTTTATTCTGCCGGAAGGCCCCAGAAAGGGTCAGGCAGCGTCAAAATCTACTTTAGCCAAGTGGATTCGACAGGTCATAATGCAAGCCTATGGCTTGCGAAGGAGACCGCCTCCGTTCAAAGTTAGGGCGCACTCCACGAGAGCAGTTGGAACTTCATGGGCAGTGCATCACCAGACCTCCCTGGCTCAAATCTGTAAGGCCGCAACATGGTCTTCAGTACACACGTTTACTAGGTTCTACCAGGTGGACGTTAGAAGTCAGGAGGATGTCAGCTTTGGGCGCAGTGTGTTGCAGGCCGCAAAAGATCCTCATGTCTGATAGCGCCCAGCTTATGTATGGTGTATCCCCCCCCCCTCATTGGGCATTGCTTTGGGACGTCCCACATAATAATGACTATGCCGCTCTGTGTCCCATGATGTACGAGAAAGAAAATAGGATTTTTATAACAGCTTACCTGTAAAATCCTTTTCTTGGAGTACATCACGGGACACAGAGCTCCCACCCCTCTTTTGGGGACACTTATTGCTTTTCTACAAAACTGAGGTGCTCCCGGATGGGAAGGGCTTATATAGGGGAGGGTACTTCCGGTTTGGAAGTTGCCAGTGCCAGCACCTGAAGGTAATCGATATAACCCACATAGTAATGACTATGCCGCTCTGTGTCCCGTGATGTACTCCAAGAAAAGGATTTTACAGGTAAGCTGTTATAAAAATCCTATTTTTCATTATATTCGTGGACACAGAGGGGTTTCTCCACAACACCAGTCACTGTACGAATTTGGACTGTCGTGTCTGCGTGAAGGGAGGAAAGAACGAAAACAATCTTATTATCCCTCCACTTCACAGCGAGCAAATTATTGTACCTTGAGCAGGCTCTCTCCCCCAGCCTAAGACGGGAATCTACAAGCCACTGGGGTAAGCTCCGGCGATTAGGTCACACGGTGCCACATGCGCCAATCTGATGATCAAACAAGTGACTAAAAAGTGGCACGCTCGTGTAATAATTGTCCACATATAAGTGGTACCCCTTTCCGAATAAGGGTGACACCAATTTCCACACTATCTTGCCAGTGCTCCCTATGTAATCTCGGCAGTTCTCCGGCTCTACATGACTATCATTTCCCTCATAAACCAAAAAATTACATGTATAGCCTGTGGCCCTGTCACAGAACTTATACAGCTTGACCCCGTATCTGGCACGTTTTCTGGGAAGGTTCTGATTGAAAGACAAGCGGCCAGAAAATTTTATCAGGGAGTCATCGACGCAGACAACTTGCTGGGGAGTATACAAGGCTGCAAAACGTTTGTCAAAGTGGTTTATGAGGGGCCGAATTTTGTAGCGCCGATCGTATACAGGGTCTCCTTGAGGACGACAACATTTATTGTTGTTGAAATGCATGAACCGCAAGATCTGCTCGTATCGTGCCCTGGACATGGAGGCAGGGAATACGGGCACATGGTAAACTGGGTCAATGGACCAATATAACCGCAGCTCACTCAATTTAACTATGCCCATGTCGAGGGAAAGGCCCAGAAGGGTCTTAAAATCGGAAAACCGTAATTGGTTTCCATTCTTTGGCAAGGGAGGACTGGGGACAAGCGGCAATTTATTGTTCAGCATACAAATTTAGTTTGGTCCACAATAGATCTATAGAGATCTTCCATGAAAAACAGTGAATAAAAATCAAGTGCCGTAAAATCAACTGTTTCCACCTGAATTCCGGGTTGGCCAGTGAATGGGGGAAGTACGGGTTCTGCAGAAGTGCTGGACACCCAATCAGGATTGGCGAATTCTGCAGGAAGGACACTATGGGCACGACGGGCCTGTCTTTGTCTTCTTCTTGGTGGCAGAGGGACACTACTTGTGCTTGCCACCTCGCCAGCTTGAACTGCACTTATGGGACTCACCACGTCACCAAGTGTTACTGCAGTGCTGGATGTGTATGTCCAGGGTGTACTAGGCCGCTGGTGCTTGCCAGTTCACCTGAAGGATGCGCGGCACTAGTACTTCTCTGCTCCATACGAGAGCCCTGCGGTTTTTGCACCTCAACAACAGCAGAAGAATGGGGTCGGGTACGCCTGACCTTGGCAGGGACCTCAACTTCGTCGCCAGAGCTATCTGTTATGGAGCCGCTGTCGTCTACAGGATCGTATTTTGAGCCTGAATCTGACAGACAAGTGACCTCCTCTTCACTATCTGTCATCTTCAAACGTGTAGGCGTCTTCCCTAGTGTACCTTCGATTTGCCATTTTGGGCTCTAAATTTACTGGTACACTAGTAAGATTCAAAGGTAAAAAAAGCACCTGACTGTCAGCGACTGTATAAAACGCTACCAAAAAAACTGTTAGCGATCGCAGGGATCAGGCTTGACTCTACAAACACTGCAGTTATGTGTGTTGTGTTTTGTAAGTGACAGTGATCGATCGATACTGCACTTGGGTGGGCTGGGCTGGGCGGAGGGGCAAAACGCAGGTGCTAGCAGGTATCTGGGCTGATACCGCTAACTATGTGTTTTTGGGAACTCTAAACTGCTGGGGACGCTAGTATAGATCTGATCAGATATTTGATCTGTTCAGATACTATTCCACTAAGGGAGGTGTATGCTGCGTGCGTGGGTGTTAGCGCTACTGGCACTAAAACCTAATTGATATCACCCGCCGGGGGTTAAACCTTTAGTGGGTAATAAATGGCGGGTGCCCTGAAGCTATAAAGCAAACTAACTAACCAGCGTCACCCGTAAGACTTCTACGGTGATCACTGGTGAAAGGGTTAACTAGGGGGCTAAAACCTTTATTAGGTAGTATATGGGGGTACCTGACACAATAAAAACCTGGTGGTGAACCTAAATAACTGGCTACCTAGCGTCACCAGTGACACTAATACGGCGATCAGAAAAAAGATTGCTTAGAGACACTGGCGATAGGGGGTGAAAGGGTTACCTGGGGGCGATCAAGGGGATAAACCTTTATTGGGGGGGGGGTAGGGGGCTACCCTGAACCTAAAGGGACCTAACACTAACTGCCCTGACACTTTTTACAGTCACAAATGACACTAAATGCAGTGATCAGTAAATAAATGACCACTGCAATCGGTGACACTGTGACTGGGGGTGTAGGGGGTGACTGGGGGGTGAAATGTGTGCCTATATGTCCTGGTATCAGTGTACTGTTGGTGCACTTACTTGATGTCTTCTCTCCTTGCTGCTCCGGACGAAAACACTGCCGCGAGTAGAGATGACATCACTTCCTCCTGCCTGTGTTTACAATTCACAGGCAGGGGAAGCTTCTCGTTTGACCAGGAGCAATCGTGAGGGGGTGGCCAGAAATCAATGGCCGCCCTCTCATCACGGATCGCTCCTGAAGTGATACCGACCGCCGCGGGCACCGGGGGAGGCTCAATCGAGCCCCCACCCGCGGGAAGGCAGGGACGTATATATACGCCCTTCTGCCTGCCCGTGCCATTCTGTCGACATATATAGTCGTGCGGCGGTCGGCAACTGGTTAAAGGAGCTGAAGGAATTACAGGCAAGTACTGGTTGTGTACTGCATGTGACAAAAATCTCCCATAGACTTCATATGTCTGAGCTGTGGGGTAAAGTGTCAGGATGGAAGCTTTTTCTTACAAATAAAAACATTCAAGCCTGGCTACATTTTGCAAACGTTTACATCAAGTTTGCCAAAAGCATTTGGGAAAACAAGTTGTCTGGTGAGACCATAATTACAAAATTATGTTGGGCACAAAACCAACACTGCACATCACCAAAGTGAAGCATGGTGGAGCCAGCATATTATGCTTTAGGCCCGGTTCACACTGGTGCGACATACGCTTCGACTTTGGAAGCACGTGTCGCATGACGTGTATAGATCAATCTCCCTATGAGAGCCGTCTTAACTGGTCCAATACAAGTCGGTCCGACTTTGAAAAAGTTTCCTGCACTACTTTGGTCTGACTTGGGCACAATTTCAGTCCATTCATTTGAATGTAAGTCACATCATCGTCTTAATTGACCCCACTTGTGGCATGCGACTTGTGCTCTGTGGATCTTGAGGATGGAACCCCACATCAAAATAAAAAAAAAACACGTTGGATCCCCCCAAGACCCTACCAGACCCTTCAATCTGGTATTGATTTTGAGGGGAAACCTCATGCCAAACAAAAACGGCATGCAGTCCCCCCAACATCCATACTAGACCCTTATCCGAGCATGCAGCCCGGCAGGTCAGGAAAGCGGGTTGAAACAAGTGAGCACCCCCCCCTCCCATTGGACCATACCAGGCCACATGCCCTCAACATGGGGGGGATGGGTGCTTTGGGGCAGGGGGCCCCCTGGTAATGTCTTGGTGGGCGCTCGTCCCCCCCCCCCCCCATTTTTGGCATGGGGTTCACGCCCTCAAGATTTATACCAGACTCAAAGGGCCTGGTATTGTCCGATTTATAGTCGGATTGAAGTCACATCGAGGTTGGACATGAAGTCATATGACAAAGTCTTATCGGAAGTTATCTGACCCGGCGTTAGGGCTGTTTGTCTTCAGCTAGAGCTGGGGCTTTGGTCAAGGTGGAGGAACTTACCAACAGTTCCAAATATCAGTCAATTTTGATACAAAACCTTCAGGCCTCTGCTAAAAGGAATTTCATCTTTCAACACGACGACCCAAAGCATACCACCAAATCAACAAAAGATGATCAGCATTTTGAAATAGCCCAACCAGAGCCTGGACCTGAATCCAATTGAAAATATGTGGGGTGGCTTGAAGAGGGCTAAGCACAGGGGATGCTCTCACAATTTGACAGATTTGTAGTGCTCTTGCAAGGAAGAGTGGGCAAAGGTTCCCAAGGCAAGATGAGTCATGCTGATAAATTCCTACTCCAAGAGACTGAATGCTGTCCTAAAATCAAAAGGTGCTTCAACAAAGTATTAGGTTAAGGGTGTGCATATTTATGTATACAGATTATTGTAAGTTTTTGGTATTTTTATTTTTTCTCCCTTAAAAAAAAAAATCAAAAAAACTTTTTTTCATTAAATTGCAAAGATTTATGGGTGACATTAAAGGTGGAATTGTCTTGGTCTGATTATTTTTTTTTTCTTGCAAACCTGGCATTTTCACAGGGGTGTGTAGACTTTTTATATCCTATACCGTTGGTGTGTAGTAAAAAAAAAAAGTGTGTATGTATATGTGCGTGTGTGTATGTGTATGTGTATATATATATATATGTGTGTGTGTGTGTGTGTGTGTGTGTGTGTGTGTGTGTGTGTGTGTGTGTATGTATATATATATATATTGTGACAGCAGGAAGGTAAAGTCACCTGGTTGCATCCAGGGGGGTAGGTATATTTCTCCCAGATTCAGGCTTTATGCCGACTTATACAACTAGGGAGAGAGTTGATGAAGCCCAGCTGAGGCTAGTGGGCTCATGGATGATTCATACCTCTAGGGAGAGTGCTGGGCGTCGTGCAGGCAGGGAGTTGATGAGACCAGCTGAAGCTTGTCAGCTCGTTTAAGGCCTCTATAAAAACTCCCAGCTTCATTAGGTGTTTGCTCATGCCTGGAACCAGACCTGTGTGGACTGTCTAGGGAGAGTGAACCCCTGTGCGGTGAGACAAAGCCTGTGTGGCTATTTGTTTGGACATTTACTAAACCAGGGACTTAGGGACTAGGACAGCACCAGGCTGATCCCAGTTGTTAGTTAGGGAAACCTGCATGTTTAGTCAGAGGTCAAGCTGACCAGGATTTATTTTGTTTATGTTTCTTTTTGCTTTGCTGTGTTTTTGTCACTGTAAATAGAGAAATAAACCGCACCTTTTGATCTTGAAAACCACAACCTCCGTCTGCTGGGCCTGTTTTTGTGTGGGGAGCCCATCCAGGGGGTCACACACACCCGCTACCGAGCTAACCCCCTCACAGTTGGTGGAGAACCAGTGGCAGTTTTTTTTTTAAGCCAGCATGGAGGAGATACTGAAACAGCTGGCTCTAGCAAATGCCAATCAACAGCAGACAAATGCAGGTTTGCAAAAGAGCTTCGCAGCCCAGCAACAAGCCCAGCAGCAATCTGAGGCCCGCTTCATAGACCTGTTGCAGAAGCAAGAGCAGAGACTACAACAACAGATGGAAGCAGTAATGCAGCAACGTCCGCAGACCAGTGAGGAAAGCCGTCCCACTAATACCGCGTCCTTTGGGGTGAGTCGTTTATTGACAAAAATGACTGGAGAGGATGATCCAGAGGTATTTTTGACCACATTTGAAAGGACTGCTGAAAGAGAAAAGTGGCCTGAGGAGCAGTGGGCTGGACTGGTGGCTCCTCTGTTAACTGGTGAATCGCAGAAAGCTTACTATGACCTAGAGCCTGACCAAGCAAAAGACTATGTGATGCTAAAAGCTGAAATATTGGCAAGGCTGGGTGTCACCCTGGCTGTCCGGGCTCAGCGTGTGCATAACTGGACTTTCCAGCTTGGAAAACCCCCCAGGTCTCAAATGTATGATCTCATTCACCTGAGCAGGAAGTGGCTACAGCCAGAGACTTTGTCCGCACCGGAGATTGTGGAACGTGTTGTGATGGATCGTTTCTTGAGAGCTCTTCCTACCGCCATTCAAAAGTGGGTAAGCCATGGAGACCCAGAAACGGCCGGTAAACTTGTGGATCGTGTAGAGAGATACTTGGCTGCAGAGAACCTGACGGCCTCTTCCAGAGACTCTCGGACTTTCCACCCTAAGACCAGACCATCCCCAGGGGCGGATAAGATGATTCCAAGGGGTGAGGGTGGAGAGAGTGAGAGGGTGGGAGCTCTGCCCAGGGTTTGGCGAGAACAGCCTGGGAAGTCGGGGGCTCAAGAGGCAGCCAAAAGGATTGTTTGCTACTGCTGCCGGCAAACGGGACATATTGCAGCAAATTGCCCGGTTGTGGAGGAACCCATGCAATGTGACTTTCTGACGGACAGACGTCAGTCGCTGTGTGCGACAGTCGCATGCACTGCCATTCGGGGAACTGAGAAACATTTATGCAAAATGTGTATTAATGGTAGAAATGTTGTGGTATTACTGGATTCAGGTAGCCTTGTGACCCTGATAAAGGCTGAATTAGTTAAAACAGAGGTCTCTGGGAATAGCAAGGTAGCTGTTATTTGTGTGCATGGGGACACCCGAGAGTATCCAGTGACTACAGTGTGTTTCAAGACCCCCAAATTTACCCTCTCTCATCCAGTGGGGTTAGTATCTCAATTACCGCATGATGCCATTGTGGGAAGGGATTTTCCGAAGTTCTGGGAACTGTGGGATGATCCTGAGCCCCCCACTGGTGCCCCTATGTACCAGGAAGGTGATAGCCAGAACTCCTCTGAGAGTGGTGAGGACTCTCCAGAATTTCCCTTGTCAGTATTGGCAGGCGAGACTCAAGAAACTGGAGAGGAGCCCACCGCCTCAGACGAAAACCTACCGTCTGTGGAGTTTTCTGATCTTGAGGTTCACAGGGAAAATTTTGCCACAGAACAGTTAAAGGACCCCGCCCTAATAAAGGCACGGGAAAACGTAGTGGAAATAGATGGCGAGTTAGTGAACCCAGATAATACCTGCACTTACCCATACTTCAGCGTAGAGAAGGACCTACTGTATCGGGTGGCAAAAAGGGCAGAAGAAACCGTTGAGCAGCTTGTGGTGCCCAAACCTTACAGGAAGTTGGTGTTGGAGTTGGCCCATGGGCACATTCTTGGAGGTCATCTGGGGACAGAGAAAACCCGAGAGAGGGTATTACAGAGATTCTATTGGCCTGGGGTGATGAAGGACATAGAAAATTATTGTTCCTCCTGCCCTGTGTGTCAGAGGTCGGCCCCGATGCCACATTTCCGTAGCCCGCTGGTCCCTCTACCCATCATTGAGGTCCCGTTTGAGAGGATCGCAATGGATTTGGTAGGTCCTATAATCAAGTCCGCTAGGGGGCACCAGTACATATTAGTTATAATGGACTATGCCACCCGTTATCCAGAAGCGATCCCTCTCCGAAATACCTCGGCCAAAACCATAGCCAAAGAGCTATCTCTTGTTTTTAGCCGGGTGGGTATTTGTAAAGAACTGCTTACGGACCAAGGTACACCCTTTATGTCCCGGGTTATGAAAGAGCTGTGTAAATTGTTCAAAGTGACGCAATTGCGTACGTCTGTGTATCACCCCCAAACCGATGGGCTGGTTGAAAGATTCAACAAAACCCTAAAACAAATGTTGAAGAAAGTGGTGGATAGAGATGGAAAGGATTGGGACTGTCTACTTCCTTATTTGATGTTTGCTATTAGGGAGGTGCCCCAATCCTCTACGGGATTCTCCCCCTTTGAGTTACTGTATGGGAGACACCCAAGAGGGCTGTTGGATATTGCCAAGGAAACTTGGGAAAGTGAGAGTTCTCCCCACAGGAGTGTGATTGAGCATGTCGCCCTGATGCAAGATCGAATTGCACAGGTAATGCCCATCGTGAAGGAACATTTGGCCCAAGCGCAGTTGGCACAGCAGAGAGTGTACAACCGTGGAGCCAAGACCCGTACCTTTTCCCCGGGGGATAGGATATTGGTACTTGTCCCTACGGTTGAAAGTAAATTCCTTGCCAAATGGCAAGGCCCCTACGAGATAATGGAAAAAGTGAGCGAAGTGAATTACAAGGTCAGACAACCAGGAAGGCGAAAGCCCGAACAGATCTATCACGTTAATCTGTTGAAAGCCTGGAGGGATAGAGAGTCCCTAGTCGCAGAAACTTGGTCACCAGCTCAAACTGGTTGCGTGATTCCGGAGGTTGGAATAGCAGCCACCTTGTCACAACCCCAACAACAGGAGGTTAAGGAGTTTGTGCTTCGCAACAAGGAGGTGTTCTCTGAGCTGCCGGGACAAACATCTGGGGTAGAGCATGATATTATTACCCCGCCCGGTGAAAGGGTGAAGTTAAAACCCTATCGGATCCCAGAGGCCCGACGGGAGGCAATACGGGAGGAAGTACAGAAAATGCTGAACTTAGGGGTGATAGAGGAGTCCCAAAGTGATTGGTCTAGTCCCATTGTGTTGGTGCCTAAACCGGATGGGAGCTGGCGATTTTGTAACGATTTTCGTCAGTTGAACAAAGTTACAAAATTTGACACCTACCCCATGCCACGTATAGATGAGTTGATCGACCGGCTGGGAACAGCCCGATACATGACGACTCTTGACCTCACAAAAGGGTATTGGCAAATTCCCCTGGCCAAGTCGGCCAAAGAGAAAACCGCATTTGTAACCCCAGACGGGGCGTTCCAATATAAGAGAATGCCGTTCGGGTTACAGAATGCGCCGGCCACATTCCAGCGGAAAATGGACCAGATACTGAGGCCCCATCGGAAGTATGCTGCGGCTTACCTGGATGACGTAATTGTCCATAGCACAGATTGGGCCTCACATCTGCCAAAAGTGCAAGCAGTCCTAGACTCTATCCGGGAAGCGGGGTTTACGGCTAACCCCAAGAAGTGTACCATTGGGCAGGAGGAGGCCAAATATCTTGGGTACACCATTGGCAGGGGAGTAATAAAACCCCAACTCAACAAAGTCGAGGCCATCCAGAGTTGGCCACGTCCCAACAGCAAGAAGCAGGTACGAGCCTTTCTGGGAATCGCGGGTTATTATCGGCGCTTCATTCCCCACTTTGCTTCTAAGGCTGTGCCCCTAACCAACCTGACGAAAGGGAAAGGGTCGGTCATGATTAAATGGACCCCCGAGGCTGAGGCAGCGTTCCAATTCTTGAAACAAGCCTTATGTAGCCAGCCAGTGTTGTACTCACCCGACTTCTCTAAAGACTTTGTCGTACAAAGTGATGCGTCAGATGTGGGGTTAGGAGCAGTATTGTCCCAGGTCTGGAACGGGGAAGAGCACCCAGTCATTTACCTCAGCAGGAAGTTGAAGTCCCATGAGGTAAATTACGCCACGGTTGAAAAGGAGTGTTTAGCGGTGAAGTGGGCTCTAGATTCCCTTCGGTACTATCTGCTAGGTAGGCACTTTGACATGGTTACGGATCACGCTCCGTTAAAGTGGATGGCTCAAAACAAGGAGACAAATAGAAGAGTAAATAGGTGGTTCCTGGCCCTACAGGAATTCAACTTCACAGTAAAGCATCGCCCTGGCGTTCAAATGGGGAATGTGGATGCTTTGTCTCGAGTACATGAATGCCTGATTGCTGGTGTTCCAACCCCAAGGTTAAAACAAGAGGGGGGGGTATGTGACAGCAGGAAGGTAAAGTCACCTGGTTGCATCCAGGGGGGTAGGTATATTTCTCCCAGATTCAGGCTTTATGCCGACTTATACAACTAGGGAGAGAGTTGATGAAGCCCAGCTGAGGCTAGTGGGCTCATGGATGATTCATACCTCTAGGGAGAGTGCTGGGCGTCGTGCAGACAGGGAGTTGATGAGACCAGCTGAAGCTTGTCAGCTCGTTTAAGGCCTCTATAAAAACTCCCAGCTTCATTAGGTGTTTGCTCATGCCTGGAACCAGACCTGTGTGGACTGTCTAGGGAGAGTGAACCCCTGTGCGGTGAGACAAAGCCTGTGTGGCTATTTGTTTGGACATTTACTAAACCAGGGACTTAGGGACTAGGACAGCACCAGGCTGATCCCAGTTGTTAGTTAGGGAAACCTGCATGTTTAGTCAGAGGTCAAGCTGACCAGGATTTATTTTGTTTGTTTCTTTTTGCTTTGCTGTGTTTTTGTCACTGTAAATAGAGAAATAAACCGCACCTTTTGATCTTGAAAACCACAACCTCCGTCTGCTGGGCCTGTTTTTGTGTGGGGAGCCCATCCAGGGGGTCACACACACCCGCTACCGAGCTAACCCCCTCACAATATATATATATATATATGTGTGTGTGTGTGTGTGTGTGTGTGTGTGTGTGTGTGTATATATATATATATATATATATATATATATATATATATATATTAGGGCTGCAACTAACGATTATTTTCATAATCGATTAGTTGGCCGATTATTGTATCGGTTAATAACCTAAAAAAAAAAAAAAAAAAAGGTAATTTTGCAGCGATTTCCATTCTTAAATTTTTTTTGCCCCAATTTGTTGTTGGGCAGGTTAAAAAACACAAATTGCCGCAAAAACGCATTTCTACATGCTTTTCTGCAGCTTCTCCATTGAAGTATATTGAACCAAAAAAACAAAATAGCACCGTTTTGCATAAAAAAAAGTCCTTGCCCTTTCCAAATACGCAGCAGATGAAAAAATCATAGATGTGAACGTGTCCCATAGGAAACCATGTAAATGAACTGTAGTGTGTTTCTGCAAAAAGCACCAAAAAACACAGAGGTGCGACCCAGGCCTGAGATGTTTAGTGACATAATGGGGTTAAAGCAGAGGTGCAGCTTGTGTTTTTTTTTTTTTTTTCAAAAGTCAGCAGCTACTAACAGTGTAGCTGCTGACTTTTAATAAGGACACTTACTTGTCCTACTCGCCCGTGATGTCGGTCCCGCCACGGCGATCGATCGCTGCTGCCAGGCTCCCGGCTCCTCCATCCTGACTAAGGGAAACAGGCAGTGAAGCCTTACGGCTTCACTGCCCGTTTCCTACTGCGCATGCGCCACTCGCACGGCGCTTTGTGAATGGGCGGCTTGCCTCCTGGGATACACACAGTTCCCAGAAGGCAGCGCGCCCCATTCACAAGAAGAGGAAGCGGAAGGAGACCCACCGCAGACGAGAAGAGGCACATTAGAGGCAGATTAGGGGACTTCCGCATAGCAACAGGCATTTAGGGTGAGTATAATTTTTTTTTTTTTTCTATTAATCTTTTTCTTTTTTTTTTTTTTTTTTTAGGATTTTTTATGTATTTTTTTTTTTCTGGGTGGACCTCCGTTTTAAAAAAAACAAAAATTGGTACAAAAAGAGCAAATAAATCGCTACTGTAAGACTGCTTTCACACTGGGGCGCTTTGCAGGCGCTATTGCGCTAAAAACAGTGCCTGCAAAGCGCCCTTTCTCTCCAGTGTGAAAGCCCGAGGGTTTTCACACTGGAGCGGTGCGCTAGCAGGACGGTAAAAAAAGTCCTGCTAGCCACATCTTTGCAGCGCTGTAGGAGCAGTGTATACACCGCCCCTAAAGCGCCCCTGCCCATTGAAATCAATGGGCAGCGCAGCTGTACCGCGGCATAGCGCCGCTTTGCGGGCGGTTTTAACCCTTTTTCGGCCATTAGCGGGGGTTAAAAGCGCCCCGCTAGTGGCCGAAAATCGCGGCAAAAACTATGGTAAAGCGCCGCTAAAAATAGCGGCACTTTACCGCCAATGCCCGTGATGCCCCAGTGTGAAAGTACCCTAAGGGGTTCTTTTTTTACTGTGGGACAGTGAAAGTAATCTTTACAGTAGCGATTTGCTCTTTTTGTACTATAAAGGGCTAATTTTAGTTTTTTTTTTTTAACCCCATTGTTACTGGCCGATTAATCGATTATGAGAATAGTAATCGATTAATTTCATAATCGATTAGTTGTCGATTAATCGATTAGTTGTTTCGGCCCTAATATATATATATAATATACATATACACATACACAGTGGGTACGGAAAGTATTCAGACCCCCTTAAATTTTTCACTGTTTGTTATATTGCAGCCATTTGCTAAAATCATTTAAGCTTATTTAATGTACACACAGCACCCCATATTGACAGAAAAACGCGTAATTATTGACATTTTTGCAGATTTATTAAAAAAGAAAAACTGAAATATCACATGGTCCTAAGTATTCAGACCCTTTGCTGTGACACTCATATTTAACTCAGGTGCTGTCCATTTCTTCTGATCATCCTTGAGATGGTTCTACACCAGTGATATGCAATTAGCGGACCTCCAGCTGTTGCCAAACTACAAGTCCCATGAGGCATAGCGAGACTCTGACAGCAGCAAGCATGACACCCAGAGGCAGAGGCATGATGGGACTTGTAGTTTTACAACAGCTGGAGGTCCGCTAATTGCATATCCCTGTTCTACACCTTCATTTGAGTCCAGCTGTGTTTGATTATACTGATTGGACTTGATTAGGAAAGCCACACACCTGTCTATATAAGACCTTACAGCTCACAGTGCATGTCAGAGCAAATGAGAATCATGAGGTCAAAGGAACTGCCTAAAGAGCTCAGAGACAGAATTGTGGCAAGGCACAGATCTGGCCAAGGTTACCAAAAAATTTCTCCTGCAAATAAGGTTCGTAACAGCACAGTGGCCTCCATAATCCTTAAATGGAAGACGTTTGGGACGACCAGAACCCTTCCTAGAGCTGGCTGTCCGGCCAAACTGAGCTATTGGGGGAGAAGAGCCCAAAGATCACTGTGG
Source organism: Rana muscosa (assembly GCA_029206835.1). NCBI lineage: Eukaryota > Metazoa > Chordata > Amphibia > Anura > Ranidae > Rana > Rana muscosa. Next base: position 1,134,889,494 of record CM055116.1, on the reverse strand, counting down.
CTGAGCTCCAGAGATGCAGTCGGGAGAAGGGAGAAAGTTGTAGAAAGTCAACCATCACTGCAGCCCTCCACCAGTCGGGGCTTTATGGCAGAGTGGCCCGACGGAAGCCTCTCCTCAGTGCAAGACGCATGGAGTTTGCTAAAAAAACACCTGAAGGACTCCAAGATGGTGAGAAATAAGATTCTCTGGTCTGATGAGACCAAGATAGAACTTTTTGGCCTTAATTCTAAGCGGTATGTGTGTAGAAAACCAGGCACTGCTCATCACCTGTCCAATACAGTCCCAACAGTGAAACATGGTGGTGGCAGCATCATGCTGTGGGGGTGTTTTTCATCTGTAGGGACAGGACGACTGGTTGCAAGCGAGGGAAAGATGAATGCAGCCAAGTACAGGGATATCCTGGACAAAAACCTTCTCCAGAGTGCTCAGGACCTCAGACTGGGTCGAAGGTTTACCTTCCAACAAGACAATGACCCTAAGCACACAGCTAAAATAATGGAGTGGCTTCACAACAACTCCGCGACTGTTCTTGAATGGCCCAGCATCTCTGGAGAGACCTAAAAATGACTGTCCACCAACGTTTACCATCCAACCTGACAGAACTGGAGAGGATCTGCAAGGAGGAATGGCAGAGGATCCCCAAATCCAGGTGTGAAAAACTTGTTGCATCTTTCCCAAAAAAGACTCATGGCTGTATTAGATCAAAAGGGCGCTTCTACTAAATACTGAGCAAAGGGTCTGAATACTTGGGACCATGTGATATTTCAGTTTTTCTTTTTTAACCACTTCCCGCCCCGTCAATAGCAGATTGACGTCCGGGAAGTGGTTCAGTTATCCACACTGGACGTCATATGACGTCCTGCGGGATAACAGCCGCCGCGCGCCCGGGGGGGCGCGCATCGCGGCGATCGGTGGAGCGGTGGGTCAGTCTGACCCACCGCTACACTGATCTCGGTAAAAAGCCTCCGGCGGAGGCTTTTTACCACGTGATCAGCCGTTTCCAATCACGGCTGATCACGATGTAAACAGGATGAGCCGTTGATCGGCTCTTCCACACTCGGGTCTGACAGACGCGAGTAGAGGAGAGCCGATCGGCGGCTCTCCTGACAGGGGGGGTTCGCGCTGATCGTTTATCAGCGCAGCCCCCCCTCGGATACCCACACTAGACCACCAGGGAACCCCCCCAGGAAGCCCCAAGCATGTGGATGGCCCCCATGGCCATCCACATGTAATAAAATAAAATAAAAAAATATGCCAATCAGTGCCCACAAATGGGCACTGACTGGCACTATGATGGCACCACCACAATGTGTGGTGGCTGGCATTGCTGGGCATCAGTGTCCATCAGTGCCACCTACTAGTGTCCATCAGCGCCACCTATCAGTGCCCATCTGTGCCCATCTATCAGTGCCCGTCCGTGCCACCTATCAGTGCCGCCTATAAGTGCCCATCAGTGCCGCCTATGAGTGCCAATCAGTGCCGCCTATGAGTGCCAATCAGTGCTGCATACCAGTGCCACATATCAGTGCCACCTCATCGGTGCCCATCAGTGTCGCCTTATCAGTGCCCGTCAGTGCCGCCTTATCAGTGCCCATCATTGAAGTAGAAAAGGTACTTATTTACAAAAAAAATTAACAGAAACAAAGAAAAACGTCGTTTTTTTCAAAATTTTCGCTCTTTTTTTATTTGTTGTGCAAAAAATAAAAATCGCAGAGGCGATCAAATACCACCGAAAGAAAGCTCTATTTGTGGGACAGCGCTGAAAGCTCAAAATTGGCTTGGGCAGGAAGCTGTATAAGTGCATGGTATTGAAGTGGTTAATAAATCTGCAAAAATTTGAATAATTCTGTGTTTTTCTGTCAATATGGGGTGCTGTGTGTACATTAATGAGGAAAAAAATGAACTTAAATGATTTTAGCAAATGGCTGCAATATAACAGAGTGAAAAATTTAAGGGGGTCTGAATACTTTCCGTACCCACTGGTATATCAAAATATAATATACACTGTGTGTGTGTGTGTGTGTGTGAAATAAATAAATATATATCCCCTGGTCATTCTCTGGACAGACAGAACGGCGGTCTGCCTATGTAAACAAGGCAGACCGTCCTCCTGTCAGCAGCAAGGGAGAGAGAGATCCGGATTAGCAGGAATCACAGAACACAGATGTCTCTTCAAGTCAGTCCATCCCCCACACACACAGTATACATTGCGCAAACCAATCAATATATGCTTTTTGGGATTTTTTTTTTCACTGAAAATATGTAGCAGAATACAAATTGGCCTAAACTGATTTTATTTTTTATTTGATGTGTTTTATAGCAGAAAGTAAAAAAATAGTGTTTTTTTTTTTTTTTATTTTTTTTTTACATTTTCATTTTGTTTTCATTTTATATTGCAAAAAAAAAAACAGTGGCAATCAAATATCACCAAAAGAAAGCTCTATTTTGTGTAAAAAAAAAAAAAAAAATTCAATAAAAGATAGAAATTTCATGAGCAAATATTCAAATATTGCATGACCATGCAATTACAAGTTAAAGCAGTGCTCTATTTGTGGGAAAAAAAGGACATAAATTTTATTTGGGTACAGTGTCGCACAAAAACACAATTGTCAGTTAAAGTAACGCAGTGCTGTATCGCAAAAAAATGGCCTGGTCAGGAAGGGGGTAAAACCTTCCCGGAGCTGAAGTTGTTAATTGACTTGTCCAAATATGGTCAATGATGTCACTGGGTAACCCCGCCCCTTTGTTTACTATAGCGGCCGGGGGAAGCAGAGTGTCATTCGGCATCGGGCAAGCGATGGGAGCAGTTGGGTGTTGGCTGTTTTTTTTTTTCTCTGTGTGGGTCGACGTCTGTTGTACATCGTGATTGACATAGACCTACATTGCTGGACTGTGTGATTGACAATGAATGTACATCGGGGGACATTTTTTTTTAAATAAAGGACTTGACAAAACTGTGTTGTGTGTTTTATTTACAGCTCCCTTTTTTATTTTTTGGGGTAAATGAGTATGGGTACTTTGTACCCCTTAGTCATTCACATGGGGAGTGGGATCTTGGGGGCCCTTAATAAAGGGGGCTTCCAGGTTCCAATACTCCTCATCCACTGACCCCTATAAGCACTGGGCCAGGCTTGTGAGGAAGAGGCCCTTGTCCTCAACAAGGTACCCCCCATGTTGAGGGCATGTGGCCTGGTATGGTTCAGGGGGGAAGGGTTGGCTCATGCTTGCCTCCCCCCACTTTCCTGGCCTGCCAGGCTGCATGTTCGAATAAGGGTCTGGTATGGATTTGAGACATTGAATTACTCAGTGAATTCCCACACGGCGTCCTTTAAAAGTTCTGAACACCTGTGGGAGGTGGGAAGAATCGGATCATGTGACCACTGTGATTGGCAGTCGCAGTCATCACATAATCGAGAGCTGGTCCAGCTGGTTACTAAATGTTAGTGCGCATCGAGAACTGTCTTTGACAGCTTGGTCTCTGTGCTGTGAGCGTGCAGTCAGCGCGCACTCAGCACAGGAATATCAGCCACCCAGGGGATGCATATGCATAGTGTGTACGTGAAAACCCACCCTTTTGGCACTGCACATTAGACGCGTGCAATTCGTTTTTTAACGAATTTTGACAAATTTGTTAATTCGTAAATTCCTGAATTAATGAAAACCTGTTTTTAACAAATTTTTCTGAATATTCGTAAATTTGAAAATTCAAAAGAACGAAAATCTGAAATAACTAGCTAATAATAAGTTTAACTATTAAATTATAGGTATTGGAATTTTCTTTTCAAATTTGGCTGTTAGAGAATGTAACAAATACGAATTCATCCGAAGTTACGAATTATCCGAAATAACAAATGCCGCAGCTAAACGAATGGAACGTAACAAATTAACCACTTAAGCCCGGACCATTTGTCAGCCTATAGACCAGAGGTCTTTTTACAATTTCGCACTGCGCTGCTTTAACTGATAATTGCACGGTCATGCAATGTTGTACCCAAACAAAATTTGCGTCCTTTTTTCCCACAAATAGAGTATTCTTTTGATGGTATTTGATTGCCTCTGCGATTTTTATTTTTTGCGATTATAAAAGGAAAAAGACTGAAAATTTTGAAAAAAATATATATTTTCTAATTTTTGTTATAAGAAAAATTGAATAAACTCAATTTTAGTCATACATTTAGGCCAAAATGTATTCAGCCACATGTCTTTAGTAAAAAAAAATGTCAAGCGTATATTTATTGGTTTGCGCAAAAGTTATAGCGTCTACCAACTAGGGTACATTTTCTGAAATTTACACAGCTTTTAATTTATGACTGCCTATCTCATTTATTAAGGTGCTAAAATGGCAGGGCAGTACAAAACCCCCCCAAATGACCCCAAGTAGACACCCCAAGGAAATTGCTGAGAGGCATGTTGAGCCCATTGAAAAATATATTTTTTTTATTTGTCACAAGTGATTGAATAATGACAAAAGAATTTTTTTACAAAAAGTTGTCACTAAATGATATTGCTCACACGTGCCATGGTTATATGTGGAATTGCACCCCAAAATACATTTTGCTGCTTCTCCTGAGTATGGGATACCACATCTGTGGGACTTTTTGGGAGCCTAGCCGCCTACGGGGCCCCGAAAACCAAGCACCGCCTTCAGGATTTCTAAGGGTGCAAATTTTTGATTTCACTCCTCACTACCCATCACAGTTTCGAACACCATAAAATGCCAAAATAGCACAAAACCCCCCCAAATGACCCCATTTTGGAAAGTAGACACCCCAAGCGATTTTCTGAGAGGCATGTTGAGTCCATGGAATATTTTATATTTTGCCACAAGTTGCGGGAAAATAACAATTTTTTTTTTTTTTTTGCACAAAGTTGTCACTAAATGATATATTGCTCACACATGCCATGGGCATATGTGAAATTACACCCCAAAATACATTCTGCTGCTTCTCCTGAGTACGGAGATACCACATGTGTGGGACTTTTTGGGAGCCTAGCCGCGTACGGGACCCCGAAAACCTGTCCTGGCATTTTATGCACAACATTTAGAACCTTATGTCACACATCACCCACTCTTCTAACCACTTGAAGACAAAGCCCTTCTGACACTTTTTGTTTACATGAAAACATTTTATTTATTTTTTGCAAGAAAATTACGTTGAACCCCCAAACATGATATATTTTTTTAAAGCAAAGGCTCTACAGATTAAAATGGTGGGTGTTGCATTTTTTTTTTCCACACAGTATTTGCGCAGCGATTTTTCAAACACATTTTTTGGGGAAAGAATAAGCTTTTTTTAATTTTAATGCACTAAAACACACTATATTGCCCAAATTTTTAATGAAATAAAAAAGATGATCTTAGGCCGAGTACATGGATACCAAACACGCATGCTTTAAAATTGCGCACAAACGCGCAGTGGCGACAAACTACATACATTTTTAAAAGCCTTTTACAGGTTATCACATTAGATTTACAGAGGAGGTCTACTGCTAAAATGACTGCCCTTGATCTGACCTTCACGGTGATACCTCACATGCATGGTGCAAATGCTGTTTACATATGACGCCAGACCGACACTTGCGTTTCGCCTTTGCGCAAAAGCAGGGGGGGACAGGGGTGCTTTTTTTTTATTATTATTATTTATTTTGCTTTTTTATTTAATTTTTAAATAGTTCCTTCCATTTTTTATTTTTAATTTTTAATATAATTTTTGTTATCTCAGGGAATATAAATATCCCCTATGATAGCAATAGGTAGTGACAGGTACCCCTCCTTTTTTTTTTTAATTGGGGTGGGGGGACGGGACATTCCCTCCCACTGCTTGTAAAAGCAGTCTAGAGGCTAATTGGCCGCTAGGATTGCTTTTACATGAAAGCTGAATGCTGGCTGAAAAGAATGATGATACCTAAACCCGCAGGCATCATTCTGGTATAACCATTCAAAGTCCAGCAACAGACCAGTACGTTGCTGGTCCTTGTAGGACATGTATTGTTATCTTTATTTTTTTTCATGCAGCCTGTTGGCTGAAAGAAAAAAAGAGATTGTTCGGTGAGCATGCACAGCATTAGAATACCTCCCTTCATCCACCCACTTCTAATGATGGGCATGCATGCACCATTTATATATGCCGAAGCATGGGGGCATCCTCCCGTAAAAGTTATGCCGCATACACACGGTCAGACTTTTCCACGGGCAAGCCTCCGTCGGAATTTCGACCGTATGTACGCGCCATTAGGAGAAAACCCGCGCCTCCGCCCCTGCTGCCCCCATGCTTCGGCATATATGCTCTTTTTTTTTAACTGTGGTGGTGAAATCACCTCCTACAGCAATGGAATCCGCGCTGCAGCTGAATGGCGTACCTGAAAACAAAAAAAAAGGTTAACAATAAAACACTGTAAACGATAAAGTATGAAAAAATGACATACCTGAAAAGCAAGCATGATAAAACATAATAACAATAAAACATTGCAGAATAGAATACAGTAAAAAAGAGCAGAACAATAGAGAGGGAGAGAACAATAAAACGACAACTACCGTTTAATATATATATATTGTGAGGGGGTTAGCTCAGCAGCGGGTGTGTGTGACCCCCTGGATGGGTTCACCACACAAAAACAGGCACAGCAGACAGTGGTTGGAGAAAACAAAAGGGTGTGGTTTTATTTGAACTACAGTATATACAGACAAAAAAATACAGCAAAAACAAAAGAAACATGAAAAGAAATCCTGGTCAACTTGACCGCTCACTACACACGTTGGTGTCCCTAACTAACAACTGGGTACAGCCTTGTACTGTCCCAGTCCCTAGCTCCCTGCTTTTTTGAAGTTCTTAGCAATAACCACACAGGCTTTGGCTCACCGCACAGAGATCACACTCCCCAGACTATCCACACAGATCTGGTTCCAGGTTTGAGCATCTCCCTTAGCATGCTGGGAGTTCTTGTAGAGGCCCTAACGAGCCCACTTACTTGAGCTGGGCTCATTAACTCTTCCCCTGCAAGACTCCCTGCACTCCCTCTAGTGGTATAAATCGGCATAAAGCCTGAATCTAGGACATATATACTTTCCATCCTGGATGCAACCTGGTGATTGCCCCCTGGTGATTTTACCTGCATGCTGTCACAATATATATATATATATATATATATATATATATATATTTGTATCAAAAAATTATAAAAGACAAAGTCTCTTTGATAGAACAGTGCTCTCTGTTGGATAATTGTCCAACTCCAAATCCAAATAATAGGTGTGATGTGGGGACACACAGTCATAGAAGGTACAGCAAGATCACAGTTCTTAAAGTGGTAAGTGTTTCTACAAGCAGATGGGTTGTGAAGCCTACACCAACTCCCAATCTTCACCACTAATGTGAGATAAGATTCCCCCGCTGGGGTTCACACTCACCAGAGCAATAAGTAAAATGTGCCTTGTAAGATAAAATCCTCCTGTCAGACTTCCAACATCATCCCGGGATCAGTATGGGTTAAACGGTGTTCAAGGTACATAAAAAACTAAAAATCACTAACATAGTGTAATCCCGTTTTTATTCAAGTTAACCCGTGTATAAAAACACCCTGCTCCCATTACACGTACAATATATCCACTTGTAAATGACATAGAAAGTGTTTGCATAGTCACCGCTGTCCTCCGAACATAGGGGCCGCACTCGCGCTGCAACCGCTGTTGAAGTCGGAAGTGACGAAACGCGTCAGGCATAGATACGACGGCGTATCCAGGAAGTTAGAAGTGTGCGTTCCACCATCGGCCATCTCATAACCAGGAAGCTCACCTCACACTGCGGTTGCAGCGCGAGTGCGGCCCCTATGTTCGGAGGACAGCGGTGACTATGCAAACACTTTCATTTACAAGTGGATATATTGTACGTGTAATGGGAGCAGGGTGTTTTTATACACGGATTAACTTGAATAAAAACGGGATTACACTATGTTGGTGATTTTTTATGTACCTTGAACACCGTTTAACCCATACTGATCCCGGGATGATGTTGGAAGTCTGACAGGAGGATTTTATCTTACAAGGCACATTTTACTTATTGCTCTGGTGAGGGTGAACCCCAGCGGGGGAAATCTTATCTCACATTAGTGGTGAAGATTGGGAGTTGGTGTAGGCTTCACAACCCATCTGCTTGTAGAAACACTTGCCACTTTAAGAACTGTGATCTTGCTGTACCTTCTATGACTGTGTGTCCCCACATCACACCTATTATTTGGATTTGGAGTTGGACAATTATCCAACAGAGAGCGCTGTTCTATCAAAGAGACTTTGTCTTTTATAATTTTTTGATACAAATTTATTTTCTGTTTTATTCATCTATAGAATTTAAACAGCTGCTGGCATAATTTTAATGCAGAATACCTTTTATCATTGTTATTGATACTGGTTTTAATTTATTTTCTGGTTGATTATCTTTTTCTATTATCAATTTATTTTATCTCAGAACAAGTTGATTACTACCTAGGCGCCGAGAAGTGCATCTGTGGGCCTGATTTTTGTATGCACCTTTTTTAGAATATATATATATATATATATATATATATATATATATATATATATATATATATATATATTTTTAACAGTTTTTTCTTTTGTAACTGTAACTGTTCAACTTTTCGGTTTCAGGTTTGGGTCTCTCAAAATGCGATGGCATCTTGGGAGACCCTATGTAAGTGTGTCCTATTCTGTGCATTGCTGTACCCTACGCTAAAATTGCGCTAGTGTGTGGTAGCGTTCAAAACATTCACCAATGCAAAGACCAGGATTGTCAGGACAGCGAGGACCATAATAACGGGTGTCACGCCTATATCTGTGCTTTCTACAGACACAACATTTTCTTTGGGGGGCTCGTTGGGTAGGGATACTCTCGAGGACATACGGAAAATGCCTCTCATGCAGCCGGCTTACTGCATTTGGTTGGGAATGTTGAGGTGCAGAACCGCCTGGATACAGGAGGTCTGTGACAATCTCTTCCTGGAAGTCAAGGAAGGATAAAGTCTCTGTCCTGAAGCTCTGTATAGCACATGAGCATTCAGCAAAGCCAATTGAAATAAGTATACAGACACTTTTTTGTGCCAGCGTCTGGCCTTATGGGCAATTAGAGACGGCGCCAACAACTGGTCGTTGAGGTCCACCCCTCGCATATTTTGGTTATATTCGTGGACACAGGGGTTTCTCCACAACACCAGTCGCCGTACGAATTTGGACATTTGGACTGTCGTGTCTGCGTGAAGGGAGGTAAGAACGAAAACATTCTTATTACCCCTCCACTTCACAGCGAGCAAATTATTACACTTCAAGCAGGCTCTCTCCCCCAGCCTAAGACGGGAATCTACAAGCCCCTGGGAAAAGCCCCAGCGATTAAGTCGCACGGTGTCACATGCGCCAATTTGCTGACCAAACAAGTGTCACGCTCGTGTAATAATTGTCCACATACAAGTGGTACCCCTTTCCGAATAAGGGTGTCACCAAGTCCCACACTATCTTGCCAGTGCTCCCTATGTAATCTGGGCAGTTCTCCGGCTCTACCTGACTATCTTTTCCCTCATAAACCATAAAGCTCCATACATAGCCTGTTGCCCTGTCACAGAACTTCTAGAGCTTGACCCCATATCTGGCATGCTTGCTGGGAATGTACTGTTTGAAAGACAAGCAGCCAGAAAATGTATTCAGGGACTCATCAACGCAGACAACTTGATGGGGAGTATACAAGGCTGCAAAACATTTGTTGAAGTGGTTTATGAGGGGCCGAATTTTGTAGAGCCGATCGTATTCAGGGTCTCCACGAGGACGACAAAGTTCATTGTCGTTTGAAGGGCATGAACCTCAAGATCTGCTTGTTTCATTTCCTGGACATGGAGGCAGAGAACACGGGCATATGGTCAATTTGTGAATTTATGTATGCCCATGTTGAGGGAAAGGCCCAGAAAGATCTTAAATTCAGAAACCGTGACTGGTTTCCATTCTCTGGCAAGGGAGGACTGGGGATTAGCTGCGATGTATTGACCAGCATACAAATTAGTTTGGTCCACAATAGATCTATAGAGATCTTCTGTGAAAAACGGCGAATAAAAATCAAGTGGCGTAAAATCAACTGTTTCCACCTGAATTCCGAGTTGGCCAGTGAATGGGGGAAGTACGGGTGCTGCAGAAGTGGTGGGGACCTGATCGGGTGAGCCTCCTTAGCCCAATAGACTGTACAAGATCTGACCAAGTATCCCACCGTCTCAGTACGAGCTCGGAGACCACGGTGGACAAATTTGTGACACGCAGACAGGCAGTGTTCTTTGCTCAGAGTGGTCTGATATGTAAATAAAAAACACAAGGGGGTGGGTTTATGGAGAAACTCATCCAATAATTAATTAACAGTGGTGCCCAGGTGGGGGTGTGAGTTATAAATCAGTCTATTAGCGGGTATAATAATAACCTCCAACTATAAGGGCATATTCCACCTGTAGAGCCTCTGAATAAGGAAATCATATGCAAAAAAACAGGAGAGAGGAGAGGGAAGACCCCCCCACAGACAGTATTCTTCAAAAAGGCTCAACTAAACTAAAGATACTAAATCTAAGTAAACCGCAATTGTAAAAATAAAAAAACAATTTAATGATTATACATGATATTTATACACCACATCAGAAGACAACTATAATAAAATAAGACTAGTCAAAAAGAAAAAACTGTGAAAACAGAGGTGGCCACCCAAACGACCATACACACCACACACATGCAACCGTTGCTGATCATGAAAGGAATATCGATATAGGCATAGTCACAAAGACTTTGGGGTTATTATGTAAGTGCCTGATAGATGAACAGTATTCAATCCGTGCGTGTGGCTGTTTATGATGAAAAAGTTGACAGGTGACTGTGCTGGGTAGCCATAGACCAGCCAATATGATTGAACAATCAATAGTTGGGTGAGGGTGTCACAGGGATAGAGATTGGCTGAATTGCGCTTCAGAAAAATGGGGTGACTGTGGCCGAATTAATAGTCGACAGTTGTCCCTCACAAAGTTATATCTGTGGGATAAATCCACCATCCATTGGAAGCTGCCAAAAAGTTCATATATGGAAGACACTCACTCACCAGTTCAAAGTGTGTTGGTCGGCTGCTGTTAGTCTATGCTTCTGTTGGTATCACCTGGAATGTACTGAGTTCCATTCATCAAGCCCGGGAGGAATCATCCCAATAAATGCACATGGAATGGAAAGTCTGTCCACACAAATGGAATATCGATATTGATGCGCCGCAGAGCTATCATCAGATCAAAGCGGCATAGTAACAGATCATGGCGGCTGGTGGGGGTGGTTAGTCCGGTGGGTTAGGCACCCCTGTTTACACGCTACACAAAGTGTAGCAAAAAATTGCTTGACTTGCTGACATGTTTCACCTTCATTAAGGTTTCATCGGAGCTCCGATGAAACCTTAATAAAGGTGAAACATGTCAGCAAGTCAAGCAATTTTTTGCTACACTTTGTGTAGCGTGTAAACAGGGGTGCCTAAACCACCGGACTAACCACCCCCACCAGCCGCCATGATCTGTTACTATGCCGCTTTGATCTGATGATAGCTCTGCGGCGCATCAATATCGATATTCCATTTGTGTGGACAGACTTTCCATTCCATGTGCATTTATTGGGATGATTCCTCCCGGGCTTGATGAATGGAACTCAATACATTCCAGGTGATACCAACAGAAGCATAGACTAACAGCAGCCGACCAACACACTTTGAACTGGTGAGTGAGTGTCTTCCATATATTAACTTTTTGGCAGCTTCCAATGGATGGTGGATTTATCCCACAGATATAACTTTGTGAGGGACAACTGTCGACTATTAATTCGGCCACAGTCACCCCATTTTTCTGAAGCGCAATTCAGCCAATCTCTATCCCTGTGACACCCTCACCCAACTATTGATTGTTCAATCATATTGGCTGGTCTATGGCTACCCAGCACAGTCACCTGTCAACTTTTTCATCATAAACAGTCACACGCACGGATTGAATACTGTTCATCTATCAGGCACTTACATAATAACCCCAAAGTCTTTGTGACTATGCCTATATCGATATTCCTTTCATGATCAGCAACGGTTGCATGTGTGTGGTGTGTATGGTCGTTTGGGTGGCCACCTCTGTTTTCACAGTTTTTTCTTTTTGACTAGTCTTATTTTATTATAGTTGTCTTCTGATGTGGTGTATAAATATCATGTATAATCATTAAATTGTTTTTTTATTTTTACAATTGCGGTTTACTTAGATTTAGTATCTTTAGTTTAGTTGAGCCTTTTGGAAGAATACTGTCTGTGGGGGGGTCTTCCCTCTCCTCTCTCCTGTTTTTTTGGTCTGATATGTAGTTTAATTCTTACAGCTTATATGGGAAAATACAATAACAAGAGGACGTGCATAAAACAACTTAAACAATATTACATCTTATGTTGAGCGTGAGACTTCTCACAGAATGTCTCATAAACAAGGTTTGTTTATGAGACTCTACACAGAGTGTACCATAACATATCTGGGCAGACATGAGATTAGAAGTGTATTAACGTCACTAAGGGGAATTGCATACTCTGTGAGAACTAATAACAAATTAAACAAATATCTGTGCAAAGGACAATTTATACCAAGTAAGCTAAACCATCCTAAGATGGATGCTGACTACAAAATGGAGTCACATTGGTTCATATTCCTTCAGGACCCAATCAGGATTGGCGAATGCAGCAGGAAGGGCACTATGGGCACGACGGGCCTGTCTTTGTCTTCTTGGTGGCAGCGGAACACTACTTGTGCTTGCCACCTCGCCAGCTTGAATTACACTTATGGGACTCGCCACGTCACCAAGTGTTACTGCAGTACTGGATGTACGTCCAGGGTGTACTAGGCCGCTGGTGCTTGCCAGTTCACCAGAAGGATGAGCGGCGCTAGTACTTCTCTGCTCCATAATACGAGAGCCCTGCGTTTCTTGCACCTCAACAGCAGAATGGGGTCGGGTACGCCTGATATTAGCAGGGACCTTCGTCGCCAGAGTTATCTGTCATGGAGCCGCTGTTGTCTACGGGATCGTATTCTGAGCCTGAATCTGACAGGTGTGTGACCTCCTCTTCACCATCTGTCATGCCATGCTGGTACACTAGTAAGATTCACAGGGAAAAAAGCACCTGACTGTCAGCGACTGTATAAAACGCTACCAAAAAAACTGTTAGCGATCGCAGGGATCAGGCCTGACTCTGCGAACGCTGCAGTTATGTGTGTTGTGTTTTGTAAGTGACGGTGATCGATCGATTCTGCACTTGGGTGGGCTGGGCTTGGCGGAGGGGCAAAACGCAGGTGCTAGCAGGTATCTGGGCTGATCCCGCTAACAATGCGTTTTTGGGAACCCTAAACTCCTGGGGACGCAAGTATAGATCTGATCAGATATTGATCTGTTCAGATACTATACCACTAAGGGAGGTGTATGCTTCGTGCGTGGGTGTTAGCGCTACTGGCACTAACCTGACGCTGACTGGGGCGACGCAGACCCTATCTGACAATAAAACCTAATTGCTATCACCCGCCGGGCGATCGGGGGGTTAAACCTTTATTGGGTTATATACGGCGGGTGCCCTGATGCTATAAAAAGCAAACTAACAAACCAGCGTCACCCATAACACTTATACGGTGACCACTGGTGAAAGGGTTAACTCTAGGGGCAATCAGGGGGTTAAAACCTTTATTAGGCAATATATAGGGGTACCCGATGCTATAAAAACCTGGCGGTGAACCTAAAAAAATAACTGGCTACCTAGCGGCACCAGCGACACGAATACAGCGATCAGAAAAACGATTGCTTAGTGACACTGGCGATGGGGGGTAAAAGGGTTACCTGGGGGGCGATCAAGGGGTTAAACTTTTATTAGGGGGGTAGGGGGCTACCCTGGGCCTAAAGCTAACTGCCCTGACACTTTTACTGTCACAAATGACACTAAATGCAGTGATCAGTAAATAAATGACCACTGCAATCAGTGACACTGTGACTGGGGGGTGATCGGGGGGTGAAAAGTGTGCCTGCGTGTACTGGTGTCAGTGTACTGTTGGTGCACTTACTTGGATGTCTTCTCTCCTCGAGCGCCGGACGAAAAGACCACCGCAAGGAGAGGTGACATCACTTTCTCCTGCCTGTGTTTACATTACACAGGCAGTGGAAGCTTCTCATTCGCCAGGAGCGATCGTTAGGGGGTGGCCAGAAATCAATGGCCGCCCCCTCATCACAGATGACTCCTGAAGTGAAACCGACTGCCGCAGGCACGGGGGGGGGGGTCCGATTGGACCCCCCACCCGCGGGAAGGCCATGTGCCTGTCCATGCCATTCTGTTGACGTATATCGTTGTGCGGCGGTGCTTAAGTGGTTAAACAATAATCAATAACTATAATAATAATAAATGTATTTAATTCATTCCGTTCCATTTGTTTAGATGCGGCATTCGTTATTTTGTATAATTCGTATTTTCAGATAAATTTGTTACGTTGACTAACAGCCAAATTTTTGGATTTTCTTTCTTATTTTCGGATTTTCAAATTTCTGAATTTCGACTATAATAAATGACCCGAACAAACGAATGAAACTAAAACTTACAAATTTTTCGGCAGTGCACATGTCTACTGCACATATGTGTTATGCTGGCAGCAACAGGATAAAATGCTAACTCCAACTTTTCTTTCAGGTTCCATAGTTTGTTTGAGCCAAGCTGGCCAAACAAGCAATTTCCTTTTACGAATTGCTGTGGTCATGGTCAGCACTGTATAAAACTGTATGTAGCATCAGTTAAATACAATATGCAGCTTTGTGTTCCGGCAACGGTACATGGACTTCCCGTCTGAAGCCGGAACAAAATAGAGTCCGGCTGAGTGCTTCTCAGCCATTCCTAGGAAACCTTGCATTTTTAGCAATAAATACAAGGCTTCCTCTGATTGGCTGTGTTGGCGAAGCGGGCAAATGAAGTCATGACCCCTGATGTCTCCATAAAGAAAACAGTTTACCTGCCCAATGATATCATAGTGGGGTTGTGTTAGCCTCTTTGTGGTAGCAAGCTTGAACATAAAGAAAATGAATAACAAAAATCATAAACTTTTTTTTAAAGCAACCCCCTCGCCCTGCATGCGTTCAAAAATGCAAATGCGTGCACGTGTATGTAAACAGCGATTACACCTCGCGTTATATATCATGATGAATGTTGGAGCGAGAGCAGTTATTCCGGGTCCCACATTTTTGTTTTATTCTAAACTGATGAATTGTAAAGGCATTTAAATCGCCACCTATTGATAATTCCGGGTACCATATTTTTTCCCATTTTGCATGAACATGCAGTTTTGAGGTTTGACATATTTGGTATCTCTTCAAACAATACTATACTACCCTATCTTTTTATTTTCTACAAAAATAGGGATTGTGTTTGCGTGAAATAAAATAAATTTCAGTCTACTTTTTAATATAATATAATATATATATATATATATATATGTATGTGATAAACGGTTTTGCAACATAAATTGCAGCTACCATCTTTTTATTGTACAGAGCCTCTGCGTTCAGAACATTATATATTGGTCTAGGCGGGGTTATAAGTCATTTTTATAGTTAAAAATGCAGATTTTACCATGTTTATGAAAAACGAAATGCTCTAGAGAGAAAATGGTAAATAATTCTGACCAGAGTTCAACTTAGGCCTCATGCACACTGGATGTTTTTTGACGTTCTTACAGCGGCTGTTTTTGGCTGTAGACGTTTTTTTTCTATAGTCAATAAACTCTCCCTCATGTTATCCTATGTGTCCATGCACACATAGTGTTATCAGCAGTTTTGGGCAGTTGTGGTTTTTAAGCAGTAAAAAAAGAAAAAAAGACTAGTGGGTTCTGAGAGACTTTTTTCAGCTGTAAAAACGCTCTAACGCTGATAAACGCCGATGAACGTCGATAAATGATCAAAAACGTCGCTCACCAGCGTTTTTTACCGTTTTTTTGATCCATTGAAAAAATGTATAATACCGTATATACTCGAGTATATGCCAAGTTTTTCAGTAAATTTTTTTTGTGCTGAAAATGCCCCCCTCGGCTTATACTCGAGTCTGTGTTCATCTTCACATTTGTGCGCCTGATCCCGGCCAGCCGTAGATCCCCTGGACTCAAAACTTGGCACACATGTAGCCTCTACAAGTGTGCAAAGTTTGTTGTCCAGGGGAGCACCGATTTTTCAAAGCCGGGCACCCCTTCCATAGACTCCCATGTTAAACGACAGTCTAGTCACACAGCGCAGGAGATCAGGTAGGGAGATTGGGCACAGTAAGGCACATTGAGGCATGCACATGGGCACAGTGAAGCATGCAGATGGACACCCTAGGCTTATACTTGAGTCAATAAGTTTTCCCAGTTTTTTGTGGTAAAATTAGGTGCCTCGGCTTATATTCGGGTCAGCTTATACTCGAGTATATCTACGGTGTATATATATTTTTTTTTCTTCAAAAAAACCCGCTAAATAACACTAATGCAGAAAAACGCTAAAAAGGCTAATAAACGCAAAAAAACGCTATTGCAAAAACATTGAAAAAAGTTGAAAAACTCACTGCAAAGCTAATGGTGTTTTTATAACGTTATTTTAACGTCCAGTGTGCATGAGGCCTAAGTGGTAGTACTTTTTTTTATCTAAGCTATACAGTCCAAATTTAGAAGTTTTTCTAAACCCACAACAGTAAAATCAGTCTGTATATGCAGTAAATCATGATTGTAAACCAAGGGGTTAATTCTTTGCATTGTGTTAAGAGGCAGTTTGATCCTGACTGATCTGATCCTCCCCTTCTTCCACTGTCCCCAATCCATCTTCTGATAATACACGAGCACATGCTCAGTTTGGTGTGTATTGCTAGAGATTTTTTTTTTGGCAGGGTGCATGTGATCAGCACTGTCCAGATAGAGGGTCGGGATCCTGCATTCTTATAGGACAGTCAGTGCAGAATGAAAACTCCTCCTACAAGCTTTAACCAGACACTGATAGAAATCACAAGACTGCTATATACTGCTGATGAGAAAAGGTTTTTAGCAGTTTATAATTACTAAAATAATTGCATTTCCATGTTATGTGTACTCTGGGGGACTAGATATAGTGAATGCAGGGTCCTGAGTTTAGTAACACTTTAGGTAAAGAAACAGAGATAAGTTTAGCTTTAATTGCCTTATGCATTGCTAGGTGCCTGGAGTTCTCCTTTTAAGGTAGGTGCTGTGTTTGGCAGCTGTGCTAGGACAATTGTTGCTGAAGATATGTGCTTGATCACCTTGGCCTCTTCCCTAAAAAATAAGTGCTCTAGAGTGCTTTCCTCTATAAAATATTCAATTGCTGGCTTTGTGCAGAGCGAGTTCTGAGCTGCCTGTGGTTTGTGTGACCAGTGGATAGCATTAGCTACCCTTGATTACAGCACACAGCTACACGACAGCAGA
Organism: Rana muscosa; assembly: GCA_029206835.1. Classification (NCBI taxonomy): domain Eukaryota; kingdom Metazoa; phylum Chordata; class Amphibia; order Anura; family Ranidae; genus Rana; species Rana muscosa. Next base: position 1,134,872,004 of record CM055116.1, on the reverse strand, counting down.
CAAGCCGATTCAACCTGCATCATTATGTTGTGTGAATCTGTACACTGAACTCGCTGGGAGCATCTGTCCCTGCATGCAATATGTCTATCCATATCATAACCCTCCGTCTAACACTAGCCACACTCACACTGATTTTCTATTAGATTTTTTAAAATTGATCCACTCTAATGTGAATCTTTTTTTTTTTTTGGTTCTTTCTTTTGATTAGCCACACATGTCTCTGCAGTTCTCGATTTGGATTTCAGCTGAGAAATAGACAGGAAAAAAAAGATGACTGAGGCTGAAAATCCAACAGGTTTACCATCCAATCACTTTAGGAATTGCTTACAAATGGCAAGTGAATAGATTGGATAACATAATTGTTCAAAACAAATTTTTAAATCTTATCAAAAAAAAAATAAAATTCTATGCATTCTAAAAAAAATGAACCAAAGCAGCTGAAAAGCATTCCATACATGGATCCTTTTTCTCTTACCGTTCATGGACTGACACAGCCTCTTCATTCTTGACAAAGTGGGTTATGTTCCTGCTCATAGGAGAAGACTAGGCAGAATGTTAGATGTTATAACATACATTCATTTACCAGAGCTGTACAGCCCCGCCCAGGGGGCGGTCCCTCCGGACATGTTCCTACCAGCAGCCTCATTTTTTTGAAGAAATATTTTATTCTTTTCAAATTTTTATTTTATTTTTTGAGATCTTCTATCAACAGTCGGCTGGGCAACAGGTTGGGTAGTTCGCTATCCTCGTAGTCTTCCCAGTCCGACCATCGAGCGTGCTGATCCTCGCTCTGCGTGAGATCAGTCCACGACATACCCCGCGGCTCCTGGGGTGGCCGGTGAGCTTTTTGCTCCAAGGTCCACGTATGTCTGAACAGTTTTGCTGTATCTTTCACGGTGGACCGGGCCGACAGTTACTCAGTACTGCACTGTGATAGGTCTGTCAGGAACACACTAGTGGATCCTCGCTGGACGGGTAAGTACTGTTCCCCCTGCCTCAGCAGGTGAGTACATGCTGTGTATTCCTATGGTAGGGGGGTTTTCCTGCCCCACCTTTTTTTTTTCTACTCTCCATCACCTTCTCTGGCTATGCGCTGACTGGGGGTGTCTGGGGGTCACTCTGCCCCGGGTGGGGTCCGTGTGGGGTCTGCTTTGTGTGGGGATGCTTCTGGGTCAGCCTGAGCCTTGTGTTTTTTCAGCGCTGCTGGGCGCCATGTTTACTGTGTGTTTCTATTACTATTGTAAACCGCATTGGCGGCCATTTTGCCGTTGCCGCCCCTTGGCGCATATAATAGCGGCAGCCATTTTGTTGTAGCCGCGCACTTTTTTGCTGCTAGTTTGGCCTCTACTGCTGACTGGGACGGCGCGAATCTCCTCAGTCGCCTCGCGATTCTCTCACTCTAGGAGCGGTGCACAGGCAGCAGAGCTGAGCGGTCCTCTCTGGGTTGGCGAGTCCCCTGGGTAAACCCCATAGTCAGCGCAGCCAGAGGGTGGACTTTTCTCTTTCTTTGACAAAGTCTCAGAGGGTGCTGGTTATTATGGAGTCAGTTTCATCTGCTTCCCCCTTCATGTCAGAGGCAACAGGCAGTGCTCCTGCACCTGCGGTTCCAGTTGTGTGCAGTCCTGTAATAATTTGTGGCCAGGATGGAAGCGGCGTGCGAGCACAAAAGGGCTAAAAAGCGCCCTCTCCCCACACCATCTCCAGGGGAGTGCTCTGATTCAAAGATAGGCCTTGCTGCGGCACAGGACCCTAGCTCTGAATTTTTGGATATGTTTGACCAGGACATTCCGTGTGAAGAAGGCTCCTTTTTGATGCTGTGAGGGACACTCTCAAGTTGGATGCTGCGGCTGAAGAACCTCTGGTGGAGGCAGTCTCCTTTGGTTCATTTAAAGCGCATCCTTCAAAGAAAGTTTTTCCCTATACACTAGGGCCGAAACAACGAATCGATTAATCGACAACTAATCGATTATGAAATTAATCGATTACTATTTTCATAATCGATTAATCGGCCAGTAACCTAAAGGGGTTAAAAAAACACTAAAATGAGCCCTTTACAGTACAAAAAGAGCAAATCGCTACTGTAAATATTACTTTCACTGTCCCACAGTAAAAAATTAACCCCTTACAGCGATTATTTGCTCTTTTTTGTACTAATTTTATTTTTTTTAACACCATTATGTTACTAAACATCTCAGGCCTGGGTCACACCTCTGTGTTTTTTTGGTGCTTTTTGCAGAAACACACTACAGGTCATTTACATGGTTTCCTATGGGACACGTTCACATCCATGATTTTTTCAGCTGCTGCGTATTTGGAAAGGGCAAGTACCTTTTTTAAACGCAAAACGGTGCTATTTCGTTTTTTTGGTTCAATATACTTCAATAGAGAAGCTGCAGAAAAGCATGTAATAATGTGTTTTTGCAGCAATTTGTGTTATTTAGTCTGCCCAACAACAAATTGGAAAAATGCAAATCGCAGCAAAATTACCTTTTTTTTTTTTTTTTTTTTTTTTTACGGTTATTAACCGATTAATCGAAACAATAATCGCCCAACTAATCGATTATGAAAATAATCGTTAGTTGCAGCCCTACTATACACCCTTCTTTGACAAATTCATAGACCAGGTATGGGAAAAACCGCAGAAGACCTTTGCGGTCTCGCGGCGTTTGGCGGTTAAGCACCCCTTTTGTCGACCCCCCCCCCCCCCCCGGTCGTCCGGCTGAATAAAGCCACGACCCTCCCGGTTGAAGGGACTCCTGCCGATAGGAGGTCGGAAGTGGTGAGCAGGGCCATGTTCACCATGCTAGGATCCGCGATGCGTCCTATTGTAGCGGCGACCCTGGTGTCTCAGACACTCACAGAATGGGCGAAGATTCTGCACCAGACTGTGCAGGAGCATTATCTTCCTCCAGATTGCATTGCACTGGCCGACCAAATGGTACAGGGCCTGGTGTATGTGTGCGATGCCACTTTGGACGCTGCCCCCCCTAATCTCTGGGGCCTCAGTGTCTGCTGTGGTTTTGCGTCGCCTGATCTGGTTAAAATGTTGGTCTGCTGACCTGGCCTCTAAGATGCTCCTGACGGATTTGCCTTTCAAGGGCGGAAGACTTTTTGGTGCTTCCCTGGATGACATTATTAAAAATGTCACGGGGGGTAAGAGCACCCTACTTCCTCAACCTACTAAGACGAAGGAGCCGGGTCCTTCCTTTCCCCATTTTTAGAAGAGGTTTTTTTCGTCAGTCAGATCCCACGGGAAAATTCTTCCGGACTGACAAGGATACGGATGGGGGACTGAAGCGTCCCTGGGTGCGTAAGTCGACAAGCAAGCCCGCCACCACATGAAGTCTTGCCCCCGCTCGACTCTGGGGTGGGGGGACGACTTCGCAGGTTCACGGATCGATGGACCTCCCGGATCTCCGACCGGTGGGTATGCGAGGTGGTCACCTCGGGGTACAGGATAGAGTTCCTTTCCTGGCCACCAGACAGATTCTTTCCCTCAAATCTCTCTCTCCTTCCGGCGCATCGGGCTGCCCTATTAGGGGCGGTGCAGGAATTGCTGAGGTGCGGAGTGATTGTGCCGGTACCGTCAAAGGAGAGGTTTCAGGGATTTTATTCAAATCTGTTTGTGGTCCCAAAGAAGGACGGAGTCAGTCCAATTCTGGACCTCAAAGCCCTAAATGCCTTTGTGAAGGTTCGGAAATTCCGCATGGAATCCATTCGCTCGGTGATTGCTGCGCTTCACCCGGGGGATTTTCTGGCATCCTTGGACATCAAGGATGCCTACTTGCGTGTCCCAATCTGCGTGGGTCACCAGAAGTTTCTGCACTTCGCGATAGGCGAAGACCACTATCAGTTTGTGGCTCTTCCATTCGGTTTGGCGTCAGCACCGTGGGTTTTCACCAAGGTGCTTGCCCCGATTATAGCTTTGCTGAGACAGCGAGGCATTGCTATTGTGGGCTATCTAGACGATCTTCTTCTGAGAGCAGACTCTGGCTCAAAATTAGAGGAAAATGTGGTGATATCCAGTCAGGTCCTCAGGGAATTCGGCTGGCTGCTGAACATTCAGAAGTCGGTCCTGGTTCCGACTCAGCATCTGGAGTACCTAGGCTTGATCCTGGACTCCTCGGAGGCGAGGGGCTTTCTACCCTTGGAAAAATTACAGACTCTTCAATCTGCGGTACAGGTGTTGGCCTCCCGCAAATGGTCGTCACTCTGATTTTGCATGAGGGTCCTGGGACTCATGGTGGCTTCCTTCGAGGCGGTACTGTATGCCCAATTCCACACTCGAGTCTTACAAAGGGAGATCCTATCTTGCTGGAACAAGTCTCCATTATCACTGGATTGTCAGATCCAGGTGAGTCACCTGGTCAGGGCATCCCTGATGTGTTAGCTGAGATCCCCGGCCCTTCGGTCGGGGAAGTCGTTCCTTCCTGTTTAGTGGACTGTGACCACGACGGACGCCAGTCTTTCTTTCTGGCTGGGGCGAAGTCTGGGGAGTTCTGTCAGCCCAAGGGCTCTGGACTCCGGACGAATCCCGTCTACCGATCAATGTCCTGGAACTCCGGGCAATCAGACTGTGCCTCTCCTCGTCAACCATCAGGGGGGGACTCGGAGCTCAGCTGCGGCGTCCGAGGTCGCTCACATCCTAAGATGGGCGGAAAGAAATCCTATGCACAGGGGCTAAATGCTCAGTGTGGATGAGGCCGAAATTAAAAAAATTGCTCTAGTCCACTGTGGGTGTACAGGTGTGAGAGCTGAACTGGTTAATTGATTAGCAATATGCTTGTGTTTTCCAGGAGACATTGTCCGTACTGTATGCTAAGCTCAGTATGTCTATACTGTACATTTAATCATTGTTTAACCATTTGTCAACCCATACACAGTAATTATACTGCGAGTGGGCAGCAGCTGCAGGTTTAGGGACGTATCAGTACGTCGCTCAGCGCATACACACTGGTGCGCTCCCTGGGGCACGCAGCAGTGCGAACCCATGACCGCTGTGTCCAGTGGATTATAGTGATCAGGATATTATGTGATCCCTATGATTTGTTATAGTGATCACATGATTACAATATCAACAAAACGGTCATGAATGGCTTCCATTAACCCCTTGCTTACTGGGCACATAAACCCCCTTCCTGCCCAGGTGAAATTTCAGCTTTCGGCAGTGCGTCGCTTTGAATGACAATTGTGCGACGTTGCTCGCAAACAAAATTTACGTCCTTTTTTTCCCACAAATAGAGCTTTCTTTTGGTGGTATTTGATCACCTCTGCGGTTTTTATTTTTTGCGCTATAAACCAAAAAAGAGCGACAATTTAAAAAAAAAAACACAATTTTTGGATTTTTTGCTATAATAAATATCCCATTTTTTTTTTTTTTTTTAACTATTTTTTCCTCAGTTTAGGCCGATATGTATTCTTCTACATATTTTTGGTTAAAAAAAATCCCAATAAGTGTATAGTGATTGGTTTGCGCAAAAGTTATAGCGCCTACAAAATAGGGGATAGAATTCTGACATGTTTTTTAATTATTTTTATTTTTTTTACTAGTAATGGCGGCGATCTGTGATTTTTGTCAGGACTGCGATATTGCGTCGGACAGATCGGACACTTTTGACACATTTTTGGGACCATTCACATTTATACAGCGATTAGTGCTATAAAACTGCACTGATTACTGTATAAATGTGACTGGCAGGGAAGGGGTTAACACTAGGGGTGAGGAAAGGGGTTAAATGTGTTCCCTGTGAGTGATTGCTACTGTGGGGGGAGGGGACTGACTGGGGGAGGAGACCGATCTGTGTCCCTATGTACAAGGGACACAGCATCGGTCTCCTCTCTCCCTGACAGGACATGGATCTGTGTGTTTACACACACAGATCCATGTCCTTGTCTGTGTACCGGCCGATCGCGGGTACGTGGCGGACATCGCGGCCGCCAGGCACGCGCATCGTCATCTCGGTAATGAGCCGGGCACGCGCGCGCGCCGCCGGCGCTCGCGCGCCCCCCAGTGGCCGGAGGAGCGGAGGCCGTATAATGACGGCCTCCCGGCATTATAGAACCACTTTACAGCCGTCATTAGTCGTATGACGAGCGCGGAGTGGTTAAGGACTGTTTTGCTTACTATTGTGATGCTGTGATTGGCCCACAGCTATCACATGGTACCTGGGCCAATCAAAGCACCATGTGAAAAGCTGTAGCTAATCACAGATCTCAATAGTATTTAAGCTGTCATGGATTAAATAAATTCATGACAGCTATAACTGTTGCTGATCATCCCCCAGAGTGGTACAGTATCACTATGGTGACGCTGAACTATTCTGATGACCGGATGAAAAAAAAGTTTAATAATAATTCAATACTTTATTTTAAAAAAATTACTTTTTTTCATATACTGTCACCAGTCATTATCCCTGATCACCGCCACACCAGTCATTTGATGACGTTGTAATGCACTGGTGACAGAAAAGAGAAAAAAATAAAAATAACATTTTTATAAAATTTTATAATTAATTTTCCCAAAAAATTGCGCCAAAAATTACAAATAAAAAAAACAAAACAATGACATGCCTGTTACTAAATACGTACCTTGGACTGTCTACTTTCCAAAAAGGAGTCATTTGAGATTGATCAATTTGCAAATATATATATCAAATAATATGGGATGTATTTAACAAAGATCTGTAGAAGACTACATATTGGACTAAATGTATGCAGAAAGAATTGCAAAATTGTATATCAGAAATGTTTTGTTTTATCAAAATTTTTGGTACTGTTTCCTTTTTATATAGGCAAAAAGTGAAAAACACAGTGGTGATTAAATATCACCAAGCTCTATTTGTGTAAACATTTTTTTATAAATTTAATTTGGGTACAGTGTTGCATGACCGCGCAATTGCCAGTTAAAGTAGCACAGTGCTGTATAGTAAAAAATGCCCTGGACATGAAGGGGGTAAAACCTTTCGGAGGTCAAGTGGTTAATATAGACACACACAGTTGGGTGTAGCTGACGTTTTGCAGCGCCTACAGCCACTTGTAATATGATTCTGTGCTGTACAATCCCTGTGACTGCAATGCCTTCAGAATGATGACCACCGATCACACTTATCTGCATTTTCTAACTGAAAATTTCATGTAGAAATTGAGTTAGTGGGCCAGCCTCATGCACAATATGAATTCTGGCATGTAAATTAGAGCAAGCAGCAGGTAGCCTCTGAATCTGTTTAAATGCAACATTTCTCATGGTTGAGCGGAGTCTGTGTTTAAATGTTAATCCTTTTACTGTGATGTATTATATAGTAGCATGATGATTTTCCCTGGCTTATTAGATAAAAGATTTTTTTTTTTTTTAAAGGAGAAATACATTTTGAGGAACTGAATTTAAAAATGTGTTTATTATTCGTGGATTCTTTAATTAACAGAGAAAAATTATCCTATATAGAACTAGGATTGTAAAGTCTACGGGCCGGTTCACACTGCAGCGATGCAGGAACCCTGCAAATCCACTACGGGTTCATGCATCACATGTCTCCCAGCGGCAGTTCACACTGCCCTATGCGAAATGCTGGGAGTGTCAATTATAAGTTAATGACATCCCCAAATCAGTTTGCATATCGCAGTGCAATCTGCAAATTCGGACAGGAATTGGATCGCATGGGTGTGAACACTTATGCGATCCGATTCTGCTGCGGACCAAAAAAGGGTCCTGTGCGAGTTTGGTCCGAATGCGTTGCAAATTCATCCATACTATCTGTATGGCTGAAATCGCATCGCACAGAGATCGCATGTGATTTGCAGTTTGGTTCAAATCACATCCGATCTTGGACATCGCACCAGTGGGAACCCGCCCTTAATGAAGTCTGTTTGCAATATGGCGCACAAACCTCTGTAAAAAGAACCCTTTATTACAGTTGGAGTGTGATCACACCTGGGAATGGACCCTACCTCCAATTAGATGCTAGAACCCCAGTAGGCATTCCTGCGATTAGCTGCAGGAGGCAGGTCCATTGAAAGCAATGGGAGGCTGCTGGCTACTGTAGCAAATTGCGCCCGCTTACATATAATCACTCATGCAGTGATGACATGCAAGTGGATCAGCCTTGGGTGCAGATTGCTTTCATCCAGGACAAATCTTTTGTATGTGATGGCTGTATGAGAAATTACATTAGTGGGTGCAATTAGCTGCCGGAGGCAGGAGCCTACCATTGATTTTAATGGGGATGCCTCCCACCGCTAATCATGGGAACCCCCGCTGGGGTTCTCGCATCTAATCAGAAGTGTAATTGCACCCTTATTGTTGCAGGTCTTTCCTTCCTCCCACAGATTCCTATTGATCCAACACTATGATGGGCTGCCTCACTGACCAATAGGGATGAGCTCGGTGTTCGATCGTTCGAAGATCGAACGATTTGGGCCGTTCGCGCCAAATTCAAGTGACGCGAACGGCCCACAATGCACTACGCCATCGCAGTGCAATCCAGGCGCTGTGATTGGCCAAGCATGCACTGTGACCCCGCATGCTTGGCCAATCACAGCGCCGGCAGCGAGGAGAGCCATAATTGGCCACAGGCAGGATGCCTGTGGCCAATTATAGCTCAGGGGAATTTAGTACACACCCCACACTATAAAAGGCTGCCAGCGCGGTGGCCTTGTGTAGTGTGTTCCAGTTCAGGGAGAGAGAAGGATAGGCAGGGACAGTGTCAGTGCTATTTGTTCATTTAACTTGTGTGCAGGGAGAGAGAAGGATAGGCAGGGACAGTGTCAGTGTAATTTTTGCTAAGCTTCCTGCACAGTATACACCTGAAGCTAGTCCTTATTGCTGTGTTTTCCTGTTGTGTAACACAGGCAGGCATCTGCAGCACTTACAGCGGGCGTAGTGTGCCTCCTGCACATTATACACCTGAAGCTAGCCCTTATTGCTCGTGGTTTTTTTCTTTTGTGTTACACTAACAGGCATCTGCAGCACTTACAGCGGGCGTAGTGTGCTTCCTGCAAAATATACACCTGAAGCTAGCCCTTGTTGCTGTGTTTTCCTGTTGTGTAACACAGGCAGGCATCTGCAGCACTTACAAGCGGGCGTAGTGTGCCTCCTGCACAGTATACATCTGAAGCTACCCCTTTTTGCTGGTTTTCCCATCTCCCTGCAGGCCATTAGAATGTCTGGAAGGCAAACCAGGAGAGGCAGACAGTCAGGAGCCAATAAAAGAGGGCAAGCAGGCTCTGTGTCTAGAGACAACAGTGCTGGTCGTGGACGCGGTGCATCATCATCAGCACGTGACCATGGGACACGCTTGTCCTTATTTTCGGCAGCTGGACGTGTTGAGCCGCATCATGCCGAAGACTTGGTAGAGTGGATGACCAAGCCCTCCTCATCCTCCTCATCCTCTCTCGCTCAGGGTACTGGCAAAGCAGCTGCCAAAGCGTCCTCTTCCCTCGTATCAATGTCATCATCAGTCACTCCTTCCCTAGACCCACCGTGTCCTCCTGAGGAGTCCCCCGAACTGTTTGAGCACAGTGTTGGGTACATGCTCCAGGAGGATGCCCAGCGTTTCGAAGGGTCTGATGATGATACCCAGCTAGAGGAAGGCAGAAGCGTGAGAGCAGAGAGAGGGGATGCTCAAGAAGGACAGCAATCTGGCAGTCATGTTCCAGCAGCTGCAGCATACTGCCAGATTGGCTCCAGTGATGAGGAGGGAGGGGATGATGAGGTCACTGACTCCACGTGGGTGCCTGATAGGAGAGAGGAGGAGGAGGAGGAGAATGAGGAGGAGGCACATCTCCAACGAGGCAGGATGCCCTCGGGGGGCCAGCGTAAGGGCAGCACACCGACTGAATCACACCGCAGAGCTCCGCCTGTGCAGGGCGCTGCCTCTGCCCGTTATTCCAATAGTTCTTTGGTGTGGGCCTTTTTTGAGTCGAGTGCATCAGATGGCACCGCTGCAGTTTACAACATATGTCTGAAGCGTATCTCGCGTGGCCAAAACATCAGCCGCTTGGGCACCACATGCTTGACCAGACATATGTTGACCTGCCATGCAGCTCGTTGGCAAGCGTATCTTAAAGACCCACACCAAAGAACAAAGCGGACCTCTCCTTGCTCCTCATCAGCTGGGATCTCCAACCCCACTGTACCTTCAGTTCTCTCTGAAACCTGCACTGACAGGAATGAAGGTGTAGAATTAGGTGTGTCACAGCCAAGTACTTGCGGGCACTCTGCTAGCAGTACACAGACGTCCGATTCTAGCAGGCAAATTTCCCTGCCCCAGCTGCTGGACCGTCGAAAGAAGTTCACTCCCAGCCATCCACATGCCCAGCGGTTGAATGCTAGCTTGGCTAAATTGCTAGCAATTCAACTGCTGCCTTTTCAGTTGGTAGACTCAGCCCCCTTCCGTGAGTTTGTGCAATGTGCGGTTCCTCAGTGGCAGGTTCCCAAACGCCACTTTTTCTCACGGAAGGCGATTCCGGCTCTCTACCGGCATGTGGAAGGCAATGTCCATGCCTCGCTGGACAGGGCGGTCAGCGGTAAGGTGCATATTACCGCTGACTCATGGTCCAGCAGGCATGGACAGGGACGTTACCTTTCTTTCACGGCCCATTGGGTCACTCTTTTGGCAGCTGGGAAGGATGCAGGACAAGGTGCAGTAGTGTTGGAGGTTGTTCCGCCGCCACGCCTCCAAAATGCTACTACTGGTTGTTGTGACACACCTCTCTCCTCCACCCCCTCCTCTTCTTCTTCCTCCATGGCCTCTTCCTGTGCTTTGTTCTCGGAACCAGCGGTGCTCCGTAGGCGTTCAAGGGGCTACGCAAGTACGCAGGCAAAAAGATGCCATGCCGTGCTTGCACTAGTGTGTTTGGGGGACAGGAGCCACACTGGGGCAGAGGTTCTGTCTGCTCTGCAGGGGCAGGCCGTGAGGTGGTTGACGCCACGCCAGCTTAAGCCAGGAATGGTGGTTTGCGACAATGGCACCAACCTCCTCTCCGCCCTCCGACAGGGACAACTGACCCATGTGCCCTGTGTGGCTCACGTCCTTAACCTGGTGGAGCAGTGGTTCTTGGGCAGGTACCCGGGCTTACAGGATGTCCTGAGGCAGGCCAGGAAAGTCTGTGTGCATTTCCACAGATCATATAATGCTAGTGCTCGGCTGGCTGAGCTGCAAAAGGAGTTGAACCTGCCCAAGAACCGCCTTTTTTGTGACATGCCCACCAGGTGGAACTCAACGTTGGCCATGCTGCAGCAGCTGCACACGCAGCAGAGGGCCATCAATGAGTACCTGTGCGACTACGGCACCAGGACAGGGTCAGGGGAGCTCGGGTTTTTTTCACCACGCCAGTGGGGCATGATCAGGGATGCATGCACTGTCCTGGCACCATTTGAGGAGGCCACGAGGATGGTGAGCAGTGACAGTGCATGCATCAGTGACACTGTACCTCTTGTCCACCTGTTGGAGCATACACTGCGTGGAATAATGGACAGGGCACTTGAGGCAGAACAGAGGCAGGAAGAGGAGGACTTCCTTGCCTCTCAAGGCCCCCTTTACCCAGACAGTGTTCCTTCTGTCCCACCCATCACACAGGAAGAGGAGGAGGAGGATTGTGTCAGCATGGAGGTGGAGCATGGCACTCAGCATCAACAGCAGCAGTCTTTTAGGGATGATTTACAGTCCCAACAAACCCGTGGACTTGTACGTGGCTGGGAGGAGGTGGCTGCGGATCATGTCATCCTTGGTGACCCAGAGGACTCCGGACTGAATGCTAACCTACGCTGCATGGCCTCCCTGATCATGCACAGTTTGCGGAAGGATCCTCGTATTCTTCGGATCAAGGAGAGGGACCATTACTGGCTGGCCACTCTCCTTGATCCACGGTACAAGGGTAAGGTTGCGGACCTTATCTTGCCATCCCAGAGGGAGCAGAGAATGAGACATCTCCGGGAGGCCTTGCAGAAAGGTCTGTGCAACGCGTTCCCAGAGACTGGGAGGTTACAAACTCCTGGTCCTGGACAACGAGATGCTGAGGCTTCGGTCAGTAGCGGAAGGAGCGGTGGAGAAGGTGGCCGTCTGACCGATGCGTTCAGACAATTTTTTAGTCCGCAGCCCCAAGGTATGATCGGTTCCAGCAACCATCGCCAGCGTCTTATATACATGGTGCAGGAATACCTAGGGGCAAGGTCAGACTTGGACACCTTTCCCACCGAAAATCCTCTGGCTTACTGGGTGTTGAGGATGGATCACTGGCCAGAGCTTGCACAGTATGCAATTGAGCTACTGGCCTGTCCTGCATCCAGCGTTCTTTCGGAACGCACATTCAGTGCTGCTGGAGGCTTTGTCACGGATCACAGGGTGCGCCTGTCCACCGACTCGGTTGATCGACTGACCTTCATAAAGATGAACCAGTCTTGGATCACCACCAGCTACCAAGCACCTGAAGCTGATATAACAGAATAATTTATTTTCAAATGTCACATCCCTTCAAGACTGATGCTGATGCTGAGTGACTGTCCTGTTATGTTGACTGACTATCCTCCTCCTCCTCAGTGATCCGATTCTTGATGATAGCTTGGAAGAACTTTTTTGTTTCTGGGTGCCGCCACCAGTGGCTAAAGCCCAATTTTTCTGCCCCTGTTTAACAGGGGCGTGTAATTACAATTTTTGATGCAATGCTTTGCAACAGGGCTCATTGCTGTGCTCCAAGTACAGTATCTGTGAGGGGTTGCAGTGTTGTGGCACCAGTGCCTAAGGCCCAAATTTTCTGCCCATGTTTAACAGGGGCATGTAATTACAATTCTTGATCTAATAATTCACAGCAGGGCCCATTCATGTGCCCACCAAGAGTAACTGTGTGGCCTTACAGTGTTGTGAGAACACCACCACCAGCTGCTAGGCCCCTCCCACAGTCTCCCCCTCTCTGCACAGTCTGTGTACCGCATAGTGGTGATGTCACTGCTACTTATACATGGTAGTAATGGAGTTTGAAAAGACATTTGGTGCACACAAAGTGGATTTATAACTTTTGTGGGTGTTGAGGAATATAGTTAAATGAAGTCCATTCTCTGCTGATGTCAGTCCAGGCACCGCCAGCTGCCTGGACTGACACCCGGCTCAGCTTCTTAGAGAGCCGCTGAGAGCCTGAGCTGGCTGCCCCTGCGCCTCCACAGCCCAGCGCTCCAATGAGTGAGGAGGGGGCAGAGAAGAGAGCTGTCACTTAAAGTGGCTCTCAGTGCAGAAGCGCCGAGGGACAGATGCAACATTGGACCGATGCTGCATCCACCTATGTAAGTAGGAGTCCTGTGCGTCTCCATTCACTGTTTCATCTCCGATTTTAGCCTGAATTTTGGGCTGAATTCGGACCTGAAACAGACCAAAAGACGCAAAGGACTGCTGTGCAATTCGTACCGGAGCCGCTGCAGAGATGTGTGAACCGGCTCCATAGAGTTGGTCACAATCTCCAGCTATGCAAATTGGTTGCTAGGAAACTCGCATCCAATTCGCATAAGTGTGAACCCAGCCCTAAAGTGGATTTAAACCCGAAAAACTGTTTTTTAATTAAGACTCGCACCTTGTACAGTATAGGATTTCATGTCATCTGTGCCCAGTCTTGTCACGAAGAGTTAATCCAGCTCTGAGCAATCCTCTTAAATTTTTTCAGTAAGATGAAAACCGACACACAGAAATAGTAGTCGGTTCTTCCCCCTTGCTGTAAGTGACAGGTCATTTACATATCTCATGCACAAGCCTGAGTAAGACATTCTGTGTACTTCAGATCCCCTCCTGCTTTCTTCTCCAGCTCTCCCAGGATTGGCTACTCCACCCCCCAGCATGATTGGGCATGCTGAAGTCATGTGGTAACCTTTCTGGATTTTGACTGGATATTAGTGATTATAGCAGAAGTTAGTGTAAGAAAGGAGAAAATGCATGTTGACAAGGGGAGTGTAGAGGTGGGCGGGGAGTCTACTGCCATTACGACACTACCCACTGAGCTTCGGACAACATATTGACCCACAGAATCTGCAGTTTTTCGGGTCTCATAACAGACAGAGGGGAGACATTTGACAGGTAAGGATACATGCAGGAGGCATGTATATCCTTATAGATAACCACTATGGCAGTAGTTTAGAAATGTAAACCCTGGAAAAGGGGGCGGGAGCTCCTAAGATGGCAGCTTAGGACCGGAGCTCCGCTCACCGCCGGCCATACAGCAGAGATACAAGCGGTTACAGACTCCCTTGTCGTCTGAGAATAACGGGTAACGCTAGCGGAAGCTTCAGAGCACCTGTCTATGCCTGGTAAATATTCTAAAAGAGGCAAGAAACGTTTTAAACGGCCTGAGGAGAAACTGAATTTTTCCAAGATGGCCGCCGTACCTCAGACATGCACACAGAAAGCTGCTGAGGCCTCCAATGCTATTAAGCAAGTTTTGGCTCCTTCATCTATATCTTTTATTTCTCAGACTTCTAATTCTGTAGTTTGTCCTTCTATCACTTCTCCTGAATACACGGAACAGGAGAACCCTGTGGAATTTATCCATTTCTCCCCAATAGAGGTCTCTACACTAGCTCCTATCCCAGTGCATACACAGGCTGAACAGGCTCTTGATGTAACTTTCAATGTATCCGAATTATTCACAAGAATATCAAAAATGCTGGATAAAGAATTGGTACTAAATGCTGAAAGAATTACTGGTTAAATTAAAGCTGACTTTCAGTCCCTTGGTAGTAGAATTGAAAATATTGAGCACAAGTTGTACATCACTGTGGCAAAAACTGACCAGAATACTGAACATTTACAATTCATGCAGGACCAGCTGGAAACAGCACAGGCACTAATTGATGACCTTGAGAACCGTTCCAGGAGAGACAATTTTAGGGTCAGGGGATTGCCAGAAAATATCCTTGATGTACATGCTGCTATACAGGATGTCATAAAAATCCTATTACCATCTATTCCTGCTCACAAGTTGGAATTGTACAGTGCTCATAGGTCACTGGGACCACTTAGAAAGGACGGTTTACCAAGGGATGTGGTAGTTAAACCACATCATTATTCTATAAAAGAGGACATAATGAAGAAATCTCGCCAACAGGAACTATTACAATACCAGGGAGCCACTATTCAAATTTTTTCGGATATTTCTCCTTATACTATTCAAAGAAGAAGATCCCTAAAACCTCTATTGGCGGCCCTTATCAAAAAAGACATAAAATACAGATGGGCTTTTCCGTTTGCTCTAAAATTCTCCTTTAATGGCAAACACTATGCAGTTCATAATTTCCAAGAAGGTGAACATCTTTTGCTGGACCTGAAGTTTATTCCGGACATGGACACTACACCTGCCCAACAAGGCTCTATCAAACGTCAATCTCCTATAAGCCCAACCTCTTCTAATTGGAACAAAGTCAAACATAGGAGAGTTAAAGATAATCTTGTTACCTGAGGAGATAAGTTCCTTTTTGACTTTCTCTTCTCTACCTGATATCTCAGGTGGCAATTGAAAAAAAATATTTATTTTTTTTTTTTTGTTTTTTTTTTTGTTTTAGAAAACAAAATATAGTCTGTTATGGACTTTCGGTTTATCTAAGATAAATCCGCTTTTAGTTTGATGTTTTCACACTTTTTGAGAGGCTGTCACTGGCCGGTGTTGAGGCATTGGGCCTCCACCCACTTCTTGGATCGGTTGTTTTTTACCGATCTGAGAGGAGGGTACTTGGCCCTTCTTATGGGCTATACTACTGAGTATTTTTTGAATGAAGGAAGGAAGTCTTATTCCTCCCTTCATTCTGGGCCATTATTTGGCCTTTTGATATACTATGTATCGCTTCTGAGTGAATTTGATTTTGTTTTTTTCTTTTCTTTACTGTCTTCTTCTTTCTCTCAAGCCTCGTACACACGACCGAGTTTATCGTCGTAAAAAACACGTCGTTTTTTTCGACGAGATTCTTGTTAACCTTGTCGATTTTCTCGTCAAGCTTTCCATGCGTACACACTGACATTTCCCAATTTCCTCGTTGTTCTCCGCGGTCACGTACAGCACGTACGACGGCACTATAAAGGGGAAGATCTTTTTTCTTGGCGCCACCCCTTGGGCTGCTTTTGCTGATCTCGTGTTACCGCGTGTGAAGTAAAAGTTTGGGAAGAGACGATTCGCGCTTTTCAGTCTTCGTACTTTTCAGATTGTTTTCTGCGGTTCAGTTTGTGCTTGTGGGTTCGTATCTTGACTTTCAGGGCGTCTAGGCAGGTCGTATCTGTTTTACAGTGCGTTCTTGCCTGTTCGTTTCTGTTTTTCAGTTCGTTATTCATAGGCCTTGCTGTTCTAAAGTGCGTTCTGTTCTGTACGTTCTGATAAGACGACCGTTTCCTAGCCATGTCGCCTGGACGTTCTCGTTGTCGAGTTCGTGGTGTGCGTGCGCTTGGTGTTGGTCTGCTTGTTTTGGACCAAGACCAGTCCATGAATGGTGTGAGGAGGAGTTCATGGACCAAGAATTGGTTGCTCCAGCGGGACCAATTCTGCCATATGCCTCTGCTGCGGGAGATAGTCGAGAATAATCCTGAGGACTACAGGAATTTTCTGCGGATGTCTGACCCCGTTTTTCAGGAACTGTTGGCTTTGGTGTCCCCCCTATATTACCAGGAAGGACACCGTTATGCGGGAAGCCATCAGTGCTGAGTAGAGGCTCATCGCCACGTTGCGTTATCTGGCGACAGGGAGAAGTCTTCAGGACTTGAAGTTCACGACAGGCATCTCCCCCCAGGCTCTGGGCCTCATAATCCCAGACACCTGTTCTGCCATTATACAAGTCCTGCAGGAGGACTATATTAGGGTAAGTTTTCTCCATTAACATCACATTTTATGTATTACATGTATGCTAATGTATTGTATTTCTTTCATCCTTCCCTAATTACCATGATTGTAATATGCTGAGAATGTCCCCTTTGTCCTCATGCATGCTTGAAGCTTTAGATTGCCCCTTTTTTCTCCTCCATGCATATTTTCCTTCACTAACCTTTCCAGCAGGGGCGCCTGTTGCTCCAAATGTTTGGGGGTTCAAACCCCATTTTAGGAAATAAACGTCCTCCTTTTTTGCTCTGGTGCCTATTAAACGCCCCCATTTGTTCCCTCCAATGCAGCCATTTTGTTCCGTCTAATGCAGCCATTTTGTCCCCTCCAATGCAGCCAGTTCCCCCCCAGCCCTGCACTTACCTTCTTGTGGTCAGCGCCATCCTTCTTCTGTCCTTGATGTCTTCTCCTTCCCTTGATGTTGCATCAGCCAATCATGTTACCATTAAACAGACTTGGTGAACATGATTGGCAGAGCAGCCTGTCGGTGTTTACCCAAGGAATGCCCCCCCCCCCCTGCGTCCCCTATTTAACTTTTCTGCAGCCAATTACATCCCTCAGGCTGTAATGTGCAAGACAATTTTCCTTACTGTTTCTGATATGCAATTTTAAGCCCATAAATGCCGCAGTTCTTCATATGTCGGTCGCTTAACAGGGGGCCATCCACCTGAATAGTGGGCGGCATAGACAATACATAGGTTAATGCAAGGCATGAACCTATGTATTGTTCTGAGTGATGGGCACAGGAGAGAGGGGGCAGTGCTCCAGCGCCCACTCTGGACGCACCGCCACTGCAATGCTATCCTGTGGCCAAACACATCTACCCCCCCCTCCCCATTATAATTTATTAATGGACCATCATAGGGGGTGATGAATATGATACATGAGCCTTCCATTATACTTATTTAAAACACCTTAATAAACGTAGACTTTGCTTGATGTTGGCCTCTAATGTATTTTCTTAGAATATGCTTGTAATGTTTGATTTGTGTATTCTAATATTTTTTCATCTTGTTTGACACCACAGCTTCCTTCCACGCCACAGGAATGGCAGACTGTGGCATCGGAGTTTGCTACGCGGTGGGACTTCCCCAACTGCGGTGGTGCTATAGACGGGAAGCACGTCCGCATCGTGCCGCCACCCCGTTCTGGGTCCTACTACTTCAATTACAAGGGGTTTCATAGCATTGTGCTGATGGCGGTGGTGTCAGCACGGTATGAATTCCTCTATGTTGATGTAGGGAAGAATGGCCGGATGTCCGATGGGGGATCCTTCATCCAGACGGAGTTTGCCCTCCGTCTCCAGAGTGACGACCTTGCATTGCCACCGGATGCAGGGAATATTGAAGGACTCCCCTTTGTTTTTTTGGCGGATGAAGCCTTCGGGCTCGGACCACATCTTATGAGGCCATTTCCTCAGAGGACCCTGACCCCAGAGAAGAGGGTGTTCAATTACCGGCTGGCCAGGGGCCGAAGAGTCGTTGAAAATGCCTTTGGCATAATGGCCAGCCGGTTCCGCCTTTTTATGACTCCCATCCACTTGGCGGACTACAAAATAAACTATGTAGTGTTATGCTGCTGTGTGCTACACAATTTTCTTTGCCGCAAATCTAATTCATATATGGCCTCAGTTTTGCCTGAGGCTGGACTTTCCCCTGATAATCCCCTGCCGGGCCTGGAATCTGCCCGTGCTGGCTTGCCCCCCCAAAATGCCCGTGAGGTTCGGGACAAATACATGGACTATTTCACGGGTAGGGGGGCAATTCCTATGCCAGGCTATGTCTAAAGATTGCTGTCTAACGATCCAAATAAAAATCTTGTTTAAACTTCTAACTTTTGTTGGTTTCCTGTCTCCTAGTTTGTCTTAGTGCATTTGTAGTGCCAAGTGTATTTTCCTTTAGTAAATACCAACCATTTCACTATGTAACCTTAAAAAATGTACCAAATAAGGTTAGAGCATATTAGAAAAAGAAGCTACACGTTGTTTGTGTTCAAATCTTTTACTATGTGCAAATTCACACACTTTTTTTTTTTTTTTTTTTACATTTTTTGTTTGCCTGGCCACAAACCGGCAATTGTTTTCTTAGGAAAATACAAAAACAACAGTTGCATTCCAAAAATTACAAAATTGGATACCTCGGAGCAATCTGAGACATTCACTTACACAAACTTTATGTCTCTATGTGCCCGTCCTAATATGGGGTCCTGCCACCCCTTGCCCAGCCAAAAATTGAATATGCACACAATTGGGATTATTTTCCTATAGGGATTTTAGACTCCTGATCCCTATTGTCAACATGTGCTATCTGCCATCAGGGGTGATCAATGGACGTGTTTTGGGGGTGCAACCCCTTCCTCAGTTCACCTACTTTAGATACGAGGAAGGGGTTGCACCCCCAAAAGACGTACATGGATATCCCCTGATGGCAGATAGCACATGTTGACACACTGTGTGCAGATTCAATTTTTGGCTGGTTTGATTGTCAAAAAGTTTTTTAAAAGTTGAAGAATAAACATGAACAAAAGGGGGTTGGGATGCCTTATTGAATTCTCCCCAAAACATCGAGAATGTCTTTAAATGTTTGATCCATCACATGAATTCTTTCTTTAATTTTGTCCAGTTCCGTGCTACATTCCATCACTTGCTGGATGAGGCGGAGGGCACTGTCAGCAGAGAAACCTGTACTATCCTTCACCCCAACATTCACATCCCCTAAAAACAAAATAAAAAGGTATTATAACTCTGCAGGCCTACCTCTCTTACCTCTCTTACCTGAAGCTGTGGTGACAGATACTGACCTGTTGTGGTGACCAGTTCCACAACGTCATCCACCTCTCTTTCCTGCACTTCTTCTCCTTCCTCCACCTCAACTTCCTCTACATCCTTCGTTTGTGGGTCTTTGGGAGTTTGGGGTTGTTGTGAAGCTGTAGGGTTCTTGTGCTCCCTGGAGTGTCCTCCTCCCAGTCTTCTCTCCCCTATGAGAATCAAACAAAAGGTAGAGTTATCACACAGAAATTCTCTATGTTAAACAAAAAAACAGGCTAAATTGCTTGGAAGTGGGGTACAAGTGTGTGTTTGGGCGGAAGTTAAAGATGAATGCATTATTTCTGACCAAGAATATGCTTAGTATTCACCTTTTGTCTGTCATTTTTTAGACATGTAGGCAACACAAAAATTCTCTGATGCACCTGTGTGGGACACCCAAAAAAGGCGGGTCTGGTGGCCCACACTATAGTGCTCCAAAGTACAGATGTGGAAGCAGCTGCTGAGTGTCCTCTCCTTTACACTGACAAAAGTTTTTATTTCATTCTCTTTACAAACACATCATCTAGCCTAAAACTTTGTGCTCCAAATTTCCCAAAAAATGGCAGATGTCTAATTACTTTTGTGGCTGTAAAATAAGCCAAAACAGCGGATAGTGGCCGAACGAAGTGTCTGTAACATAACGAACGATTACTGTGCCCAACCAAGTTCAAAATATAAAATTTTGGAGTCCAATAAGAAAAAAAAAATAAACCAGCAACATGTCAGTTTAGAAAAGGATTAATAGCATAAAAGTGTACATTTTACTTACTTTTTGCGAGCATTCTCTTAATGCTCCTTAACTGCTCTGGCTCCCTCAGTTTGAGGTCTGACCACCTCTTTCTGAGCTGCTCATTTGAGCGTTTCACCCCGAAATTCGTCTTCAGACTCTTCACGACTTTAGTGAGGATTTTGGCCTTCCTTCTATTTGGTTTGCTATACGGCCCATGCTTTGCGTCATAATCCGACTTGAGCAAGATGTCCACCATCTCTGCCATCTCGGCAAAAGACATATTCGATGCCTTGAATCTCCTCCTTGATCGTGACGTTTCCTCGGTCTCCGGGCTTGTCTCCTCGTTAGTTGCGGAATTATCAGACACCTGCTGTAACTCCGCCATATCTGTCTGCGCGCCGAAAGAGAAGGGGCGGGGAAAATATGTTAGTTAGAACGTCATGGGCGGGCGACGTGTGCGGAGCGACGTGTTCGTATTTTGACGCATGCGTGGTGTGTATATAGCAAACACACATGTGATTATAGTACGTTCGGTGTGCGGAGAGAGGAGTTCAAGTGACGGACGTGCGAACGAAGGTATGTGATTTTGTGACTTGGACAAATTGTTGGCCTATACTGTTTTGAGAATGTTGTAGGATATATATGGTGACTACGATGTTAAGGAGGTTAGACTGTTTGCCTCACATTAGTTATATATTATTTCTTAAACTTGCAGATACAATATGAATGTCTTTATTAGCGACAAAGAGTTCCTGGCGGAATTTATTGACCGGGTAAGGGAGCTGCCCGCTCTGTGGGAGACGAAAAACCCCATCCATAAAAAAAGAGGGGTGAGAAAAGCAGCGCTGGAGAAGCTGCTCCCATTTGTGCAGACCAAGGTGCCCACAGCCACAGCAAAACAAGTGGACACTAAAATTGGGAGCTTGAGAGGCACCTACAGGACTGAACGCTCTAAGATCCTGGCTTCTCAGAGGTCAGGAGCAGCAGCAGGTGATGTGTATGTCCCGATTTTGTGGTACTACAGCAGGATGTCCTTCCTGGATGACCACATTGAGGCAAGGCCATCACTCTCCACTCTTCCCCCCAGACTTCCCTGCAGCCAACCTGAGCCTTCTCTGGAGCAAGAGGAGGCAGCCATCCTGGATGATCCTGATTTGGCCATCTGGAGCCAGGTATAGTATTAAATGAAAATGTATTGGGATAAAATTAATGTTTGACAAATATGTCAAGATGAGAAACATACAATATTTTGGGTTCCACAAGTGAAATCAAGATCTCGAGACATTAGTCTGCACTTAATTGGGTGCTAAATAGTCAATCTGATGTAGGTGTAAATTATAAAAAATGATTTCTGGATTTACATTCTAATTGCTTCAATCATGTTTATAAAGTTTGATGCAAAGATTAAACCAACATATTAAACTATGTCCCTTTTTCATACACAGGATGAAATCAGCCAGGAGGAGGGTCTGGAAACTGTCAGGCAGGAGGAGGAAGGGCCCAGTGGCAGCCAGGAGGTGGCAGGGCCCAGTGGCAGCCAGGAGGTGGCAGGGCAAAGGAGAAGCACCAGATCCCAGGTGCCTCCCATCCGGCTTCCCAAAAGAGGCAGGAGGGACAGGACCACCAGTGAGGCAGCAATGGCCCTTATTAAAGAGGCCCATGCCACCCTCAAAGAGCCCACATCCCCTAAAGAGGCCATTGCCGGCCTAGTGGAGGGAAAGTTCAAGGTGATGAGCATGGAGCAACGCCTCCTATGCGAGCCCCTGCTCATCACCTTGCTCAACAAGGGGGTGATGGAAAAAATTACCCCCAATACCGCCATTTGAGAGGTGGGACAACTGTCCCAACCTCAACCTCCTCCTCCACCTCCACATTCTTCTTCTGCCCCACCCCCTTCTCCTCCACTTTGTTCTTCCGCCCCACCCCCTTCTCCTCCACCTCCACCTTGTTCTTCTGCGCCACCCCCTTCTCCTCCACCTCCTCCTCCTCCTGACAGGAGTACCCCTCCAGTGGCCCAGCCTCCAGCCACACGAAGAAGGAAGGCTGCAGAGAAGGCTCCAGGGAAGGTTGCAGGGAAGGTTGCCAGGAAGACGAGGAAGTGATGGCCTTGCTTCATTGTGGTCGGACAGAAGGCAGCCTGTTGTAGTACCACACACTTGGGACATATATATCAGCTGCTGCTGTTCCTGACCTCTGGGAGGCCAGCATCAGATTGTGTTCAGAAATGTTGGCCTTCTCAAGCTCCCAATTTTAGTGTCCACACAGGGTTGCTGTGTGCTCTGGGGTCCCTGGGATGCACAAATGGCAGCAGCTTCTCCAGCGCTGCCTTCTCTTTATTTTAGTTCAAACATGAATAAATGTTCTTTTTCTTTAAGTTCATACTTGACTATGTGTATTTGTAAAAATGTAAAATCTAGCTTTGGAGTAAGCAGATACATTTGACTGACAAAAAAAGGGACAGATAACAACCCCCCAAAAAAATAACTAAATCGTATTTCCCAAAAAAGGGTGTAAAATGTACATAATATATATTAAAAGATTCTATGGGAGATCACTACCAAAACATTGCGAAATTACAATTAACATCAGTTAGAAAAATATCTAATTTTTTAATATTCCTAAAACTTGCACGATATAATACACATAAATCTTCTTAAGAGCAACAAGAAAAAGGCTAAAAAAACATAGTCATAACTCTGTGTGAATATCAGCAGCAAAAGAAGTTCATTCGTTTGGATTAATGTAACATTCTAACGAAGATTTCAATGCACAACATTTAAACGATGCAAAAATTTGGAGCGTGACGAATGTGCTATCTCCATTACGAAGGCTTGTTTTACCAGAAGATGCGCTCCCGTCTCATAGTTGCTTGTGAGCATGCGCGCTTTAGGAAGAGTCGTAAAAGCATACACACGAACCATTTTCTCGTGACAAAACAGGCCGACGAGAAACACGACGAGGAAATCTGGAATCCTGACGAGAAAATAGAGAGCAGGTTCTCTATTTTCTCGTCGAGATTCACGGCAATTTTCTCGTCGTAAAACCATACACACGAACGTTTTTCTTGACAAAAAAGCTCACGCGGCACTTTTCTTGCCGGTTTTGGACGAGAAACTCGGTCGTGTGTATGAGGCTTTAGCCTACCTGCCAATGAGAGGTTTTTTGGAGGGATGTTTTGAAGTTTGATAATCCAACCTTGGTGAATAATTCTTTCTTATTAAGGATTTATATTAGATTGAGTATTATTTGGGACAGCGAATTGCTTGATCTTACTCTATTTTTTCATGGCTGCCACTAATATTTCTTCTCCTCTTCGGGTTATTACTCATAACACACAGGGGTTGAACGCCCCAATTAAGAGACGGAAGGCCTTTCAGGAATACAGGTCTCATCACATCGATGTCGTTTTTTCTCTTGTCATCCATGGACTGACACAGCGTGTCTTTTACACCTTTACACGTGGGTTATGTCCCTGCTTGCAGGAGAAGACCTAGGCAGAATGTGAGATGTTATACAAACATTCTAAACAGCCAGAGCTAAACAGCCCCGCCCAGGGGGGCGGTCCCTCCGGACATAACCCTCCCACTGCAGTCAGCAGACCTCAGTTTTTTTCTGCCTAGCTGAAGGAGAAGACGTGGCTCTCTCAGGAGCCAGTCTCCTGACCTATTTTTTTTCTTTTTTGGAATTTTTTCTTATTTTATTTTTTGAGATCTTCTATCAACTGTCGGCTGGGCAACAGGTTGGGTACAAGATATCCTCATAGTCTTCCCTGTCCGACCATCGAGCGTGCTGATCCTCGCCTTGTGTGCGTGAGACTCAATTCACGACATGCCCCACGACTCCAGGGGTGGCCGGTGGGCTTCCAGCTCCGCGGTCCTCTCAAGATTGAACAGTCCGGCTGTATCTTTCGCGGTGGACCGGGCCGACAGCTACTCAGTACCGCACTGTGATAGTTCTGTCAGAAACACACCAGTGGGTCCCTCAGGGGACGGGTAAGTAGTCTCTCCTGGCTGCAGGTGAGTACATGCTGTGTGTTTCTTGTGTGGGGGATTTCCCTGTCTCCCCCTGTGTTTTTTAATGTCACTCTCTGTTCACTTTTGCTGGCGCTGTACTGTGTGGGGTGCCTGGGGGCCATACTGTCCTGGGGGGGGGGGGGCTCATGCTGCTCTGCATTTCGCTGGGGCTGGTTTTTTTTTTGGGATGTGAGGGGCCTGGGCACCGTTCGGCGCCATGTTTGGTGTGTGTGCTGTTTTTTACATTGGCGGCCATCTTGCCGTGGTCCGCCGGAGCACATTGTGGCGGGCATTTTCTTGTAGCCGCACGTTTTTCTAGCACTAGTTTGGCCTCTAGCGCGAATCTCCTCACACTCTCTCCTCTCAGCTCACTCACGCTGAGCAGCGCGGCGCAGAGAGACAGGGCAGCAGAACCGAGAAGTCCTGGTCAGGTTGGTGGGTTCCCTGGGCATTCCCCTACTTCAGTCAGCACAGCCTGTGGGTGGTCTCAGAGAGGGACATTATGGAGTCAGAGTCACCAGCTTCCCCTCACATGCCAGAGGCAGCATCCAGTGCTCCAGCACCTGCGGTCCCTATGGACCAGTTGTCGGCAGTCCTGACCAGGATGGAAGCTGTGTGTGTGCACAAGGGAGCAAAAAAGCGCCCTCTCCCCACTTTATCTCCACAAGGGGAGTGCTCTGATTTAGATATGGGCCTAGCTATTGCTGCTCAGGACCCTAGCTCTGAATATTTGGATGGTTTTGAACAGGACATTCCTTGTGAGGAAGACTCCAGTTCTGAGTCAGTAAATGACAGGGCGCTTGTTAGTAAACTCATTGATGCTGTGAGGGACACTCTCAAGCTAAATTCTGCGACTGCAGAACCTCAGGCGGATACAGTCTCCTTTGGTTCTTTTAAGACCAAGCCTTCTAAAAAGGTTTTTCCATATGTACCCTTCTTTGACCAGCTCATTGACCAGGTCTGGGAAAAGCCGCAGAAGACTTTCATGGTCCCGCGGCGTTTGTCTATTAGATACCCCTTTGAAGACGCCCTGCTTAAAAAGTGGGCTTCTCCCCCGGTGGTCGACCCTCCAGTCGCCCGTTTAAACAAGGCCACCACTCTCCCGATGGAGGGGACTCCTGCGTTTAAGGATCCCACTGATAGGAGGTCAGAAGTGGTGAGTAGAGCCATGTTCGCCTTGTTGGGATCCGTCCTACGGCCCGTAGTAGCGGCGACCCTTGTGTCTCAGACACTCACGGAATGGGCAAAAATTTTGCACCAAACTGTGCAGGAGCATAACCTTCCTCCAGACACTATTGCTCTGGCCCACCAGATGGTGCAGGGTCTGATATATGTGTGCGACGCCACGTTGGACGCGGCCCCTTTAATATCCAGGGCCTCTGTCTCGGCGGTGGTATTGCATCGTCTTATCTGGTTGAAATGCTGGTCTACTGACCTAGCCTCTAAGAAGCTCCTGACGGATCTACCTTTTAAGGGTGGTAGACTTTTTGGTGCTGCTCTGGATGACATCATCAAGGATGTCACGGGAGGTAAAAGCACTCTCCTTCCTCAAACTATCAAGGGTAAGGAGGCCCGACGTAAACCGGGTCCTTCCTTTCCAGCAAAAAAGTTTTTTTTTCGTCCGTCAGAGTCCACGGGTAAGCCATCCCAGACTGACAACAGTGCGGCTGGTGGGCACAAGCGCCCCTGGGTACGTAAGCCGAACAAGCCGGCTCCCAAGCCCGCCTCCGCGTGAAGTCTTGCCCCCGCCCGTCTCTGGGGTGGGGGGACGACTTCGCAGGTTCACGGATCGGTGGACCTCCCGGATCTCCGACCGGTGGGTGTGCGAGGTGGTCACCTCAGGATACAGAATAGAGTTCCGCTCCTGGCCCACAGACAGATTCTTTCCCTCAAATCTCCCTCTCCTTCCTGCCCGTCGGGCAGCCCTCTTGGGGGCAGTACAGGATTTGATCGGGTCCGGAGTAATTGTGCCGGTTCCGTCCCAGGAGAGGTTTCAGGGGTTCTACTCAAATCTGTTTGTTGTTGCAAAAAAGGACGGGGTTCGGCCAATCCTGGACCTCAAGGCCCTGAATGCCTTCGTGAAGGTGCAAAAATTCCGCATGGAATCCATTTGCATGGTAATCGCTACACTCCATCAAGGGGATTTTCTGGCATCCTTGGACATCAAGGACGCCTACTTGCATGTTCCGATCTGCGCAAGCCACCAGAAGTTTCTGCGCTTTGCGGTCGGCGAAGTCCACTATCAATTTGTGGCTCTTCCCTTCGGCCTACCCTCGGCACCAAGGGTGTTCACCAAGGTGCTTGCTCCGGTCCTAGCTTTGCTGAGACAGCGAGGCATTGCTATCGTGGGCTATCTGGACGATTTTCTTCTGAGAGCAGACAGTGGCTCAGAATTGGAAGAAAGTGTGGAATATCGTTAGTCAGACCCTCAGGGACTTTGGGTGGCTCCTGAACGTTCAGAAGTCGGTTCTGGTCCCGACTCAGCGTCTGGAGTATCTAGGTCTGATTCTGGACTCCTTGGAGGCAAAAGCCTTCCTACCTCCAGACAAACTACTGACACTTCAGTCTGCAGTACGGGTGCTGACGTCCCGAAAATGGTCGTCAATCCGCTTTTGCATGAGAGTCCTGGGACTCATGGTGGCCTCCTTCGAGGCCGTTCCTTATGCCCAAGCGCACACCAGGGCTTTACAGAAAGAGATCTTGTCCACTTGGGACAAATCCCTGTTGTCCTTGGATCTTCAGATCCAGGTGAGTCACCTGGTCAGGGCGTCCCTGACGTGGTGGTTGAGGTCCCCGGCTCTTCGGTCCGGGAAGTCGTTCCTCCCCATCCAATGGACGGTGATCACGACGGACGCCAGCCTGACGGGCTGGGGGGGAGTCTGAGGAGTCCTGTCGGCCCAAGGGCTTTGGACTCTGGACGAAGCCCTCTTACCGATCAATGTGCTGGAGATACGGGCAATCAGACTGTGCCTCTCCTCATGGTCGGAGAAATTACAGGGTCACTCCATCAGGATCCAATCGGACAACACCACAGCGGTGGCATATGTCAACCATCAAGGGGGGACTCGGAGCTCAGCTGCGGCTTCCGAGGTCGCCCGCATCCTGAGGTGGGCCGAAAGAAGCGTGCCGGCTCTGTCGGCCGTCTACATTCCGGGCGTAGACAATTGGCAGGCGGACTATCTAAGTCGCCAGACGCTGGACCAGGGAGAGTGGTCCTTGCACCCGGAGGTCTTTCAACTCCTTTGCAGACGGTGGGGCACGCCGGATGTGGACCTGATGGCCTCCCGACTCAATCGCAAGGTGTCGAGGTTTGTGGCCAGATCCAGGGATCCCTGGGCGGATGCCTCGGATGCGTTGGTGGCCCCATGGGGTCAGTATCACCTGATATACGTTTATCCTCCGCTGCAGTTGCTCCCTCGCCTGCTCCGCAGGGTAGCGACCGAGGGAATTCCGGTGATCCTCATTGCTCCGGATTGGCCTCTGCGTCACTGGTACGCCGATCTGGTACGTCTCGTCGTGGACGTTCCCTGGCGGTTACCAATACGGGGGGACCTTCTGTCTCAAGGTCCTATATTTCATCCTGCTTTACAGTCTCTGGCTTTAACGGCATGGTTATTGAAAGCCAGTTGCTGAGAGACCGAGGTCTCTCGGATTCGGTCATTTCGACCATGTTAAGGGCACGGAAGTCTTCCTCCAGAAAGATCTATCACCGTACTTGGAGAGTTTACATCGCCATGTGCGAAGAGCTGGACTGGCGCCCACGAACGTATTCCGTTCCCAGAATCCTGCATTTTCTGCAGCGTGGCGTGACCCAAAAGCTCGCTTTGAGTACCATTAAGGGTCAGATTTCGGCCTTGGCCATCTTCTTTCAGCGACCGCTGGCGGGTCATCCCTTGGTTAGCACCTTTGTGCAGGGGGTTCGCCATGTGCTCCCCCCTGTCAAGCCTCCTCTCCCCCCGTGGGATCTGAATTTGGTGCTCTCGGTTCTCCAGGAACCTCCCTTTGAAAATATTAGAGATATTCCCCTCTTGACTTTGTCTCAGAAGGTGGCCTTCTTGGTGGCCATTACTTCCGTTAGACGAGTGTCTGAGTTCGCGGCCTTGTCCTGCAAGTCGCCCTTTTTGGTCATCCATAAGGATAAGGCGGTGTTACGTCCGCGACCTTCTTTTCTGCCAAAGGTGGTCTCGGCCTTCCACTTGAATGAGGACATTGTCCTCCCGTCCTTGTGTCCTCACCCATCGCATCCCAGAGACTTTGCGCTTCACACTTTGGATGTGGTACGAGCCTTGCGGGTGTACCTGTCTGCTACTGCTTCTATTCGGAAGTCTGACTCACTGTTTGTGGCTGTCTCTGGTCCAAAACGGGGCCAAGCAGTTTCGTCTGCCACCATTTCTAGGTGGATCAGACAAACCGTCATTCAAGCTTATGCTCTCAAGGGGCGGGCGCCTCCCTTTCCGGTTTTGGCACATTCCACCAGGGCAATTGGTGCTTCCTGGGCTTTCCGACATCAAGCGTCGGTTGCACAAGTGTGCAAGGCGGCGACCTGGTCGTCTGTTCATACCTTTTCTAAGTTTTATAAGGTTGATGTGGCTGCATCTTCGGATGCTTCCTTCGGCCGCAAGGTGTTGCAGGCCGCTGTTTGAAGTTGCAACTCCTCCGTTGAGGAGCTCTGCCTTGTTTGGAGTGAAGTTTTTGGTTTTCCATTTATACTGCTCCCATCCCTCTTGACACTGCTTTGGGACATCCCACGTGTAAAGGTGTAAAAGACACGCTGTGTCAGTCCATGGATGACAAGAGAAAATAGGATTTTTGTACTCACCGTAAAATCCGTTTCTCTGGCATCCATGGACTGACACAGCACCCACCCTTCTTTTTAAGTTTGTACTGCTTTGTTACGAACTGAGGTCTGCTGACTGCAGTGGGAGGGTTATGTCCGGAGGGACCGCCCCCCTGGGCGGGGCTGTTCAGCTCTGGCTGTTTAGAATGTATGTATAACATCTCACATTCTGCCTAGGTCTTCTCCTGCAAGCAGGGACATAACCCACGTGTAAAGGTGTAAAAGACACGCTGTGTCAGTCCATGGATGCCAGAGAAACGGATTTTACGGTGAGTACAAAAATCCTATTTTTACAGGAAACCCATTTCCCACAGCGGTACACCCCCACTTTTTTTACATGCCCACTTGCCAGTGTTTCATCTAGCCAATGCTGAAAATAAGACTAGGGGAGTAGCAATTTTATTTTCTAAACACTGCAAGTTTAATTTACAGAAGGAATGTGGAGACCCAGAGGGGAGATTCCTGTTTGGTGAAAGGTACCATAGATGGGAGGTTGTATACTTTAATATCATATTATGCTCCTAATAGGGGACAAAAGAGATTCTTTAACCGAATGTTTGAAACTCTTCAGCCATTTATGGATGGAGTTATCATTATGGGAGGAGATTCCAACATAGCATTTGATACAGGGCTAGATAAATCTAAACCATTGAAGACTAAAATGATCCGTCCAACCAGGGCTAGTACACAAATTGCTTGCCTACTTCATAGATCCAGATTGACGGATATATGGAGGAAGCTGAATCCAAAAACAAAAGATTTTACTCACTTTTCAAATCCCCACCAAT
Organism: Rana muscosa; assembly: GCA_029206835.1. Lineage (NCBI taxonomy): Eukaryota > Metazoa > Chordata > Amphibia > Anura > Ranidae > Rana > Rana muscosa. The sequence goes on along the minus strand of CM055116.1, from coordinate 1,134,842,000 downwards.
CATACTCACGTAGAAAGATCACATAATGGTTTCTACTCAACATATCCCTTCTGCCATTGCCTCCTCTATTATAGACGTGGCATGGTCAGACCACTCTATGGTTCTACTGTCTTTGAAACGTGATAGTATGGTTCAAAGGGTATCCCATTGGACTCTTAATCAATCGTTACTAAAGGATCCTGTTATTGCCACAGAAATTGAACGTGAGATTAAGGAATATTTTGAACATAATGACAGGGAGGAAGTTTCTCTGGAAATTCTGTGGGCGGCACACAAAGTTACCGTCAGAGGCAAATTGATACAGATTGCAGCTAGACCAAAAAAATTGAAGACTTTGGAGGTGGAAAGACTAGAAAGAGACTTTGTAACATTGAGTAAACAACATAAAAAGGATCCATGTGGTATTCCTGCCTCCAAATTAAATGCTGCTAGGGCTGCTCTGAATCTGGCTCTCACGGTGAAGGCAGATAGTTCTGTTAAGTGGTCTGGGGCCAAATTTTATCAAATGAGGAATAAGATAGGTCCCATGTTGGCTCATAAATTATCCCCTAGATTCAAATCTAGAGTTCTTCCCAAGATGAGACTAGCTGATGGTCCAGCGTATAATGACAGCCTTTCAAGATTTCTATTCTGATTTATATAGTTTTGAAGGACAATCTACCTCCAATAGAATAGAGGTGTTCCTAGATGGCTTACAATTACCCAAGTTAACAGATATACATAGAGAGGAATTCGAAGCTCTCATATCTATGACAGAAGTTTCAGAAGTTATTAGAACATTGAAAACGAATAAAGCTCCCGGACCTGATGGTTTTTCTCCTGCTTACTATAAAACATTCTTAGAGACCCTGACACCCTATCTTACTCGATTTTTTTATTTTCTGACAGAAGGTCATCCAATAGGTAAACAGCTCAACATGGCATATATATCCGTTATTCCAAAACCTGATAAGGACTCCAGCCTAGTCGAAAATTACAGGCCAATTTCTTTGATTAACAATGACTTAAAAATATTAACCAAAATTCTCTCTAATAGGTTATCTTCCTTCATTGGGCAATATATCCATAAAGATCAGGTGGTATTTATCCCTGGTAGACAGGGTCCAGATCAGGTGAGGAGAGCGGTAGATTTGGTGTCAATATTGCAAACCCAATGGGTAGGTAAACAAAAACAGGAAGGTATGCTCCTATCGTTGGACTTGCAAAAGGCCTTCGATTCAGTTTCATGGCCATACATGTTTGAGGTCATGAAGCGCTGGGGTTTTGGTTCGAAAGTTTTAGGCATTTTATCTGCTCTATATTCTACACCTGAAGCTAAAGTCAGTTTACAGGGGCTATTCTCTGACTCCATTAAGATTTGTAGAGGTACTAGGCAAGGTTGCCCTTTATCTCCCCTGATATTCGCTGTTATGATGGAAACATTAGCAATTGCAATCCGGAATAATCTGAATATCAGGGGGATCCAGTGTGAAAAAGAAAATCATAAATGTGCATTAATTGCAGATGACCTGTTGTTGATTATTACTTCCCCAACGTCTTCTTTATCTGAAATTTACTCTCTGCTTCAAAAATTCTCCAAAATATCAGGTCTCAAGGTTAATTTGGCCAAATCTTAAGCCCTTAATGTGTCTCTTCCAGACTCCGTGGTTTCCTACATACAAAATAAATACGAATTCAGTTGGAGTACTTTCTCCCTTAAATACTTGGGTATTAATCTCAATTCAAAATTTGAAGATTCATATCGGGCTAATTATCCACCTATGTATAGGAAACTTGAGGCTGATCTTAGCAACTGGAGAACACACAATATCGGTTGGATTGGCAGACTTTATTCGATCAAGATGACCCTCCTACCCAGATTGTTGTATCTTTTTCACTCGCTCCCTATTCCGATTAAAAAAATTCACCTAAAAGCCTTCCAAAGCAAAATCCTTAAATTTATTTGGAACAGAAAAGGTCCACGCCTTTCTTCCCGCAGCCTGTATAATCTCACTGAGCAGGGAGGCTTGGGACTTCCGAACCTTTGGTGGTATTACCAAGCTGCTAGACTGGCACAGTTGTCTGATATATACCTCAAAAATGAACAACCTGACTGGATTTGTATAGAAGAATTGGCTTCCCCTAAATTTTCTTTGGAAAATTTATTGTGTTGTCCTCCCAAAAACAGACCTTCTATTTTATCTCCTGCTCTATCACAATCTTTAGCTTTGTGGGACTCGCTTAGGAATCTCCCCTCTTTGGTCTCTAAGCTGCAACCATTGGCTGATCTGTTTCAGAATCCATTATTTATCTCAAAAGGGGATGTTGGTTCCTTTTAAGTGGTGGCATGATAAGGGGGTGTACCGCATTGGACGGTTTTTCTCAAGATCAGGCCCTCTCTCTCTACAATATTTCATTGATAATCTTGATTTTCCTTCTACTGAAAGATCAAGATTTTTTCAAATCTCTAATTTTACTAATAAATTATGGGAAAATAATCCTGGATCTAGAGAACTTACGCTATATGAAGTTAGATGTGAACAGGCTATTAATAGGAGAGGTGGGATTTCTGTTATATATAAGTCGCTTGCTTCCAACGATATTAAACTGCCTCATATGCTGGCTTGGGAGAAGGACCTCCAAAGTGATTGGGATCTGAAGGACTGGTGTGGAAATGTTATTAGATTAATAAAAGGCATTCTTAATGCTTCACTTATAGAAGCAAATGTTAAAATCTTTACTAGATGGTACCTAGTTCCTACAAAAGGAGCTGCTATGTATCCCACCTCATCCCCTCTCTGTTTTAGAGGTTGTCAGGGATTAGGATCTATGATTCATATTTGGTGGGAATGTCCAAAATCAGAGGATTTTGGAATAAAATCTTCAATATTATACGAAAAATCACAGGATATACAATACATCAATCTCCAGCGATCGCTGTACTTAATGGATTTATACCACAGGTTCCGAAGGTTACCAGTAAACTGATTCTATTCATACTTACAGGGGCTAGAATAACCATTGCCAAAGCATGGAAAAAAACGTCCGTTTCTCTTTTATGTATGAAGAGAAAAGTTGCGTGGATAATGGAACAGGAAAAAATGATTAGTTCAACGTTGGACAGATCTACTCCATTTAATTCTATATGGGAACCTTGGATACAATTTTTGGGAATTCCTACACCCCTTAAGTAATTAGCAACACCAATCGCTGAATATTGATGTTTACATTGAGCAGGTAGGCTTTCTTTCTTTCTTTTTCTATTTCTTCCTTTTTTTCCTACTGAACACTAAATATTTTCTCTTTTTCTCTCTTTCTCCCATTCTTATTTATTTTTGTTATATGGAATATAAACAATAGGTATTTGTACTAGATTGTTTTAAGACTTCTCAGGTTTATACAACGTTCTCTTATTTTAGAGTCAGAACATTTGACTTTGATTTATTATTTTGAGAAGGATTTTTTACACCCGGTTAAACTTATAGTAGACTACTATATTTCCTATTATATATACTCGAATTAAGGTCATATGTTTTCTCAAAAAAAAAGTTTTTCGGTTGCTTAGGAGGGGAGGGGAGGGGGTGGGGGAGCTCCTCTTGCCTTCTCAGGCACAGCATGTTCCCTTTAGGGGTGTCTGGGGGAATGGGGGATCTCCTCATCTTCTGGTAACTATATACATATATTTTGAGATATTTAATAGGCCATCATTGCTACTTACTTTCGAAGAAGGGAAGGTTAGAATGAGAGGGTATAGAGGTAGGGGGTTACTCCTATTTTTGATAAAAATATTTTCAGTTTTTATGGTATTTTTGCATTGATGTATTCCAACATGGTAATATTGTATTTTGAGATTTACTGATATTTAACTTGTTCGCTTGCATATTATATTGTGATACTACATTGTACTTTATTCTGTAAAGATTGTACTGACTCTATTCAGATAATAAACTAAAACTTGAATGAAAAAAAAAAGAAATGTAAACCCTAACTCTGGTTTTCTTATTTTTCTTTCGTTTGGTCTTTTAAAAGACGAGTTTGAGTAAAAAAAAAATTTAATAAAACATATTATATATATACTTGCCTAGATGCTGCATCTGTCCCCTGCCGACTCGAAGACCGAGACTGAACGACCAGACCGCTGAAAACGGGTCACAGGAGTGCCCTTAGGAGAAGCCCAGCCTAAAATGCTCAGGCTTGACTTCTCCTTTTAACTTCTCTTTTTATTTTTGAAAACTTGTGCTCCTACCACAGATCTTGTATCCTGTGTTCTCTGCGTGTGCTGCAGTTAACCTTGTTCCCTCTGTGGACTACAGAACACCCCTCCTTCACCCAGGTTGCCGAGAATGGTGGTGATTTGTAGTTATGCTCTGGGGTCACAATACTGTTCTATTTAGAGATGCACCGACATTTCGGTGGCCAAAACATATCGACCAAAAAAAGTGTTATCTGCATTTTTTGCTGGGATTTTGTTGCCATATTCCCACGATAGGTCATATAACTCTAAAACCGCATCAAAAACGTAACATGAGTGCGTTTATTGATGCGTTCTTGTTGCGTCTTTAATTTCAACCAGGAGGTGCGTGGTTTTTTTTTTTTTTGTAGCGATACCCCCCTCTCTGAGGTCGGGCTGCTGGTTTTGTTTTGGGTCATGCAAACTACCTCCAAAGCTTCCGTTGTCAGGGTATGGAAAGTCTCCAGAAAGCCCAATGTCCACACAAATGTAAAACCCAAACAGTCAGGCTTTATTTACTTTTCTGAGGAAACTTGAGAGGAAAGTAGGATACGAGAGAAAAAAAAACACAGGGGAAGGTTCAGGCACGCAGCACTAAAGTCACAATCGTCGCCACTCAAGCCTGAGTGGGTATTGCTCACCCGGATAGTCCCGTCTCGTGGTCCTAGCAGCCGGGATGAAGCACGAATCAATATTTCTCTTGAGAACTAGGGATACGATCAGGAATCCTCTGCCACAGGATTATTAAAAGTCCTGATCCTCCCAGCCAAGCAATAGTGAGTGAATCTTTAGGCCGGATTGGCGTATTGCAGGGCTTTTAATAAATGTATCCCTCCTTAGGTGAGCTCCAGGCCTCCTCCAGAGACAGCAGTACCATCGCTAGTCTCCTCTGGGGCAGATCCTCCCCTGGTCCCCTTCCCTAAACATGTGCTTCCCGCAGATGGGTAGCTCAGGATAACTTCAGAAGGTATAGGCCTCAGCCAGCAGAGCTGGGCCTACCAGGTAGCGATGCAACCTCGGGCTGAAGGTGCCCGGGGCCAGAACACACACGCACCTCGTGCCATGCGGGCCACGAGGCGTGCACACAGGAACAGACCCAATGGGTCTCCAGGAACGAACCACCCAAATCTATGGCGTTTGCCCCTTATGTACCCTCTCCCAGCATGCACAGCGGGTAGACCACGCCCACTGCACAGCTGCCGAGAAAGGACACCCAAGGTGTTGTGATACCCCCTGTAGTTCAACCTATGCAGATGGTGACAGTGCCACCTACAGGCGATTGGGCGAACAGGGAACATTACTGCCAGGCAGTATCACACCCAGAGCAGAAGCAAATTTAGAACAATCAATTGGTCTGAGCCCAACTACTGGCTCAGACTACCCTTAAATTTACACATAGCGCCCCCAAATATTGAGGGGGGGCGCTGCATTTATTATTTGACCAAAAATGCAGAAAGAAAGATTTTTAACATCAGAACAGAAGTGCAATGGACCCAGTGTGAAGACTTGGGGAAAAAAAATATTTAGTCAGCCACCAATTGTGCAAGTTCTCCCACTTAAAAAGATGAGAGGCCTGTAATTGTCATCATAGGTATACCTCAACTATGAGAGACAAAATGTGGAAACAAATCCAGACAATCACATTGTCTGATTTGGAAAGAAAATTTATTTGCAGATTATGGTGGAAAATAAGTATTTGGTTAATATCAAAAGTTAATCTCAATACTTGTATATCCTTTGTTGGCAATGACAGAGGTCAGACGTTTTCTGTAAGTCTTCACAAGGTTGTCACACACTGTTGCTGGTATGTTGGCCCATTCCTCCATGCAGATCTCCTCTAGAGCAGTGATGTTTTGGGGCTGTCGCTGGGCAACACGGACTTTCAACTCCCTCCAAAGGTTTTCTATGGGGTTGAGATCTGGAGACTGGCTAGGCCACTCCAGGACCTTGAAATGCTTCTTAAGAAGCCACTCCTTCGTTGCCCGGGCAGTGTGTTTGGGATCATTGTCATGCTGAAAGACCCAGCCACGTTTCATCTTCAATGCCCTTGCTGATGGGAGGAGGTTTGCACTCAAAAATCTCACGATACATGGCCCCATTCATTCTTTTTATGTACACGGATCAGTCTTCCTGTTCCCTTTGCAGAGAAACGGCCCCAAAGCATGATGTTGCCACCCCCATGCTTCACAGTAGGTATGGTGTTCTTTGGTTGCAACTCTGCATTCTCTCTCCTCCAAACACGGAGTTGTGTTTCTACCAAACAGTTCTACTTTGGTTTCATCTGACCATATGACATTCTCCCAATCCTCTGCTGGATCATCCAAATGCTCTCTAGCAAACCTCAGACGGGCCCGGACATGTACTGGCTTAAGCAGGGGGACACGTCTGGCACTGCAGGATCTGAGTCCCTGGCGGCGTAGTGTGTTACGGATGGTAGCCTTTGTTACGTTGATCCCAGCTCTCTGCAGGTCATTCACTAGGTCCCCCCGTGTGGTTCTGGGATTTTTGCTCACCGTTCTTGTGATCATTTTGACCCCACAGGGTGAGATCTTGCGTGGAGCCCCAGATCGAGGGAGATTATCAGTGGTCTTGTATGTCTTCCATTTTCTAATTATTCTTCACACCAAGCTGCTTGCCTATTGCAGATTCAGTCTTCCCAGCCTGGTGCAAGTGTACAATTTTGTTTCTGGTGTCCTTCGACAGCTCTTTGGTCTTCACCATAGTGGAGTTTGGAGTGTGACTGTTTGTTTGAGGTTGTGGACAGGTGTCTTTTATACTGATAACACGTTCAAACAGGTGCCATTAATACAGGTAATGAGTGGAGGACATAGGAGCCTCTTAAAGAAGAAGATACAGGTCTGTGAGCCAGAAATATTGCTTGTTTGTAGGTGACCAAATACTTATTTCTCAAGACGTCTTCCAGGACGGCACAATGAGAGATGACTAGTCCACCTGACAGGAAACACAATCAATCAAAGAGGTTAAAAACCCCACCCCTCCCTGTGCTCCTCAGTTTTTGATTGTGTTTCCCCACAGCGAAACCGTTTGTTTTTTTCTAAAGACCTAAGGCCTGGTGCTGGAGGTCTCCCCCTGGGACCTAGGTCGAACGCTTAGGAAGCCTCTGGACCTAGCAGGACGGGCTCATCCTTCCTGGGGGGTCCCCCTTTTGTTGTAACATGCTCAGGGGGGAAGGAATAGCCTTGAAGAACCCCCCTGAGTTTTCTGAAGCCCTAAGGTACAGGGTACCTGGAAGCTTCAGGGGCCAAATGTTTCCTCTTTTTTCTCCCTACCTGGTGGGTGTCCACTTCGGAGGGGGGGCTGGCAGGTCTCCCGCAGATGCGGTGGTGAACCCAGCGGTGAAGCGCTGTTCTGGCTATTGGTGCCGCTCAGGCATGTGCGGCGCCATTTTCCCATGGCCTGGAGGACTCATTGATTTCCTCCTCTAGCGCCCGGAATGACGTCACCGCGCGCCGCGCCACTTCCGGTTTCCGGTCTACGGCAAGATGGCGACGGCCAGCGTATTTTCAGCCAGCTTCCACTATAAAGATGCCAGGAAAAGAGGCGCCCATTCCTCCTGTTTGCTCTTAGCGACACGGTTCGAGCCCGGACGGCGCATGGAGCATGAGGAAAGGACCGGTACGGCCAAGGCTACAGAGGAGGCCACAGGAGGTGAGTCCTACCCAGCCAGCAGGGGTTATGATGGGGGAGGTACCCCGACTCTTCCCCCTTTTGCTCTGCACAGGGGTGTTTTGGTACTAAAAAATTCCCTGTGTATATTTTGTTTTTTCTGCAGGAGGGGACGTCACTGCCCAGGGGTCTACCAGCCGTCCCTCTAAAGCCCCTGCTCGCATCAAAAGATGTGGCTACTGCAACGATAGGTTGCCTCCAGACTATTCCAGACCTTTCTGCTTTAAATGCATTCAGAAATTGGCTGGAAAAGAAACATCTCAGGTCATGAAAGACTTCCTGTCTGTCCAGACCCAGATGCTGACTACGCTTAAGGAATTTCAATCCTCACTCAGGTCTAGGGAACCAGAACCTCAGACAAGTGGGGGGGGCTCTTCCTCTCAGGAGAGTTCTTTGACTCCCAGGGTAGTTAAAAGACGCCCGCAGCCTCTAAAATCCCTACCTTCACAGGGTTCGGAGCCGGAGGAGTATTCAGATATCTCCGATCGAGAAGTATCTGATGAGGGTCTGGTGGATAGTCAGGCAGAGGACGAGGGCTCCAGGCCAGGAAGGCACATCTTCTCGGCCGATGATATGGAGGGCCTCCTTGGGGCAATTTATGCTTCTGAGGAGATCCAGGAGCCTGCGGAACAGGTTTCCGCACAGGATAGAATGTATCGGGGTTTGTTGAAGTCTCAACCCAGAACCTTCCCTGTCCACCAGGCACTGAAGGACATTATCCTTCAAGAATGGAAGGATCCTGAAAGGAAGCTTTTAAGACCAAAAACGTGGAAACGTAGGTGCCCCTTTAAGGAGGAAGATGAAGATAGGTTCTTCAAAACACCCAGATTGGATGCTTCCTTAGCCCAGGTATCCAAACAGTCTGACCTCTCCTTTGAGGATACTGGTAACCTCAAAGATCAGATGGACCGGCGTGCTGAAACCACCTTGCGGAGGGCCTGGGAAGCCAATGCGGCAGCCATGAGCCCGGCGCTGGCTTCAGCATGCGTAGCCAGGAATGCAGATGCATGGATCTCAAAATTAACGGACCATGTTTCAGGCACTTCCAAATCCAAGGAAGTCTTGGAGTCGTTGCAGCTAATAGGTAGCGCGGTGGCGTACCTAGCGGACGCAGCGGTAGAAACCGTAAGAACCACCGCAAAGACTGGAGCCCTCTTAAACTCTGCTAGAAGAGCTGTATGGGTCAAAACCTGGGATGGTGATAGTGCATCCAAGACCCGTTTATGTGGTCTCCCATTTGAGGGCTCCCTTCTTTTCGGTACAGGACTTGACCAAGCCCTGTCCAGGTCCACCGAAAAGGGTAAGAAATTTCCTACCAAACCTAAAAAGGAAAAAAGGAGATTTTTTCGAGGCCCCCGGGGTAAGAACCGGTCTTCAGACAAAAGACCTGTCAATACTAGGAGGTGGAGTGCTGGCAAGGACAAACAGAAGGGAGGTATCCTTTTCTCCAGCCAAAAGCCTAATGACAAGAACTCTAAGTGATGTAAGGGTAGGGGGAAGGCTTTCCCAGTTTTTCCCCAGGTGGGAAAGCATATCTCAGAGCCCCCATGTCCTCCAAATTTTAAAAGAGGGCTACAAGCTAGAGTTCCTTCACTCCCCTCCCCCGAAGTTTCTGGTAACACATCTACCCAGGGACCCCTTAAAAGCTGCAGGTCTGGTACAGAATGTCTCAGAACTGGAAAGGCAGGGAGTAGTTATCCCGGTACCTACAGAACAACAAGGTATGGGCGTCTATTCCCACGTTTTCGTTGTTCCAAAGCCGTCAGGGAAGCATCGGCTTATAATAAACTTGAGACCCTTGAACGCTTATCTGCGTCGCAAGAGGTTTCGGATGGAGAGCGTGTACACTCTCAGGAAGCTTCTTCTGAGGGGGGTGTTCATGGTGACCATAGACCTAAAGGACGCCTATCTACACGTCCCGATATTCCCAGCACATCAGGCCTTCCTCAGGTTCGCAATCACTTCCGCCCAGGGAGTGCAGCATTGGCAGTTTGCTGCGCTTCCTTTCGGACTGTCCTCCAGTCCAAGAGTCTTTACAAAGATCATGGCGGAGGTGATTGCTTACCTGCACCTGCAGGGTATAGCAGTAGTCCCCTACCTCGACGATCTGCTTCTCTACAATCAGAGTCGAGATCTCCTTCTTGCAGACCTGGCCAGGGTCGTGAGCACCTTGGAAAGCCTGGGGTGGATCATCAACAAAGAAAAATCCTCGATGGTCCCAGAACAGAAGAAAGTCTACTTGGGATTCCTAGTGGATTCCTTAGAAAGGAAACTTGTTTTACCCCAGGACAAGGTCCAAGGTCTTATGACAACGGTCAGGTCTATGTTGGAGGCAGAGGAATCCTCCTTCAGAAGCATCATGCGGGTGCTGGGTCTAATGACCTCTTGCATCCCAGCGGTGCCGTGGGCTCAGCTCCACTCCAGACCTCTCCAAAAATTCCTTCTATCCTCTTGGGACGGATCAAGGGAATCTCTAGACTACAGGGTCCCCATCCCAGTTGTGGCAAAGGAATCTCTGAGGTGGTGGCTCCGTCCTCAGAATTTGCTGGTGGGTCGTCTGTGGAGTCAGTCCAACCCTCTCAGGATAACCACAGACGCAAGCGCCTGGGGTTGGGGGGCTCACTTAGACGAGCTCAGAGCTCAGGGTTCCTGGAACCGAGGTCAGGGGGGCGCCTCCTCAAACCTCCGGGAATTGTTGGCGGTCCGGGAGGCCCTAAAGGCCTTCGAGGAGAGAGTCAGGGGCCGAGAGGTCCAGATTCTATCCGACAATGCCACCACAGTGGCATTCCTGAACCATCAGGGAGGCACCAGGTCGCGTACCCTTCTGGCTTTGTCTCTGGAGATCCTGAGCTGGGCAGAGCTCCGGATTCCCTCTATCACAGCGGTTCACATAAAAGGGGTTCACAACGTAGAGGCGGACTTTTTAAGTCGCCACCCGATTCTCCAGGGAGAATGGGAGTTGAACCCAGAGGTGTTCGATCTGGTGTGCCAACGGTTCGGCAATCCGGAGATAGACCTCTTCGCCCGCAGGGAAAACAAAAAGCTAAAGAGGTTCTTTTCCCTGACCCGGGAATGGGGCTCAGAGGGAGTGGATGCGCTGGCCCAGGTGTGGAGTTTTCATCTGGCCCTATGCCTTTCCCCCTCTGGGTCTGATTCCGAGGATCCTGCAGAAGCTGGACCTGTCAGAATGCTGTCTCATTTTGGTCACCCCCTGGTGGCCCAAGAGAGCCTGGTTTCCCACTCTGGAGAACTGGTCTGTAGCTCCCCCTCTCCATCTACCAGTTCGGTCAGACCTTCTTCTTCAGGGTCCGGTCTTCCACCCAGAGCCCAGCTTCTTCAAACTGACGGCCTGGTGCTTGAAAGGCAGAACCTGCGGGAGAAGGGCTAAGGTGTGGGGGGCCTTCTCTCGCTGGTGTTCAGAGAGACAGGTTTCCCAACAGGAAACTTCGGTCATTCTGGAATTTCTCCAGGATGGAGTTGATCTGGGGCTGGCTACCAAGACACTAAGAGTTCAGGTAGCAGCCTTATCTTATTTCCTGGACAAAAGATTGTCCCAGGACCCGTTGATTAAAAGATTTTTGTCAGCTAGGGACAGAATGTCCCCAGTGCAGATTTCTAGGGTTCCACCCTGGGATCTCTCCTTGGTTCTAGAACAGTTAACTAAGGCTCCGTTTGAGCCTTTAGACAGTATTTCTATTAAACTTCTCACAGTTAAGTTTACCTTTCTGCTGGCGATAACGACAGCCAAAAGAGTAGGTGATATGCAGGCTCTGTCAATTAAAGAGCCGTTTTTTTTGTTTATTTGAGGACAGGGTTGTTCTCAGGCAGGACCCCCTGTACCTTCCCAAGGTAGTATCTAAATTTCATAGAACACAGGAAATAATACTCCCTTCTTTTTGTTCCAATCCCCAGAATGAAAGGGAAGCTTCCTTTCATTGTTTGGATGTCAGACGATGTCTGCTTTCTTATTTGGATAGAGTTAGCGTTTTCAGAAAATCCAGCCACTTATTTATTAATTTTTCTGGTCAGAAAAAGGGCCAACAGGCTTCTAGAGTAACCATAGCTAGGTGGATAAAACAAGCAATCTCCCTAGCTTATGACCAAGCTGCTAGAACAGCCCCGAAGGTTAAGGCACATTCCACTCGGTCTCTGGCGACCTCCTGGGCAGAAAGGGCCAGAGCTTCGGTCGAACAGATCTGCCAAGCTGCGACATGGTCAAGCCAGAACACCTTTCTGAAACATTATAGAGTGGAGTTGCTGTCGCCTCAGGACCTCTCATTTGGTAGGAAGGTCCTGCAAGCGGTCGTCCCACCCTAAGGTAGGCCTGCAAGTTACTTGCTTCTCTCTCATTGTGCCGTCCTGGAAGACGTCTTGAGAAAAGTACCAGTTACTTACCGGTAATGGTCTTTCTGGTAAGTCTTCCAGGACGGCAGGCCTACTTCCCACCGCTCTGGTTAAGTATATTAATATATATGTAGAGTTGTTGTGGTATGTTGTTTTCACTCTCGTGCACTAGTGTGGAGTACTTTTTCACAAACTGAGGAGCACAGGGAGGGGTGGGGTTTTTAACCTCTTTGATTGATTGTGTTTCCTGTCAGGTGGACTAGTCATCTCTCATTGTGCCGTCCTGGAAGACTTACCAGAAAGACCATTACCGGTAAGTAACTGGTACTTTTTCCACCATAATTTGAAAATAAATTCTTTCCAAATCAGACAATCTGATTGTCTGGATTTGTTTCCACATTTTGTCTCTCATAGTTGAGGTATACCTATGATGACAATTAAAGGCCTCTCTCATCTTTTTAAGTGGGAGAACTTGCACAATTGGTGGCTGACTAAATACTTTTTTGCCCCAGTGTATGAAAAAATATATACTGTATATACTCGAGAATAAGCCGACCCAAATATAAGCCGAGGCACCTAATTTTACTACAAAAAAATGTGAAAACGTATTGGCTCGAGTATAAGCCTAGGGTGTCCATCTGCATGCCTCACTGTGCCTCACTTTGCCTCACTGTGCCTCACTTTGCCTCACTGTGCCCATGCCTCACTGTGCCCATGACTAGACTGACATTTAACATGGGAGTCTATGGAAGGGGTGCCCGGCTTTGAAAAATCCCCGGCTGTAGGTCACCCAGACACAAAACTTTGCAGACTTATAGAGGAGAAATGGGGCTACATGTGTGCCAAGTTTCGGGTCCAGAGGACCTAATACCGGCTGGTACCGGGTCCCCAAACTCACCAGAGAAATTACTGTTTAACATGGGAGTCTATGGCAGGGGTGCCTGGCTTTGAAAAATCGGTGCTCCCCGGCCGTAGGTCCCCCGGACAATAAACTTTGCACACTTGTAGTGGAAGAGTGGGGCTACATGTACCGGGTCCCCAAAGTCCGGGAGATCAGGCGCAAAAAGGTGACTCGAGTATTAGCCCAGGGGGGCATTTTCAGCACAAAAGAAGTGCTAAAAAACTCGGCTTAAACTCGAGTATATACCGTATATAATTTTTCTTTTTTTTAAACTTTTGGTTTTCTGCCAAGTGCATCTTGCGTTTTCAGATTCTGCACCAAAATTTCCATTCGGTGCACCTCTAGTTCTATTAATTAGTACAGTGAGTGAGCGTTGTCACCCTAGGACAGGAAGCATGTTACCGGAAGGATCATCAGGTGAACAAAAAGCCTAAAAAAATGTAACCACTACATCTGGACTGGCAAGCTGCAATCTAGCACATTTTTGTTCTTGCCTTTTAATATATGCTTTTATTTTCTGGTTTACAAATGAAAATTGACATCTTGGGATTGGCTGCTGTGAGTAGCGCAGAGCGTTTCCTCCTCTACAATTTTGGTTTTTATGTGCCCATTGTGTCTTTATGGTTTTCTGGCTTTTCCGGGTTATTTGTACTTGTGCCTGTTAGTAGATATTAACACATTCGTTGGCAAAATCAAGTGCAAAATTGCCCTAAATTGGGAGAGGGAAGGCTTGCTGGGTCATTGTTGACTTTAATTTTCGGGATTGTCACTGCGTAACCATCTTAAAAAAGTGTACCTTTGGATAACGAGGAAAAATTACTCGCCTCAAATTGATAGACAGGATGTCGAGGTTTGCACTATTTTCCCGCAGCTGAAATTCAAACGGCAGGAAATTGCAGAAATTTACAATTCAATGTGCGTTTCGTCGGCTAGAAATCCACAGATTGTTTTGACACACGGTTAGAAATCCAGCATGAAGATGGACGTCTCATGAAATTTGCAGCTGCTGATTGAATTTAGATTTCCATAAAGGCCATCAACAATAGCAGCCTTGGGGCACAACAAAAATATGACAAAAATCGTGAGGCTAGCATATTTTTTCCCCAGCCTTATACATGCAAATTATTTTTAATAAGGACCTAGGCTAGCAGGAGATACTGAAATGCAGCCAGTCAAAGGGAAATCATTTTACCTTAATTGATTATAGCTAAAAATGTCTAAGCTTGACATCTAAATATATTAAGTTTTGTTCCTTTAAAAAGTGAATTCATTCAAGGTAAAATGACAGTCTGTAGCTTGTAGCCAAATCAGACAAGTTATTTTGCACTGCCTATTAATAGCTTTTTTTTTTTTTTATATATATATTTTAAATAATATAATTTTGAATTATGCATACAGCTGTTGAGAAAAAAAATCATTCTGAAATGCCTAAGGCTTTATATATACCATACTTGTTAGTTAGAAGTAAGAAAAGTTATAAGTTGCAACTATATCAACAGTTATCAACCAAAGGTCCAAGGGCTTTGCTTGTTCCCCAGAGCATACTTGTGACCAAGCTGGCCCAGATCAAAATGATTTATAAATATAAACTGTAAAACTTTTTTTTTTTTTTTTTTATTATAGCGTGGGAAATGGGTAGAACCCAATTTTAATATTTTATTGCTATCTGTTCTACCACTGTATAGTGGGAAGATCTCTCTGTCAAAGGTCCTTACCTGTTTTTGTGTAAGGTGTTCAAAAAAATAAACAAATTAGTGTGATGCCTTCACTTAACCTTTCCTGCTGGTATATGCTTCTCAGTCCCTACTGCCATCCCCATGTGACAACACTGGTGCTTGGACACTGCCTTGTAGGAGGGCAGTGGGGAGCAGTTAGTGACAGCAGAAGGGAAACAAAATGTAAATGTGATTTAAAGTGAAGTTCCACCGTAAAAAAAAAAATACACAAAAATCCTGGAAAAAAAATAGAAAAAAATTAAATAATTTACTCACCAGAAATGGCGGTTGCTATGCGGATGTTCCTAATCTGCCTCTTCCTAGTCCTCGGCAGGTTTTCTTCCTCGTTCTACTCATGGTGTCTTCTGGGGAATGGGGCGCGCTGCCTTCTGGGAACTGTGTATCCCAGAGAGCAGCCGCCCATTCAGAAAACACTGCGAGGCTGGCGCATGCGCAGTAGGAAACGGGCAGTGAAGCCGCAAGGCTTGTTTCCCTTAGTGAGGATGGTGGCGCCGGGACCTGCCAGGATCGAGAAGTCGGCCTCGGGGGGGGGGGGCCAACATCGCGGGCGCCTAGGACAGGTAAGTGTCCTTATTAAAAGTCAGCAGCTACAGTGTTTGTAGCTGCTGACTTTTGGAAAAAAAAAACGCGGGTGCAATCCCGCTTTAAAGCTCAAGTTTGACCCAAAAAAAATCCCAGCTTTAGTCACATCACCTACCTTTAATGAGGTAAGTCCCATGTTGCGCAGGCAGCTGGATCCCGGAGAAATCCTCACTGCAGGGATGCCTGTCCTCTCTCTGTGTCTGAACCTTTGGCACAATGATGTCTTGCCATGACAGCTTTTAGGTCTTCAGGCCGAACAGCAGTACAGGTGGTCTGATGGGGACATCACTCCTCCTTGCTCCTTCAACCTTTTAGGCCGGCTATACACTGTTAATGGACAGGCTGAATGTACCAAATGGATTTTTTGATCAACTCGGGTACAACCAGCCTGCTGGATTCTCTTGCCGATTTATCGCTAGCGGCTGCAATAGCAGATAGCAAAAATTTCTGTATTTTCCTTGTCCGTCTTCACTGTCTGATTCACTGAGAGCAGACCATTGCTCAGCAGGAGGGATTCTTCTATTAGCATGGTCTGTGTTGATGGGGGAATCGTGCAAATTTCTGGTTGCAGGAAAGAAATTCACACTGTGTATGGCCTGCCTTAGAAATGTTTTTTTTTCACTGATTACACTGCTTGTAATATGATCTGTGATTGGGGGAGAGAATCATGTAACTAATCAGACTCTCCACCTTTCAGAGATCATGTTACAAGCAGTGTAACCAAAGGAGGACGTAGGGGACATGTCCCCATGAGACCATCTGTACTGCTGTGTTATCTGATGTCATGTACCTTGGTTGGAGGAAATTGACGAGAGCGCTTTCCTTAAGGCTCTGGTCTGAGCACCCCTAAATGTGGCGACAGAGGCACAAGGCTCAAAGAAGAACGGGTGCTGGTAGTAGCTTGGTAGCAGGCAACTGCCACGGTTAGCGACGTAATCAAGGTGAACTAGGGTCATACATGGTGAGGCAGCAGCATGGTCAGGAAGCAAGCTGAGGTCAGTACCAGAGAATCAGGCAGAGCGAGGTCCGGTAGCAAGCCAAGGTCAGTACCTGGGAAACAGGCAGAGAATAGTCAGAGGCAAGCCAAGGTCTGTATCTAGAATCCACAGAGCCAGGTCAGCAACAGAGGATCAGTCAGCAAAGCAGGAACATGGGAACAAGGATTACTGGGAAGCTGAATAACATCCAGTGATTAGCACACACCAGGATCTTCTTTTAAATAGGCAGCTTGGCACCAATGCCGGTGGATGTGTGCTGGCACGCACAAATGCGCCTATGTGTCCGTGCACGCTGGATGCTGGTACATGTGCAAGAGCATTAGCCGTATTCGTTTCCTGACACCTGAAGACTTGAAGCTGTTAACCATTGCGGCGCTGGAAGTTCAGAAACTGGAAAATGGCCAGTATCCCGGCTGTGAAGATTTCTCCAAGATCTAGCTGCCTTCACCAACAAAGGACATCTTTAACAAATATATATAGTATCTCGCAAAAGTGAGTACACCCTCACGTTTTTGTAAATATATTATTATATCTTTTCATGTGACAACACTGAAGAAATTACACTTTGCTACAATGTAAAGTAGTGAGTGTACAGCTTGTATAACAGTGTAAATTTGCTGTCCCCTCAAAATAACTCAACACACAGCCATCAATGTCTAAACCGCTGGCAACAAAAGTGAGTACACCCCTAAGTGAAAATGTCCAAATTGGGCCCAAAGTGTCAATATTTTGTGTGGCCACCATTATTTTCCAGCACTGCCTTAACCCTCTTGGGCATGGAGTTCACCAGAGCTTCACAGGTTGCCACTGGAGTCCTCTTCCACTCCTCCATGATGACATCACAGAGCTGGTGGATGTTAGAGACCTTGCACTCTTCCATAATGTATGCTTTGGGTTATCATGCTGAAAGATGAAGTTCCTCTTTATGTTCAGCTTTCTAGCGGCAGCCTGAAGGTTTTGTGCCAATATCGACTGGTATTTGGAACCGTTCATAATTCCCTCTACCTTGACTAATGCCCCTATTCCAGCTGAAGAAAAACGGCCCCACAGCATGATACGGGAGATTGTTGTCACATGTACAACAGTACTTGACAGATATTCCTGCAGCTTAGACTTCAATACTCAGTTTGAGAATGCACAAGTGGCCTTTTATACCTCGAATCTGGAGGATTTGCTCAGGGATGAAGCTCTGCCTAAGCCTTTATCCATCATGTATAAAGCATTACTTCCTAATTTTCATACAGGCCTAGAAAATCTTAAGGCTTAATGGGTAGTCGATTTCCCTATACTAGATACAGAAGATTGGGAGGAAATGTGGGAGTGTTGTTTTTCTTGACTAGTATCGGCCAGAGACAGATTAGTGCAATTCAAAATACTACATAGAGTGTATTTTATGCCCATACGCCTACACAAAATATATCCATCTATTCCAGCTTCTTGCTGGCGGTGTGATTCGCCCTCAGCGGATTTCATCCATATTTCTCTTATCGTCCATGGACTGACACAGCTGGATACTGTAAACGTGTGGGTATATGTCCCTGCTTGCAGGAGAAGATCTAGGCAGAATGTTAGATATTAGAAACATTCTAGAACAAACCAGAGCTGAACAGCCCCACCCAGGGGGGCAGTCCCTCCGGACATTACCCTCCCACCTGCAGCCTCTCCGCGTGGTCGAAGAGACTACAGGGCCGCTCGATCAGAATTCAGTCCAACAACGCCACGGCCGTGGCGTATGTCAACCATCAGTGCTCCTGCACTAGCGGACCAGTTGTCGGCAGTCCTGGAATCATTCCTTGTCAGAATGGAAGCGGTGGGTAAGCGCAAGGGAGCTGTAAAGTGCCCCCTCCCCACACATTCTCCTGTAGGGGAGTGCCCGGTTTCGGATATGGGCCTAGCTACTGCCGCTCAGGACCCTAGCTCTGAGGATTTTGATGTTTTTGGACAGGACATTCCTTGTGCGGAAGACTCCAGTTCTGAACCAGTAACTGACAGGGTGCTTGTAAGTGAACTCATTGATGCTGTGAGGGACACTCTCAAGCTGAATGTTGAGACTGAGGAACCCCAGGAGGATACTGTCTCCTTTTGGTTCCTTTTAAAGCCGTCTCTTCAAAAAAGGTCTTTCCATATGTGCCTTTTTTTAATACATTCGTTGACCAAGTCTGGGATAAGCTGCAGAAGACTTTGACGGTCCCGTGGCGCCTAGCCATAAGGTACTCCTTTGAGGAGGACCTGGTTAAGAAGTGGGCTAACCCCCCAGTGGTCGACCCCCCGGACGCCCGTTTGAATAAGGCTACCACGCTCCCAATGGAAGGGACTCCTGCATTTAAGGATCCCACTGACAGGAGGTCTGAGGTGGTGAGTAGAACTATGTTTGCCTTATTGGGGTCTGCCTTACGCCCTATAGTGGCGGCGACACTTGTGTCTCAGAGACTCACAGGATGGGCAAAGATTTTGCACCAGACGGTACAGGAGCATAATCTCCCTCCTGAGACCATTGCCCTGGCTCATCCACTTGTGCAGGGTCTGGTCTATGTGTGCGATGCCACTTTGGATGCGGCCCCTTCAATATCTGGGGCCTCTATCTCTGCTGTGGTGCTGCGTCGCCTTATCTGGCTAAAATGCTGGTCGGCCGACCTAGCTTCCAAAAAGCTCCTGGCTGACTTGCCCTTTAAGGGCGGTAGACTGTTTGGGGCCGCCCTGGATGACATTATTAAGAATGTCACAGGGGGTAAGAGCACCTTCCTCCCTCAGTCTGTTAAGAGAAAGGAGCCCCTCCGCAGGTCGGGCCCTTCCTTTCCGACGAAGACGTTTTTTCGTCAGTCAGATGCAACGGGCAAGCCCGCCCAGACTGAAAAAAGTGCGGCGGGGGGACACAGGCGTCCCTGGGTGCGTAACCCTACCAAGCAAGCTCCCAGGCCCGCCACCGCATGAAGTCTTGCACCTGCCCGACTCTGGGGTGGGGGGACATCTTCGCAGGTTCACGGTTTGGTGGACCTCCCGGATCTCCGACCGGTGGGTGTGCGAGGTGGTCACCTCCGGATACAGGATAGAGTTCCGCTCATGACCACCAAACAGGTTCTTCCCTTCAAACCTCCCTCTCCTTCCTGCCCGCCGGGCGGCCCTCTTGGGGGCCGTACAGGATTTGCTTGTGCTGGTTCCGTCACAGGAGAGGTTTCAGGGGTTTTACTCGAACCGGTTTGTTGTCCCGAAGAAGGACGAGTGCGGCCAATCCTGGACCTCAAGGCTTTGAATGCCTATGTGAAGGTTCAAAAATTTCGGATGGAATCTATTCGCACGGTGATTGCGACCCTCCACCAAGGGGATTTCCTGGCGTCCTTGGATATCAAGGACGCTTACTTGCACGTCCCAATCTGCGAAAGTCACCAGAGGTTTCTGCGCTTTGCCATAGGCGAAGTCCACTATCAGTTTGTGGCTCTTCCCTTTGGCCTAGCATCGGCACCACGGGTTTTCACCAAAGTGCTTGCCCCGGTTCTAGCTTTGCTGAGACAGCGAGGAATTGTTATCGTGGGCTATCTGGACGACCTCCTTCTAAGAGCAGAAACTGGCTCAGAATTGGAGGACAATGTGACAATAGTCAGCCAGACCCTCCGGGACTTCGGGTGGCTTCTGAACATGCAGAAGTCGGTGCTAGTCCCGACTCAACGTTTGGAGTATCTGGGTCTGATCCTGGACACTTCGGCAGCGAAGGTGTTTCTACCCGCGGAGAAGTTACTGACACTTCAGTCGGCAGTGCGGGTCCTGACGGCCCGAAAATGGTCATCGATCCGTTTCTGCATGAGGGTCCTGGGACTAATGGTGGCCTCCTTCGAGGCGGTCCCGTATGCCCAATCACACACTTGGGCATTGCAGAAGGGAATTCTGTCTGTTTGGGACAAGTCCCCGTTGTCATTGGATCTTCAGATCCAGGTGAGTCACTCTGTCAAGGCGTCCCTGACGTGGTGGCTGAGATCCCCGGCTCTTCAGGGCCCGGGAAGTCGTTCCTCCCTATCCAGTGGACGGTGGTCACGACGGACGCCAGCCTGTTTGGCTGTGGAGGAGTTTGGGGAGTCCTGTCAGCACAAGGCCTCTGAATTCGGGACGAATCTCGTCTCCCAATCAACGTTCTGGAATTGCAAACGATCAGACTGTGTCTCTCCGCGTGGTCGATGAGACTAGAGGGGCGCTCGATCAGAATTCAGTCAGACAACGCCACGGCCGTGGCGTATGTCAACCATGAGGGGGGCACTCGGAGCTCGGTTGCGGCATCCGAGGTTGCCCACATCCTAAGGTGGGCAGAAAGAAGCGTGCCGGCGCTGTCGGCCATCTACATTCCGGGCGTAGAAAACGGGCAGGCAAACTATCTGAGTCGCCAGTCCTTAGACCAGGGGGAGTGGTCCTTGCATTCGGAGGTGTTTCAACTCCTTTGTCGGCGGTGGGGCACACCGGATGTGGACCTGATGGCATCTCGACTCAATCACAAGGTGTCGGTTTGTGGCCAGGTCCAGGGACCCCTGGGCGGATGCTTCGGGCGTGTTGGTGGCCCCGTGGGGTCAGTATCGCTTGACATACGCTTACCCTCCACTGCAGTTGATTCCTCGTCTGCTGCGCAGGGTAGCGGCCGAGGGCATTCCGGTGATCCTCATTGCCCCAGATTGGCCTCGGCGTCATTGGTACGCCGATCTGGTACGTCTCATCGCGGACGTCCCTTGGCGACTGCCCATGAGGGAGGACCTTCTGTCTCAAGGTCCTATCTTTCATCCTGCTTTACAGTCTCTGGTTTTAACGGCATGGCTATTGAGAGCCAAGTGCTGAAGGACCAAGGCCTGTCGGATTCGGTGATTTCAACCATGCTTAGGGCACGGAAGTCTTCTTCTAGAAAGATCTACCACCGTACCTGGAGAGCTTACATCGCTATGTGCGAAGAACTAGACTGGCGTCCACGGACGTACTCTGTCCCCAGAATCCTGCGGTTCTTGCAGCGTGGTGTAGCCCAAAGGCTGGCTTTGAGCACTATTAAGGGTCAAATTTCGGCCTTGGCCGTTTTCTTTCAACGAGCCCTAGCAGGTCATTCTTTAGTTAGCACTTTTGTGCAGGTAGTTCGCCATGTGGTTCCCCCTGCCAAGCCTCCGCTCCCTCCTTGGGATCTGAACTTGGTGCTCTCGGTTCTTCAGGAACCTCCTTTTGAAAATATCAGAGATGTTCCTCTTTTAACCTTGTCTCAGAAGGTGGCTTTCTTAGTAGCCATCACTTCTGTTAGACGGGTGTCTGAGTTGGCGGCTCTGTCATGCAAGTCGCCTTACCTGGTCCTCCCATAAGGATAAGGCGGTGTTGCGCCCACGACCATCTTTCCTTCCAAAGGTGGTTTCGGCCTTTCACCTTAATGAGGATATTGTCCTTCCGTCCTTGTGCCCTCATCCATCGCATCCTAGAGAGTTTGCGCTTCACAATTTGGATGTGGTACAAGCCTTACGAGGGTACCTGTCTGCTACTGCTTCCATTCGGAAGTCTGACTCACTGTTTGTGTCTGTCTCTGGTCCAAAACAGGGCCAAGCGGTTTCGTCTGCCTTCATTTCTAGGTGGATCAGACAGACCGTTATACAGGCCTATGCCATTAAGGGGCGGGCGCCTCCCTTTCCGGTTACGGCGCATTCCACTAGGGCAATTGGTCCTTCCTGGGCTTTCCGACATCAAGTGTGCAAGGCGATGACCTGGTCGTCTGTTCATACCTTTTCTAAGTTCTATAAGGTTGATGTGGCTGCATCTTCGGATGCTTCCTTTGGCCGCAAAGTGCTGCAGGCCGCTGTTTAATGTTGCAACTCCTCTGTTGAGGAACTCTGCTTGTTTGGAGTGAAGTTTTGGTTGTTCCTTTTACTACTGATCCCACCTTTCTGATACTGCTTTGGGACGTCCCACACGTTCACAGTATCCAGCTGTGTCAGTCCATGGACATAAGAGAAAATTGGATTTTTGTACTCACCGTAAAATCCGTTTCTCTGACGTCCATGGACTGACACAGCACCCACCCTTCTTTTAAGGTTTGTACTGCTTTGTTACGAACTGAGGCTGCTGGCTGCAGGTGGGAGGGTAATGTCCAGGGGGACCGCCCCCCTGGGCGGGGCTGTTCAGCTCTGGTTTGTTCTAGAATGTTTCTAACATCTAACATTCTGCCTAGATCTTCTCCTGCAAGCAGGGACATATACCCACACGTTTACAGTATCCAGCTGTGTCAGTCCATGGACGTCGGAGAAACGGATTTTACGGTGAGTACATGTAACGGCACCCCAAATACGAAAGGGGGTAACGCTGTTTAGATATCTTCCCTCTCCTGGACACACATTCGCTGCCGATCCTCCACAGTCAGACGACCCCTTCCCATAGGAATTAATCCTTCTGGAAGAACGAGACGCACTCTGTATCTTCCTAAGATCGAATGACTTTTATTGAGAAACATTGTAACTTTTATATACATCTAATACACAGTAGTTTAGCATGAACAATGGCCCAGCTCCACCCACACATTACAAGACTCCACACATTATTTTGACGTCTGCTAGGAGACAACAGGTTCTAATAATCCCCTTTATGTTTGAATGACTATGCATGACCTTTGTATTCACCAGACTGTCTGATACTTTACAATACACACAAGGACAGACTTAATTTCCCCAATCCACATCACCACAAACAATGAACAGGTCTTCTAGAAGCTGGAATTCATTAACATTACACTAGACAGGTGATTGAGGCTGAACACCTCAGTATCTCTCAATTAACCTGTTGAGTTCAGAAACAGTAAATAGTCCTTTACAGATATCCTTGGGGATATGGTGGATAAATATTACAGACCCATTTTAGGTAGCCCAAGATATATTTCTTAATGTCCATTATTTCCTGGCTCACCCTGTGTCCAAAGTGACCCTCCTGTCACAGTACAAAAATCAAATTTTTTTGGAACTGTCCCCAAAAAATGTGCAGTACCGCTTTTGGCCTGAGGTGGGGGGGGCGCCGGGGCCGAACGGCTCCAATCGTCGCCGTTCGGAAAGGCCCGAGGACAGTTTGGCCAAACTGTCCTCGGGCCTTTCCGGCCATTTCTGAGGCTCTCTGGTGCCCCCCGCCTCTGGCCGCATGTGGTATTGCATGCCATTGAAGTCAATGCAGAACAAATTATTTTCATTTCCATTGACTTCAATGGGGAAACTCGCTTTGATATGCGAGTACTTTGGATTACGAGCATTCTCATGGAACGGATTATGCTCGTAACCCAAGGCTCCACTGTACATTTTATTGGGATTTTTTTTTTTATATATATATCAAAAACACGTAGCGGAATACATTTTGGCCAAATTTATAAAAAAAATTGATTTTTTTAAAACAAAATTTTATTGGCTATGTTTTATAGGAGAAACAAATATAAATATATATATATATATATATATATATATATATATATATATATATATATAAATAATATTTTTTTTTCTGTTTATCACAAGCTCTATTCGATTTATGTGGAAAAAATATATATATATATATATTTTGTTTGGGTGCAGCGTTGCATGACTTTGCAATCACCAGTTAAAGTATCGGAATAGCAAAAAATGGCCCGGTCATGAAGGGGGTAAGATCTTCCACTTTAAAGTGGTTTAAAACTTTGTACATCTTTTTTTTTTTTTATGTTGATGCACCTGGAAAATATTTTAGCTAATTTAAACTGAAAGTTCATGTAGCAGTGTCAAGATAAAGTTGTTGGTGGGTGGGTTGAATGAAAGATTCTGGTAATTTAGGCGACCAATGTCCAGGCTTAAACACTGTCATGTGAGGAAATACTATATAAATTGATTATTTAACGCTAAATTCCGCTTTGTAAAAAGTGCAGGCAAGGAGGTGCGTGACAACTCCTGAACTAATCTCTATTATATATTTCTGACAGGTTTATGGCTCTTGGGGCTGCGAGATAGGAGAGAAAGGCACGCAGAGTAGCTAGGCCCGCCCCCTCCCCTCCGCTGCCCATTTAAAGAGCCTGTGTATTTTGTTAATGAGTTCACATAATACATAGGCTTTTGTGATTGGGCAGGAGGAGGGGAGGGACAGGAAAAGCAGTTGCACCAGCTAATGTTGAAGATGCTTAGACCTAAATATTAGTGTGAAACTTAAGGCCAACATCCGTGTAATGTAAACTGACCAAAATTAGAAAAAAAAGTCGGACTATATAAGCCAAACATGTGGTCTATATAAATCATACATTTTTATTGTACAAAATATTTTAAAAACAGACATTTCATATAGAATATAAAAACCAGGTACAGTATATTGGTGCTTACCTGATTGACTGTCCATATACAGCAATAATTATCATGCTTGGCATTTCCAATGTTGATTAGAGGGTCTTCATACGTCGACGTGTTTCGCCAAAACTACCTTCATCAGGACGCATGAAGACAAAACGGCAATCCTCTAAAGAAAAATAATAATACTTAAAATATATCTATACATATAATAATAATAATAATATGTGTGGAACATACCTCAGTAACCTAGCACCAATATGCACAGAATCCCCCGGGCGGGCACCTGAGCATAAAATTTGAATAGCTCTATATCAAATATGGCTCTCTGGGCTGCAAGATAGGGGAGAGATAGGCACGTAGAGCAGCTTTACCCACCCCCACCCCATTCTGCCGTCCATTTAGAGAAGCCTTTGTATTTTGTGAATGAGTGCACATAATACAAAGGCTTCTGTGGGCAGGAGGAGGGGAGGGGGCAGGCATAGCAGTTGCACCAACTCTAATGTTGAAGATGCTTAGACCTGAAGCATCAGCCTCCTGGAAATACAGCAATAGCTGTCTTCTGGGGGATACAATAAAACTTTTAGGTGTAAATAATAGAGATAAACCCAGGAGATGTCATGCACCTCGTTGGACTAAACTCATAGTGTGCCTTCACTTTTTACAAAGGAGCTGAATTCCTGGAATTCAGCTTTATCATAAAGCCTACACAGGGTTAGGACTCCCAACTCTGAGGCAGTATCAGTGGGTGAAGCGTTGTTCTTTCAAGAAAACCTGTCACTTTCCTCTGTATGCACAGAATGACAGCCTCTTTAACCACTTCAGCCCCGGACCATTTTGCTGGCCAAAGACCAGGCCACTTTTTGCGATTCGGCACTGCGTCTTTTTAACTGACAATTGTGCGACGTGGCTCCCAAACAAAATTGACGTCCTATTTTTCCCACAAATAGAGCTTTCTTTTGGTGGTATTTGATCACCTCTTCGGTTTTTATTTTTTGCGTTATAAACAAAAATAGAGCGACAATTTTGAAAAAAATGCAATATTTTTTACTTTTTGCTATAATAAGTATCCCCAAAAAATATATAAACTTTTTTTTTTCATCAGTTTAGGCCGATACGTATTTTTCTACATATTTTTGGTAAAAAAAATCTCTAAGCGTCTATTGATTGGTTTGCGCAAAAGTTATAGCGTCTACAAAATAGGGGATAGTTTTATGGCATTTTTATTATTATTTTTTTACTAGTAATGGCGGCGATCAACAATTTTTATCGTGACTGCGACATTATGGCGGACACATCGGACACTTTTGACATCTCTTTGGGACCATTGTCATTTTTACAGCGATCAGTGCTATAAAAATGCACTGATTACTGTAAGAATGACACTGGCGAGGGGGCGTGGCCAAGATGGCGACCGGGCTAGACGTCTAGGAGCGGAGCTCTGCACCAACGGAGGGGATTTCATCCTGTTACCTTATCCTGACCTGGCCAAGACCTCTCTAACCTTCCTGGTCGGCTTGTGTTCATGGGCCTGCCTCGCAAGAACAAAGGGGGAACTCGTAAATCGCAACGCACGGGAACCCTGGCCCAATATTCTGGTTTGGCTGCGCACGTGGAGGTAACTTCCAATATGGCGAGGCAAACCCCTGTGGCAGACCCGGCTCTCACTGAGAATGCTAACTTCGTGGCACTTATGTAGGCCATTAATGGATGTCAGGCTGCACTCACCATGAAGATTGATTCACTGCAGATTGAAATGGGCCTTATATAGATAGACAGGACTATGAAAAGATCCGCCGGCGGGTGGATGAGGCTAAGCGCCGCGTGGGGGACACGGAGGAGATGGTGAGAGATCATACTTCCACCCTTCATACTGTCCAGGTCCGGCTGAAGCACTTGGAGGCTAAATCTGAAGACGCTGAGAACCGTAACCGGCGCAATAACTTACGGATCATTGGCCTACCTGAAGGGACTGAGGGCCCTGATGTTCCTGCCTTCACCGAACATCTCCTCCGCACGCTTTTCCCCCAGGCGCCCTTCTTCTATCACTTCGTAGTGGAGAGGGCTCACAGGATGCCTCCTACTCGCGGGCCTCCGGGGACACCTCCGCGCACATTCATCTTCAAGCTGATGAACTTCCGAGACCGGGACCTCATACTCCGAGAGGCGCGGAAGATGGATGCCATTCGCCATGAGGCTACCCGCCTCATGTTCTTCCCGGACTTCTTGGTGGACACTCAAAAGCGGCGGAAATCCTTCGATGCGGTAAAGCAGTTCCTTCGTTCCCGCAACATCAAATACAGCATGCTGTTCCCGTCACGCCTGCGGGTGGTTGGCGGCGAGGCAGTTAGGTTCTTTACTACACCCGAGGACGCAGCGCAATGGGTGAATACCCTCCCCCGTGGATGACCTGGAGACCCGGGGACCCTCGATCGGGTCCGCACACTGTGAGTAACTACCTGCTTTGTGACTATTTATATTATCCTTTTTGCCCTTGGGAGCCTGGGACACCTCCGCCGGAGATCTGGTGTCCCTCTTTTTCTTCATTTATTTTCCTGCCCAGTATCCTGATGGCTGGCCGTGCCCATTCTCCCGGAACCTTCTGAACTTGCTTGGGGAGTGGACTAGCGGCTGGACACGGGTGACTGCCTTAATTGAACCCTGACTTCAAGGACGATGGACCGGTACCCCTCCCTGGAAACCTGTGAGTATTACATTTTTGTACCGTTGTCCCGAGATCGCAGTCACCCCCTGGCCCTGCTGGTTCGTCCAGCCCTGTGAATACCCTGCCCGGCCAGACTCTAGGCCCTAGGGACCATCCTGGACACTTGCTAGTGCCTTACTCTGTTCGTTTGCATGGCCTGGAGCAACACGCAGGTGGCACAAGTTTGTACCCCTGGCTGAGCCAGGAGATTCTTGAGAAAAACTTTTTTTTTTATTTTTATTTTTTTGCCGCTCTGTTGGCGGCATCTCTGCTATACCTCTATGCACCTAGTGTGCTCGGGTGCTCATTGCCTACTTGACTTATGTTCATGACCCCATGTGGTTATTAATCTTGTTTGTTGGGGGGATCCAAGTGCACCCCAGTTGGAATGGTTGCACAGGGTGGGGGGGAGTTGGGATTTGTGTTTTTGCTTTTGTTGCCTCTGTTTTCTTTTTTTTACGTTCTGTGCTAGTGTTTGAAGGCATGTTAATTTTACATATGACGCAGGCTCTGCAGCCATCTCTGCGGCTGCTGGAGGGCTGTCAATGGTAGGGGTCCTCCCCGAGGGCTATCTTTATTGATCCAGCTGCAGGGCCGAGGACCCTAGTTATGGTCCCCCCTGACAGTGATTTCATGGAAAAGTGTAGCTGCTGGCTTTTAATAAACATACACTTACCTGTTCCACTGTCCAGCGACGCCCGGAGCTCCGCTCCTCTCCCCCCCCTTCTCCACCGGCACCTCCATTCATAGTGTGGGCACCCGGCCGTGACCGCTTTCGGCTTCACGGCCGGGCACTCACTGCGCATGCGTGAACGGCGCAGCGCTCTGAGTGGACAGGCGATCGCCTGGGACCTGTCACGTCCCAGGTGATCGCCTACAGGGAGGGGCCGCCAAAAGGCGATATGACAAATCGCCTAGGCGACCCCAGGGCAGAAGGAGGAAGTGGGACAGGAAGTCCCACTCCTACTAAAGCCCCCACTTCCCCCCCCCCCCAAAAAAATGACATGCCAAATGTGGCATGTAAGGGGGCGAGGAGTGGATTAAGCAAAAGTTCCAAATTTGGGTGGAACTCCGCTTTAAACAGTACTCATCTGATATATGCAGTCTGCAAGAAACTCATCTTGTGGGCGGTCGGGTCCTTGGCCTCAAAAAACCGTGGGTCGGCCACTGCTACCACGCTACCTACTCCACCCATGCTAGGGGGGTTAGTATTCTAGTCCGTAAATCCCTTCCCTTTATACTCTTGGACCTGCATCTGGATCCTGAGGGTAAATATGTGGTACTCCACACGAATGTTGACGGCATGCTTCTGCTGCCCGGGGGCACTGTATAATCCTCCCCCAACCTCCATTGGACTCCTCCATAAGATAACGCAGATAGTGGTGTCACACTCGGTCAATGCGGTGATCTTAGCTGGGGACTTCAATATAGTACCATGTAGAGGTCGACCGATATATCGGCTGGCCGATATATTGGCCGATATTTGGACATTTTTGATAAATCGGCATCGGCCGATTATTATCAAAATTAGGCCGATATTTCACACTGACCGCCGCTCATTCTTCCTTCTCCACACTCAGTGGCTCTGGCAGCATCAAGCGCCGCGCTGAGTGTGTGAGCAGAGAGGAGAGAGAGACAGAGAGAAGCTGTCAGCTTGATGTCGGGGGTCGGCGGGACCCGGCAGCTAAATTACACCAGCCAATGATTGGGCTGCTTTAGAAAGGGGGCGGGGTCACATACACGTAGCGACCCGCCCAGATACCATCCCATTAGCTGGTGTAATATAGCTGCTGGGTCCCGCCCACCCCAGCTGGGTCCCGCCCACCCCGACATCACGCTGACAGCTCCTCTCTGTCTCTCTCTCCTCTGCTCACACACTCAGCGCGGCGCTTGATGCAGCCAGAGCCGCTGAGTGTGTGAGCAGAGAGGAGAGAGAGAGAGGAGCTGTCAGCTCGATGTCAGGGTGGGCGGGACTTAGCAGCTATATTACACCAGCTAATGGGATGGTATCTGGGCGGGTCGCTACGTGTATGTGGCCCCGCACCCTTTCTAACGCAGCCCAATCATTGGCTGATGTAATTTAGCTGCTGAGTCCTCAAAATCAGTGCCGCCAGCCAGTGCCACCGCCAGCCAGTGCCACCGCCAGCCAGCGCCACCCGCCACCGCCAGCCAGCGCCACTACCAATCGGTGCCATCTGTCCCAAACTAGTGCCATCTGTCAGTTCCAAACCAGTGCCACCTGCTAGTGCCATCAGTCAGTGCCACCTGCCAGTGCCAATAGTGCCATCTGTCAGTTCCAAACCAGTGCCATCTGTCAGTTCCAAACCAGCGCCATCTGCTAGTGCCAATCAGTGCCACCTGCCAGTTCCAAAACAGTGCCACCTGCCAGTGCCAACTGTCAGTTCCAAACCAGCGCCATCTGCTAGTGCCAATCAGTGCCATCTGTCAGTTCCAAACCAGTGCCACCTGCCAGTGCCAATGCCATCTGTCGGTTCCAAACCAGTGCCACCTGCCAGTGTCAATAGTGCCATCTGTCAGTTCCAAACCAGTGCCAACTGTCAGTTCCAAACCAGCGCCATCTGCTAGTGCCAATCAGTGCCACCTGCCAGTGCTAACCAGTGCCTCCTGCCAGTTCCACACCAGTGCCACCTGCCAGTTCCAAACCAGTGCCACCTGCCAGTGCCAACTGTCAGTTCCAAACCAGCGCCATCTGCTAGTGCCAATCAGTGCCATCAGTCAGTGCCATCTGTCAGTTCCAAACCAGTGCCAATGCCATCTGTCAGTTCCAAACCAGTGCCATCTGTCAGTTCCAAACTGGTGCCACCTGCTAGTGTCAATAGTGCCATCTGTCAGTTCCAAACCAGTGCCAACTGTCAGTTCCAAACCAGTGCCACCTGCCAGTGCCAACTGTCAGTTCCAAACCAGCGCCATCTGCTAGTGCCAATCAGTGCCACCTACCAGTGCTAATCAGTGCCTCCTGCCAGTGCCACCTGCCAGTGCCATCTGTACTGAGGACATCAAGTGTGTGCTAGAGTGACGGGAGTAAGCAGGAAGGAGTGGAGTGGGTGAGGTTTTTTTTTTTTTAATCGGCCACAAAAATCGGCATCATATATCGGCCATCGGCCGCCCAAATTTCTAAATATCGGCATCGGCCAGAGAAAAACCCATATCGGTCGACCTCTAGTACCATGCCCACATATGGACAAATTGACTCCAGACCCGTCTATGGATTCTCCACTCTCCCGTTGGGCACGGACTATGGGCCTCACGGACGTTTGAAGATGGAAGTACCCTGGGATGAGGAGCTATACTTGTAGCTCTGCTACGTACACGGCTATGTCATGAATTGACCTTAACTATGTCAGCAGCCCTGTTTTATCCAAGGTGCAGGAAGTGTCTGCCCTCCCTAGGGGGATTTCGGATCATGCACCCATCCTCCTGAGGCTTCAAACCAGGGTGGCTCCGGGTAGTTACTTATGGCGTCTATCTAGATACTTGGTCTCGGATGAGCGTGTCGAACCGGAGATGGAATTGGCCATTATGGAATACTGGGCTCCCGACACTGCTGGGACAGAGGTGCCTGCCCGCTGGGAAGCATTCAAAAGCCATATGAAACAGCAGTATCGGTCTGCTATTGGGGCGGCACGCTCGTCCTCCCAGGCTTCACTTGCCCAAGCCGAGGCTACTGCCCAGAGGTTGGAGGCTAGATATGTTGAGAATGGGGAGGAGAGTCAGAGGATGGACCTGCTCGTGGCTATGAGGGAGGTTCAGATCCTTAGGCTCTCGGCAGCGAAGAAGCAAATACTTTATCAATTTCAGAGGATATTTGAACAAGGTGAGAGGTCGGGTCATATGCTTGCCTGGCTCTCCAGAGAGCCCGCAGATACCACCCATGTTGCTAACATTGGGGATGGATCAGGGAGGTTGTGCTCAGACCCGATAGACATAAATGCGTGCTTCGCGGCCTACTATGGTGAGTTATACTCCTCCAGAGTATATTATACCCCTGTAGAACTCCAATCCTTCCTTGACAATATTCACTTCCCCACTCTATCGGAGGAGGCACGCTTGTCATTGAAGGCCCCTATCACTCTGAAGGAGATTTGGGTGGCAGTGACCTCTATGCAGGCTGGTAAGACCCCGAGGGAGGATGGCCTCCCTGCCAAATTCTTCAAAACGCATTGTGCCTCACTGGCTACCTGACTTAGGGGGGCCCTGGTGACGTCTCTTCGAGATGGTTCTCTACCGCCTTCTATGATGCGTGCAGTGATCGTGGTCATTTCCAAGCCTGGGAAGGACCCTGAGCTTTGCCTGTCATACAGGCCGATTTCACTGTTAAACATGGATGCTAAAATTCTCACTAAAGTGCTGGCTAATCGCCTTAATGCAGTGATACTTTCTTTGGTACATGAGGATCAGACAGGATTTATGCCAGGCAAGGGTACCAATATTAATTTAAGTAGGCTATTTACGGTGATAGATCGGGTGGCTGGGAGGGGGGGGGGGAGGTGATAGCGTCATTGGATGCTGAAAAAGCCTTTGACTCGGTGGAGTGGGACTAACTGTGGAATGTACTTTGGAGATTTGGCCTAGGTCCCACCTTTTTATATCATGGCTTCAGATGCTGTACTCTGCCCCGACTGCTCAGGTCCGGACGGGTGGCCTTCTTTCTACTTTAGGAACTCTCCGGTCAGTATCCCTAACTCCTTCTTTGTGAAATTAGAACAAACGGTCAGTTCATTTATATGGTACTGAGGGTAACTAGGTCCACACTCCAGCTCTCTCTGTCGGGGGTGGTCTTGCTCTTCCCAAGTTTAGGAAATATTATTGGGCCACGATCCTAGTATCTGTGCGGTGGTGGTTCACCCAGGATCAATCTAACCCCTCGGTCAATTTGGAAGCAGCTATCTTAGGATCGTATTCTGAATTAAGCAACTTGGTTTACAGAGGGCCTAGATCCAGCACACAAATTAGTACCCCTATGAGGACCACGTTACGGGTGTGGCGACAGGTCTCGAGGCTTCTGGAGGAATCGCAGACGTTCTCTCCTCACACTCCTCTGTGGGGCAACCCGTTCATGCCCCAATTGAGGACTGTGCCTGACCCACAGTTGTGGGCCAGATACGGAGTGCGAACACTGAGAGACGTCATGCCTGAGGGACGCCTGCTCTTCTTTGGTACGCTAAGGGGTAAATATGGGCTACCCCCATGGATGTATTTTAGGTTCCTGCAGCTGAGGCATGCCCTTGGGGCGCAGTTCCCGGGGTCTATTAGGGTTGAGCCCCACAAGGTAGAGAGGCTGCTTACATCCCGCTTTGTGGACAGGACATTATCCTCCATCTATCTCCGCCTTACCTGTGCGGGACGCTCTGGGGTTTCCAGGGCCTTCTCGGCTTGGCATCGGGACCTCCCGGCACTAACTGAGGAGGATTGGCCTGAGGGCCTACAACAGTTCATTCCCCTTATGATCTCTGCACGGGACAAATTCATACAGCTAAAATTTCTTCATAGGGTGTATTATACACCTCAAAGGCTAGCAGTGATGTATCGTACCTCTGAAGATCAATGTCCTAAATGTAGGCGGGATTTATACAAGAAAATGGCGCAAAACTGAAAACCAAAAAAAGTATCCAATGGTGAACAAACAAAAAGGTACTGAATGAGCATACAATTATATACACAAAGAGGCAACAAGTCCACTCTTTGTGAAGAAGTCAATGATTGATGCACATTGGCAGTGCAGGTGCAAAATGCTGGATGGTAATATAAATGGGATATGGTGTGGGAGGGATGAAGAGAGGAAAGGGTTAAGTCCGCGCTCATGACAGTGGGGAACAAAACTCATGTTCCCAAACACTGAAAAACTCAAGATCAGGAAGCGCCTCTGGTTGCAGTCTGTATAAAAAGTTTAATCAAATAGAAAGGTTAGTATAAACACTCACATTTAAGTAGTAAGTTTGTGCATGATAAGGTCCCAAACAACCAGGGTCATCAGTGATATCTGTCTCTTTTGAGCCGATGGATGTGCTGTCTCTGCAGTCGTCTCTGTAGCCACTAGATCAGGGGTCTCAAACTGGTGGCCCTCCAGCTGTTGCAGAACTACAATTCCCATGAGGCATTGCAAGGCTAAACAGTTACAAGCATGACTCCCATAGGCAGAGGCATGATGGGACTTGTAGTTCCGCAACAGCTGGAGGGCTGGAGGTTTGAGACCCCTGCACTAGATGGTATACAGCCGGCAGCAGTGGAAGGACATCAGAGCGAGGCTTGAGGAGCAGACTGTAATCCAGGCGAGGAGAGATGATGTCACTGGAATACGCAACGTTTCTTGAGCTGGCGTGCCGTGAATGACGTGACGACTGCGCTCATTCTTCAGGCTCTGAAAAAAGAAAAAAAAAAGCTCCTCAAGCCTCGCTCTGATGTCCATCCACTGCTGCCGGCTGTATACCATCTAGCGGCTACAGAGATGACTGCAGAGACAGCACATCCAGATATCACTGATGACGCTGGTTGTTTGGGACCTGATCATGCACAAACTTACCACTTAAGACCCAGTTCACACAGGGGCGACTCCGGACGCGACTTCTGGTCGCCCCGAGTTGCCCCAAGTCGTGCTATTTTTAAAACTAATTGAAGTGAATGGAGATGTTTTAATGCACACGACTGCAGTCGCTCCGACTTCAAAAAAGGTTCCTGTACTACTTCAATCAGACTTCTAGACGACCTGTAGGCAACTTGTACCATTGATTTCAATGGAAGTCGCTTAGAAGTCTGATCAGTGTTCATTTTGAAGGCAACTTTACAGGAAGAGAACATACATTTCTCAGGCAAACCCCTCCCTCCCACAGAGCTGATTCTTGTTTTATTGGCCACTGGAATGTCTCCTGTCCTGGAGGTAACTTCAGTTGTGTTGTAAATCACCACTTAGTCGCTCTGTGATTCATGCTCAAGTCGTGTCTGAGTCGTGTTGAAGTCTGAAGTCGTGTTGCCCCTGTGTGAACCGGCTCTAAGTGTGAGTGTACTGTGAGTGGAGTACTCAGAATCTGGTGCAGCTGTGCATAGTAACCAATCGGCTTCTAACTTTAGCTTGTTCAATTAAGCTTTGACAATAATACCTGGAAGCTGATTGGTTTCTATGAAGAGCTGCACCAGAATCTGCACTCTTCAGTTTTAGTAAATCTCCCTTATGCCATTTTGTAATATAACCTATTGAAATCCCAAGATTGATATCAACAAGTGGTTCTCTGCTGATCAGATAACATAACTTGGCAATCATCCTAAATCTACTGCTTCATTATGTCATCTGTGTCATGATGTTTGATCATCATGGTCTCTTACCAACATTTGTTTCTTTCGCAGATCCTTGTGTAAAACATTGCACTATCAGCACTAGTATTACATGTTGTATTCTTGTAGTTGGAGGATAAATATGCCAGTTATCCCAAAATATGAAAAAAGACAGGAATGTTAGATTTCATTTAAATTCTTTTCACAGTAGGGCATTTCTCATACCAAATGGTGTACTAGCAAGGTGCGGCAATGACGTCTAATTTTGTTGTGTTTTCATGACTGAGGCTGCAATGCTTTTATTGTGGAAAAATAAAAATATTAAAGAAAAAAAGAAAAAAAAAACCTTTCTATTTGATTAAACTTTTTATACAGTCTGCACCCAGAGGCGCATCCTGTTATTGTGTTTTTAAATGTAGGCGGGAGGTTGGTAATTACATACACATGGTTTGGCTGTGCCCACGGGTGCAGGAGTTCTGGAAGGCTGTGGCTGCTGACATAGGTTCAATTAGTGGGATATCTGTTGGGCTCGATCCCCTGGTTCTATTGTTAGTTATCACAGATAATCTGCCCACGACTACACACAAAAAGCTGTTCATCTTTTATGCTGCATTTTATGCCAGGAAGGCTCTACTACTCCAGTGGAAAGCCAAGGAGCCTCCTCGGGTTACTGTCTGGAAAGACTTGGTGAACGCAGCTCTACCTTTGTATAAGTTGACATATATGGGACGCAACTGCCCTAAAAAAAATTCATAAAATTTGGGCAGCGTGGGTGGCGGCTAGGCATCTCACACTGTAATTCCAGGTGGTGGACCTCATCCCGGCCCTCCCCTTCTGGCCCAGCCTGATGACTCTCCTGATTCCCCTCTCTGGTAGAGACACAGAGGTATGTTCCCACTTCCTTTTCCCACCTCCCTTCCCTTGTCCCCTGTCATGTTGATAGCAAGAGACCATTTTGACGGTCACACCTTGTCAGTTTTTACTGGACTGCTCATGTCAGGCCCATCAGGCGTGATGATGGGGTACCCCTCGTTTGTTCAGATGTTATCCTGTTCCCAAGTCAATCCGGAATGTACCCTACTGTACTATGCTCGCCTGACGCTTGTTGGCTCCTTAATTTTGTTCTATGATTTTCCCTGCTGTCATATCGCTTATTGTCTTTCATTGTAACACTTGATATGCTTAACCACTTAAGCCCCGGACCATTTTGTAGCTAAAGGACCAGAGGTGATTTCAGAATTTTGCACTGCGCTGATTTAACTGTAAATTGTGCGGACATGCAATGTTGTACCCAAACGAAATTTGCGTCCTTTTCTTCCCACAAATAGAGCTTTCTTTTAATGGTATTTGATTGCCTCTGTGATTTTTATTTTTTGCGATATAAACGGAAATAGACCGAAAATTTTGAAAAAAAATGATATTTTCTACTTTTTGTTATAAGAAAAATCGAATAAACTCAATTTTAGTCATACATTTAGGCCAAAATGTATTCAGCCACATGTCTTTAGTAAAAAAAATGTCAATAAGCGTATATTTATTGGTTTGCGCAAAAGTTATAGCGTCTACAAACTAGGGTACATTTTCTGGAATTTACACAGCTTTTAGTTTATGACTGCCTATCTCAATTCTTGAGGTGCTAAAATGGCAGGGCAGTACAAAACCCCCCCAAATGACCCCATTTTGGAAAGTAGACATCCCAAGGAAATTGCTGAGAGGCATGTTGAGCCCATTGAATATTATTTTTTTTTTGTCTCAAGTGATTGAATAATGACTAAAAATAAAAAAATTACAAAAAGTTGTCACTAAATGATATATTGCTCACACATGCCATGGTTATGTGGAATTGCACCCCAAAATACATTTTGCTGCTTCTCCTGAGTACGGGGATACCACATGTGTGGGACTTTTTGGGAGCCTAGCTGCGTACGGGCCCCCGGAAACCAAGCACCGCCTTCAGGATTTCTAAGGGCGCAAATTTTTGATTTTACTCCTCACTACCTATCACAGTTTTGAAGGCCATAAAATGCCAAAATAGCACAAAACCCCCCCCCCCCAAATGACCCCATTTTGGAAAGTAGACACCCCAAGCTATTTGCTGAGAGGCATGGTGAGTATTTTACAGCTCTCATTTGTTTTTGAAAATGAAAGAAAATATTTTTTTTCAATTTTCAAAACTTTGTGACAAAAAGCGAGATCTGCAAAATACTCACAATACCTCTCAGCAAATAGCTTGGGGTGTCTACTTTCCAAAATGGGGTCATTTTGGGGGGTTTTGTGCCATCTGGGCATTCCATGGCCTCCGAAACTGTGATAGGCAGTGAGAATCAAAAAATGACACCCTTAGAAAGCCTGAAGGCGGTGCTTGGTTTTGGGGTCCCGTACGCGGCTAGGCTCCCAAAAAGTCTCAGATGTGATATCCCCGTACTCAGGAGAAGCAGCAGAATGTATTTTGGGGTGTAATTCCACATATGCCCATGGCATGTTTGAGCAATAGATCATTTAGTGACAACTTTGTGCAAAAAAAAAAAAAATTGTCTATTTTCCGCAACTTGTGTCAACATATAAAATATTCCATGGACTCGACATGCCTCTCAGTATATAGCTTGGGGTGTCTACTTTCCAAAATGGGGTCATTTGGGGGGGTTTTGAACTGTTCTGGCATTTTATGCACAACATTAGGAAGCTTACATCCACTCTTCTAACCACTTGAAGACAAAGCCCTTTTTGACACTTTTTGTTTACATGAAAACATTTTATTTTTTTTTGCAAGAAAATTATGTTGAACCCCCAAACATTATATATATTTTCAAAGCAAAGGCCCTACAGATTAAAATGGTGGGTGTTGCATTTTTTTTTTCTACACAGTGTTTGCGCAGCGATTTTTCAAACGCATTTTTTGGGGGAAAAATACACTTTTTTTAATTTTAATGCACTAAAACACACTATATTGCCCAAATGTTTGATGAAATAAAAAAGATGATCTTAGGGCCGAGTACATGGATATCAAACACGACATGCTTTAAAATTTCGCACAAACGCGCATTGGCGACAAACTACATACATTTTTAAAAGCCTTTACAGGTTACGCCGTTAGATTTACAGAGGAGGTCTACTGCTAAAATTACTGCCCTCGATCTGACCTTCGCGGTGATACCTCACATGCATGGTGCAATTGCTGTTTACATATGACGCCAGACCGACGCTTGCGTTCGCCATTGGGCAAGAGCAGGGCAGGACAGGGGTGCTTTTTTTTTTTTTTATTTATTATTAATTTTGCTTTTTTATTTTATTTTTAAATTGTTCCTTCCATATTTTTTTTTTTTTTTTATCATCTTTATTGTTATCTCAGGGAATGTAAATATCCCCTATGATAGCAATAGGTAGTGACAGGTACTCTTTTTTGAAAAAACTGGGGTCTTCTAGACCCTAGATCTTTCCTCTGCCCTCAAAGCATCTGACCACACCAAGATCGGTGTGATAAAATGCTTTCCCAATTTCCCAATGGCGCTTTTTATATCCGGGGGGGGGTACATTCCCTCCCACTGCTTATAAAAGCAGTCCAGAGGCTAATTAGCCACTAGGATTGCTTTTACATGAAAGCCGGCCGCTGGCTGAAAAGAATGATACCAAGATGATACCTAAACCCGCAGGCATCATTCTGGTATAAACATTCAAAGTCCAGCAACATACCAGTACGTTGCTGGTCCTTGTTGGACATGTATTGTAATCTTTTTTTTTCATGCAGCCTGTTGGCTGAACAAAAAAAGAGATTGATCGGTGGGTATGCCCACCATTAGAATACCGCCCTTCATCCACCCACTTCTAATGATGGGCATACATGCACCATTTATATATGCCGAAGCATGGGGGCATCCTCCCGCAAAAAAGTTATGCCGCACACACATGGTCGGACTTTTTCACGGGCAAGCCTCCGTCGGAATTTCGACCGTATGTACGCGGCATTAGGAGCAAAATCGCTCCTCCGCCCCTGCTGCCCCAATGCTTCGGCATATATGCTTTTTTTTTTACCTGTGGTGGTGAAATCACCTCCTACAGCACTGGAGTCGCAGGGATCAGGCCTGTCTCTGCGAACGCTGCAGTTATGCGTGTTGTGTTTTGTAAGTGACAGTGATCGATCGATACTGCACTTGGGTGGCCTGGGCTGGACGGAGGGGCAAAACGCAGGTGCTAGCAGGTATCTGGGCTGATCCCGCTAACACTGCGTTTTTGGGAACCCTAAACTGCTGGGGACGCTAGTATAGATCTGATCAGATATTGATCTGATCAGATACTATACCACTAAGGAGGGTGTATGCTTCACGCGTGGGTGTTAGCGTTACTGGCACTAACCTGACGCTGCCTGGGGTGTGACGCAGACCCTCTCTGACGCTAAAACCTAATTGATATCACCCGCCGGGCGATCAGGGGGTTAAACCTTTATTGGGTTATATATACGGCGGGTGCCCTGAAATTATAAAAAGCAAACTAACTAACCAGCGTCACCCGTAACACTTATATGGTGATCACTGGTGAAAGGGTTAACTAGGGGAAATTAGGGGGTTAAAACCTTTATTAGATAATATATGGGGGTACCTGACGCTATAAAAACCTGCGGCGAACCTAAAAACAATTACTGGCTACCGATCTGCATCACCGACGCTAAGACAGCGATCAGAAAAATGATCGCTTAGCGACAGTGGTGATAGGGGGTGAAAGGGTTACCTGGGGGGCGATCAAGGGGGTTAAACCTTTATTAGATAATTTATGGGGGTACCTGACGCTATAAAAACCTGCGGCGAACCTAAAAAAAAATTACTGGCTACCGATCTGCATCACCGACACTAAGACAGCGATCAGAAAAACGATCGCTTAGCGACAGTGGTGATAGGGGGTGAAAGGGTTACCTGGGGGGCGATCAAGGGGGTTAAACCTTTATTAGATAATTTATGGGGGTACCTGACGCTATAAAAACCTGTGGTGAACCTAAAAAAAATTACTGGCTACCGATCTGCATCACCGACGCTAAGACAGCGATCAGAAAAATGATCGCTTAGCGACAGTGGTGATAGGGGGTGAAAGGGTTACCTGGGGGGCGATCAAGGGGGTTAAACCTTTATTAGATAATTTATGGGGGTACCCGACGCTATAAAAACCTGCGGCGAACCTAAAAAAAATTACTGGCTACCGATCTGCGTCACCGACGCTAAGACAGCGATCAGAAAAATGATCGCTTAGCGACGGCGGTGCTAGGGGGTGAAAGGGTTATCTGGGGGGTGATCAGGGGGTTAAACCTTTATTAGGGGGTTAGGGGGCTACACTGGACCTAAAACTAACTTTAGTGACACTTTTACAGTCACAAATGTCACTGATTGCAGTGATCAGTAAATAAATGGTCACTGCAATCAGTGACACTGTAATCAGTGACACTGTGACTGGGGGCTGGGGGGTGATCTGGGGGGGGGCGATTTGTGTGCCTATGTGTCCTGGTGTCATTGTAGTGTTAGTGTACTGACCTGTGTGTCTTCTCTTGTATGGCGCTCGGTATATGTGAGCGCCGCATGAGAGATGACATCACTTCCTCCTGCTTCCTCTGCCTGTGTAAACATTACACAGCAGAGGGAGCATTTCCATTCGCCGGGAGCGATCGCGGGGGGGTGGCCGGAATCGAATGGCCGCCCCCTCATGTCGGATCGCTCCCCAACGAATACCGACCGCTCACTGTATAGGAGGGGGGTCCGATCGGACCCCCCAACTGTACAAAGGCAATCACGTACACTGTACGTGATTGTGCCTGTCGGTGCCATTCTGCCGACGTACATATACAGTGAGCGGTCGTTAAGTGGTTAACATGTAACTGAATATCTCAATAAAAATTCCTTCTGTTAAAAAAAAAAATGACTCTGGCAGTGAAGGGGCTAACCTGTAGGGGGCGCTGAAGGGGTTAAGTGTGACCTAGGGAGTGCTTCTAACTGTTAGGGGGCGTAGCTTGCCGTGACACGTCACTGATCGCTGTTCCCGATGACCGGGAACACGATCAGTGACAGTGTCACTAGGCAGAACGGGGAGATGATGTGTTTACACTAACATCTCCCCGTTCTTCAGCTCTGTGACCTGATCGCTGGACACCGGCGGCGATCGGGTCCCATGGTCACGGAGCTCGCGACAGGGCCGCGAGCGCGCCACCCAGTGGCTCGCATCTTAAAGGGCACGTGTATATATACGCCCATATGCGCAGCCGTGCCATTCTGTCGACGTAAAAGTGCGTGCGGCGGTCGGGAAGCGGTTAAAGAGTATATAAACCAGAAAATAAAAATGTAATGTATTGTAGCTTACCAGTCCATACATGTGATGGCTGCATTAGTTTTTATTTTTTGAGACTTTTGTTCCCCTTTTTAGTTTCACCTGGTAATTCTGTGAATATCACTCTTGTCTTCGGGTTGCTAGGACACGGCAATTCAGTAAAAATGAACAGGTGTTTTCTGTACTTGCTGAAAATATTAGACGGAATGGGCATCAAACAGTAAGATGATTATGAAATTTACGCCATGGACGCTTGAGTTGCACCTATGTTTAGAGGCAAGGTAGTAATAGCTGCTGTACCGAGGTGCATAAAAATAAATGAAATATCACTCTCATTTCAATAAAGTATATAAAAAAAAAGTAAAGTAAACCATGCCTTGCTTTGTATAAATGTTAGACACTAGCTTAACCACCGACACACAACTGAGACCACACAGCACACTAAAACCAACAGTATTGGCATGTGGCAAGTGGGAATGGGCCCTTAAGCTGGCCCTACTATAAAATCTTTTTTCTCATTCCTATTAGAAGACGTAGCCATACTTCACTTATGTGGTTGTAGGGATGGTATAACTCCGATCAGCTGTGACGGTGTATAAATCGAACTTTAATAAATTGCTTGTCTTAATGTGTCCAGTAGGTGTCTGTACAGGAACGTGACATCTCAGCTTCACTTCTTCCCAGTGCATTAGAAATCAGTGAAAGGATTAAAAAATTCAGGAGGTGTAAATTCCCGAGAAGACGGTGGGAAAAGCAGTGTTTTCATGCATTGTTCTGTCAATGTGTCCATTTGTGCTTCCATCGTCTGAGTTTTTGTGTGCTTGTCATTAGGGTCACATTTTGCCCAGAGTTTCTATTACAAGGGTGGTATATAACTGAATTGATTGTTTATGGAAGTTTTGTAATAGGCCATTTGGAGGAAGGCGCTTCTGTATATATCTCCATCATGTTGGGTATTGTGAAATATGAAACCTTGGAATAAGAGATTTAACCTCTTGCAAACCATCTAATGCATGTGCAGCATCCGGATGGGTGGGTGGGCCTTAACACCCATGTTTGCATATACACTCACCGCCACTTTATTAGGTACACCTTGCTAAGTACCGGGTGGATCACCTTTTGCCTTCAGAACTGCCTTAATTCTCTGTGGCATAGATTCAACAAGGTGTTGGAAACATTCTTCTGAGATTTTGGTCCATATCGACATGATCGCATTACACAATTGCTGCAGATTTGTCGGCTGCACATCCATGATGCAAATCTCCCGTTCCACCATATCCCAAAGGTGCTCTATTGGATTGAGATCTGGTGACTGTGGAGGCCATTGGAGTACAGTGACTTCATTGTCTTGTTCAAGAAACTAGTGGTGAGATGATTTGAGCTTTGTGACATGGTGCATTATCGTACTGGAAGTAGCCATCAAAAGATGGGTATACTGCAGTCATAAAGGGAACAATGGAAAAAAAAGAGCTGCATACAACATCGGCAAAAAATACCCCCTCAGGGACTTTGAGAGGCAGCTGTAGAAAATTGGATCATGCTCTGCTGGGGTTTTTTGCCTTCCTCTGGATCAACTGTGGGTATATGGGATTGTACGATATATTTTATTTTATTTTTTATGGTTGAACTGGATGGACTTGTGTCTTTTTTCAACCTGACTAACTATGTAACTATGTAAAGAGACAATTAGTAGGGTTAAAAGACTTGCGCCAATTTATTGGTATATAAACATAAAATCAGACAGATAAAATGTAAATACAGCAAGGTGCATAGTAACAAATTGTAAACCCATACAAATGCATAAACATGAATTACACAGTACCCACAACTGTGGGATATGGCCTAACCAACAACCTGGTGTGAACCAGCTATGGGGATCCCAGGTTGTAACCCGACATGTTTCAGAGTGAATCCTTCTTCAGAGGGTTTTAATTTTAGGGTACACAAAAATTATATGTAGTAGGATGACACAAATATGTGTATATATCTTCAAGTGGAGCCAAGGCCTCCCAGGATCCAACACAGAGGGGGGTATAGAACCGACAGCCTGCAAACCGAAAAACAGAAAAAACAGATGACCCAGCCAGGCTGTGTAACAGTCCTTGACAAAAGAGGAGGGTATGGTGTATCTGGAGATGGCTGTGATACAATGCACGTCCTAATAGAATCCAAACCCGGCGCCAAATGGAAGGTAGGCCGTGACGTTTAAACGATGCTCAAAGGGGCCCAAAGTGTGCCAAAAAGATATCCCCCAAATCATTACACCACTACTACCAGCCTGAACCATTGATACAAGGCAGGATGGATCCATACTTTCATGTTGTTTTTTTGCCAAATTCTGACCCTACCATCTAAATGTCGCAGCTGAAATCGACTCATCAGACCAACGTTTTTCCCATCTTCTGTTGTCCAATTTTGGTGAGCCTGTGTGAATTGTAGCTTCAGTTTCCTTTTCTTAGCTCAGTGTTTCTCAACTCCATTCCTCAAGGCGCCCCAACAGTTCATGTTTTCAGGATTTCCCTCAGATGAAACGGCTATGGTAATTACTAAGGCAGTGAAACTGATCAAATCACCTGTGCAAAATAATGGAAAGCCTGAAAACATGACCTGTTTGGGTGCCTTGAGGACTGGAGTTGAGAAACACTGTCTTAGCTGATAGGATTTGCACCCGGTGTGGTATTCTGCTGCTGTAGCCCATCTGCTTCAAGTTTCGATGTGTTGTGTGTTCATAGATGGTGTTCTGCATACCTTGGTATGGGCGGAAGAGCAGCAAAGTCCAGAATGGTGGAGAGAATTTTTTGTGCAAACTCGGCAGGCCAAGCACCCACAGGTTATATACAAAAAATGTAGCGCTATGCGTAATGACTAAAAATGAACACAAAATATGACACCCATGTGCTATAGTGATGATCTGAGTGAATAAATAAAAAAAGTCTATATAAAGTGAATCCAAAATTCCATTGAATTGGAAGACATGTTGAAAAAGTCTCTGATAATAATTCAAGTAGGTAGAACCTTCCAAGATGAACTGGTGACTTCAAAAGACAAGTGACTGTAAAGTGACCACCACCACATAGAAAGGAGGCTTACCGGAATGAGTGGACCCGATAAACGTATGTCTATGGGGTCAACTCAGGCTTGGTATGTAGGTAACCGTGGATGCAGGATCCCAGCAGGTGTTTCACACATCTGTATCCAAGATCCAAGGTAGATTAATATCACAGTATCTCCAAGCCCAGTCAGAAGATTGAATAGCTCACAGCAGGACCTTTAAAAAATATAAAGCTGAGGGGTCATTGTCATCATTCAAACACTGCGTAGGATCAATGGCTTGCAGCAGCAGCAGAATGAGCTGTCCCATGTGAGGTGAAAGAGTGAAATGTCCTCACATGGGACAGCTCATTCTGCTGCTGCTGCAAGCCATTGATCCTACACAGTGTTTGAATGATGACAATGACCCCTCAGCTTTATATTTTTTAAAGGTCCTGCTGTGAGCTATTCAATCTTCTGACTGGGCTTTGAGATTCTGTAAAATTAATCTACCTTGGATCTTGGATACAGATGTGTGAAACACCTGCTGGGATCCTGCATCCACGGTTACCTACATACCAAGCCTGAGTTGACCCCATAGACATACGTTTATCGGGTCCACTCATTCCGGTAAGCCTCCTTTCTATGTGGTGGTGGTCACTTTACAGTCGCTTGTCTTTTGAAGTCACCAGTTCATCTTGGAAGGTTCTACCTACTTGAATTATTATCAGAGAATTTTTCAACATGTCTTCCAATTCAATGGAATTTTGGATTCACTTTATATAGACTTTTTTTATTTATCCACTCAGATCATCACTATAGCACATGGGTGTCATATTTTGTGTTCATTTTTAGTCATTACGCATAGCGCTACATTTTTTGTATATTGTTTGTATTTGCTTTTCTTCACAGGTAT
This sequence comes from Rana muscosa, assembly GCA_029206835.1. NCBI lineage: Eukaryota > Metazoa > Chordata > Amphibia > Anura > Ranidae > Rana > Rana muscosa. The sequence continues at coordinate 1,134,797,020 of CM055116.1, read as the reverse complement.
TGTAGCTGCTTATATGTGTTAGTAGCGCGAATATTTTTTGTATAAAGCACCCGCAGGTTGTTTTGCCGGAGTCAGTCCTCCATATCGATTGCCTTTTCCTGCAATAATTTAAACTGCCTCTAAAGGGCCCAGAGTTCAGTAGACTCCTCCTGCACATTGTCCTTAGCCTGAGAGATGCAGCCTTCCATTTTTGTGAGGCATCAACAGAACTTTTCCTTGTCATGGTGGATCAAACTCACATCTGTGGTAAGCTGGTCAGTCTTCGCCATTAAGGATTCCTTGCTAGAGTTGATTGCCACCAGGATGTCAGTGCTAGTGGGGCCTTCCGGTCCAAGATCTGGTGCAGAAGTCTGTGTACCCATCGACATGGCTGCTGGCGAGGGCCTTGTTGTGAAGATAGCCGCTGCAGAGTACAGGCCAGGGGAGCTCTGAGCAATGCGCCCAGAGAAGGCCTTGGCAGGGCATATGCAAGGCACCGGAGGTATCAGAGATGGCACCCGAACTGGGTGGCAGACATATGGGAGAGTGCTCCCAGGATAAGAGACAGGATGGCTGAAATGAAGCTGCTGCAGCGTGCGGCTGGTCCCGATCACATCCTGGCCATGTCCCCAGGATTTCTTTACTTACACTTTTGATGATAACGATAAACAAGACGGAGAGGGTGAATCTCCCTAATGGGGCAGAGGTAGCAATATAAACCTGACAATTGTTCTAATCCACTTCCACTAAAGAAAAAGTTTTGCCTTTTAGTTATACTTTAAGGACAACTGAGAGGCAGCAGCAAAGAGTGAAAGTGTATGTAAGGGCCATTTTCTTTTTGAGTAACGTTGTACTTGGCTGATATTTGCGCAGTGTTTTTCCACTGATATAGAACACAGAAGCAGGAGAACTCTCTTGTTATGCTTTGCAGCATGCTTACAGTGGTTGATGAGTTTTTTAGGGGTTTGTTCCCACTTGTGTGAAGATCTAAGTTTTTCTGAACTTGAAAAATCACACAGAAACCTATTTTTTTATTTTCTGTGTGCCCTCTTCACATTACAGCGGAGTCCTTGGGTGAGGAGCACTCAGGATTTTAAAGCATAAAGGAAGTTGAACAAGAAAATCATCTATTGTATGCTTTAGTTTATCCTGGCAGTAAATTGTGCTGAAAATGTAACTAATGCCTTGTACACACAATCGGAATTTCCGATGGATAAAGTCAGACGGAATTTTTTCATCGGATATTCCAACCGTGTGTGTGCCACATCTGACTTTTTTCCGTCGGAATTTAGAAAGAGAACATGTTATCTTTTTTTCCGGAAAATTCAGTTCGTCTGTGTGGAACTCCGACGGAGAAAAAAAAACGCTTGCTCAGAATCAAGTCGACGCATGCTCAGAAGCATTGAACTTAATTTTTATCGGCTTGCCGTAGTGTTGTACGTCACCGCGTTCTTGATGGTCGGAATTTGGTGTGACAGTGTGTATGCAAGACAGCTTGAATGGAATTCAGTCGGAAAAATCCGTCTGAGTTTATCCTGACGGAAAATCCGATCGTGTGTACAAGGCATAACTTGTGCAAGCAGCACAAGTACCTGAACCTTTTTTTGCCCATACTTATCTTCTGGGTCACATGAGTACACTTACCTGTGCTCTCCTGTGACCCCATATCAGCCAACAGCAGGCTAAAGCTCTGACAGCCCTGATGGTCACGGCTCTCTGCTCAGAGCAGACCAAGAACTGAGCGATCAGCAGTCACATGAGTTCTTGGGCTTAGAGCCGGCAGAGGACAGCTGAAGCATCAAATCAATGCAGCAGCATGGAGGGGAGTATGTATATATTTTTTTTATTCCTACACTTCTTTAACCTGGTATCAACCTCCTGCACTCCCTGTACAGCAGGGCTGCGGTGTGCGAGCAAGAAGCAGCACAAGTAGCCAATCATTTCATGTGTTTTATGGAAAATGCAGATAGAAAGAAATAAGCTCATCATGGCTGCTGCTTTGTTCACTGTCTAGTCACAGGGTGGGGCAAGACCATGACACCCAGGGTTTAGAAGAAGGGGGTTAATGATGCTGGATGTCAGACTGAGAACATCTAGCGGCAGAAAATTTGTACTGTACTGGGGGTAGCTCTGGACTGAACGTGAAAATTTCAGCAAAGGCCCCTTTTATTTTACCTTTTTAATAAGCTATTTATTTATTTTCTAGTTATTTTTGGATAGAGTTCGATTTTAGTGATCCGTATAACCTAACCCCATCAATTAGAATTTGTAACCTTTATAAACCTCCTTCTCAGCATAGCCATTGTATGGTGTCCCTGTGACCCTGTTTATTTGCCTCCTTCCTGCTTTTCAAGCTAGGCCTGCAACCCTACAGGTGAAATTAGAATATCGTGCAAAAGTTCAAACTAATATATGAGATAGACTCATTACATGCAAAGCAAGATAGTTCAAGCCGTGATTTGTCATAATTGTGATGATTATGGCTTACAGCTCATGAAAACCCCAAATCCACAATCTCAGAAAATTAGAATATTACATGTAATCAATAAAACAAGGATTGTACATAGAACAATATCGGTCCTCTATGAAGTATAGGCATGTATATGTACTCAGTACTTGGTTTGGGCCCCTTTTGCAGCAATTACTGCCTCAATGCGGCGTGGCATGGAAGCGATCAGCCTGTGGCACTGCTGAGGTGTTATGGAAGACCAGGATGCTTCAATAGCGGCCTTCAGCTCTTCTGCATTGTTCTGTCTCATGTCTCTCATCTTTCTCATGGCAATGCCCCATAGATTCTCTATGGGGTTCAGGTCAGACGAGTTTGCTGGTCAATCAAGCACAGTAATCCCACGGTCATTGAACCAGGTTTTGGTGCTTTTGGCAGTGTGGGCAGGTGCCAAGTCCTGCTGGAAAATGAAGTCAGCATCCCCATAGAGCTTGTCTGCGGGAGGAAGCATGAAGTGCTCCAAAATCTCCTGGTAGACGGCTGCATTGACCCTGGACTTTATGAAGCACAGTGGACCAACACTAGCAGATGACATGGCTCCCCAAATCAACACAGACTGTGGAAACTTCACACTGGACTTCAAGCATCTTGCAGTGTGTGCCTCTCCATTCTTCCTCCATACTCTGGTTCCTTGGTTTCCAAATGAGATGCAAAATTTGCTCTCATCAGAAAAGAGGACTTTGGACCACTGAGCAACAGACAAGGTCTGTTTTTCTTTAGCCCAGGTAAGACGCTTCCGACGTTGTTTGTTGTTCAGGAGTGGCTTGACAAGAGGAATATGACATTTGAAGCCCATGTCCAGGATCCGTCTGTGTGTGGTGGCTCTTGATGCACTGACTCCAGCCAGTAGTGTATTTAGGTTTTATGCTGCCCTAGGCCTGACAAAACTCCTGCACCCCCTAATTTAAATATGACCCACCCCTTTCTGTCAAGCCCACACCCCTTGCTGTTTAAGACCCGCCCTGAAATTTTCGAGTGGGGACACTAGTTCTGAGGGCCTGGGGAAGGCAATGAATTCCCTTAATTTTCATATATTTCCTCTCACTTCCTGTTTGGCTAGGCAGGAAGTGAAGGGAAATCTCTACAATGGGACAGGGATGGTAAAAAATAAACTGACAGGGGCTATAACCCTCCTTTACTCCATCCAAAATGAACAAAAAAAAGTGTTGCCTATAGTTCTACTTTAAGCACAAATTTTTGATAATTTTATGGAGAGGACTAAGAAGATATAACCATGCCAATGGTGCAGCAGAAAACATATAGCACAGTGAGGAAGGTTTGTGGTCCAGGATGATAGGACAGTCAAAATTAGAAGCAGCACCCCCCCCCCCCCCCCCACAGTTGCGCAATGCCGGCTGCCTGCATACCGGAAACAGTGTGGCCGCTTTATGGTAGCGCAAGCCGGCGGGGACTCCTTCCGTGCTGCCCCCTTGCAAAGTGCTGCCCTAGGCCCCAGGATACAGCGTTGACTCCAGCCTCAGTCCACTCCTTGTAAAAGTCCCCAACACTTGGGAATGGCCTTTTCCTGACAATCCTCTCCAGGCTGCGGTCATCCCTGCTGCTTGTGCACCTTTTTCTTCCACACTTTTCCCTTCCACATAACTTTCTATTAATGTGCTTTGATACAGCACTTTGGTAACATCCAACTTCTTTTGCAATTGCCTTTTGAGGCTTTCTCTCCTTATGGCGGGTGTCGATGATGTTTTTTTTTTTGCACATCTGTCAGGTCAGCAGTCTTTCCCATGATTATGATTCCTACTGAACCAGACGGAGAGTCCATTTAAAGGCTCAGGAACCCTTTGCAGGTGTTATGGCTTAATTAGCAGGTTAGAATGGGGCACTTTGAGCCTAGAATATTGCACCTTTTCACAATATTCGAATTTTCTGAGATTGTGGATTTGGGGTTTTCATGAGCTGTAATCCATAATCATCACAATTATGAGAAATCACAGCGTGAACTATCTTGCTTTGCATGTAATAAGTCTATCTCATATATTAGTTTAACCTTTTAAAGTGGTTGTAAACCCACTCTGACAACTTGCACCTACAGTTAAGCCTAGATTAAGGCTTACCTGTAGGTGCAAGAAATATCTCCTTAACCTACACGGTTAAGGAGATATTTGCAGAAAACCCTGCACCGATGTCTACGGAGCATGCCTATTTTCTGAATGGGATAATGCCGGTCCCGCACGCATGCGCAGGAGTGACGTCATCGCCGCTCCGGCCAGTCACAGCACCGGAGCGGCGATACACGGAAGACGCTCGGAGGGGACATGGCGGCGGAGGGGAACGAGGAGCGCTTCGGTGGCTTCGATCTCAGGGAAGTGCCACATAATGAGCTAGTATGCTATGCATACTAGCTCATTATGCCTTTCTCTTGCAGGGTTTTTTTTTTTTCAGGGAAAAAAAAAAGACTGTTTACTTCCTCTTTAAGTTGCATTAGTGAAATAAATTAACTTTTGCACGATATTCAAATTTTTCGAGTTTCACCTGGATTTTACCTTATGTTTTTATACTTTACTGCTTGATCGTAGCTGACCTTAGACATTTCACTGCATTTTGGACTCCTACTGCCAACCTAGGCTTTGTCCCTCTCACTGCTATTGGACCAATTCCTTACAAAACAAGCACAACCATCCACTCACAAGGTGCTGCATATAACACACACACACACACTACAGTCTGTTATCTTGCCCCATATTACCCTTCTGCCCGCTGACTGCAATCGTGCTTTCTGAAACAAGGCTGGCAAATGGCATCAACAAGAAAAATTATGCTGGTATAACTGCTCTGTGGAATGTCTCCAAGAATCATGCTGGGGGATGTCAGAGTGTAACCAAATTAATTGTATAGAAGGCATATATGCAATTTGCATGGTCTTGGATATCTTAGATAATTGCAATGTCATTTAGGAGGTTCGTTGTTATAAATCTGAAGGACAAGAAAGCAGCAGAGGACATGTCCAGGCCAGGAGTACAATTGTAGTCAATGGTAAGAGCACCACTGATGCGAGATAATTGTACATTTCTTAAAGCTATACTAAACACATGTTTACTTTACACTGCCCCTTCTATATCTGTATGTGGATGATGGCACTGTAATTATAAAAAATAAATAAAAAAATTAAGTACCCCTTCCTAATCGATATACAGCTGCCACGTGACCCAGCTCTTTCCCAGCCTGTCTGCAGGAAAACATAAGCAGGAGGAGCTTCTAATCCTCTGCTGCTGGTCACATGTTTATAAAAATAAAAAAAAAGAGCATTTGGAATACAGAGTAAAAACAAATGTTATCAATAAACAATTTTAAATCGTTATGCAATATATATTTTGAATCAAATCTTTGTTTTTTGTCAAAAACATGGTGTGGGCGGATTTCTGCCAGGCACCCCTCCAGCCTGCGTCTTAGAATAAGAGGGAGGTGATGCCTCCATCAATCTACATGTAATATCCCGCCCCCCCCCCCTTGTGTTTAGCTGGTTAGTGGGTATGGAGAAGCAGGGAGGGAGTGGGCTGTTATTTACCACTGTGTATACACCCTCATCTGCGACTCTATAGTCACATGGACTGCTCAGATGTGATAGGGAGGCAATGCTCAGCATAGAAATTCACTGAAAACTGAACATGTGCAGAGTTACCACCAAAGCTTCAAAATCCCTAGCTTAATTGGGGACATGGACAGAAGAGAGAGATAGAGAACAGCAGGATCAACCAGTTTTTTTGCAAAATACAGAAAACTAATCCCATAGTGGCTGAGTGAGTATGAACAGCATGTAATACACCATTTATTGATAGTTTTTTATGATGTGGGTTTAGCGACACTAAGTACCATTTACTAGAGATGCATCGAATGGAAATTTTGGTGCCCAAATCTAAACCAGGAATTCAGACTGCACTTGGCCGAAACCGAAACACAGTTTTCAAAACAAATAAATAAATATATATATATATATATATAAATATATATATATATATATATAAATTAATTGTATTATATTTAAATAATACCATGAATTTTAATTAATATGAATTTATTTTCGGACATTATCTGCACCTTTAGCACAGGAACAGCTCAAGAAAAATGCATCCTTTTAAAAATTCTATGTAGGTCTTCACACTGGTCCGTTGCATTTCCGTTGGGGTGTTAAAAATCTTGCTTCACCGTTTAAATGCATTGAAAACGCAGCAAGAACGCATTAATTACGCATGTGTTACATATTTGATACAGATTTTTAGTCACATGACCTATGAAAAACGCACCAGAACATGTTTTCGGCAGCATTATCGGCACCTTGTACGCCATCGGCAAAATGCAGAAAACACCAGTTTCAGCCGCCGTAATTTCGGTGCATCTCTACTATTTGCATACAGTCTTCTTTATCTAATAAACATCTTTAACCACTTCCATACCGGGTCATTGTAAAATGACGCCGGCAGGAACCTTCTCTCCCTCCGGGTGGACGTCATATGACGTCCTGGGTTTGAGGGGGGATATCTGAATGATGCCTGCAGTTAGAGGCATCATTCAGATATCCTTGTTTTCAGTCGGCGATTCTGCGCCCCATAAGAATGATCATAGCGGCGGTTCTGCCGCTTGATCGTTCTTATAGGCGGCGGGAGGGGACATCCCCCCCCCCTCCTGCCGCCATCCGGTGCTTCTCCGGGCTCTCCTGTGCCATCGGGGACCCGGAGAGAATCGTCCGGCGCCAGTGGTGGGTCACGGGACGAGCATAAAGATGACTGGTGACCAGATGGTCACCAGTAATCTCTATGATCGTCGGAGGCCCGGGCGCGATGTGATGACGTCACGCCTGGGTCCTCAGATGTAAAAAAAGCCGCCATTGCGGCTAGTAAGTATGAGATCGGTGAAAAAATGTTCACGATCTCATGCTTTCCAGCCTGGAGGAGAGATGTGGGGTCTTATTGACCCCGCATCTCTCCATAAAGAGGACCTGTCACCCACATTCCTATTACAAGGGATGTTTACATTCCTTGTAATAGGAATAAAAGTGATCAAAAAAAAAAAAAGTGTAAAAATAAAAAAGTTAAAATAAGTAAAATAAAAAAAAAAAATAATATATATATTTTTTAAAACGCTCCTGTCCCTAATAGCTCGCGCTCAGAAGCGAACGCACACGTAAGTCCCGCCTACATATGTAAACGCCGTTCAAACCACATATGTGAGGTATCGCCACGTGCGTTAGAGCGCGTGCAACAATTCTAGCACTAGACCTCCTCTGTAACTCTAACCTGGTAACCTGTAAAAATGTTCAAAGCGTCGCCTATGGAGATTTTTAAGTACCGAAGTTTGGCACCATTCCATGAGCGTGCGCTATTTTAAAGCGTGACATGTTAGGTATAACATAACGTAACATAGGCTTTCATATTTTACAAAATAATTGGCCTAACTTTACTGTTTTTGTTATTTTTCAATTCATGAAACCATTTTTTTCCCCCAAAAAAAAGGCGTTTGAAAAATTATTGCGCAAATACCGTGCAAGATAAAAAGTTGCAATGACCATCATTTTATTCCCTAGGGTGTCTGCTAAAAAAAACCATATATAATGTTTGGGGGTTCTGAGTAATTTTCTAGCAAAAGAATGATGATTTGTACATGTAGGAGAGAAGTGCCAGAATAGGCCCGGTATGGAAGTGGTATAAAAAGCCCTGTATAGAAAGGGTTAAATAAGAATGTTTAATTTTTGAGGGACCTTTTTTGAGGTTCTTTTCAGGCAAAAATATATTTTTTCTACCTAGAATTTTATCATTTATTACTAGCACTCAACCTTTTGCCTGCATAGAAAGACTACATGCATTAATATCAAATAATCAATATTTACCTACAACAAAAAACTATTTTAATTCAACATTTTTCAGTCAACTATAATATCTGCTAAACTGCAATACACTACCTAAACTGCTATGGGATTTGTTAAGTGCCAGTTTCAGTATATAAATAATGCTTTCTGGAGCGCTTTACAAACCAGTTCAGCCATATATTGAGCATGCATAAAATTTACAGCTGCATTTCCTTGATAATACATATATTATGCCATTAACCATGACTACAGGGCCAAGAATACAGTGCCCTATCATAAGAATACTAAAGTCATTAATTAAACCTACTTCTCTGCCAGGATCGGACAGGCTGGTCTTTTCACCTCACTGACTATAGATTTAGTCCAAAGTGGTAAAAAAAAAAAAAACTCTGCAAACACCACTTATGATAATAAATAATACAGTACCTCATAATCCGTCAACAAAAAACTGATCCATTTTTCAGAAGCAGTCTGGATGCAGGATGTGACCTATCGGTCCTGTAATGAAGGTAGTAAATAACATCCCTGTTAGCAAGTTCCAGACTGCAATTTTGTGGAGTGAGGGAGGAGTAAGTTCTTGGATCTAAAAGAGAAGTATGGGGTCTTTGCATATTTATATTTACCTAGATGGTAAATCGGAGCGATGCACCATCTGTCCCCAACTGGCTCAAACACTGAGAACCGAGTGATCTAACACCACAGATTGCTCGGTTCTCACAGCTCCCTGAGCAGAGAGATGTTGACTGTCAGTCACAGCTCTCTGCTCTGCCCCCTCCTCGCTCACTGGTGCGCTGGGTTGTGGACGGGGCAGGAGGGCCATCTCAGGCTCTCAGCGGTCCGCAGAGAGCCTAAGCCGGTTGCTGGTCCAGGCATGTGGGCGGATCCAAATCCAGTGTTGCGATCTTGCACCAGACCCTGCTGATAATATACAGTAAGTCCCCCATATTGAGTCACCATCCCAAAGTTCCCTATGCTCTTACAACTGTTCCCACCACAGCTTGGCCCTGCCCCCCAGCTCCCTCCTCAGGATTTGATTAAGCTATTGGCGCCCACTGCTGCCTCTGTGTCCTGTGAGAAGAGGAAAAGGGGAGAGCTCAGCTGCAGATGGGCATGGCACTAGATCGAGAGAAGGAAATATACAGTTAGATCCAAATATATTTGGACACGGGCACAATTTAAGATTTTTCAGGTATTTACCAAAACATATTCAAACTATAGTTATATAAATGGATATGGACTGAAAGTGTACACTCTCACGTTTCATTTGAGGGTATGTACATCCAAATCGGAGGCAAGGTTTAGGAATTACAGCTCTTAAAGCGGTAGTAAACCCGCTAGTTCATTATGAAATACTTACCTCAGAACGAAGCCCCCCCCCCCCCCCCCCGTATCAGAGAACGGTCCACACCAAGGGAGCTGACATCTTGCCCTCGGCGTGTTATCCGGGTTTGCGGCTCCGGCGCTGTAAATGGCCGGAGCCGTGGTGACATCACTCCCGCTCATGCGCGCAGGAGTTTTCTTCCCGGCAACGCTGCCGGACCTTCAGCCGGGCATTCAGAGCGCATGCACTGCTGACGTCAGCGGCTGCATGCAAAGGGAATATCTCCTAAACCGTATAGGTTTAGGAGATATTCATTTTACCTACAGTTAAGCCTTATTATAGGCTTACCTGTAGGTAAAAGTGTAAAATTTTGGTGTACAACCACTTTAAGAATAGCCACCCCCCTTTTTTCAAGGGACCAAAAGTAATTGGACAATTGAATCAAAAGCGATTTCATGGCCAGGTGTGGGCTACTCCTTCGTTTTTATTTCTTCATCAATTAAGCAGGTAAAAGGTCTGCAGTTGATTCCAAGTGTGGTATTTGCATTTGGAGTCTATTGCTGTGAATCTACATCATGCGTTTAATGGAGCTGTCTATGCAAGTGAAACAGGCCATTGTAATCCATCAGAGATTTGCAGCAATATCAGTAGTGACCAAATCAACAGTTTGGTACATTCTGAGGAAAGAACGCACTGATGAGCTCAGCACCATAAAAATGCCTGGACATCCATAGAAGACAACGGTGGTGGATGATCACAGGATCCTCTCTATGGTAAAGAAAAACCCATTGACAACATCCAGACAAGTGAAGGACACTCTCCAGGAGGTAGGGGTACCATTGTCAAAGTCTACAAACAAGAGATCACTTTACGAGAGCAAATACAGACTGTTCACCACAAGGTGCAAACCATTTATAAGCCTTTAGAATAGAAAAGCCAGATTAGACTTTGCCAAAAAACATCTAAAAAAGCCAGAATAGTTCCAGAAAAGCATTCTTTGGACGGATGAAACTAAAATTAATCTGTACCACGACAGGAAGAAAAAAAAAAGTGCAGAGAAGGCTTGGAGCAGCTCATGATCAAAAGCACATGTCGTCATCTGTAAAACTTGGTGGAGGCAGTGTGACAGCATGACACTGGGTCATTGGTGTTTATGGATGAAGACAGAATCAGCCGGATCAATTATGCAGTGTTTAGAGAGATACTGTCAGCCCAGATTCAGCCAAATGCAGCAAAGTTGATTGGACAGAGCTTCATAGTACAGATGGACAATGATACAAAAACACACTGCAAAAGTAACCCAGGAGCTTTTGAAGGAAAAGAAGTGGAATATTCTGCAATGGCCAAGTCAATCACCTGATCCCAACCCAATTGAGCATGCATTTCACTTGCTGAAGGCAAAACTAAAAGGCAGAAAGACCCACAAACAACAACTGAAGACAGCTGCAGTTAGAGCCCAGCAAAGCATCAGAAAGGAGGAAACCCAGTCTTTGGTAATGTCCATGGGTTCCAGAATTCAATCATTGCCAGTAAAGGATTCTCAACAAATTATTAAAAATGAACATTTTATTTATGATTATATTCACTTGTCCAATTACATTTGAGCCCCTGAAAATGGGGGGACTGTGTATAAAAATGGTTGCAGTTCCTAAAATTTGTACTTGATATTTACGTTCTACCCCTTGAATTAAAGCTGAAAGTCTGCATTTCAAATTAATTCAAACTGTTTTGTTTTAATTTTATTCTGGTGGCATACAGACCCAAAAATATGAAAATTGTGCCTGTGTCCAAATATATATAGCCCTAACTAGCTACTAGGATTTTTTTTTACCTTAAAATGCATTAAAGTGATTGTAAAGGTTCTTTCTTTAAAAAAGCAAAACAAACATGTTATACTCAACTGCTCTGTGCAAGGGTTTTGCACAGAGCAGCCCTGATCCTCCTTTTCCTGGGGTGCCCCGGCGACGCTCCAGGCTCCTCCTCTTAACCGGGTGCCCCCACGGAGAAAGGCTTTCCATGGGTGCACCCATGTGGAGCACTCACGAGTCCCGCTGCTGCATCCATTGACATAAACAGCAGGACTCGGTCCTGCCCCCTGCTCCAGTGTCACTGGATTTAATTGACAGCAGCGGAATCCAATGGCTCCTCCTGCTATCAATCTATCCAATGAGGATCGGAGCCGCTGGGCTCATGCTCATTGCTGGAACGATCGGAATCAAGTAAGAAAAGGGGGGGTTGGGCTCTGGGGGCAGCTGAAGCACAGGAGTTTTTTTATCATATACACGGGGTCCCCGGGTTACAAATTCGTTAGTGACTTTCCTCCTGTTTGTAGATCTGAATTGTTCGTAAGTCGGCTGCGCATGCGCAGACCGGCAATTACAGACATTTCCGATGTTCCGTCGAATGCCGTTCTGCGCATGCGCAGCTAATTACGGACATTTCCGACATTTCCCGAGGCTCCGTCTGGCCGCGCATGCGCAGAACAGCAGACGGGCCCGCCCAAAATGGCAGAGGGTCCCCGCAGCGCCCGGTTCGTGAGGAGAAGTTCATAACTCGGTCGTTCGTAAGTCGGGGACCCCCTGTAATGAAAAACCTTGAGACTTTACAACTCCTTTTAAGGAAAAAATTAATAAATCTTAAAATTAGAACCACTTTAATTATTTTATTATTATTTTTAATTTACCACCTAGCATGGTCAATTTTTTTAAATTTGGTCAAGCCAGGTGGTGTACGCAGGGCCACCAAAAGGCTCAAATGTCAGCCTATTCAGCAGGAAATCAGACAAAATACAAGCTGTGTATTGCCCGACAAAAACCATTGTCTACAATTGGTCGACTCTGACATGGACAGGATTTTGAAGAATTACAGGCAGAAAAAAATAAAATGGAGCACCACTTACCACCTACCCAAAAACAAAAAGGATATTAATTCATATTGCATCTTCATTAGACCATCTTGCATGGAGTTCTCTTTTAAGAAGTGGATAAATGCAAGGGTTAGAGAAGATTGGACTAGGCTTTGCTGAGAAACCAGAGTTGTAATGTGTGTTTTAAGCAACATACAGGCAAAGAAAGAATAATGCTTTGTACTTTTATTAGGGGAACATATTGTGCCAGTGAAGGAAGAGGCAGCCTTGCTGAAATTGGCAAAGGAAAAAAATGACAGCAAATGCATGAACTGCGAATTCAAAATGGGAATAAAGATACAGCTGCAGAGAGCATCAATTAATTAACATAACCCAATGCGACAGCAACTCTGAGACATACCAGGCTGATTTAAATAGGTGACTCCACAATGTCTCCCTCACTCCCCGCTAAATATAGAGGGAGAAAAAAAAAGAAGAAAATTAAAAATGATCAGATGCAACATATGAAGTACCAAGCGTGAATTAAACACTTTGATTCTTCTTTTCTACCACGGATCATCACGGAAATGCCTTGTGAAGTTCCTCCTGATGATTAATGTCAACAGAATTACACTAATTAGCTGCAATAAACTGTATCAGACCACTATTGCTGTGTGCAGGGACATGGGGAGTAGATGGTGCTTGAAACAACGTGATCCATGCAAATTTCACTTGGAAATAAAAGATCTGGGAAACCATGACAAAGCAAGCAGGATCAAGGTGAAAAGGCACCAAATGCCGTAATCAAACCATGCTCAAGGTAAAGCCCTGTGTACTGCAGCTGGTCCGACAGAGGCCGCCTTATGTCGACGGGGCATTACAGAAAGAGGTCTGCTGACCAGCTCCCTGACCAGAGTGTTCTGGCGGCCATCCCCCTGTCAGAACACAATAGAACAGCAGGGGGGGTCGCTGTACTAACATCGGATTGTTAGTAAAGCGGCTCTGACCTGAGCTGTCAGTTTTTTGTTTTTTTTTATTCAGCCTGCTGGGATGAACGAAAAAAAGCTAGTATGTACAAGGTTTTACGTTCAGAGAGAGAATAGAGAAAGCCGTGCCCACTTTAAAACTGCATTAACACATGCATTGCTTAAGCCTCGTACACACTGCTAGTTTTTTTTTTTTCGTTCAACCCAGAAGGTTGAACGAAAAAAAAAATGACAACTCAGATTGGAGCCGCTGTACTAACAATCCGATGATAGTACAGCGATCTCCCCTGCTGTTCTATTGTGTTCTGACCGGGGAATTCCCTCCACCATTTATGTAAAATGCCTATGTACCAATAAGACAAAACCCCACTATCGGCGACAGTTGTCCTTTACGGGGAACCTATGCTGAGAAAAATACGAAGGCTTCCATTGCTAAATTCTTAAAAATGCTAGCTGTCTGGCTGCTTCTTGCATCTATTCTTTCTGAATCCATGACCCTGATCAAGCATGCAAAGGACAAAGCAAGCCAGGACAGAAACATCTGATCTGCATGCTAGCTTTATATATATATATATATATATATATATATATATATATATATATATATATATATATATAGTTACATAGTAGGTGAGGTTGAAAAAAAAGACATAAGTCCAAACTATGTGTGTGATTATATGTCAGTATTACCTTGTATATCCCTGTATGTTGTGGTCGTTAAAGCGGAGGTCCACACAAAAATGGAACCTCCGCTTTTCGGAACCCCCCCCCCCTCCGGTGTTACATTTGGTAACTTTTTAGAGGGGAGGGGGTTCAGATACCTATATAATACAGGTATTTGCACCCACTTCCGGGCATAGACCCCCGCGGGGGTTACGCCACTTAGGGCTGGGAAAAAAATCGATTTTAATCTTGAATCAAGTTTTGAGCTCAAATCGATTCAGATTTGAAGAAAATCGATTTTTTTAGATTTTTTTTTTTAAATATATATATATATATATTTTTTTTCTTCAAAGTTTCCGTAGCAGGACTGCAGGGGGCGTATCCGGAATGGCACTGGGCAGCGTTACCCCAATTACATCTACTCGCTGCAGCCGCCGTCTGCCTACCTGATCAGCGTGTCATACAGACAGACGGGGGCCATTGCAGTGTTCAAAAGCCGCGCCTCCCGAGTCCTCGTCGTCTGTGATAGGCGGAACACTCAATTTCACAGCAGGCAGTATTCAGCCTATCGCGGACATCCTCTCATCCCCGTCTGTGTTATGAGGATGACCATGATAGGCGGAACACTGAATGCTGGGAAATTGAGTGTTCCGCCTATCACAGACGAGGAGGAGGCGCGGCTTTTGAATACTGGAATGGCCACCGGTGTAGCAGTAAAATCCGTATACCATGAAAATCTGCATCAGGTACGGGCACTGTGATTGAAGCATGGGCACAGTGAGACACGGGTACAGTGAGGCATGGGCACAGTTCAATTCAACTAAGAGTAACCTCATGATTTTTTGTTGTTTTATTAGCTAAATCCAAATACAGTATTAATAATTTGTATGTTTAACAATCTTTGTTGCACACTGCAAAAAACAACAAAAGGTCACAAGCGCTAAATTGGTGGATAAAGAAAAAAATATAATGGATGATAATAATAAGAAGAAAAAAATCCCAAATATTTTGGGAAGTACAAAGTATCCAAAAGGGGGAAAAAACAGGATCCAGCGCAGCAAGAAAAAAATCCGTACCCAGAAGTACAAAATACACAACATGCACACAATATAATCCAGCGCTCATGGAACATACATTATTAACTATTGAAAACTCTTGAAGAATTGATAAAAAAGCTTAGTCCATTTATTAATCACAATAAAGAGAGGGATCTAATCCCAAATGTGCAGAGGGCAAATGAATCTTTAGGGTCCTTTCACACGGGGCGGATCCGTGCAGATCCGCCCCGTGAAGCTCCGCTTGCTCAGCGGGGATCGCTCCGTTGATCCCCGCTGAGCCGACGGATGACTGGGCGGTCCCCGCACACTGTGCAGGGACCGCCCTGTCAGAGCGCCGCTCTCCCCTATGGGGAATCGGATGACGACGGACCGTAGAGTCCGTTGTCATCCGATCCGCTCCGCCGACGGAAGGAAAAATAGGGTTTTCCTCCGTCACACTTTGGCTGAGCGGATGTCAGCGGACATGTCTCCGCTGACATCCGTGCCTCCATAGGGGTACATGGAGGATCCGTTTCAGGTCCGCCTAAAAAACTGACAGGCGGACCTGAACGGACCTCCGTGTGAAAGAGCCCTAACTCTCCAGTTGCCAGTGGTGACAAACTTGTTAAACTTGCAGTGACATCCGTGGAGCAAGGAGGGGTTAAAAAAGTCAAAACAAAGCCTGTGGCATGATCTCCGTGTGAGCACAGTACCTTGAATGATGGACAACAGGCAGACCAGCGTGTGGAGGGCCCTCCAACCCAAAAGGATGCAGAGCCAGGATCGCAGCAAGGCTGGGACAGAAGGAATCGCACACAGAGTTTCAAGAGTTTTCAATAGTTAATAATGTATGTTCCATGAGCGCTGGATTATATTGTGTGT
The DNA here is from genome assembly GCA_029206835.1 of Rana muscosa. Taxonomy (NCBI): domain Eukaryota; kingdom Metazoa; phylum Chordata; class Amphibia; order Anura; family Ranidae; genus Rana; species Rana muscosa. Next base: position 1,134,780,983 of record CM055116.1, on the reverse strand, counting down.
TTGTTGCACACTGACTTTGCAGTTAGAGAAAGGGTTTGCCTTTGCAATTTTGTTTGTTGATGCACTTTAATTAATATAATAAAAAAAAATCGAATCGTAAATCGAGTTTTTTATAAAAAAATCGCAGATTTTTTTGGGGGGGGAAAATCGCCCAGCCCTAACGCCACTTCCCGCCCCTCCCCCTGCTGTCTTCTGGGAGACACACGGGTCACCCTGGGACACCCTCCCTTCCCAAAAATCAGCTTGTGCTGTAACGAAGCACAGCGATTGGACTCAAGAGGCGGGATTTATGATCCAATCCGGGACACGTGGTCACCCTAGTGTGAACCAGGCCTAAAACGATCCACAAGCCAAATCCCATTTATTTGGGCCCCATAGACTTCAATGGGAACACCTAAAATTTGCGACATGAGCATTGTATGTGCATTTTGTTGCGAGTTTCCTGCTCAAACAGCAGCTCTGCTCTCCTTAGTGCTTTCTATTGGCGAAACAAAAACACCTAAGCGGTAAAACGCTTTTAATACACTTCTAAGCTCCATTCACACCTGGCGTGTTGGGATCCCAGACAGAATCACTGCGATTCTGTCTGTAATCTCAAAACGCACTACAAAATCACAAAACACAGGTTCAAGAGCCATGATTTTCAATGGCACCCAAAACGCGGTGCAGTTTTGCCACGATTGAAGCTTGTCGACCAAAAGAAGCTCCTGCTGATGAGCCTCACACAATGCGCTTTGCCGAGATAAATTGTGTGGCAAAACTGCACCATGTTTTAGGTGCCATTGAAAATCATAGCACCTGCACCTGTGTTTTGAAGTGCATTTTGAGATCCCTAAATGGCAAGCGTGAACAGAGCCTTAAAACGCTCAAAAACTCTCAAATATAAACGCCTGAATGTCCCTCTGATCAGGTGTGAATGCAGCTTTAAGGCCCATTTCACATGGGACAGACTGTTTTGATCAGCAGGGAATCTGTCACCTGGTCCTCCTCTGATGACAACAGAGCAGATGACAGGTCTGTGTCTCTGCAGAGCAGACACGGACAGAACACGCTCTGCGGTCTATTTACACCGGACTGCCCTACAATCCATTCAGCTTAGACGGAGGAAGGAGCCGGCACAAGTCCGCTTACACCTGCCGATCCAAAGGGGTGAATGGACCATCTGATCAGGTCTGCCTGAAGAAGTGACAGGCGGACCTAATCAGACCCTTCATGTGAAATAATTTTTTCTTGTTAAACTCATTTGGTAATTAAAGTGTTACTAAACCAAGGAACCTGCATTCACTATATCTGGTCTCCCACAGTTAATGGAAATGCAATAATTTAATAAATATAAACTGCTAAATACCTTTTCTCATCAGCAGTATATAGCAGTCTTGTGACTTCTATCAGTGCCTGATTAAAGCTTGTAGGAGGAGTTTTTATACTGCACTGGCAGTCCTATCAGGATGAAAGACCCCCTGACCCTCTGTCTGGACAGTGCCGATTGGCCCTGTGCAGATCAGATGCACTCTCCCAAAAAACACTAGCAATACACACCAAACTGAGCATGTGCAGCCTGACTCCACTAACTCTTATCCGGACATGTTTTGGAGTCAGTGGAAGAAGAGGAGGCTCTGTGCATACAGGATCAAACAGCCTTTTTACACCATGCAGTGGATTAACCCCTTAGGTTCCACAGTGAGTATAACAAGCATGCTTTACTGTGTATACAGACTAATTTTACTGTTGTGGGTTTAGTAACATTTTAATTGGAGGTGTTTTTACAAAGAAAGGCACCATTTTTCCCCTGTTCAAATCATTAGTAAGACCTCATCTGGAATATGCAGTTCAGTTTTGGGCACCAGTTCTCAAAAAGGATATTGGGGTACTGGAGAAAGTGCAGAGAAGGGCAACCAAACTGATAAGAGGCATGGAGGAGCTCAGCTATGAGGAAAGATTAGAGGAACTGAATTTATTGTCTCTTGAGAAGAGGAGATTAAGGGGGGGGGATATGATCAACATGTACAAATATATAAGGGGTCCATATAGTGAACTTGGTGTTTGAGTTATTCACTTTACGGTCAACACAGAGGACAAGGGGGCACTCTTTACGCCTAGAGGAAAAAAGATTTAATCTCCAAATACGGAAAGGTTTCTTCACAGTAAGAGCTGTGAAAATGTGGCATTAGACTCCCTCCAGAGGTGGTTCTGGCCAGCTCAGTAGATTGCTTTAAGAAAGGCCTGGATTCTTTCCTAAATGTACATATAATATAACTGGGTACTGACATTTATAGGTAAAGTTGATCCGGGGAAAATCTGATTGTCTCTAGGGGGATCAGGAAGGAATTTTTGCCCCCTGCTGTAGAAAATTGGATCATGCTCTGCTGGGGTTTTTTGCCTTCCTATGGTTGAACTAGCTGGACTTAGTGGTGTTTTTTTTCAACCTGACTAACTATGTAACTATATTCACCTTTTTTTTTTCCCCCCTTGACTTTATTAAAATGTCACAAAATGATATTTCAGTCATTTCAATGCACAGACAGAAAAAGAGCCACAGTACAGATTTACCTTTGCAAGTGACTGCCTGATCACCTACGAAATTAACCACTTGAGAGCCGGGCCATATACAAATGACGGCCTCAAGGTGGCTCTAAAAATCCGTGAGGCCGTCAATAGACGGCCTCGGCTATTCCGGCCACTGGGGGGCTCATGCGCCCGGTGCGTCACTGAGATGCCGATGCGCGTGCCTGGCGGCCGCGATGTCCGCCAAGCACCCGCGATCGGCCAGTACACAGACAAGGATGTTTATCTCTGTGTGTAAACAGAGATCCACGTCCTGTCAGGGAGAGGAGACCGATGCTGTGTCTCATGTAAATAGGGACACAGATCGGTCACCTCCCCCAGTCAGTCCCCTCCCCCACACAGTAGTAATCACTCCCAGGTTACACATTTAACCCCTTCCTCGCCCCCTAGTGGTTAACCCCCTTTCCTGCCAGTGTCATTTTTACAGTAACCAGTGCATTTTTATAGCATTGATCGCTGTAAAAATGACAATGGTCCCAAAATGGTGTCAAAAATGTCCGATGTGTCCGCCATAATGTCGCAGTCACAATAAAAATCGCTGATCGCCGACATTACTAGTAAAAAAATAATTATTCATAAAAATGCTATAAAACTATGCCCTATTTTGTAGACGCTATAAATTTTGCGCAAACCAATCAAACACTTAATGCGATTTTTTTTTTTTTTTTTTACCAAAAATTTGTAGAAGAATATGTATCGGCCTAAACTGAGGAAAGAAATATAAAAAAAAAAAATTGGGATATTTATTATAGCAAGAAGTTAAAAATATTGTGTTTTTTTTCAAAATCAACGCTCTTTTTTTGTTTATAGCGCAAAAATACAAACCGCAGAGATGATAAAATACCACCAAAAAAAAGCTCTCTTTGTGGGAAAAAAAGGACGTCGCACGACCGCGCAATTGTCATTCAAAGCGTGACAACGCTGAAAGCTGAAAATTGGCCTGGGCAGGAAGGGGGTTTAAGTACCCAGTAAGCAAGTGGTTAAATTGTTTAGGTTTGACCTCCTATTATATGGTTTTAGTAAAGCTATAGAAAAATGTATAATGTATGGCCAGCACATGCACAAGAGTTTCTTCATCTCATTCTGGCCAGTCAAGGTGGCCAAAGGCTCTAAATCCAGAAAAAGATCAGGAAAAGATGGAAACGTTTAGGATGGAGCTACAAGGGGGAGTGCAGACAACTGAGAGCTTGAGGAGGAGCAGAGTAAGAATGCCATAATGTGCAAATGCTGTCTGCTGTACATCCTTGCACATTATAGCAAAGGCTCCTGGGGACCACAAAATGTCTGTGTAGTCTAGTGTCGCATAAGGCTGGCCATACATTCTACAATTTCCTTGTAAAACTTTCCTTTTGATTTACCAAAACCATATAATATGAGGTCAAACCTAAACACTTTAAATTTCGATGCAATCAGGCAGGCCCTTCTACTACATAGTTTAAGGTAAATCTAAAGTAAATTGAACAAGAAAATTGTGTAATGTATGGCCAGCTTAAAGGTGATATCCTCTCAACTATTATGATGTTTGCACATAGAAGTGTTATCAGTAACAATGCAAGTGCTTTCATTAGTTGATCTTGGTCAGTCTTTGGGTGCTTGGAACTGTGTATAGCTCACTTACACACTTAGGCTGGTTTCACACTGGGGCGGTGGGTGCGGTGGCGGTATAGCGCTGCTATTTTTAGCGGCGCTATACCGTCGGAATTGCGTCGGTATTCGGCCGCTAGCGGTGCGGTTTTAACCCCCGCTAGCGGCCGAAAAAGGGTTAATACCGCCCGCAATGCGTCTCTGCAGAGGCACATTGCGGGCGGTATTACCGCGGTTTCCCATTGCTTTTAATGGGAAGGAGCGGTGTAGGAGCGGTAAACACACCGCTTCAAAGATGCTGCTTGCAGGAGATTTTTTTTCCTCCCGCCAGCGCATCGCCTCAATGTGAAAGATGCTGGGGCAGGATTATTTCAGGCGTTATATATGCGCTATTTTTAGCGCTAAAACGCCTTAAATAAGCCTCAGTGTGAAAGGGGCCTTACACTTATACTAGTAGCACAGTGGTTTAACCGTTGGCACCTGCAGAACTAGGGTGCTTGGTTTAAATCTCAATTAGGGCACTATCTGCATTGAGATTGCATGTTCTCACTGGGCTTGCATGGGTTTTCCTCCAGGTATTCTGGTTTCCTTCCACACATCAAAGAAATGCTGGTAGGTTAATTGGCTTCTGTGTAAATTGGCCCTAGTATGTGTATAGCTTGTACGTATGCATGTAAGATTAGGGATTGTAAGCTTTTTGAGTGCAGAGAATGATGTGAATGCACAAGATGTATATGAAAAGCTCTGCATAAATTGTCCACACTATATAAATGCCTAAATAAATATATATCTGTATTATGCATGATCGTTGCTGAGGATAAACTGCTTGATTGCAACCACAGAACTCAAATCCCCTAAAAGAGACTGCTTGCTTCTTTTTGAAATCCTTTTCAAGTATATTCCCATACTTTATTAAATGAAAAAGTATGTTAATTATTCACAGGAGATGTTACACAAACATTCCTTATCAAAACTTAATTTTATTTGAAGCGATCATGCAGAACAAAGGATTCCAGTTCTTTCATTTCTGTAAATGAGCAGTGTGTAATATACAGCAGTGATGAGCATTAACTTCATTATACCAGTTGTCAGAAATCGTGTCTCTGGTTGGAATGAAGACTTTAATATAATATAATTGGATACTTGAAATTGTTATATAAGCCTTCCCCCCAACTAGTCACATTTTTAAAATCCTAGGCATTTGGTCATGTGGTGAATTTGTATAATTCCGCCCTTAGGTAATATAAATGTGGTTGCTGCCTACCCAAGAAATCGCCACTAAGTGGAGTAATAACAAAAAAATTGAAATAGGGGAGGGTAAATGGCGCTGCCAAACTAAAAATGTATATAAGACTCCAAAAGTGTCAAATCGGACTCCTAGTGATTGTTCATTGACATACACTTTTAGGGCTGCAACTAACGATTATTTTCATAATCGATTAGTTGGCCGATTATTGTTTCGATTAATCGGTTAATAACCGTAAAAAAAAAAAAAGGTAATTTTGCTGCGATTTGCATTTTTTCATATTTTTTTTTTTGGACAATTTGTTGTTGGGCAGACTAAAAAACACAAATTGCCACAAAAACACATTATTACATGCTTTTTTGCAGCTTCTCTATTGAAGTATATTGAACCAAAAAAAACAAAATAGCACCGTTTTGCGTTTAAAAAAAGTACTTGCCCTTTCCAAATACGCAGCAGCTGAAAAAATCATGGATGTGAACGTGTCCCATAGGAAATCATGTAAATGACCTGTAAGTGTGTTTCTGCAAAAAGCACCAAAAAAACACAGAGGTGTGACCCAGGCCTGAGATGTTTAGTAACATAATGGTGTTAAAAAAACAAAAAATAGTACAAAAAGAGCAAATAATCGCTGTAAGGGGTTCATTTTTTACTGTGGACAGTGAAAGTAATATTTACAGTAGCGATTTTCTCTTTTTGTACTGTAAAGGGCTCATTTTAGTTTTTTTTTAACCCCATTATGTTACTGGCCGATCGATTATGAAAATAGTAATCGATTAATTTCATAATCGATTAGTTGTCGATTAATCGATTAGTTGTTTCGGCCCTATACACTTTCATAAGATTTCAAGTGTACCGTATATACTCGAGTATAAGCCGAGTTTTTCAGCACAATATTTTTGTGCTGAAAATGCCCCCCTCGGCTTATACTCGAGTCTGTGTCCCCTGGACCCCACACTTGGCACACATGTAGCCCCACTCTTCCTCCACAAGTGTACAAAGTTTGTCCGGGGAGGCTGCACCGTTTTTTCAAAGCCGGGCACGCCTTCCATAGACTCCCATGTTAAACGGTAATTTCTCCTGTGATTTTGGGGGCCCGGTACTGGCCAAACTTGGCACACATGTAGCTCCACTCTTCATCTACAAGTGTGCAAAGTTTGTTGTCCAGGAGACCTACGGCCGGGGAGCACCGATTTTTCAAAGCCGGGCACCCCTTCCATAGACTCCAATGTTAAACCTCAATCTACTCACACAGCGCCTGAAATCAGGTGGTGAGGCATGGACACAGTAAGGCTGGGTTCACACTGGTACGACACAACAGTCATACAACTTTCATCCTACTTTGCTCTGCGACATCAGTCCTACATTGATCCTAAATTGGTCAGACATTCATCCGACTTTCATGAACAGGATACTACTTTGATCCGACTTTGTGCTAGTCTGACTTGTCCTTTGACCAATCAAAACAATCCCAGTGTGAGATAAATTCCTTTTACTGCTGCTGTAATCACCATGTCGGATGTCAAATGTCGGATGGTTAGGACAAGGATCCTACTTTGATCCGACTTCAATGATATTCAATGGGCTGAAGTCGGATCAAAGTCGGACCAAAGTAGTACAGGGAGCATTTTCAAAGTCGGACCGACTTGTGTCGGACCAGTTAAGACAGCATTCATAGGGAAACATTGGTTTTCACACGTAATGCGACATGAGCTCCCAATGTCGGAGCGTTTGTCGGACCAGTGTGAACCCAGCCTCAGGCACAATGAGGCATGCACATGGACACAGTGAGGCACAGTGAGGCATGCAGATGGACACCCTAGGCTTATACTCGAGTCAATAAGTTTTCCCAGTTTTTTTGTGGTAAAATTAGGTGCCTCGGCTTATATTCGGGTCGGCTTATACTCGAGTATATACGGTAATTCATAAACCGTGCTATTAAAGTGCAATGTGCCAAAAATACAAAGGTGATCATCAATGAATTCATAAAGCAAAAAAAACATATAAAGTGCTGGTGCAAAAAATTATTTCAAATGCCCACAGCAAAGACTGACAAAAAATAATAATAAATATATATATTTTATGCAAAATTATAAACGCAAGACTTTTGTGTTTGCCCCTATTTATCATGAGCTGAACGCAAATATCTACGACCTTTTCTATGTACACAAAAGGCCTATTTCTCTCAAATATTCACAAATCTGTCTAAGCCCTGGTTCACATTGATGCTGCTTTGAAATCGCGCTACTTCACTTAAAGTAGCGCGATTTCAAAGTAGCAAGGTCAGCGCGATTTCAGGTGCTACTTGATAGACATCTGTGTGGCTTCATACACAGATGTCTATTGAAGTCGCACCTGAAATCTGCAAAAGTAGTGCAGAAACTACTTTTGCAAATCGGTGCGGCGCCACAAAATCAGTGTCACACCGATTGGAACGGTGCAATAGGCTGCGACTTTTCATGTGATATGATCTCTCAAATCGCATGACAAATCGTGCTGTTAGACAGGAGAATTTGGTTGGTTGGTTGCAGGCTGGTTGATAAGTTGAGCTGGGAATTTTCTTTGGTTTTGTTTGACATGCGTCGCCCTTCCATATGATCCTTGCTGTAAAGGCCAGTTATAGGTGGGACAGTGGCTATTTGTTTGTACAGTACTGTTTTACAAGACCCTATGTTCATGTCTTTTAGAACAAGACCGGTCATGCATTATCATGGCCAACTTTAAAGGACAACACAATTGGAAATTTTCAGTTTTTTGTAGACTGTGGTTGCAATCAAACAGTTTATCCTCAGCAACATTCATGCATAATACAGATATATATTTATTTATTTAGGCATTTATATAGTGCGGACAATTACTTTTCTTTTTGAAATTTCTCAATTTTGCTGCTGTGTCTCCCCCCTATTCCATAAGTTTTGAGTTACTCCTGCAGCTTAATGCTCAGATGGGTTTGTTCTACTTTATGAAGAAAACTGGGCATGATGATGCCATGGATTGAATTTGACAGTCGCTTCAGTAGTTGGGTGGAAGATGGGATTTTTAGAGAAATCGCTCTCCACTGGTAGGCATGTGCCAGAATGCAAGTATTCAGATTTACCACTTGCCCTCCTTTTTTCCTATTTTTTTTTCTGTGCGTTTTCAAGCTTTTTAGAGCTTTTTTGTGTGTTTTTTGGCACTTAAGTGCTTTTTCTGCTCAAAGGCTACTCTCAAAAACGAGAGTTTTGTGGGGGGGGTTTTCTGCCTCTAAATTCCTGAAAATGCCATAGTGTGCATGGACACATTGGCTAACATGGAGGTGAGTTTCCAGGCAGAAGAAAATGAAAGCTCAAAAGCCTGAAGGAGCCGCTTTTTCGAGATGCAGTGTGCACGAGCACCTAGAATGAGGACATCTGCAGCAGTTTGAATAAATAGATTCAATTTATTTAGCTGACTAGGAATGAGGTTCACCGTGTACACATTGCTAGTGGGTTAGATGGTTTTCAGTAGAGACTAAGTATAGAAATTAGTTTATGCTCCCAGTGGTCTTCCTGCAGTAGTAGAAAGTCAGTTGCCCTCTTTTGCTGGAGAAAGACTATTTAGGTAGATATGCTAGTGTGAGTAACTGATCGCTTTGTTATAATGCTTTTTGTAAGGAAGGATCCAACAAGATCACCTAGAAATCTAAAGAAAATCACTTAAAGCGGAGCTCCACCCGCAATTTTTTTTTTTTAAAAGTCAGCAGCTACTAACACTGTAGCTGCTGACTTTTAATAAGGACATTACCTGTCCTAGGCGCCCGCGATTTCGGGCCCCCGACAGCGATTGCTGGGTCATGGCAGGTCCCGGCGCCTCCATCCTGACTCAGGGAAACGGGCAGTGAAGCCTTATGGCTTCACTGCCCGTTTCCTACTGCGCATGCGCGACTCACACAGCGCTTTGTGAATGGGCGGCTGCTCTCTGGGATTACACACAGTTCCCAGAAGGCAGCGCGCCCCATTCACAAGAAGAGGAAGCGGAAGAAGACTCACCGAGGCAAAGGAAGAGGCAGATTAGGGACTTCGGCATAGCAACGGGTATTTCGGGTGAGTATAATTTTTTTTATTTTTTTTTCTATTAATTTTTTTCTATTTTTTTTATGATTTTTAGTGCAAAAATAATTTCTGGGTGGACCTCCGCTTTAAATGTCCAAAATTACATTACTGTTTGTAGGGAAAAAAATAGCTATGCAAACAGCAGTCTCAGCCTTGTTACAATACGCAGCGATATGGCTTAAGCATAGATCCTGTACTAGTCAATGAAGTTGCCCCTGTGCAGTACTGGCAGCGGCTTTGTGCCTGTGGGCCTGACTCCCAAACCAGCTGACAATGAGGAGTCTTCTTGGCTTTGATCTTCTGCTTTCCTTCATGTGACCTTTGCTGACGGATAAATTATTTCTTTCTAATCCATTCGAGACTATTAAATCCTTAAGGGTGCATGTTAGTCTTTCTTGTTCAAAGCCATTTGAACATTGCTAATTTGCAATGCAATTTTCATTGTAAATATTATACAGTAAAGCCATCTTCTTAAGATCTTCTCTTTTCTGAAGAACAAATACCTAGAGTCTCCTCTAGGTATTTGGAAGACTTACTGCTTGTCTTACTGCGTCCTCTCTTCTCTCCCACATAAAATATTGAGATTGATGAATGAATATACATAACCATTTGCCATATGACGTATTAGATATATGGTGGGGGCTATTTTGAAACTGATGTATGCTCTACTGTAAAATACAAAAATGTTCGTGAAATTCACCCTGGAAAAAAAAGTTTCCTAAACACCCATTTCATTTTCATATAACTAATGATGTTAGACTTGTGTTCCAATTCCCAACATTGTTCTGTGTCTGCAGTGTTCTCTAAAGGCCCGAACACATGATCAGAAAATCGTACGAAAAATACCACTTTTGAAGCGATCGTACGATAATCTGATGTTAGTACAGAGCTTTCAATAGCTGATCACGATCGATCATGCGATATTATCCGATGGGACAAGCACGAACATTTTTCTCGTACAATACCGGATCATACGATTTTCATTTTAATCAGTACAGTTGTCGTTCAAAAATACAATACAAATACTCTACAACATCCCTTCCAAATTTTTATTATGTTGTATGAGAATTTTCGCAACTTTGGTAAACTCTTAATTTTTCGATATGAGACTAGCATGCAATAAAAAAAAAGAATAATTCATCCGATAATCTCATTGTGTGTACCAGGCATTACTCTAGTATTATGTATTAAAGCTGAGTTCCAGGCAAACAGCCAAATATACGCATAGAATGTATATGAAGGAGCTGTTTGACCTGACAAAGGGTTTGTGTTTTTCAACATGAAACATGAAAATTTACACTGCCCTGTCAGAGTACAGCCAGATGGACGATATTGCTTTCTCTGTTACAGTGAACGTGGTTGTAAACCCTTACATATACCCAGTGAAGTGACTGGCCTCCAGTGATACAGAGAGATTAAATAAATCATCCTACAAAGTCCAAAATTTATAAAGCTTGTCTGAGCTGTCAGAAAAAAAAAAGTGTGGAGAGCTGAAATCACACTCTACAGAGCTCAGTGAGGAGATCTCTGAGAGCTTATTGGAGGTAACCGTCAATATTCCCATCACACACGTTCCTGAAAAAAGCTTTAAGATGTTTGGTGCTGCAGCAACCACCAGCTGGAGACTGTATTATACAGGACACAGTGAAGATATCTGCCAGCACACCACGGATCTTCAGGTTGAGTCCAAAGGTTTTTTTTATTTTTTTATGAATGAAAACCGTTTTGACTCGACATGAAGATCTGTAGTGTGCTGGCGGATATCTTCAATGATTGGAGGGAAGGGACACACGCCCTTTAAAGTGGTTGTAAACCCACTTTTTCAACTTGCACCTACAGGTAAGCCTAGATTAAGGCTTACCTGTAGGTGCAAGAAATATCTCCTAAACCTACACGGTTTAGGAGATATTTACTAAAATGACCAGCGCCGCTGTCTACGGCGCATGCGCGCCGTAGACAACGGCGCATTTATGGGGTTAATCCCATTCACATACTCGGCTACTTCCCAGCAATCGCTGGGCGTAGCCGAGTAGTAAGCCTCCCGCGCGCATGCGCAGAGTGACGTCTCCGCCGCTCTGGCCAATCACAGCGCCGGAGCGGCGCTGTGATTGGCTGGTGCGGCGATACCCGGAAGTAACATTCCGGCTATCGCCGCAGTGATGTCTGCGGCTGGACAGAGGGACGAGGACGGCTTCGGGGGCCCCGATCTAAGGTAAGTGGAACATAATGAGCTATTATGCTAGTCATAATAGCTCATTATGCCTTTCTCTTGCAGGTGGGCCAAAAAATAAAAAAAAATAAAAGTGGGTTTACAACCACTTTAACACAGCACACAGGAACAGAGTTGAGGCTGTCAATCTGCTGGGGGTACCTCCCCTGTCACTTTTTTAATTTCGGTGTCAGGAAATCTTGTGGGTCATGCAAAACAAAACCAAAGAATTCCCAGCTCAACTCATCAGCCAGTCTGCAACCAACAAAATGATCCTGTCTAAACCCCTGTTTTTAATGCAAACTGTTACAGTATAATTCGGTTGGTTGCAGACTGGCTGGTGAGTTGAGCTGGGAGTTTTCTTTCGTTTTGTTTTGCATGTGTTTCCCTTCCATATGCTCCTTGCGGTGAAGGCAAATTATAGGTGGGGGCAGTGGCCGATTGTTACTGATGTAATATTAGTGAGGGGACACACTGGACACCTTTGCTGCCATTGTGCTATGTGCTGGGTGTCCAGTGCGTCCCTGTTCCTTTTGAGGGGTGGGCTACCTCCAAGCTCACCTGCTCTCTATCTATCCATTAGAATGCACGTGCTTCTATTATGGAGGCTCTTATAAATTTACAAGAGTTAGAACTGCAGATAATACTGGGGTGCGCTGGAGCGGCTCTGCAGCTTACGCATGTATTTGCAAATGTGTGCTAACTAAACCTGTTTTTAACGCAAACGGTTAGACAGGATAGTTTGGTTGGTAGCCGACTGGCTGGTTAATTGAGCTGGGAATTTTCTTTGGTTTTGTTTTGCGTGCATTTCCCTTCCATGTGCTCCTTGCTGTGAAAGGCAGTTATAGGTGGGGGCAATGGCCAGTTGTTACAGAAGTGATTCATGCTGATAGCAGAGGAACGAAGCAGCAGACAGAAATGACACTTAGTCAATGGTGGCCGGTCCACAAGGGGCGCAGGGGCATCGCCTCCCAGCCCGCACAATCAATGTGTGTGGCCCTGCACTGTGTGGGGCGTTGGACCAACAGGTCTCTACCAGGGCCATCACCCCCTCACAAGCACTTGACCAGAGCCCAAGGCCCCAATTGGCCTGTTTCATGTTGTCCTCGTGGCAGAGCACTGCACTGCAACCCTCCCACCCTGCGATACCAGCGAATCAACACTTGCCATTGGCTTCTGGCTTCCCACCCTGGCCATTTAGGACAGGAGGCCGAAGACCCAGAACCCGGAAAGAAGACAGGGTCAACACAAAAGCCATGGCGCCAGGCACAAGGGGAGCTGTGACCGCTGGAGGGCTCCGCCCGTAGCGTGAGTTCGGACCTGGAGGGGCCCGCCCATGCCCCCCCAATATCCACCAGCACCAGCCAACACTGCAATTAGTGCTCTTAATTGATACAAGTGCACACTATATAAGGATATGCTTTTGTTCATATTTCATATGAGGTTTACAACCACTTTAAGGGTTTTCAGTGGTATTCTCTCCCTACTCCTAGTCAGCTGATTGGATGGTGAAAGAGCAGCAAAAGTATCCGTTCGGCCTTCCCGAGCTGATGGCCTTTTGGCTGCCGCCTCTGGAGGATCGGGCGACCTAAATGTCTTAAACCTCTTTATGCTGGTTATGTCTCAAGGTTGCCTTATTGTTATTACTCTGGCACTGTTCTTTTGACTATACTTTTTGAATATTGTTTAGACTATGTGCTAATAATGTTTAAGATGTTTAAATTTTTTTCATTCTAGGCTGGTGGTTCCGACGGACCACTGCTCCCCCTATGTGTTGGCACCTGGCTAAGACGGCTGTCTTGGCCATGGTCCCACCCTACTATGGGCCTCATAGCCCATGTCACGATATACCTATGCACCTAGTAGTTGTTGTTGTTCTCTGTACTTTTTATGCTCCATGTTTTCTTCCTTCTCTTTCTGTCCCTTTTTTTTTTTCCTTCCCCTTTTCCCTTCCTTCCGGTCCCTGGGGTGGGTGGACAGAGTAGGTCACAACTCTTTGCCTCTGACCCAATGACCCTTCACTGGTTGTCCCTGAATGTTCAGGGCATGAACTCCCCCCAAAAGAGAGTTAAGGTTTTCAAATACCTTAAACAGCAGAACATTGACAATAGCGTGTTTACAGGAAACTCATTTTTCCTCTTCTTCTTGTCCCAAATATTTTGCTGTAAATTACCCCCAAGTCTACTTAGCCAATGGTCCTACTAGACAGAAAGGTGTTCTCATTGCCATACGCAAATCGGTCCCATTTATTTGCAGTAAACAAATAGCTGATCCAGATGGTATATACCTTCTGTTGCAAGGTTCTGTTCAGGACAATGAGGTAACTATTATGACTTATGCTCCGAATGACAACCCGGGGCCGTTCCTGACCCACGTCTGTTCCCTGTTGAAGGCCCACCAGAAAGGTATCCTCCTGTTGGCGGGTGATTCTAATGTGACGCTGAACCCCGCTCTTGACAAGTACCCTCCGGAACATAAATCCCCCTCCTCGGCTGCTGCAAAGTTCTCACAGACCCTGCAAAGTCATGACCTGGTTGACGTTTGGCGGGAGCTCCACCCCCTGGGTAGGGACTATACCTACTATTCCCACCCTCACCATCCCCATTCTAGGATCGATCATATGCTTGTACTAAGGAAACACTTTCCTATAATTGACTCTGTCTCTATCTTGGCAGCCCCCTGGTCAGATCATGATCCTGTTCTGACGGTATGCCACTCCCTTCTCACCAAACCGCAATACGCCCCTTGGGTGATGAATGACTCTTTTGTCCTTTGAGTCGATCCTCACCGACATCCTTGAAGCCTCCAAGGACTACTTTAAAATCAATACAGGGACCGTCTCTTCCCCGGTTACGCTATGGGAAGCATATAAAGCGGTTCTTCGGGGCCACATCATTCGTATAGCATCAAAGCGTAAAAGAGCGTATCCAGGCTCGCCGCACTTTGGAACAACGTCTGGAAGTTATGTCTGTGGCTTTCAAACAATCTCCCTCTCCGGCTAATCGTAGGCACCTAGACAAGGCCCTACGAACTTAGATTTATGCTTGACTGATGAAGCAGAGCACGCTTTGCGTTGGGCTCGTCAAAAATGGTATGCCAAGGCAAAGAAACCTAATGCGATGTTAGCTAACAGAGTGCGTACCTTCACCCCGAAATTTACCCCCATAAATTTGCGCACCCGTCATAATATCCTCACGGGCAACCCACAGCGGATCTTGTACGAATTTCGTTATAGGCTCACTAAACTTTTATTCTGTCCCTTCTCACTCCTCAACCCAGGGCCTGGATGCCTTTTTGATGTATTTGCTCTTGCCCTCCCTATCTGACACCCACGTGTCTCTCATGGACCAATATATACAGGTTTCAGAAGTGCTTTTAAAGAATTGAAGGTCGGTAAGAGACCAGGTCCGGATGGCTTCACGGCCCTATACTACCGGAAGCTAGCCGATGTTCTTGCCCCGCATCTGGCGGCTATGTATAACTCGGTAAAGGGGGGTCAATCATTCACGCCGAACCTGCTGACCGCCAACATCGTGATGATTCCCAAGCCAGACAAGGACCATTCTTCTTGGGCTAACTTTCGGCCAATCTCCCTAATTAATATCGATATGAAAATATTGACAAAAATCTTGGCCAATCATCTGAATTCCTTTCTCCCACGCCTGATAAAGAAAGATCAGGTGGACTTTGTCCCTCGTAGACAGGCAGGGGATGCCATTAGACGGCTTCTCCAAATTCAACATATGGTACATAACAGGTCCCTGGAAACAATGTTCTTGTCTCTAGACCTTAATAAGGCATTTGACACTTTGTCTTGGCCTTATTTGACACAGGTGCTTGGTCACTACGGTTTTGGCGCATCCTTCTGGAGCTGGGTCTCAGCTATTTGATTCCCCCAGGCCAAAGTACGATATTATGGTTTTGAATCATCCACTTTCCCCATTAGGAGGGGGAACCCGTCAAGGCTGCCCACTCTCCCCACTTCTATTTATCTTGGCTCTGGAACCCTTGGCGGAAGCAATCCGATCTCATCCGGACATAGCTGGGGTGGAAGTAGCAGGTACATCGCACAAACTGTCATTGTTTGCGGATGATATTCTGTTGACCGTTGCCAAGCCCAGAATCTCCCTTCCCAATCTCTTGTCCCTTTTAGATACTTTTGCTGCGTTTTCAGGTTTATCGGTCAACCTGGCTAAATCTAAGGCAATGTCTATCAATCTCGCGTCCTCGGAATTGGAATCCCTGTGGTCTGCATTTTCCTTCCAATGGTTAAATTCATTACCTTATCTGGGGATTAAGCTTACCCCAAAATACTCGGATTTATATCAAGCCAACTTCCCTTCCCTTTTTTAGAAGCTGACGGCTATGCTCACTGCTTGGTCCACTCTTCCGCTTTCCTGGTTTGGAAGGGTGGCGACGGTGCGCATGGCTTATCTTCCGAAACTGCTTTATTATTTCCGTGTTTTTCCGGTTCATATACATTCTCACATCCTTACATCAACGCAAGATTATGCAGTTTGTTTGGGGCTCCACGAGACCCAGGATTAAGAGACAGGTTTTCGGTCCCTAATTTACAGGCTTATTACACAGCAGCAGGGATTGCCCCGTTATCACATCTACATGAGAAACAACAAATGCCACTGTGGGCCACCATTGATTTAGTGGACTCTTACCCTATACCGTTAGCTTCCATCCCGTGGCTCCCCAGGGCACATCGCCCGTCTACTATAGGCCCTTGTCTGGCCCATTCCCTTTGATTATGGGACGCGGTCAAATATTCTGCAGGCCTAATTTCCTCTCATCTCCCGCTACTCCGCCTTCTACACTGCCCATTATTCCCACCAGGTTGTGACAACCCCTCGCAGTTCACATGGTGGACTGACCATGGCTTTGTGGATGTCCATTCCATGTTCACCCCAACCAGGATCTTCTCATTTGAGGTCTTGCATTCCTCTCACGACATTCCCCTCGGGGAACACTATGGTTATCTACAGCTCCGACATTTCCTTCAACACCTTATAAGAGCTCAACCCACCACCTACACTATGACCCCTTTCGAGAGTCTATGTAGATCGCGACCCAAGCCTTGGGTCTCTCATATCTTTTTGATTTATGCTGCTATCATTGGTTCTAAGAAACCACCACTGAGACCTTACCACCTCCAGTGGGAGGCTGAGCTTGGAAAACAACTCGATCCGGTGGAGTGGCAGATCATGACCATAGCGCTGACCAAATGCTCCAAGAATGTTCTCTTTCTGGAAAACGCTTATAAAGTGTTCTATAGGTGGTATTACACCCCGGCCAGATTGGCAAGTTTTTTATTCCATCCTACTCCTCTCTGTGCTTTCGTGGATGCTCTCAGGAGGGTACAATGGCGCACATCTGGTGGTCCTGCCCCAGGGTATGCAGATTGTGGGTTAGAGTTTACGCATTGCTTCGCAACCTCTTCAACACCCTTTTCAGGCCCTCTTGTGGAAACCAATCCCAGATCTTCTCCGCCCTGAATGCCAATTGGCAGTGCATGTTTTTACTGCAACTAAATTAATCATTGCAAGGGCCTGGAAAACCCCAGTCCTCAGTTTTGTAGCTTTAAAAAAACTGTGTGAATGATATCATGGTAAATGAGAAACTTACAGCTATCCTGTCGGACACTCGTGATAAATTCCTCCGGGTTTGGCAACCCTGGGTGGCTCACAACCACCCTTCGCGATTTGACCCAGCATTACTTTCCCTTTTTAATGAGCCTCTGTTCCCCTCACCCCGTGGACATCCTCCCCTCCTCTCCTAACTCCCCATTCCCTATTCCTTTCTTCTCTTTCTCGCTAACACTTTTCTTTAGCAGTAACTGCCTTCGCTATTCTTTTTATCTAGCTCTTTTTTCCCTTCATTGCCTTTCTCTGTCTTCTCTATGATGCTCTTGCCCATAGGCTCGGCCTGTTGGGCTTGGACACATGATGTGCTAAGGTTCATTTTACAAATTGATGATTGTTCACATCTTTTAGGTGATCTTTTCAGTTTGTTTCTATTTTTGTATTGTACCATGTTCTACCATAGCCTCGCCTTATGCCTCACGTATAACTCGGCGAAACATTCGGTCTGTTGTCCAGATCACCGTGAGGTCATGTTATCGAATCTTACGAGGTATGGACATTCTTTTGCCAGTCATCTCTATCCGCCCTGGGACTTTAAGGGCCGGCTCTAACTCCGGGATTGCAATTTTTATCCTTTTTGATGCCTACAGTTTCATATATGTTAGCTCATGATGTGCCCACCACTGTTTTTGTACTATTCTGTGGTTGTGAGTATTCAATAAAACCTTTTGTACAAGAAAGAGCAGCAAAAGTCTAAGGTTGAGGTTATCCCTCCTGTTCTCTCCTTCTGTTCCTATTCAGCATATTTTGCATGCAGCACACCTGATTTGTTGCCAGCGTTGCCCCTCCCTCACCTAGTGATGCTGTACAGTAGATTACAGGAGGCTAATATCAAATACATTTAGGTACTGTTTGCATTCAAAAAACACATTCAATGTTGTATTAATGATACACATCTGTATTCATGTTGTGTGTTTTTTTATTTATCTGGCTGAAGTTAGGATTTAAAAAAATAAGTTTCTTGTTCATACATCACGGGACACAGAGCAGCATAGTCATTACTATGTGGGTTATATAGAATTACCTTCAGGTGCTGGCACTGGCAACTTCCAAAACAGGAAGTACCCTCCCCTATATAAGCCCCTCCCATCCGGGAGTACCTCAGTTTTTTGCCAGTGTCTAAGGTGTTGGCCAAGGTTAACATGTATTCATCTGGGCTTGTGTACAGGTTCTCTGGGCCTTAGCAAGCTATTCCGGATCCGACCAAAAAAGCTTCATAGCTAAACGGTCGGTACCCGGGCCTTGCAGAGAAGAGCAGGGTTTTGCCTGTAATGCCTCTCTTAGGAGGGCTGGACCCTGGGATCCAGAGCTCTGGTCATACCCAAAACCAAGAGGCTATCTGTGCAGGGTGCTATACAGGTCCAGGGGAGTGGAATCCTTGGGAACCCGGTCCCTGAAGGTCTAGTACAATGCCTGCCGTGAGAGGTGAAGTTTGGGCTTCTGTGGACCAAACAAAGTCCTGCGGCGGGGAAAAGGTAAGTGGGGGCCCCTCAGGAACTTGGTTCTATTGAGGGGACCCCCAAGCCTAATATGTCTTTCTGCTTGTTACCTAAAGGGTATTCCCGCTAATAGCTGTATATGCCTAAGTAATCCTAGAAATGTTTTTTCATAAGGGAAGTTTTAAAAAAACTGTAAACCTGGAAATGTTTTTTCATAAAGGAGGTTTTAAAAAAAAAAAAAAGACAAAGGTGCGGTACCTGTGTTTGTCCACTAGAGGCCGCTGTGGAACGTCTTTTTTCTTGGGACTATTCCTTCCATGGTGAAAGTCCAGGCAGATGAGTGAGCTCTCTATCAGGGAAGCTGCATTCCTCTGTCATGCTGCCAAGTAGTTTCCTTCCATCCCCGAGTCCTGGTGAAACAGGGACCCTGGCTCCTCTCCCTACATGGCGCCAAGAGCGCACACGTGCGCACACATGCTTTCCTTTTATAAGGTTTAGCTTCAAAAAAGGGGGCGGAGCCTGGCGGATGACGCGCTCTGTGCGCCCAGCGCTTCTGCGCATGTGCGGGCGTCCCAGCAAGATAAAAGGACTCAGTCCATGCTGCTTGCTATGGACACAGAGCATGAAAAGGAGCTGGTAGCATGGTATAGGGGCTTACAGCGGGCGGTTGATACAGGCATCCCCAGAAAGACGCATTAGTAGACACCCACTGATGTACATAGCAGCAAATTGCATTAGACTATTTCAGTAAGGGGTGTATTGCGGCTGGAATACCTCAGCTTTGAACTAAGGAATATGCCGCCTAAAAAACTCTGAGATATACCTCTCAGGAAGTGTAGGGGGTCTCCATCGGGCTCTGAGGATCTGGAGCAGTCATCTGCACCCTCCTCCCCTGAGAAATCAGAGGTTAATACCCATAAGGAACCCCCGGGAGTGCCAGGTACTGCGGCTGTCCTCAGTCCACCTGCTCCTGCATATATAACAGAGGAGGTTTTTTCCTCAACTCTGGAGGGATTGGAGCAGAGATTGGCTGCATTGATCGCTTCTTCTCTACAGGAAAGAAAGCGCGCCAGATCTCCATCACCTCCATTAGAGTGCCTGTTGGCAGAGCAACAGTCCCAGGAAGGGACCGACCTACCTGAAGGGGATCAGGAGGAGGTTAGCTCTGTTTTTGAGGAATCGACAGTAGATGAACCATTTTCAGCATCACAGACTGAAAGATTGTGGGTCCAGACCCTAACTGACATGGTTCGATCTGCATTTAAAATGCCTCTTGTTGAACCATCAACTACTGCTGTCTCCTCATTGGGGTCGCTAAAAGCTCCCCAGGTTAATTGCTCCTTTCCAATACATCCATTATTGGAAGGACTTATATACCAGGACTGGGAACATCCTGATAAACTATTTGTTCCGCCTAAAAGGTTTCCGGTGATCTATCCCATGGAGGAAAAGTTCACCCAGAGATGGAATGTTCCTACGGTGGATGCAGCCATCTCTTCTGTGAACAAATCACTGACATGTCCAGTAGATAATGTTCAAATGTTCAAAGATCCAGTGGATAAAAAATTGGAATCTTTATTAAAATCTGCTTTTTCCACAGCAGGGGCTGTTACACAGCCAGCAGTGGCAGCTATTGGGATCTGCCAAGCTTTAAAGGATCAAATGAAAATGGTCCTGAGGGATTTGCCAGACCAGCAGGCCCAGGCTCTGGCTGATCTGCCTAGAGCATTATGCTTTGCGGTTGACGCCATCAAGGATTCTATCCATCAGGCCTCCCGCCTCACGCTGTCTTTGGTACATATGCGTAGGCTTCTGTGGCTCAAAAACTGGTCTGCTGAAGCTCCCTGTAAGAAGCTCTTAGTTAGCTTCCCATTTCATGGGGAACGCCTTTTTCGCGAAGACCTGGATAAGTATATCCAGAAGATTTCCAGTGGTAAAAGTACTCTCTTACCGAGTAAAAAGAGGTCTAGGGGTCCATCTTTTAAGAGGACTACCTCTCCTATCCCTGCGACGTCTGCTACTAAGCAGTTCCGACGGCCTCCTCGGTCAAACTCAGGAGGTAAAAATCAGGGACAGCCACAGGGTAATAAAAAGCCCTGGATCCGAAGAGGTACTAAACCAGCCTCCAAGTCAAGCCTATGAAGGGCTGCCCCCACTCAAACGGGTGGGGGGAAGACTTCAGTTGTTCGCAGAGACCTGGCGGGAGACGATCAAAGACAGATGGGTGCTCTCCGCAGTAACTCTGGGATACAAGTTGGAGTTAAAAGAGTCTCCTCCGTCCCATTTTATGTGGTCAGGCATGCCAAGAGACCCTCTGAAAAGAGGGTCTCTCCTATTGGCGTTAGAACAACTATTGCTCCAAGGAGTAATTATGGAGGTTCCTATGGAAGAGTGGGGGTTGGGTTTCTACTCAAACCTTTTCACAGTCCCGAAGCCAAACGGGGACATAAGACCCATATTGGACCTAAAGAGTCTAAACAAATTTCTAAACGTCCGGTCTTTCCGGATGGAGTCGATCCGATCGGTCACCGCTGCCCTACAAGGGGAGGAATGGTTAGCCTCGATCGACATCAAAGATGCTTACTTGCATGTTCCCATCTTTCCAGGTCATCAAAAATTCCTACGCTTTGCAGTAGAAGGGCGCCATTTTCAGTTCAGAGCCTTACCATTCGGTCTGGCCACAGCACCACGAGTGTTCACAAAAATTCTGGCCCCACTGTTGGCCGATCTAAGAACACGGGGTGTAACGATAATGGCATACCTAGACGACCTGTTGTTGATGGACCACTCAGTTGCCAAGCTAGAAGTGGTAATTGTCGATACAATCAAGTATCTAGAGTCTCACGGTTGGGTCATCAACCTGGACAAGTCAGCCCTACAGCCAGTGAAAAACCTGGTATATCTAGGGCTACGGCTGGATTCAGACCAGAGGAAGATTTTCTTACCTCTAGACAAGGTATCCTCTTTGAGGGCCTTGGTCCGTCTGCTTTGTGCAAAAAGACAGCCGTCCATACGCCTGTGCATGAGGCTGCTAGGAAAGATGGTAGCATCATTCGAAGCTGTGCCATACGCCCAATTCCACTCAAGGAATTTACAAAGGGCCATATTGTCAGCCTGGAACGGAAAAGTTCAGGCTCTAGACTTCCCGATGGCTTTGTCCCCTTCCGTTCGGAAGAGTCTCTGCTGGTGGTTGATCCCCCAGAATCTCCAGAAGGGAAAACCCTTCAGCCCGATATCTTGGAAGGTGGTCACTACAGATGCCAGCCTTATAGGCTGGGGGGCAGTACTGGAGCAATGGTCTCTCCAGGGCAGATGGTCAAATGTAGTAAAAACCCTGCCCATCAATCTCTTAGAGATACGAGCAGCCCGGTACGCCCTAGTAGCCTGGACATCCAGACTCCAAGGGTCCCCTGTCAGAATTCAATCAGACAATGCCACAGCAGTGGCATATATCAATCATCAGGGAGGCACCAGGAGTCGTGCAGCCCAGAGGGAAGTAAGTCACATCCTGGAATGGGCAGAAAAGCATGTCCCATGTATATCAGCTGTCTTCATTCCAGGGGTGGAGAATTGGAAGGCGGACTTTCTGAGTCGCCAACAGTTATGCCCAGGGGAATGGTCCCTTCATCCCGAGGTCTTCCGAGCAATATGTCAGCGGTGGGGAACACCGGATGTAGATCTGCTAGCATCCAGATTCAACGCAAAGGTGGACAGATTTGTCTCCCGGACAAGGGATCCCCTCGCTTGCGGCTCGGATGCTCTGGTGTTCCCTTGGGATCAGTTCAGACTGATATATGCATTCCCTCCGCTACAATTGTTGCCTCGACTCCTTCGCAGAGTCAGGTTGGAGAAGAAGCCGGTAATCCTGGTGGCTCCAGCGTGGCCCCGAAGGGCCTGGTACGCGGAGATCATCAAAATGTCTGTGGGGAGTCCTTGGACCCTTCCACGTCGTCCGGACCTGCTTTCGCAAGGACCGATATACCACCCTTCCTTACTAACTCTAAGTTTAACGGCCTGGCTATTGAATCCCACATCCTAAAGAAGAGAGGTCTCTCTAACTCTGTGGTATCAACTATAATCAATGCCAGGAAGCCTGTATCCAGGCAGATCTACTATAGAGTTTGGAAGGCGTACATCACTTGGTGCGAGGCCAGAAAATGGCATCCACGTAAGTACGTTATAGGCAGAATTCTGGACTTCCTGCAGTGGGCTGTAGACAGGAAGTTTGCCTTAAGTACTATCAAGGGCCAGGTTTCGGCCTTGTCAATACTATTTCAAAGGCCCCTGGCTATGCATTCACTTGTCAAATCCTTTATGCAAGGTGTGACTCGTATTATTCCACCGATTAAGGCTCCCATATGCCCATGGGATCTAAATTTGGTTCTGTCGGTTCTGCAGAAGCAGCCATTTGAACCTTTGCGGCACATTTCCTTGGTTCTACTCACCAGGAAATTGATATTTTTAGTAGCCATATGCTCGGCTAGAAGAGTGTCGGAATTAGCCGCCATGTCCTGTAAAGAGCCATATCTGGTTATCCATAAGGACAGAGTAGTATTACGTCCTCACCCAGCCTTTCTTCCTAAGGTGGTATCGAGGTTTCACTTGAACCAGGATGTGGTTCTTCCTTCTTTTTTCCCCAAACCAAGCTCGGTAGAGGAAAAGTTATTGCATTCTTTGGATGTAGTAAGAGCAGTTAAAGCTTATCTAAAAGCCACTGCTCAGATTCGTAGAACGGATTCTTTGTTTGTTCTGCCGGAAGGCCCCAGAAAGGGTCAGGCAGCATCAAAATCTACTTTAGCCAAGTGGATTCGACAGGTCATAATACAAGCCTATGGCTTGAGAAGTAGACCGCCTCCGTTCAAAGTTAGGGCGCACTCCACGAGAGCAGTTGGAACTTCATGGGCAGTGCATCACCAGGCCTCCCTGGCGCAAATTTGTAAGGCCGCAACATGGTCTTCAGTACACACATTTACTAGGTTCTACCAGGTGGACGTTAGAAGTCAGGAGGATGTCGCCTTTGGGCGCAGTGTGTTGCAGGCCGCAAAAGATCCTCATGCCTGATGGCGCCCAGCTTATGTATGGTGTATCCCCCCCCTCATGTGGCATTGCTTTGGGACGTCCCACATAGTAATGACTATGCTGCTCTGTGTCCCGTGATGTATGAACAAGAAAGTAGGATTTTTAAAACAGCTTACCTGTAAAATCCTTTTCTTGGAGTACATCACGGGACACAGAGCTCCCACCCCTCTTTTGGGGACACGTATTGCTTTGCTACAAAACTGAGGTACTCCCGGATGGGAGGGGCTTATATAGGGGAGGGTACTTCCTGTTTTGGAAGTTGCCAGTGCCAGCACCTGAAGGTAATTCTATATAACCCACATAGTAATGACTATGCTGCTCTGTGTCCCGTGATGTACTCCAAGAAAAGGATTTTACAGGTAAGCTGTTTTAAAAATCCTACTTTTCCATGCATGCGTTGCTTTGTCTCTAGAGACTGCTCTAAGGGTGCATACTGCGTGATTGGCAGTTACAATCTTGTTAGGGTGCGTTAAGTAGCCATTTTGTTCTGTAAACAATGAATATCATAATTGATCAGAGTTGGTGGGGCCAAAAGGATACATTCGATTGAAGAATCAAGAAAAAGAAGATAAGGGGATGATAGAGGAGATGAATAATGCATAGAAAATAAGTCCAAGGTAAAAAATAATGGAATGCTGCCTTAGTACTGAGAGATGGATTTTACCACTTTCTCCTTTTAAAAATAAATGTTTCAAACAGTAACCTGAAATACTGTTCTCAACAGTCTATTCAACTCCTGGAGCATTAAAACCTTTTTGGCTTTTTTCAGGTCCAGAGGTCAAACCAGTATCCTCCTGAATTATACTTTAATAATGTGATGTTTTATTGTTTGCATTTGTGAAAATGTTTCTAGGGGAATGTGCACATCCGGGGTAGGCAACCTTTTTAGCCTAGTGTGCCGAAAATTGTTTTTGTAAGAACTTGAGTGTCTGATATATAAAACAAATTGTCTACTTCACATTCTCAGTTATTTTTAGATAATGGGAAAAACCATCCACAACATTGGTGTCAGTGACTGCAATGATAAACTCCCAGGATACCCCTGATATTGGTGTGAATGCAGTAAAATACCTCCAGGAGAAGAATGAGGCAGCATGCATAGTTCACCACAGCAAATTGTAGGTGTGACAAAATTGCACAGTGGTAGGGGCTTAAAACCTGGACCTACATACAGAGTATAGTAGTCAAAATTATATAATGTACAAAGTGTAGGTGTCAAAAGTGCAGGGGTCAGGTTATGTAATGTAACTAGTGCTGGCTTGGCAGTGAGTGAGGGGAAGATACTTGATGTTTACTAGGCACGTTACTCAATGGAGAGATCGAAGCCACTGCCAGCCTGTCTTGCCCTTGTGTACAATCTGCCCAGATGCAGGGAAACGTTCTACCCCTTACTGGTAGTGTCGATATTTTTCCTTATTCCCCTGTAGGCCAACACTCAGGATGCTCTCGGCTCCCCTTTCATGGTTGGGTGTGTGTGTTGAGGTCCCTGCTGGAACTTGCCTGCTAAAGAGGAATGGGCCCCTGCCATACAGCATACAGCAGACACTGTGCTAAAGCTCTGTTGGCATCACTGTCAAATCAACCCTGCTACACCATTTTTTTTTTTACCCCTGAGCAGGAATATGGTTGTGAGGGAAGCGTCCAGCTCCCAGCTTGGGTGCCTCCATCAAGATATTGTTTCCTCCAGTCTAGACCCAGGAACCTTGTATTATAGCTGAGCACCCAAGTCTAGGCGACACTAGTTGCTAATTGAAACTCCCTTTTATTGAAATTTCACACACATTATATAACACAGAAGATCAGGTAGAACCTGATCACATTACCCTAACAATGCAATCTGTAAACAGGAATATGATTAACATGGCTAAGGACAGCCAACATAAACATAATGCTAATATACATCTAACAACTAGTAGCTGAAAGTGATCTAATTAACATGAACTAATTAACATGGAAAACTAAAGGTTGGGACTTTTAATTGAGGTGTGGGACCTAAAGAAACACCTCCATCCCGATAATGGAAGAAAGGAAGCAATTATGCAAAAGTGGGACTTTTAGTTGAAGCATGCATCCCAGGAGGTAGCACGGATCAATTGAATAGGGCAGGTATCCAGTTTGGTGGAACCAAAGATATTACAGAAAAACATTGCATAGCAATTGACAGTCAGTATTTTATTCGCATAAAAGAGGTAACAAAAACAATAATGACATAGCATACCTAATGTACTAGTTCACAATTGAATGGTATATAGATTACAACAATCAATAGTAGTAAGATATAGTAACATATTTGGTTCATGAATAAAACAGTATCAGGATCAGAGGGGGAGGGGGAGGGCCCATTCAATGAAGCGTGTCTCCATAGTAAAAAATTAATTAAAAATTGAATACGTTGGCACAGTCCACTAAGTATAGAGACTGGTAGGTAATAGTGGTATTCACATATATACGCAAAAGAGCAACTAATTAGCTCTCAGTAGGCATATTGGTGCATTATATGGAAATTGTACATAACCAGTTTCTTTAAAGTTTATCTCCATGGTAGTTATAACCGTAATTGGTTGGTGAATACCAATCGATGTATGAGGTGATAGGTGGTACAGTAGCAGCATGTATAGGTAGGGGCATCTTATTGGCTCAACGCGTTTCGTGGCTACTGCCACTCTTCAGGAGCAGGTATGAGGTGGAGGTCTATAAATGACAAGGCAGTAAAATTTAGAATAGAAATTATTATAAGATGTATAGACATAATGCGGGGCAGGAGATAGAGATAGAGCAGTAACAATTCCCCGGGTAACTTACAGGTATGCCTGTGATTGTGGGTAAGGGCGTAGAGGGCGGGCCCGGCCGGAGAAACAACAGCTCCCGGGAGCTGAGGCGGATAAACCCCTCCATGCAGGCTGGAACCCGTAGCAAAAGTTGGGATACCCAGACGGAGGACCTCCGCGGGCATGGATAGCAGGTGTATCGATCATAGATGTAACCATCTGAGGGGAACAAGGGGTATAATAATAAACAATAAAAACCGTGAATGATCCAAAAATGTGAGGAGAGATAGAGATAAGGGAATGAGGGAAGTGATGAGATATAGCAGGGATCTGTAGGGTGAAAAAGTATAATAATATATGTAGAGTGTGAAGTATGATGCGTTGTGGCCCATTGTGGTAACAATAAGTGGCAGAGGGACAATGTATCAGCCCTAATGCCAAGGCAGTGTACCGTAAATAAA
Organism: Rana muscosa; assembly: GCA_029206835.1. NCBI lineage: Eukaryota > Metazoa > Chordata > Amphibia > Anura > Ranidae > Rana > Rana muscosa. The sequence goes on along the minus strand of CM055116.1, from coordinate 1,134,753,914 downwards.
GATAGGAATTATAACCAAGTAAAGAAAGAGTGAAAGGGTAGCAGGATAGAGTGAAGATAAAAGGCAAAATGTACCTATACAGGTATGGACAATGCAAAACCGTGCTGCAACCATATCCACGGACGCATCCGCCATGAGAAACAAACTGTGCCGGAGGGAGTAAATATACTCACTGCAATGGGCGGGGAAGATCCAACCACCGTCACGCTCAGTGGCCAATAGAACGGGGAGGCGGCGTCAGACCAAAGGGCAGCACAGGCTGCCCGCCGTCCCAACGCCAGCCACCCCGTGAGGACGCCAAGGTGGAAATCAACAGCGCAAGCACGCCTGCGTCACCGAGGTGACGCAGCGCGCGTAACGCCGGAGGCGTGATGTCGATGCGCACATCGGCTTCCCCCCCCAAAACTACTTGGAGACACGCTTCATTGAATGGGCCCTCCCCCTCCCCCTCTGATCCTGATACTGTTTTATTCATGAACCAAATATGTTACTATATCTTACTACTATTGATTGTTGTAATCTATATACCATTCAATTGTGAACTAGTACATTAGGTATGCTATGTCATTATTGTTTTTGTTACCTCTTTTATGCGAATAAAATACTGACTGTCAATTGCTATGCAATGTTTTTCTTTAATATCTTTGGTTCCACCAAACTGGATACCTGCCCTATTCAATTGATCCGTGCTACCTCCTGGGATGCATGCTTCAACTAAAAGTCCCACTTTTGCATAATTGCTTCCTTTCTTCCATGAACTAATTAACAACTAGTTTCTTAAGCAAACCTAGGTAGGTGCCCAGACCGTTCGACACCCAGCCCACAACCCTGGATAAACAAAACCTAAATGCATAAAATCCCACAATGGTTTGATAACAAGGTACAGTTGTCAAAATATTAATCACATCGCCAAGAGATGATCAGACAGAAACAATAAGTGACTCAATTAACAATGGGAATGCACGCCTAGGAGGCATACAATGGGACAAAGACACTTAACACCTTAAACAGATTACAGTGCCTTGCGAAAGTATTCGGCCCCCTTGAACTTTTCATCCTTTTGCCACATTTCAGGCTTCAAACATAAAGATATAAAATTTACATTTTTTGTGACGAATCACCAACAGGTGGGACACAATTGTGAAGTGGAACGAAATCTATTGGATTTTTGAAACTTTTTTAACTAAGAAAAAAATTAAAAGTGGGGCGTGCAAAATTATTCGGCCCCCTTGCGTTAATACTTTGTAGAGCCACCTTTTGCTGCGATTACAGCTGCAAGTCGCTTGGGGTATGTCTCTATCAGTTTTGCACATCGAGAGACTGAAATTCTTGCCCATTCTTCCTTGCAAAACAGCTCAAGCTCAGTGAGGTTGGATGGAGAGCGTTTGTGAACAGCAGTTTTCAGCTCTTTCCACAGATTCTCGATTGGATTCAGGTCTGGACTTTGACTTGGCCATTCTAACACCTGGATACGTTTATTTGTGAACCATTCCTTTGTAGATTTTGCTGTATGTTTGGGATCATTGTCTTGTTGGAAGATAAATTTCCATCCCAGTCTCAGGTCTTTTGCAGACTCCAACAGGTTTTCATCCAGAAGGGTCCTGTATTTGGCTGCATCCATCTTCCCCTCAATTTTAACCATCTTCCCTGTCCCTGCTGAAGAAAAGCAGGCCCAAACCATGATGCTGCCACCACCATGTTTGACAGTGGGGATGGTGTGTTGAGGGTGATGAGCTGTGTTGCTTTTACGCCAAACATATCGTTTTGCATTGTGGCCAAAAAGTTGGATTTTGGTTTCATCGGACCAGAGCACCTTCTTCCACATGTTTGGTGTGTCTCCCAGGTGGCTTGTGGCAAACTTTAGACAAGACTTTTTATGGATATCTTTGAGAAATGGCTTTCTTCTTGCCACTCTTCCATAAAGGCCAGATTTGTGCAGTGTACGACTGATTGTTGTCCTGTGGACAGACTCTCCCACCTCAGTTGTAGTTCTCTGCAGTTCATCCAGAGTGATCATGGGCCTCTTGGCTGCATCTCTGATCAGTCTTCTCCTTGTCTGAGCTGAAAGTTTAGAGGGACAGCCAGGTCTTGGTAGATTTGCAGTGGTCTGATACTCCTTCCATTTCAAAATGATCGCTTGCACAGTGCTCCTTGGGATGTTTAAAGCTTGGGAAATCTTTTTGTATCCAAATCCGGCTTTAAACTTCTCCACAACAGTATTACGGACCTGCCTGGTGTGTTCCTTGGTCTTCATGATGCTCTCTGCGCTTTCAACAGAAAGCTGAGACTATCACAGAGCAGGTGCATTTATACAGAGACTTGATTACACACAGGTGGATTCTATTTATCACCATCAGTCATTTAGGACAACATTGGATCATTAAGAGATCCTCGCTGAACTTCTGGAGTGAGTTTGCTGCACTGCAAGTAAAGGGTCCGAATAATTTTGCACGCACCACTTTTCAGTTTTTTATTTGCTAAAAAAGTTTAAAATATCCAATAGATTTCGTTCCACTTCACAATTGTGTCCCACTTGTTGGTGATTCTTCACAAAAAATTAAAATTTTATATCTTTATGTTTGAAGCCTGAAATGTGGCAAAAGGATGAAAAGTTCAAGGGGGCCGAATACTTTCGCAAGGCACTGTATATCAGGAGACCCCATAATCTGGTTGCTTTGAGCTGATATTAACATCTGCTCCGAGTATCAGTCTGAAGCAGTCATTGCTAGTTTGGGCATAGAGGCCCCAAATATGTATCTGGGTCCTCCAGTTTCCAGAGTCTGTGTGCTTTGGGAAGACATTGACTTGAATCCAAAACAAGACCACGAGGGTCCTCCGGGCACACACCTCCCAAAAAGTAGTGTTCACTTAAAAGCCAGGGCCTATAGTCAGTAGGCAAGAGGTTACCCTACAGTCACCTTCAAAAGCCCCTGTCCTGCTTGGGTCTGTCACAGTGGTCACATCCTTTTGGTGTGTGTTTTTTTGTTTTTTTTATAATAGCCACACGATTTCTTTCAATTAAGTTGCACAAACTTCATAGTTAATCATACAGATCTTTTTACAACTCTGCAGTTACTTTTCTGGTGCAGTTTTTGTTTCTTTCACACATACTTAAAAGGAACTAAAAGCATACATAATTACCTTATTTTTAATTGTCTGATGCCCACGAGGTCCCTCTCCAGCCCAATCATCATCTTCACAGCTTCTTCCAAGGTGCATGTCTTCAGCTGCACTCCCGCACATGACGGTCATCCCAGCACATTGGCAGCGTGCTACAATGTAAACTGAGCTGCGCATTTGCAGCCCTGAGTGTTCATTTTGCAGAGGATTGCGAATCCTAGGCAGGTAAGTGTGCTTTATTGCAGAAGAGACATTGCTTGTCTCTTATGCAATGAAAAGCCTGCCTGTTAGCATTTTTTACATTTAGTTCTTCTGTAAAACTTCTTTTTTTTTCATTTTGGAGGGTTGTAACCCCTTTTATTTTTTATTTTTTTCCCCTCTGTGTCCCATTTATTGGATTTCAGTTGCTTCAATCATGAAGGCCCAGCATCACATGTGTGTGGTACTATGCAGCCTGCCCAGAAATGCCCAGTCCTCCAGACTGACATCCATCCTTCAAGGCATTTTGATATTTACGTAACTCCCATAGGCCAGCCCTTTGCTTACATTAGGGCTGAGGGCATTTGAGAGAAGAACTGAGACAGCAGGGTGCTGTACATGGCTTCCTGAAAACATCACAGCACCCTGCAGACCCCTCCCACCAGCCATGATGACATCACTGGGTCTAATATAAAACTGGGTCTAATTTAAGGTATTTAATGTCAATATGTTTTATTTAAAAATGTCTTTAGCGTGTTAGGGAGAGGGAGGAGCCAGGGAAGGCATAATACAGTGGAGTGAAAAAGTATTCCCACCCTTTGAAATTTTCCACATTTTGTCATGTTGCAACCAAAAACGTAATGTATTTTATGTGCTAGACCAATGTGAAGTGGAAGGAAAATGATAAATGGTTTTCATTTTTTATTTTTATTTTGTTTACAAATATGTGAAAAGTGTGGCATGCATTTGTATTTAGCCCCCCTGAGTTCTACTTTGTAGAACCACCTTTCACTGCAAGTCTTTTTGGGTATGTCTCTGCCAGCTTTGCACATCTAGAGTGACATTTTTGACCATTCTTCTTTGAAAAATAGCTCAGGCTCTGTCAGATTGGATAGAGAGCGTCTGTTAACAGTAATTTTCTAGTCTTGCCACAGATTCTCAATTGGATTTTGTTCTGAACTTTGACTAGACCATTCTAACACATGAATATGCTTTGATCAAAACCATTCCATTGTAGCTCTGGCTGTATTTAGGTTTGTTGTCCTGCTGGAAGGTGAACCTATACTCCAGTCTCAAGTCTTTTGCAGCCTCGAACAAGTTTTCTTCTAAGATTGCCCTGTATTTGGCCCCATCCATCTTCCCATCAACTCTGACCAGCTTCCTTGTTCCTGCTGAAGAAAAGCATCCCCACAACATGATGCTGCCACCACCATGTTTCTCGAGGGGGATGGTGTGTTCAGGGGTATGTGCAGTGTTTTCATAGCGTTTTTGTTTTTAGACCAAAATTTTTGGTCTCATCTGACCAGAGCACCTTCTTCCACATGTTTGCTGTGTCCCCCACATGGCTTCTCGCAAACTGCAAATGGGACTTCTTATGGCTTTCTTTCAACAATGGATTTCTTCTTGCCACTCTTCCATAAAGGGCAGATTTGTGGAGTGCACAACTAATGGTTGTCTTGTGGACAGATTCTCCCACCTGAGCTGTGGATCTCTGCAGCTCCTCCACATTTACCATGGGCCTCTTGGCTGCTTCTCTGATTAATGCTCTCCTTGCCCGGCCTGCCAGTTTAGGTGGACGGCCATGTCTCGGTAGGTTTGTAGTTGTGCCATACTCTTTCCATTTTCGGATGATGGATTGAACAGTGCTCCCTGAGATGTTCAAAGCTTGGGATATTTTTTTTATAACCTAACCCTGCTTTAAACATCTCCACAACTTTATCCCTGACCTGTCTGGTGTGTTCCTTGGCCTTCATGATGCTGGTTGTTCACAAAGGTTCACTAACCAACTTTTTTTTTTTTTTTTTCACATTTTGGATCGAGCAAGGGGGGATTATAACCCCTGTCAGATTTTTTTCGCCCACTTGACCCATTGCGGAGATTTCCCTTCACTTCCTGTCCTATACCCAAACAGGAAGTAAGAGTAAATGCCTGCAAATTAAGGGAAGTCCTTGGGGACCCCACAAGTCCCCAGAACTAGTGTCCCCATTGGAAGATATGCCCTCTATTACTTTTCTGGAGACAACCAAAATTTGGGATTTTCTTTACTTTCACTTTGAACGATAATGGTAAACAGGACAAATGGAGAGGGTGAATCTCCTTAACAGGCACAGATGGCAAAAAAAACTCACAGGCGTGCTATTCGCCTTTGCACTCTATTTAAAACCAAAAAAAAGTGTTGCCTTTAGTTATACTTTAAGTTTACATTAAAGAGGTCCCACTGTATTCTGTGGAAGCTGTGCCCCTGAAAAGGTAATCGGACAGCAAGAGCAGTCAGTGGTATTGCCTTTAGTCTCCCTGCAGCTGATGGGTTTTCCCCATTACTGACCTGCTGTGCCTTATTTCATGCTATGTAACAGTTGGATTAAAAGATTGTAGCTATAAGGCTATAGACTAAGTACAGTCACATGCGCTACTGTTTTTCAGGAAGAATTCAAGCCAAAAGGTGGATTTTGCAGGGTATTATTTAGCCAAAATTTGCTTTTCTACATGCTCCCAAAAAGATAGCAGATACTCCCTGTTATGAGTAGAGGTCATCGCTAAGATTGCTAGCCCTATAAGAATAAAATAGGATTTAGATAAGAGTTTACAATCTAATAGGCTGGGGCAAGTGGTACAAGAGGTTATAACTATGGGGGATGAGCTTATGGAAATGATAAAAGTTTAGTTTAGCGTCTCATGGCCTAATGGTTAAGAAGCCAGACTTCCAGTGCTGTGCTGAATGACCATAGGATCAAATCCCCATGAGGCTGCTACAAAAGCATGGCCCAGAGAGGTGGGCCAGTCTTTTTTTTTTTTTTTTGTGTCTAAACCCTCCCTACCACCCCTGCCTGCGTCTAACCCCCCTCCCCCCCAACCGCCGCTGCCTCTGTCTGAACCCCACCACCACTGTTGCGTGTAAATCTGACTTCCTAATAAATTTAATTTTGGTTTTAATTCTCATGATATAAAATATTAAATGTGTGGGCCTTTTGGTGATTATATTTTTTTGGGGAGGCAACATTTTAATCCTGGGCCCAGGCAGCACAATGTCTTGGGCCGGCACTGCCCCTATCCGAAAATATACTGTGACCCCCCCCATCTGAAAATATACCGTGACCCCCTATCCGAAAATATACTATGACCCCCTATCTGAAAAAATGCTGTGACCCTCATCTAAAAAATATGCTGTGACCCCCTATCTGAAAATATACCGTGACCCCCTATCTGAAAATATACTGTGACCCCATCTGAAAATATACTGTGACCCCCTATCCAAAAATATACTGTGACCCCATCTGAAAAGATACTGTGACCAACACGGATCATCATAAGAATATGACTTTTGACCCCATCTGAAAATATACAGTGACCCCAGTGACCCCATCTGAAAATATGCTGTGACCCCCTATCTGAAAATATACTGTGACCCCTATCTGAAAATATAGTGACCCCCTATCTGAAAATATACAGTGACCGCAATCCGAAAATATACTGTGACCCCATCTGAAAATATACTGTGACCCCATCTGAAAATATGCCGTGACCCCCTATTCAAAAATATACCGTGACCCCCATCTGAAAATATACTGTGACCCCATCTGAAAATATACTGTGACCCCCTATCCAAAAATATACAGTGACCCACATCCGAAAATATACTGTGACCTCATCTGAAAAGATACTGTGACCAACACGGATCATCATAAGAATATGACTTTTGACCCCATCTGAAAATATACTGTGACCCTCTATCCAAAAATATACTGTGACCCCATCTGAAAAGATACTGTGACCCCATCTGAAAAGATACTGTGACCCCCTATCTGAAAATATACTGTGACCTCCATCCGAAAATATACAGTGACCCACATCCGAAAATATACTGTGACCCCATCTGAAAAGATACTGTGACCCCCTATCTGAAAATATACAGTGACCCCCATCCGAAAATATACAGTGACCCCATCTGAAAATATACTGTGACCCCATCTGAAAATATACTGTGACCCCCATCTGAAAATATACTGTGACCCCATCTGAAAATATACTGTGACACCCTATCAAAAAATATACAGTGACCCACATCCAAAAATATACTGTGACCTCATCTGAAAAGATACTGTGACCAACACGGATCATCATAAGAATATGACTTTTGACCCCGTCTGAAAGTATACTGTGACCCCATCTGAAAATATATTGTGACCCCCTATCCAAAAATATAAAGTGACCCACATCCGAAAATATACTGTGACCCCATCTGAAAAGATACTGTGACCAACACGGATCATCATAAGAATATGACTTTTGACCCCATCTGAAAATATACTGTGACCTCCTATTCAAAAATATACTGTGACCCCCATCTGAAAATATACTGTGACCCCCATCTGAAAATATACTGTGACCCCATCTGAAAATATACTGTGACACCCTATCCAAAAATATGACCCACATCCGAAAATATGCTGTGACCCCATCTGAAAAGATACTGTGACCAACACGGATCATCATAAGAATATGACTTTTGACCCCATCTGAAAATATACTGTGACCCCCTATCCAAAAATATACAGTGACCCACATCCGAAAATATACTGTGACCATAGGTGTGTGCAGCCTATAGCATTAGGGTGTGCACCCCAAAGCTCAAACACACTCACGATCTTCATTCAGAAAGGGAAGGGGCCAGTAAATTACATACCGTATATACTCGAGTATAAGCCAACCTGAATATAAGCCGAGGCACCTAATTTTACCACAAAAAACTGGGAAAACTTATTGACTCGAGTATAAGCCTAGGGTGTCCATCTGCATGCCTCACTGTGTCCATGCCTCACTGTGTCCATGACTAGACTGACGTTTAACATGGGAGTCTATAGAAGGGGTGCTTGGATTTGAAAAATTGGTGCTTCCCGGTTGTAGAGGAGAAATGGGGCTACATGTGTGCCAAGTTCCGGGTCCAAGGGACCTACGACCTGCCGGTACTGGGTTCCCAAAATCACCGGAGAGATTACCGTTTAACATGGGAGTCTATGGAAGGGGTGCTCGGGTTTGAAAAATCGGTGCTCCCCAGCCGTAGGTCCCCCGGACAACAAACTTTGCACACTTGTAGAAGAAGAGTGGGGCTATATGTGTGCCAAGTTTGGGGTCAAGGCCGGTACCGGGTCCCCAAAGTCCGGGAGATCAGGCGCAAAAAGGCGACTCAAGTATAAGCCGAGGGGGGCATTTTCAGCACAAAAAAATTTGCTGAAAATTCAGCTTATACTCGAGTATATACGGTACTTACTTACCAGGCCCCTTCCCCCACTCATTCTAAAACCTCCCCACAGCAACAGCCGGCGGGAGAGGAGAGGAGAGAAGCCAGAAGTGCTGTACGGAGAAGGGGAGGAGCTAGAGAAGTAGGGGGGATTTGTGCTGCACAGGGTGAATAGGGTGTGCCTGGGCACACCTGGCACACCCTCTGCGCACGCCTATGACTGTGACCCCATCTGAAAAGATACTGTGACCAACACGGATCATCATAAGAATATGACTTTTGACAGCAACAAGTTATACTGATTGGGTATATCCGCTATAGAAAAAAACCGACGCAGTAGCAGCAATCTGACAGAGTAAATGATCTTTTAACTGTCAATTTCTCAACTGAAATTGGGCAGCGTCTCATGGGGAGGAGCTAGGGAAGTAGGGGGGATTTGTGCTGCACAGGGTGAATAGGGTGTGCCTGGGCACACCTGGCACACCCTGTGCGCACGCCTATGGTGAATGGGAAGCTTTGGTACATGGGTAGGAATTTCATTGCTAGAGATGTATTTCACAAGGAACTGCTTTGATATTTCCCCTGACTGCTCCAATGTATGGAGAAGTAAGTAGCCGTAGAGATTTTCAAATGCATCAGAAAATCTGTGTGCGATAAAGAGGACTTGTTCTTTCTTTGTAATTTTCACCTAAGCCCACTTGGCACTGTATTTTTGTGAGTGCCTACCTTGTGTTTGCTTGTTTCAGGTGCTGCTTCATTCGGTAGTGTTAAAAGACTGCAGTCTGCAAGAAACAACACTTCTTACTTTCATAATTGTCCCCTATAACCCATAAACTGAATTGCCTTCACTCTCCCTAGCTTCTGCTAACTTAACTTGGCCCTTTGGGATTCCATAAAGGTAAATTGTGTGTTCAAACACCATGCATCATAAATCTTCCATACACCTATAATGGACTCTTGTTTAGACCATTTTCCTTTTCATAAGTACCACATAGGCATTCAGAAAAAGCCCAACCCTAAGTGAAAATAAACTTTATATAGAAAGGCGCCACTGTGTGTTTCAGGGATTTAATTGTAGCAGTTTTTATGTGTTCTTGCTACCTATTTTTTCCTTTTGCCAGTTTACAGAATATTCCGGTCTATCATAGGTGGCTGGTGAATTAACATACTTGTACAACACAATAGCTCACTTGTTTTAATGTCGTGTACATAAAGACTTCTGTTTTTCCTCTTTTAGGTCAGGCAGTTAGAGAGAGAAGAATAGTAGAACCGGTGCAGAAAGACACTTACAAATATGAATTTGGAAACATGCCAATAGAATGGGAAGGTAATTGGTTCTTTTTCTTACCGTTTATTAGAAAGATGTCTGGCTGTAAAGCTAGATGACAAAAATGTGATTTGTATTTGCCCTGATCTCGGGGTATGTACTGTATACGTTCAAGTACAGGTTTTATTATATAGATGTACTTTTATATATAGATATATGATGCAAGAAATTGACAAACCATAATTCTCTTTCTAGAGTTACTAATGTGTCATTTACGTGCAAACTCGTCCTAAATTAAGCAACCTGCTAATACAAATCAAGCTAATACAAATACTGCATGAGAAACATCAAATAAAATAAATACTATTAATAAATTATTTTATTTTTTTCTAAATCTATATGTATTTTTTTAAATTGTTCAAATTACACCACAACTGAATTTTTTTTAGCTCCAAGCACCTTTTGACAACTGTTGTACAACAGCTTACCTACATTTAAAAAAAGAAAACTACTTACAAAATAAGTATTGAACATGTCACCATTTTTCTAGGTACAGGGGGTCCCCGGGTTGCGAACAAGATAGGGACTGTAGGTTTGTTCTTAAGTCGAATTTGTTTGTAAGTCGGGACGGTACCTTTTTTAAGTGCTCCACATAGGCAGATGACATGAGATTATGCTGGGACACAGGGATAGAATGTACTGTACATTCTATCCCTGTGTTCCAGCATGAGCTCATATCATCTGCCTATGTGGAGCTCTCATTCAATCGTGTGTGGTACAAGTACAGTACTGTATAGGGCATATCCGGTAGTAGTGGGCACAGAACAGTACAGTACGTAATCTCACCAGCTTTCAGGGCGCTTCTGATGCAGTCCTGTACTGTATGTGAGTCGTGGAGAACATCTGCAGTCCAGTGAGGGTGGCTGGCTGGGAGTACCAGGCAGGGAAGGCCCAGAGCGCTGCAAGACAGGCAGAAGGATATAAAGATGCTGGGCTCCAGGACACCTCAACCAGCCCACACAGGCAGTCTCCGCTGGGCAGCTCACCAGATCACAGCAGGGAGATGGATGGCTGGTGAGGCAGGTGAGAGCAGCAGTGTCCGCACATCCGAGTCCAGGCGGGGCCGGCCGCGGTGCACTTCCGCGGGGCAGCAGCGCAGGAAAGACTGCGGGCTTCACTAGGCCGGACCAGGCCGTGGCCGCAATACAGGCACAGGACACAGCAGGGTATGGAGAGGAACAGGTAGGCATGTAATTAGGTTGTTTTTAAGTGTTTATGTGCACGGATGGCTAAGGATGGAGTGCAGGAGCCCGTTCATAAGTAGGAGTCGTTCGCAACTCGGATGTTCGTAACTCGGGGACCCCCGGTATATACATTTCTAAAGGTGCTATTGACATGAAATTTTCACTACATGTCAGTAACAACCCATGAAATCCATACATGCAAAGATACCAAAACAAATAAGTTCTCAAATCTTGAAGGCTCCCTGGGCCTCTTCTATGAACTCTGATCTTTTAGTTCTTTCCATAGATTTTCTATTGGATTCAAGTCAGGTGATTGGCTGGGCCCTTCTAGCAGATTTATTTCTTTCTTTGAAACCAATTGACAGTTTCTTTGGCTTTGCGTTTGGGATCATTGTCTTGATGAAATGTCCACCCTCGTTTCATCTTCATCATCCTGATAGATAGCAGCAGACTTTTATCAGGGATGTCTTGGTACATTTTTCCATTCATCCTTCCTTCAACGATATGAAGTTTGTCAGTACCGTATGCTGAAAAACAGCCCCACACCATGATGTATCCACCTCCAAACTGCACTGTTGGTATGGTGTTTGTGGGGTGATCTGCAGTGCCATTTGACCTCCAAACATGGTGTGTATTATGGCATTCAAAGAGTTCAGTTTTGGTCTCATCTGATCAGACTATATTCTCCCAGTATTTCACAGGGTTGTCTAAATGTTGTGCAGAAAACTTTAACCACTTCCAGCCCGGCCTATAGCAGAATGACGGCCGGGGGGTGGTTCATTTATCCTGACTGGGCGTCATATGACATCCAGCAGGATAACAGCCGTCGCGCGCCCATGGGGGTGCACATTGCGGCGATCGGTGGTGCGGCGTGTCAGTCTGACACACCGATACACCGATCTTGGTAAAGAGCCCCTGACGGAGGCTCTTTACTACGTGATCAGTCGTGTCCAATCATGGCTGTAAACAGATGCGAGTAGAGGAGAGCCGCTCGGCTGCTCTCCTGACGGGGGGGGGGCTGTGCTGATTGTTTATCAGTGCAGCCCCCTTGGATGCCCACCCAGGACCACCAGGATGCTGCCAGGACCACCAGGGATGGCCACCACACTGGACCACCAGGTATGCCACCCTAGACCACCAGGGATATGCCTATCAGTGCCCAGGCAGCTGCCAATCAGTGCACATCAGCAATGCCTGTCAGTGCCCAGCAGTGCCGCCTATCAATGCCCATCAGTGCTGCATATCAGTGCAGCCTACCATTGTCAGTGCCACCTCATTGGTGCCGCCTTATCAGTGCCCGTCAGTGCCGCCTTATCAGTGAAGGAGAAAACGTACTTATTTACAAAATTTTATAATGGAAACAAAGAAAACTTTTTTTTTTTTCTTCAATATTTTCGGTGATCAAATACCACCAAACGAAAGCTCTATTTGTGGGAAAAATGGCTTGGGCAGGAAGGGGGTGTAAGTGCCTGGTATTGAAGTGGTTAAAGAAGCTTCAACATGCTTTTTCTTCAGCAATGGAGTCTTGTGTGTAGAGCATGCTTACAGGCCATGGCGGTTGAGTGCATTATTTATTGTTTTCTTTGAAACAATTGTACCTGCACAAGTAGTTCTTGACTCTTGGACACCTCTACTGATAATTCTTTTCAATCCTCTGTCAGAAATCTTGTGAGGAGCACCTGGTCGTGGCCAGTTTATGGTGAAATTATGTTCTTTCCACTTCTGGATTATGGCTTCAACAGTGTTCACTGGAACATTCAGAAGTTTAGAAATCCTTCTGTAATCAATGGCATCAATATGTTTTGCAGCAACAAGGTTGCAAATGTCTTGAGAGAGCTCTTTGCTTCTACCCATCATCAGATGTTTCTTGTGTGACACCTTGGTAATGAGACACCCTTTTTATAGGCCATCAGTTGTAACTGAAGCAGCTGATCTTAATTTGCGCTGACAAGGGGCAGGATTGCTTTCAAAGTACTGATAGATTTCAGCTGGTGTCTTGGCTTTCCATGCCTTTTTTGCACCTCCCTTTCTTCATGTGTTCAATACTTTTTCTGTGTAATTCCATTTCATTACACATAACTTAATTTCTGAACTTTATTTGTTTTGGTTCCTTTGTATGGATTGCATGGGTTGTTACCGATGTGGTAAAAAATTCAAGTCAATAGCACCTTTTAGAAATATATTTATTTAGAAAAATGGTGATTTGTTCAATACTTATTTTACCCGCTGTAAGTAGTTTCCTTTTGTAGTTTCTTTTTTTTTATTTAGGAAAGCTGTTGTATAACCGTTGTCAAATAAAGAGTTTGGACCTTTTTTTTTTTCTTTGCAGCTCTGGTGTACATTAAATTTGTATACCGGTAATTAAAAAATATACATATAGATTTAGAAAAAAAAATGTATTAATAGAATTTCTTTTATTTGATTACCGTATATTTCTCATACAGTATATCTGAAAGCTTGATTTTTATTAGGTTGCTTAATTTAGGACAAATTTGCAACTAAATGTCACATTAGTAACTCTAGAAAGAGAATTATGGTTTGTTGCCAACATTTGAATATCTAATCACCACCGTCCCCCCGCAAACCCCCCCCCTGTCTTCCATATTGCTCTTCCTCTGCAAATTACTATTCCACAATTTTCATGCTGAATGGTCACCTATTGTCTATGCTGATAGAATATTTTATTTACTTCTTCCTTGTGTCAGCAGCGCTGATGAAAGCCTATCCGTCATTGCCAGGGCCTATGGAGATTTAGAAAGAGCATGCCTCTTTCTGCATTTTATTGCCTGCTTGTTCCAGCCTCCCGATTTCCCGTAGCATTTAGTGATTAATGGCAGTTCTAATTTGCATGCTCACTTTTATGCTCATTAAAGTGTATTATGTGCCAGTAGGAGTATAAAAGTTCAATGGAAATCTCATGCATACTAATCAAAATGCAAATAAGCACAGATGAAAGAATGCTGGGGCTCGATAGGTATGGAATGTCCAGTTATCTTTGTAAGCTGTGTTCAGGCACAAACGGCGCTGCATAAAGTGAATCTGTCACATAGGAAGTAATATCACAGTGCTGCAGAGCCAACTAAGACACTAATGGAATTATTTTTTACATTTTGAATTCTTTCTGCCATTGCAGAGTAATTAGTTGTGGAAATTCTGCATAGGGCTGGGAACGCTTTGATGGTGTTTCCTGCTTTAGCACTGCTGCTAATTATTATGGTTATACTAGACTGTATTTTGTTTTATGCTGTAACATTAATCTTCACACTGGCAAACTCAGCAGAGACCTCTCATTGTTTATGAACTGCTGCCTGTCAAAATTCTCTTTTCTTGGTATCAAAAATCCCTTTTTTTTTTTTTTTTTTTTTTTATTCTTTGTGTAAGACATGGGGAAATACAGAGTCCTTCACGTTGGTGTGCATAGAAAGAGACAGTCCAAATACAAGATCAAGCATATAAACGCCACTTTAAATTAGTAAGTGAACCACAATCTCTGGGAAACCGTCCCTGGTCTTCTGGGTTTAGGGAGTCTCTATAGCCCCCATGAAATTTTCAACAACTGTCTCCAAATTTATAAATGAAAGGTGGAAAAATAAAGTAGAGATGACCCAAGGGGGGGTCTCTACTACTAGCGGGGGGGGGGTAAGGTGGGAAGGGGGTGCCACCATCCAGTCACATAATCATGTCCGTGGGGAAGCTTTGTGAGACGGCTCACAACCATGGAACTAAGCCACCAGCTCCGCTTATTTCTCGGAATAGACAAATTCGTGCCAATAGAACATTTTGAGAGAAATTTCTCACAAAGGCCCTTCTCCGTGGCCACCAAGTCCTCCATAGCCTTCAGATGAAGTTCCGGGACATCGGAACGAAACATGTCAACTGTTGGGGTGAACACCCCCCTCTGACACCTACCCAAGTGATCTTCACCCCTGGAAAATTACTTTCTAAAGTTGTCCTGCGAAGCACTACATGAATATCATTCTTGAGATCTACACACACCCTGCAAGCAAACCCTTGGAAGGATCAGCATATGACTTGGAAATAGAGACCATTATTATAACTAACATCACTAACTGGATGCACTGCTGATGACCAACGATACATTTGTCGGGGACGTCCATACATAGATCGATCCCATATGGTGATCTCTGTGAAACCATTTAAACTGCTGGAATACAGATGAGCCGACTACCCCTGAATATAATCCACTGGTGATCTCTATAGGATCCGTGAGTAAAACAAAACTCTGCCGCATGTATTTTTGAGTTATATAACCATAGGTTTTTTACCTGCAGCTTGCAGGAATACCTATTGCGGCCATAACGGAAGTATTGAGACTATACCTATGAACGTTGAGAGTAAGTACTTTTTGTGATACAAATCACTATAGTCCTATCTGGTGTGATATATCCAGGACAATTATAGAGACCAATTTCATATATTTTGGGATCATTCACACATGTATATCTCTCCAACAATACAATTTTTGTACTAACTATCATCGCAGTTTAGCATCATATCTCTATTTCTTACAACGATTGGAGCCGACTGTTATTTACTCTAGTCGGGAATATTATTCCACATCTCCTATTATATATTATATATTTATCCTGATCTTTTTTTTCTTTTTTCTTTTTTGGACTTCCATCGGTTACATAAATATTTTTCAAGTATCTTTTAGGATACCTCCCCCCCCCCCCTCTCCTGTGACTGACTGACTTAAGACTGGTTTGCTGGAATAACTTGTGTGTTTTTCTCGGTGTGTGCTTTTTCCAATCTGTAGCAGCGAGAATTACCTGTTATAGGTGCACGCTACTATAGTTTAGGAAACTGTATGTGGGAACAATTTTGTCTGTAAGGGTAGCTCTTGGGGTTTAGTGGGTTCCTTTAGGGGGTGTTCTTTCACACTGGGGGAGGGAACGGGTCTGCCAGCTACCAGGTTATCTCTCCCTTCCCAGTCGGGTTTGGAGTAGGAATGACCTGGCGACTGGATATGAATGGGTTTTGATCTGCATATTTTTTAACCTGTGGTATTATAGCAATGTTTTGTATCCATCAATTTGCCTTTATATAGGCTATTAAATTTTTGTAGTATAAACTCATTTAGGTGTGTGGAGGTCTATTCTGTTTGTTGTTTTTTCCTTCTTTGATATATGTTAATTTGACCACACCCCCGTTAATCTTCGGTGAGTGCTACTATCTTTAGTGATAGGACTCCCACCACTGCTCTTCCTTTGTAGATTCATAGAATGTTCGCCTACATTTTGCAATCACGGCCTTAGCTCTGTCCAGAGCCAGCGTTCACAGTTGGTTTCTCAGGTTCGTAAGGTCAGCTAGTGCCTGGGCCGCTAAAGATCGTTTGTGGATAGCCTCTAAGGTCTGGATTTTCTACATTGATAGAAACAAGACGAATTGGCTCCAGCTTGCCCGTGGCCATACCAGCACCCGATGGAGGCGTAGGAGGGGGGGGGGGTGAGAAGGGAAGGGAGACAGGGAAGGAGTGGAAAGAAGTGGAGGAAGAATAGAGCAAAGACTGGTAGACAAGAGAGTCACAGAAAACGAATACGCCTTAGGACTAAGTGAGACCTAGTCTCAGAGAACCCCCGCAACTCAAAAAATAAGTGAGTCACAGAACGGGCACGGCCCTATGTGGGGTAAGCAGTTGTACACAACAGGGGTCAGAGGCTCCCTAACCTGACCCGTACCTTGAAGAAGAAAACATAAGCAACATAGATGGGTTTTTTTTGTTTTGTTTTGTTTATTTTTCGTAAAGATAGGCTGATATGCCAGGCCCTGTCGGCGCCCACGTGCCTCCACAGAAGCTGCGGAACCCAGGGTGACTCGACCATTAAGTTAAACCTTGGTTTTCAGATATTGGCAACAGGAGGAGAACCTACATATAACTTTCATGCTATATAACAGGATATCACAGTTTACGTGGAAATGCCTGCCGTAGGGGAGGAGGTATCTAAACAACGAACTTATCAGTTATTGTGTCTATAATTTAACTGACACACCCCCACCTCATGGGAGAAGTAAGAAAAAATAAATAATAATAATAAAGGGCACGACCATTCCAATGTAAAGGGCAATCGGGCTTGGTTAACCATGAAGGGAGGGCGTCGGGTGAGCAAAGGAAAGGGGGAGGAGAGGGGGAATCCATGCTGACACCGCAGAAAAGGGGGGTGGATGGGATGGGAGGGTAGGGGTTGAAGGAGGGAAGGTCTGGAGATTGGGGCAGTGTCAACCCCCCGATCTAGGTCAGGGAATCTATGCCGACATCTCTTCCCAAGAACCTACAAAGCATTCAACCCAGGACGGGAGTAATCGCATAATAACAAATGACCCTGTAAAAACAAACTATTTCAGGCACCCGAGTACTCCCACCCAGCATCCGATCACCATCCCATACACCCTCCCCACATCTACTCCATGCAAGTGTACAAAAATGTCCCATCAGAAGCAGTATCGCCCTATCCACCTGCACACTGCGGATGTGGAAGGCTAATACCGGGGATGCTCGCTGGCAGCACGGAGCGTATTGTGAGAGTCTCAGATAGTGAATAAAAAAAGTACTGAAGGGCGCATCGGGCATGTAGGAGAAGGTGAGCCATTGGTATAGTGAAGCAGGGGAGGAGGATGGAGGCGACTCTGGGCGGCCACCTCACAAGCAAGGCTGGAGATGATAGAATCTTTGGGTACAGGACCAGCCTGCCTCCGCTCACTGAGCAGGGGGAGGGGGGAACCCACAAGAACCCATGCCCGGATAGATAGACCAAACATAGGGTCAGTTCATACCATGGCCAGCCCAAGGGAAGTGTGCCCGAATATTCACAGCTCATCTGAACTCACCGTTCTGGTTTGTGCATCCGTACCGGCGTTTGGTCTCCTCTGTATAGAAGAGCGGCGGGGAAGTCCAGGTGGGGGGGCCGTATGGAAGAGCGAGGATCCCTGCTTGACAGTGGGCGCAGCCAGTCTGGCAGGGTAATTGGCTCCATATCCATAAAGGCGAAGAGATCCTGGAGATCTATGTGGTGCCGCAGGGTGAATGAGGAGCTGCCCTTACGAACGATCAGGTGTAGAGGGAAACCCCAACAATAAAACAATAAAAACTGGTTCCATGGGTAATTCCAAAAACTTCTTGACTACACATTTAGTCTGGGACATGACATCTGTAACGA
This sequence comes from Rana muscosa, assembly GCA_029206835.1. NCBI lineage: Eukaryota > Metazoa > Chordata > Amphibia > Anura > Ranidae > Rana > Rana muscosa. The sequence goes on along the minus strand of CM055116.1, from coordinate 1,134,735,668 downwards.
CACCCCAAATACAAAAGGGGTTAACGCCGTTTAGAATATTCCCTCTCTGAACACACAACCACTATCGACCCTCCACAGCCAGGCGACCACTTCCCATAGGATTAATCCTTCCAGAGATACGAGACAACACTCTGTATTTCAAGTTCCAAAACAGGGAATGACTTTATTTTCAAAACACATGGTAACACATTTCTCTTCAAAACCCTTCCCTCCCATCCTTGGGGGAACAGGGCGGGTTAAACTGTCCAATGACAATGGTGATACAGGTCAGGTGTGTTCAAACTTCTCCTTTGATAACCAGTCTTAGCAGGAGGGGTGATTCCCCCCCCCTCCTCACAGAAGACACTTAAACATCCCATAATAATAGGCAGCCAGACGGTCTACTAAGCTCCAATCCACATCATCACAATGAAAGGACCTGTAGCATAGGTGAGGTTCATTAGCATTACACAAGCAAATAGGTGACACATCAGCATCTCTCAATTAACCTGTTCAGGTCAGAGTCGAACACCAGTACATTTTGGGGATTAATATTACCATTTCAATTTCAAGCAATCCAAGCCATATTCTTAATGTCCATTATTTCCTGGCTCACCCTGTGTCCAAAGTGACCCCCTGTCACACAATCACAGATTATAGTGGGGGTTTTCATTCACCCTGTGCCCCTAAGGGAGACACAGGGTGGTTGACACATACGTGGCATTGGGGAAGCTGAAGCAAGGGTATCCCATACTGTCCAAGAGATTCTGGGTTCCCCGGGCGCTCCCGTTACAACATCTATAGCTTGACGCGTTACATGGCTTTGTAGCAACTCTTCAGGAGCAGGCACGTGATGCCAATCTATAATAAATATACTGTATATAGAATATATATAGGTATATGAATTCCTAAATGATTTAACTTGGTTGATTAAGAACTCCCCTGTAGATAGACTGACCCAACTGTATATTGTACACAAAGCCTACCTGACGCCGTTGAGATTGGCAAAATTCCAACACACGCCAGACCCGACGTGTCGCTTATGTAGGGCTGACCCAGGCTCGTTTTACCATCTCATATGGAGCTGCCCATATGTCCAGGCGTATTGGACGCAGGTTGTCCGCTTCCTTCATCATAACATGGGCACCCTGGTGGTACTGGACCCCAAGTTATGTATTTTGGGGCTACTACCAGATGTAGAGGTGGACATATATCACTCAATCTTCATTTTTGAAACATTATTCCTAGCCCGTAAAGTGATAGCTCAGAGATGGATGCAGAATATGCCCCCCACAGTACAGTTATGGAAAAAAGCAGTTAATGATACATTGCCCTTTAAGAAACTGATTTATACACACACAGGGTCTACACAAAAATATTCCAAGATTTGGGACAGATGGTTGGAGGCTGGGGAAACCTGTGTGTAATTGGTCCATACCCAGTGAAGAATACCTATATACCTGTGGCACATCTTGAGGGTATGTTGGATTAAGCGGCCACCTGACTCAAGGCACCTGTATACAGTGGGGCAAAAAAGTATTTAGTCAGCCACCAATTGTGCAAGTTCTCCCACTTAAAAAGATGAGAGAGGCCTGTAATTGTCATCATAGGTATACCTCAACTATGAGAGACAAAATGTGGAAACAAATCCAGACAATCACATTGTCTGATTTGGAAATAATTTTTTTTGCAAATTATGGTGGAAAATAAGTATTTGGTCAATATCAAAAGTTGATCTCAATACTTTGTTATATATCCTTTGTTGGCAATGACAGAGGTCAAACATTTTCTGTAAGTCTTCACAAGGTTGTCACACACTGTTGCTGGTACGTTGGCCCATTCCTCCATGCAGATCTCCTCTAGAGCAGTGATGTTTTGGGGCTGTCGCTGGGCAACACAGACTTTCAACTCCCTCCAAAGGTTTTCTTTGGGGTTGAGATCTGGAGACTGGCTAAGCCACTCCAGGACCTTGAAATGCTTCTTAGGAAGCCACTCCTTCGTTGCCCGGGTGGTTTGTTTGGGATCATTGTCATGCTGAAAGACCCAGCCACGTTTCATCTTCAATGCCCTTGCTGATGGGAGGAGGTTTGCACTCAAAATCTCACGATACATGGCCCCATTCATTCTTTCATGTACATGGATCAGTCGTCCTGTTCCCTTTGCAGAGAAACAGCCCTAAAGCATGATGTTGCCACCCCCATGCTTCACAGTAGGTATGGTGTTCTTTGGTTGCAACTCAGCATTCTCTCTCCTCCAAACACGAGGAGTTGTGTTTCTACCAAACAGTTCTACTTTGGTTTCATCTGACCATATGACATTCTCCCAATCCTCTTCTGGATCATCCAAATGCTCTCTAGCAAACCTCAGACGGGCCCGGACATGTACTGATTTAAGCAGGGGGACACGTCGGGCACTGCAGGATCTGTGTCCCTGGCGGCGTAGTGTGTTACTGATGGTAGCCTTTGTTACGTTGGTCCCAGCTCTCTGCAGGTCATTCACTAGGTCCCCCCGTGTGGTTCTGGGATTTTTGCTCACCGTTCTTGTGATCATTTTGACCACACGGGGTGAGATCTTGTGTGGAGCCCCAGATCGAGGGAGATTATCAGTGGTCTTGTATGTCTTCCATTTTCCAATTATTGCTCCAACAGTTGATTTCTTCACACCAAGCTGCTTGCCTATTGCAGATTCAGCCTTCCCAGCCTGGTGCAGGTCTACAATTTTGTTTCTGGTGTCCTTCGACAGCTCTTTGGTCTTCACCAAAGTGGAGTTTGGAGTGTGACTGTTTGAGGTTGTGGACAGGTGTCTTTTATACTGATAACAAGTTCAAACAGGTGCCATAAATACAGGTAATGAGTGGAGGACAGAGGAGCCTCTTAAAGAAGAAGATGCAGGTCTGTGAGAGCCAGAAATCTTGCTTGTTTGTAGGTGACCAAATACTTATTTTCCACCATAATTGGCAAAAAAAAATATTTCCAAATCAGACAATGTGATTGTCTGGATTTGTTTCCACATTTTGTCTCTCATAGTTGAGGTATACCTATGATGACAATTACAGGCCTCTCTCATCTTTTTAAGTGGGAGAACTTGCACAATTGGTGGCTGACTAAATACTTTTTTGCCCCACTGTACATGTGACAGTACATCCTGTAACATACTTGCATATTTGATTACACTGACCAGCGTTTGTAAAGGTTCTTTTATTGTCAAATGTACTTAAATGACCTGTTAAATGTGCTTTATAGCAATAAAGTTGTTTTTTTCCAGTAAAAAATAAATAAAAAAAAGAACTTCCCTGTAGCTTGTTGCAAGGCATCTGTGTGATGATATGGTACAGGGTGCTGTCAGTCACCCGGGGACAAAATTTCTGGGATCTGTGGCGGCACGCTCAGCGATATCAACCAACACAGGACCGCATTCACAGTGGATATACAGTGGGTATGGAAAGTATTCAGACCCCCTAAATTTTGCTCTCTTTGTTATATTGCAGCCATTTGCTAAAATCATTTAAGTTCATTTTTTGTCCTCATTAATGTACACACAGCACCGCATATTGACAGAAAAACACAGAATTGTTGACATTTTTGCAGATTTATTAAAAAAGAAAAACTGAAATATTACATGGTCCTAAGTATTCAGACCCTTTGCTCAGTATTTAGTAGAAGCACCCCTTTGATCTAATACAGCCATAAGTCTTTTTGGGAAAGATGCAACAAGTTTTTCACACCTGGATTTGGGGATCCTCTGCCATTCCTCCTTGCAGATCCTCTCCAGTTCTGTCAGGTTGGATGGTAAACGTTGGTTGGCAGCCGTTTTTAGGTCTCTCCAGAGATGCTCAATTGGGTTCTGGCTGGGGCGATTCAAGAACAGTCACAGAGTTGTTGTGAAGCCACTCCTTCGTTATTTTAGCTGTGTGCTTAGGGTCATTGTCTTTTTGGAAGGTAAACCTTCGGCCCAGTCTGAGGTCCTGAGCACTCTGGAGAAGGTTTTCGTCCAGGATATTCCTGTACTTGGCCACATTCATCTTTCCCTATATTGCAACCAGACGTCCTGCCCCTGCATCTGAAAAACACGCCCACAGCATGATGCTGCCACCACCATGCTTCACTGTTGGGACTGTATTGGACAGGTGATGAGCAGTGCCTGGTTTTCTCCACACATACCGCTTAGAATTAAGGCCAAAAAGTTCTATCTTGGTCTCATCAGACCAGTGAATCTTATTTCTCACCATCTTGGAGTCCTTCAGGTGTTTAACAAACTCCATGCAGGCTTTCACGTGTCTTGCACTGAGGAGAGGCTTCCGTCGGGCCACACTGCCATAAACCCCCGACTGGTGAAGGACTGCAGTGGTGGTTGACTTTCTACAACTTTCTCCCATCTCCATCTCTGGAGCTCAGCCACAGTGATCTTTGGGTTCTTCTTTACCTCTCTCACCAAGGCTCTTCTCCCCCCGATAGCTTAGTTTGGCCGGACGGCCAGCTCTAGGAAGGGTTCTGGTCGTCCCAAACGACTTCCATTTAAGGATTATGGAGGCCACTGTGCTCTTAGGAACCTTAAGTGCCGCAGAAATTTTTTTGTAACCTTGGCCAGATCTGTGCCTTGCCACAATTCTGTCTCTGAGCTTTTCAGGCAGTTCCTTTGACCTCATGATTCTCATTTGCTCTGACATGCACTGTGAGCTGTAAGGTCTTATATAGACAGGTGTGTGGCTTTCCTAATTAAGTTCAATCAGTATAATCAAACACAGCTGGACTCAAATGAAGATGTAGAACCATCTCAAGGATGATCAGAAGAAATGGACAGCACCTGAGTTAAATATATGAGTGTCACAGCAAAGGGTCTGAATACTTAGGACCATGTGATATTTCAGTTTTCCCTATTTAATAAATCTGCAAAAATGTCAACAATTCTGTGTTTTTCTGTCAATATGGGGTGCTGTGTGTACATTAATGAGGGAAAAAAATGAACTTAAATGATTTTAGCAAATGGCTGCAATATAACAAAGAGTGAAAAATTTAAGGGGGTCTGAATACTTTCCGTACCCACTGTATGTCAATAGTGTAATCCTTATGTGTGATCAGGTTGGTGGATTGACCAACCATGTGGGGCCTCTGTGAAAAATGATATAGTATGCCTGTAGGTATGAATCCATGGTGTGTAAAGTGGCCCAAACACGATCAGCTAAAATAGATATGCAACAAATGGCAAGATGAAGCCCTGTTGCTGGAAATCTATAATAAATATATACTGTATTTTTCGCACCATAAGACGCACTCCCCCCCCCCCCCCCCACAAAAAAAAATAGGGGAAAGTGTCCCTGCGTCTTATGGAGCGAATACTGATCAGGCTCCGCCCTCCCCCCGTCGCCACCGCCGTGTCAGAATACAGACACTCGGCTTCTCTGTGAAGGGGAGATGACAGGATGTGAGGAAGATCCTTGCTGGGGCATACCAAGGGGGAGCGGGGGGAGGCGGTCTGCCCCAGGTGCCAAAACATGGGGGTTGTCAGTGGTGTTGCTATAATGGTGCACTCCGCACCCAGGTAAGTTGACACCCGCCAGATGTGACCCCATCCTGCAAGCGACAAGAACCCTGGATGGCTTTTTTTTTTCAGCTGGAACACCCCCGGCGCCGTGGTCTGGTCCAGTCTCACTTCCTGCCTCTCTCCACTTGCCGCTGCTGCTGCAAACTATGTCCTCAGTCCTCCTTCCTAGCTGTTGTCCGGGTGTATCTGATGCTGAGAGCCAGCCAGAGGGGGTTGTGGATTGTAATGGCAGTGTCCTCCACTGCCTGAGGTGAGTGATAAGGGGGTGGGAGGTGTGGGATGGCATGGTATCCACTGTTCATCACCTGAGCTGTTGTGATATGAGACGCTGAAGGGGTGTTTGTGTCTGCCCTGCCACCCTGAGCTGATCTGGGAAGGGGGGAGGTTGCTGTGTGTCCACCACCACCCAGGTATAGTGTAGCTGAGCTGATTTGATAGGGGGGCTGGTATTGCTGTGTGTCCACAACCCACCTATAGTAGTAATATAATATTAAATATTTTAGTACATCATTTGGTTCAGAATATTTTTTTTCTTGTTTTGCTCCTCTAAAACCTGGGTGCGTCTTATGGTCAGGTGCGTCTTATGGAGCGAAAAATACGGTATATAAAATATTTCTAAGTACTGGTATATGAATTTCTAAATGATCTAATATGGTTGATTAATAAAAGCAAGGGAATAGCTGTAAGAACCCCCTGTAGCTTGTTACTTACAAGGCATCTGTGTGTTGATGGTATGGTACTGGGGGCCGTGAGTCACCCGGGGACATCATTTACAGGGAAACAAGAAGGGAGAAGGGGGGACGGGAGATTGGGACAACCCAATAGACGGTTATAGGGTGAATCAACCACAATACATTTGGTAATGGAAAAATAGAAAAGACTTTATTGGTCGAATGCTATCTAAATAATCACATTTCAACCTAACAGTATGGATATACTCATGTAGGGGAAAGGGTTTCTCCTGAATATATGCACATTAGAATAAAAACATGAAAAAACACACATACACAGTGCACTGTTGGAAAAAGTAAAAATGATGGCCTGGGTGGACTTCAGCCGCCCGCTCTACTTCTCCTAAGTGTCCTTACTAAGAATGAACCCTGAATAACCGGGTAGATATTGTATCAATAACCGGAGCTTGCAGCATTTGTTGAATGAAAGGACTGTTCAAACCAAACCAATGTAGGGTTTAGGCTGTAGAATGAACGATAACTCAAATCTAAATCCAGACTGGAGTGTTAGAATCAAGCCGTGTTGGCAAATATACCTGCTGATACAATGTTCATGCAGTGCAGCTCCATATATCAATAGATAAACCTGTATATGCTGGTAAGACTATTGATGCAGTGTAATGAGCACTGGATTGCACTCAGCAATATGGCATGGAACTTATTCTGAGTATGATCTATTGCAGACAGTCCATGGAGGGACAAAGGCTTGAGCCCAGTCCTGGCCGAGTATGGTGAGATGTTATTTGATAGAGGGGAGGAAGGGGGGCACGATAACCATATGGTAATATACTTGCTTACCCATCCATAACATCCATCCCGTGATTCACCTGACACCAGAGTCTCTTTTAAGCCGTTGCTCGTGGATATATAGTGATGTCCTTGAGCTCTATAGCTCTCGCTGTGCTGCTGCTCAGAAAGGTGATCCTTCCGGCTTGAAGGAGGCTGCTGCGTAGAGTACGTCCCTCCGTGGAGTCGCGTGCGGCTCCTGTGATCCGCTGGCTCTGTTTCAACGCATCAGCACTGACCGTATGACTGGAGCCGTCGCGCCGTAAGATCTGAGGATACACAAGCCTGTGTAATAGCAGGTTTAGGCCTCTGGGGGCAAGATCTGACTGTCCTTGTCTTATCCTCTGTTGGCTGGCAGTGAATTCATTCAATGGTGTTCATTGCGAGGAGAGGAGAGGAGCGAGTGGGGTTTAGTCAACAACCCAGAATTACAACGTCGGACATGACGCGTTTCGTGACGAATATGTCACTTCATCTTGATGTGTCAGTGGATTATTAGTGCTCCTATTATATAGCCTTGTTTAGCCAATCACAGGTGAAATACCACTGACTGACGAAGTAGCGCCATCTTATGGTCACAACAGGTAATGTTGATATCCATGCAAAAAATAAATATATACATTCACAAGGTTTCAAAAATGAAAAAAATTATTACAGTGTTTATAGGAAAAACACCAAACCGGACAGTGAGGCTAGGTATAGATGGATGTTGCAATAATACATACAAACAAAACCCTGTCATCATAGACTGATTATACCTATCTAATTATTGGGTGTAAATACACTGGACATTTGTACTGAGGGGAAAACAGAGGCGGGAAACATATACCGTGCTGATCATAAACATAATTAAATGTCCTATTTAAGGCTCCAGAAAAATCTTTAGGCTCATTTCTGTATTTAAGCCTTTGGGCTGGAGTGTCTGGGGCCTAAAGATCCAGGTCTTTTCATGTCGGATCAGGACGGTATCGAAATCCCCTCGTCTTTCTGATAGGTTAAGGGAGTAGAACCCCTTTACTCGCAGGCCTTGTGTTTTTCCCTCATGATATCTTAAAAAATGTTGGGCCACTGGGGTGTCTTCTTTGAGACGAATGCTCTTTAGATGTTCAGCAAAACGTACTCGAAGTTGTCGTTTTGTTTTGCCCACATAGAGTAAATGGCATGGGCATTCCAAAATATAGAGCACACGTGCTGTACCACAATTAATAAAGGATTTGATCTCATAGTGATTCTTAGATTGTGAGTCTCTAAAGCTTTTTGTTCTATCTACATGTTTAGGACAGGAGAACCAGCCTGTAAATTCCGAGAATGGTGACTGCAAGCTGAGCCGAGTGTCAGTCTATGACACTCTTTCACAGCCCAGCGAGTCCAGCCACCCCCCCTCACTCTCCTCACATACGAGCAAGGAGGGATACGGCTCCTCCTCCTCCTTCCAGTCCCGCCCACACTATCCCGGCGTGCTGTATCTGAAGAGAGGGGATGTGTGGGCGGGAAATATGAAAATCAGCAGCATTCCTGGCTGTGTGTGAATGATGCCTGAGATTCTAGCCTGGACCGTGGGTAAGTGTGTGCACTGCAGACTGCAGTACACTGTAATCACTGAACTGCATTATCTCCATCGCTTCTCTCCCCCATCTGTCTCCCTCCCCCTCTCCTGTTCTTTCAAGACATTCACAATTTACTTTCACTTTCAGTTAGGCAGGTAATAGATGGTGCAAATTTATTTCCTGTGTCCACAGATTGCAGGAAAGAAACTTGCATGATTCCCCCATCAACACAGACAGTGCTGACAGGGGAATATCTCTCCTGCCCAGCAATTGTATTCTCCCGACAAACAGTGATTATCACTAGTGGCTATAGCAACCACTAGTGATAATCATAAGAGAATCTGCTCATTAATGGTACAAATCTCAGCCAGTTCCTGCTGAACCAGCTGAGATTTAAACTGTCTATGGCTGGTCTTAGCTCTTAGGCAGCCCATACATTGATCACTTTTTTTCATTCAACTACTAGGTTGAATGAAAAAAAAAGGAAATGATCCAATTCCCCAATCTACACATTATAGGTGGATGGGGGAATGTTCCCAGTATGGACCAGTGCTGGAACAACCAGAGTTGCTGTCCTGTCCCGGCTATTTACAGCGCTGGTCTCTGTCTCCATGGCAGGGGCGGCAGCACATTGGAACACAGTGCTGGTTACTTTATGGGGCTGATGTACAGGAGGGCCAGCACAATTTGTTGTTAGAGATGGGCTGGGCATGTTCAAAATTCCACATGCCAGAGCCTGCCAGGAAGCCCACACTGCACAGCGCTTGGTGTGCTGGTGACATATATCTCTTGTTTTCTGCCACCCTGGTGGGGCCCCAGTATAGTAGCAAGGGAGCTCACTGCAGAACATGTGAAAGGGCCCATTGTGGGATCGTAGTAAAGGGCCCCAGGATATATATATATATATATATATATATATATATATATATATATATATATATATATACAATTATATATATATATATATATAATTGCATTTTATAGTTGGCCCCCCTACTTTTGTCCCTGTCCCCCCATGTGCCCCCCCTAAATATGAAAGCTATAGACGCCACTGCCTACCTTTCCTCCCGAGAACCGGAAAAAGTTGATAGGAATTTAACATGTTTTAAAGTGATTGTAAACCCACTCTTGCCTAGATTAAGGCTTACCTGTAGGTTTTTGCAATATCTCCTAAAACTAAAAGGTTTAGGAGATATTTGCAAAAAAAGAGTACACCAATGTGTTCGGCGCATGTGCGCCGTAGACATCGGCGCGGGCGCACTGTAAATGCCGGTTTTATGAATAATGCTGGCTATTACGGCTCCCGCATGCATGCGCGGAGTGACGTCATCGCCGCTCCGTCCAATCACAGCGGCGGAGCGGCGATACTCGGAAGTAACTTCCGGGAGGGATGGCTGCGGCTGGAGGGGGAGACGAGGACGGATTCGGGGGCTTCGATCTAAGGTAAGTAATGCATGATGAGCTAGAATGCTAGTCATACTAGCTCATTATGCTTTTGTCTTGCAGGTTTTTTTTTAAAATGGGTTTACAACCACTTTAAGATGATAAAGCAATGCGTGTCCTTTTTGGGGGGGGAGGGGGAGAAAACAAGGCTTTCTTTTTCTGATATTGTTATGAATTTATTTTTTTTCTGTGAAATCTGAAGACAAAAAGATATAACAAAATTTGTTTGACCAGAGATGGTTTTAAAACAACTAAACTTACTGTAGATAAAATGTATACGTTTTATTCTATAATTGGTCCAGCTTATTATCACACTAAAACTATTATTCTGGTACAAATCATTGGAAAGCTATTTGCAAATAAAATACATAAAATTACACCGATTAAGTAATAATCAAAATTAATTAATTATATTTTTTTTAAATATTAATGGATAAAAAAAATCTAAATAATAAAAACCCTAAAAATTTTAATTATTGGGAAGAAGGAGTTTATTAGGCCCAATTACAGTTATGCCGCGTACACACGATCGATTTTTTCAACGGTGAAAACACCGTCGAGAAAATCGACGTGAAAAACGAGGAACAGCTTGTTCCCCCCACACACGGCCGTTTTAAATTACATTTTTTTTTTGGTCTAAAAAAACGACCATGTGTGGGCTCCCCGGCAGGGTTTCCCTATGGGAAAACTGCCGCGTAAAAAAAAACGACGGGAATCACGACGAGAAAAATTAGAGCATGTTCTAATTTTTCTCGTCGTGATTAATGCCGTTTTTCCTGTCGAGAAAAATGACAAAAAGCCCACAGACGATAGTTTTTCTCGTCCAAAGGAAAAAATATAATCTTTCTCGACGGGAAAAATGATCGTGTGTACGCGGCATGAGTGATTTGTAAAGACTTGTTTTTTTTGCCTAAATAATAAACATGTTGCCTGCTCTGTTGCAGTAGATTTGCACAGAACAGCCCCGATCCTCCTCTTCTCGGGTAGCTATTCTGTGCTCCTGGCCCCTCCCTCCTGTTGAGTGCCCCCACAGCAAACCGCTTGCTATGGGGACACCCGAGCCACTCATGGACATCGCTGGACATCGCTGGACAGAGAGGGACCTCAGGTAAGTATTAAGGGGGCTGAGTGGGGCTGCTGCACACAGAAGGCTTTTTATCTTAATGCAACCCTTCTGACTTTACAACCACTTTAACTAAGGGTTAATGTGGTTAATTCAGATCCGGGGAACATCTGATTGCCTTCTGGTGAATCAGGAAAGAGTTTTTCTACCTCCTCTGTAGAAAATTGGACTATTTTTTTATAGGGTTTTCTTGCCTTCCCCTGGATCAACTATGGATATAGGATTCTGTATATAAAGGTTTTCTATGTATTTATTTGTCTCTATTTGGTTGGAGTTGTGTCTTTTTTATTTATTTATTTTTCAATCCAACTATGTAATAGAAACAAATTTTATTTACAAATTGTTTTTACTGGTAGGGTTGCTTTAACTGACGTATATAGATCAAAGGTCACCCCATAAGTGTTACCTTGTATATCTGCATACTGCTTTTGAACAGTGTTAACAAACCCCGTTCAAAAGCGTCACTGTAATACAAATCGAGTTGAACTGGCTAAAGTGGGGAGAGGAACAAGGGAGTGCTACATATGCCCTTTTTTTTTTCACTTATGTTTTTTTTTTTTTTTTTTTTTTTTTTTTTACGTACATAGCACACCCAAGGTCCTCATGAGGTTATGTAAATTTAGTGCCAATATGGGGTTAAATTACAAAGTGGAAGTACAGAATTACAAAGTGGAATTACAAAGTGGAAATGGAAGTACAGATTCAGATCTGGTCACTGATCTGTTCTGAGCATGGTCAAACCACATGTAACTGATCTGGATTTGTTTTGTGTTTACAATGCAAGAACATTTTTTATTTTATTTTTTTCAAAATATGTCAGAGATGATATGTAATTGGAAATAAAAGGATTAAATTATATTGCGTTAAGTTAAGCATATTAATGCAACTCTGACCTTTTTGAAAAAGTTAACAATTTGTATTAAACTGTTTTACAAGGAGTAGATGAGGTAGATTTGGAGTAATGGATATGAAATTGTCATTAATCAAGTTGACAAACTACTAGATTCATTTTGACTCATAAGCAGTGGCCTTTCTAATGGCAGTTTATGGCACAGTTGCTCTTTGTTTGAAAGGTTATGCTATCAGGAACACATCTTGAACTTTCCTCTTACCTTTCTCTATATGAAATCTGTTCCAGTGTTGCTCCACATTAGCCGGAGAGTTAATTTTATTGTTTGACATTTTGCTGCCTTTAAGCTGCCCACCAGTGTTGTAACTGATCAATGACTTGCTCTTTTTGTGTGTGAAAATACATGAATATATCCTATTGTGCAAAGGTAAATGGTGATGTTTTCATGTCTGGTCAATTATCCAGCAAGTAATAATTCCCTCTGTTCATGAATGCCATGCAGATGTTTTCCTGGATTCCTCTGATTTTTTTCTTCCACTGTTAAAAAAAATAAAATAAAAATAAAGTTCTGAAATGTTCATTGATTTTCACCCAAAATTCCAAAATTGGCCCTAGTGTGTGTGTGTGTTGTTCAAATTACATTTAATTAAATGCTCCTCTGGGGCAGGGACTAAAGTAAATGTTTTGTTTGTAAAGCACCGTATGTTGAGGCTATATCATTGACATTTTTTTTTTTCTTTGTTTTACTGTCATACTGGAGGTCATACAAGCAGACACTTCTAAATTAAATGGTTATTAATGGCCATAAATTTTTACAACAAGATGCCTACGCTGATGGAAAAATAAATAAATAAAATACAAAAAAACAATAAGTGTATCAAATAACCCAGCTGCCACTTCAGTGCCCCACTTTGCACTTGAAAGTACCACAAATATATACAGTGCCTTAAAGTATTCATACGCCTTGAAATTTTCCAGATTTTCTCATGTTACAACTTAAAACGTAAATGTATTTTAATGGGATTTTATGTGATAGACCAACGCAAAATGGCACATAATTGTGAAATGGAAGGAAAATGATAAATGGCTTTTCACATTTTTTTACAAATAAATATGTGAAAAGTGTGGTGTGCATTTGTATTCAGCCCCCCTGAATGGCTTTGTAGAACCACCTTTCACTGCAATTACAGCTGCAAGTCTTTTTGGGGATGTCTCTACCAGCTTTGCACATCTAGAGAGTGAAATTTTTGCCCATTCTTCTTTGCAAAATAGCTCAAGCTCTGTCAGATTGGATGGAGAGCGTCTGTGAACGGCAATTTTCAAGTCTTGCCACAGATTCTCTAATGGATTTAGGTCTGGAACCAGGGGTCTCCAAACTATGGCCCTCCAGTTGTTCAGGAACTACAATTCCCATCATGCCTAGCCATGTCTGTGAATGTCAGAGTTTTACATCGCCTCATGGGACATGTATTTCCGCAACAGCTGGAGGGCTGTAGTTTGTGGATCCCTGATCTAAACCATTCCATTGTAGCTCTGGCTGTATGTTTTTAGGGTCGTTGTCCTGCTGGAAGGTGAACCTCCGCCCCAGTCTCAAGTCTTTTGCAGACTCTAACAAGTTTTCTTCTAAGATTGCCCTGCATTTGGCTCCATTCATCTTCCCATCAACTATGACCCACTCCCCTGTCCCTGCTGAAGAAAGGCATCCATACAGCATGATTCTGCCACCACCATGTTTCACAGTGGGGATGTGTTCAGGGCGATGTGCAATGTTAGTTTTCTGCCACACACAGCGTTTTGCTTTTAGGACAAAAAGTTCAATTTTGGTCTCATCTGACCAGAACACCGTCTTCCACATTTTTGCTGTGTCCCCCACATGGCTTTTTGCAAACTGAAAACGGGGCTTATTATGGCTTTCCTTCAACAATGGCTTTCTTCTAGGCACTCTTCCATAAAGGCCAGATTTGTGGGGTACACCACTAATAGTTGTCCTGTGGACAGACTCTCCCACCTGAGCTGTGGATCTTTGCAGCTCCTCCAGAGTTACCATGGGCCTCTTGACTGCTTCTCTGATTTAATGTTCTCCTTGCCTGTCCTGTCAGTTTAGGTGGTTGGCCATGTCTTGGTAGGTTTGCAGTTGTGCCATATTCTTTCCATTTTCGGATGATGGATGATGGATTGAACCACGAGATGTTCAAAGCTTGGGACTTTTTTTTTATAACCTAACCCTGCTTTAAACGTCTCCACAACTTTATCCCTGACCTGTCTGGTGTGTGTTTCTTGGCCTTCATGATGCTGTTTGTTCACTAAGGTTCTCTAAAAAACCTCTGAGGGCTTCACAAAATGGCTGTATTTATACTGATATTAAAATACACACAGATGGACTCTATTTACTAATTGGGCGACTTCTGAAGGCAATTTGTTCCACTAGATTTTAGTTAGGGGTATCAGAGAAAAGGGGGGCTGAATACAAATGCACGCCATACTTTTCAGATGTTTATTTGTAAAAAAAATTAAAACCCATTTATAATTTTCCTTCCACTTCATAACAATTATGTGCCTCTTTGTGTTGGTCTATCACATGAAATCCAAATAAAATACGTTTATTTTTGGTTGTAACATGACAAAATTTGGAAAATTTCAAGGGGTATGAATACTTTTTCAAGGCACTGTAAGTGTATCTAAACCCGAGGATAAAAAAAGTAATGCTGTGAATTGCAGCTTAGAGAAAGGAAGTACAGAAAAATACCTGTCGATCCTGCCAAAAACCCAGTGTGCTTTTAACTTCCTGTATACTGAACTATAAAGATGCAGACCAGTAAGCGAGTCTTGTCTCCTCCTTAGAACAGGAAGTGTGCTACCGGTTAGGACCATCGGGTGAAAATAAAAAGGGAACAAAATACCCTGATTAAAAAAAGAATGCAGCTACCACATCCAGGGATCGACACGTTGTAATGTATAAAGTTGTTCTTGGGTTTAGATGCGCTTTAACTTCTTTGTAGTCCACTTAGCTTAACATACACTCTTACCCTTCTGCTGACGTAACTATTATGTTGGTGGCAGCGCTAGCATGTATACAAACTCCCATTCACAATAGCAGCCGGAGTCTGTTTACCTTCACTTCTTCACTGCCAGCTGTAAAGGTTTTTTTTAAAGCATCATCAATCGACAATTTTGAATATATTTGGAATCAATTTAATCGCCTCAACCTAAACTTTTATATTTATACCAAAAAATGCCAATTGTCCTCTAAAATGAATTGGAGTATATGTTAAAAGAAAAAATATGGGTTTAATAAACAGTAGAAATAAAGAAATGCAACTGCCAAGATTTTATTCTTCAGGGTCCCTGCTTTCAGAAAATCTATAATATTTTTGTGGTACTCCGGCTAAAATGCGTATTTTATTGTGTCCAAAAAATGGTTTAAAAAAAATCTGGCAGTGAAAAGGGTTATGCGGCGTACACACGATCGTTTTTCATGCCATTTTTTTAACCAACGTTTTTCTCGTCGTTTTTTTTTCATGTTTCCTCTCAAGCCTGTCTTGCATCCACACGATCATTAAAAAAAACGCTCGAGCAAAGCGCAGTGACGTACAACACATACGACGGCACTATAAAGGGGAAGTTCCGTTCGGATGGCGCCACCCTTCATGTTAGTAAAGTTTGTTGAGCGACGATTCGCACTTTTCAGCCTCGTGCTTTTCAGTCCGTTACAGCGTGACGAATGTGCTATCTCCATTGCAAACGCTAGTTTTACCAGAACGAGCGCTCCCGTCTCATGCTTGATTCTGAGCATGCGCGTTTTTTTTCACCTCGTAAAAGCATACACAATATCGTTTTTCACGTCGTTAAAAAAAACGACATGAAAAACGTTGTGAAAAAATAGAGCATGTTCGAAATTTTTAATGGCCGTTTTTCACGCCGTTAAAAATGCTCTGGAGCCTACACACGATCGGTTTTAATGGCCATTTTTAAAAATTTCATTTTTAACGGCATGAAAAACGATTGTGTGTACGCGGCATTAGTATATTTACTCTAGTGTGTGTATATGTGTATGTATGTATGTATATATATATATATATATATATATATATATATATATATATATATATATACCAAAAATACTGTATTGCTATAATACCATGTTTAAGTATATATGTAGCATTTTCCTCCTTTTTGTACCCTGATATTTGGTTTTCTGGTCTGGAAGTACACATGCATTACATTTTCACAGAGCTCCTTCTCCTTTGTGGAAGGCAGACTTGGCTTTGTGACAACATTTGGCTTTCTGTTTGACATTTATTATTTATGAAGTCTCTACTTTGAGGATGTTAATCATAAAATTAGTGAAGTAAACATTGCTTCTGTATGAAAAATGATCTTGTATCATTTACAAAATTCTATGTGAAGGTTTCCATGGTCTAAGGTAGTGGGAGACATCTGATATAGTTTGTGAGGTTTAGCAACTGTTGATACTACTACTCGTACAAGTTCAGCCTCTGACCTTTTTTTAATGACTGAACTGCCATCATATATTCATAATTCTAAGCATTAATGTGGATTTGTCACTGAAATTTACACTTCAGTAGGGTACACGCCAGTTACCTAAAATCACATTATTCTGAAATAAAAGGACTTCTTGCAGTGAAACATTTTTGCCAGACTATATTTGCCAATTTTGAAGAATTTTGATTAGCTAACAAAGCAAGTATTCCAAAATCCTAGTTCACACAAAGTCACACACTAAATGAATGAGATATAAATTAGGCATATACTTGCATAAGTTTATAATGCACGTCTAACCGCGAATCCTGTAGGTAGTGTTTTTCACTGTCAAATTATACATATAATTGCTTTTCATGTTAAAACCAGTAATCAGGCTTGCACTGAGGTGCCTGTATTTAATTAACACTTTCCTTTATGGGCAATGGCATGTTTACATGGTAGGTCAGTTTATCTGTACCACACATAGTGGGTACCCAAGCATCAGTTGCTGAACCTGAAAATTTTCCAGACAGAATGGATTTTTGCACTTAAGTCCCATCAATTGAGGGCTTGTGGTTCTGGTCAGGGTATATGTTCTGGTTCAGCTAAAGTATGTGATGTTATAAACACTGAAGATATCACCTAGAGTGCTAGGTATAATCCTGGACTTTCCTGCGGGCCCCTTCCTCAGCTTCCGGCGGGCCCCTTCCTCAGCTTCCGGCATAAACATTTCTAGCAGCCACCAGTTTTCATGTTCACATGGTTTAGACTTAAAGCGGAGCTCCATCCTAAAGTGGAACTTCCGCTCATCGGATTACTCCCCCCTCCAGTGCCACAATTGGCACCTTTCAGGGGGAGGGGGGTGCGGATACCTGTCTAAGACAGGTATTTAAACCCACTTCTGTGCATACGGTCTGCGGGTAGACTGCGGGTAGTGCGTTACTTCCCGGTAACACTTCACTTAACTTCCTGATTCCCTCACCTATGATGGTGGTGGGGCAGCCGAAAGACGAGCCATCGCTGCCGACGTCGCTGGACTCCAGGACAGGCAAGTGTCCTTACATTAAAAGTCAGCAGCTGCAGTATTTGTAGCTGCTGGCTTTTAATATTTTTTTATGACGGAGCTCCGCTTTAACTGACATGTAAGTACTTAGTGGGATGAGTCCATTTCTCCCCTCTTTTACATACAGTATATAGTCTCTCTTGTGTTTGGGTGTAACTTTGGACCATATCGTTTATTTATGCTTTTTTACAGACATCGGTGCACTCGCCACTGATGATGTGGTAGGAAACCACGAAACGTACGTGGGGACAATTTTGATGCACCATTTTCTTTTTAGATGGTTTTATTTCATCCATTCCCAAGCTACCCCACCATGCTGCTTTTCAAGCGATTCTTTAATATGGACAATTGTCCGATATCTCAATATGTCATCTCCAAGTTGCTGTGATTGTTTTTATGAATATCTGGTCAATAATATCTGATTGTTGTGCTTATTTACTATGCACGTACTCATATTGCTATTGTGAGGGGGTTACCTCGGTAGCGGGTGTGTGTGACCCCCTGGTTGGGCTCCCCACACAAAAACAGGGCCAGCAGACGGAGGTTGTGGTTTTCAAAATCAAAAGGTGCGGTTTATTTCTCTATGTACAGTGACAAAAACACAGCAAAGCCAAAAAGAAACAAACAAAATAAATCCTGGTCAGTTTGACCTCTGACTAAACATGCAGGTTTCCTAAACTAACAACTGGGATCAGCCTAGTGCTGTCCTAGTCCCTAAGTCCCTGGTTTAGTAAAAGTCCAAACAAATAGCCACACAGGCTTTGCCTCACCGCACAGGGGTTCACTCTCCCTAGACAGTCCACACAGGTCTGGTTCCAGGCATGAGCTAACATCTAATGAAGCTGGGAGTTTTTATAGAGGCCTTAAACGAACTGACAGGCTTCAGCTGGTCTCATCAACTCCCTGCCTCACGACGCCCAGCACTCTCCCTAGAGGTATGAGTCATTCATGAGCCCACTAGCCTCAGCTGGGCTTCATCAACTCCCTAGTTGTATAAGTCGGCATAAAGCCTGAATCTGGGAGAAATATATCTACCCCCCTGGATGCAACCAGGTGACTTTACCTTCCTGCTGTCACATACCCCCCCCTCTTGTTTTAACCTTGGGGTTGGAACACCAGCAATCAGGCATTCATGTACTCGAGACAAAGCATCCACATTCCCCATTTGAACGCCAGGGCGATGCTTTACTGTGAAGTTGAATTCCTGTAGGGCCAGGAACCACCTATTCACTCTTCTATTTGTCTCCTTGTTTTGAGCCATCCACTTTAACGGAGCGTGATCCGTAACCATGTCAAAGTGCCTACCTAGCAGATAGTACCGAAGGGAATCTAGAGCCCACTTCACCGCTAAACACTCCTTTTCAACCGTGGCGTAATTTACCTCATGGGACTTCAACTTCCTGCTGAGGTAAATGACTGGGTGCTCTTCCCCGTTCCAGACCTGGGACAATACTGCTCCTAACCCCACATCTGACGCATCACTTTGTACGACAAAGTCTTTAGAGAAGTCGGGTGAGTACAACACTGGCTGGCTACATAAGGCTTGTTTCAAGAATTGGAATGCTGCCTCAGCCTCGGGGGTCCATTTGATCATGACCGACCCTTTCCCTTTCGTCAGGTTGGTTAGGGGCACAGCCTTAGAAGCAAAGTGGGGAATGAAGCGCCGATAATAACCCGCGATTCCCAGAAAGGCTCGTACCTGCTTCTTGCTGTTGGGACGTGGCCAACTCTGGATGGCCTCGACTTTGTTGAGTTGGGGTTTTATTACTCCCCTGCCAATGGTGTACCCAAGATATTTGGCCTCCTCCTGCCCAATGGTACACTTCTTGGGGTTAGCCGTAAACCCCGCTTCCCGAACAGAGTCCAGGACTGCTTGCACTTTTGGCAGATGTGAGGCCCAATCTGTGCTATGGACAATTACGTCATCCAGGTAAGCCGCAGCATACTTCCGATGGGGCCTCAGCATCTGGTCCATTTTCCGCTGGAATGTGGCCGGCGCATTCTGTAACCCGAACGGCATTCTCTTATATTGGAACGCCCCGTCTGGGGTTACAAATGCGGTTTTCTCTTTGGCCGACTTGGCCAGGGGAATTTGCCAATACCCTTTTGTGAGGTCAAGAGTCGTCATGTATCGGGCTGTTCCCAGCCGGTCGATCAACTCATCTATACGTGGCATGGGGTAGGTGTCAAATTTTGTAACTTTGTTCAACTGACGAAAATCGTTACAAAATCGCCAGCTCCCATCCGGTTTAGGCACCAACACAATGGGACTAGACCAATCACTTTGGGACTCCTCTATCACCCCTAAGTTCAGCATTTTCTGTACTTCCTCCCGTATTGCCTCCCGTCGGGCCTCTGGGATCCGATAGGGTTTTAACTTCACCCTTTCACCGGGCGGGGTAATAATATCATGCTCTACCCCAGATGTTTGTCCCGGCAGCTCAGAGAACACCTCCTTGTTGCGAAGCACAAACTCCTTAACCTCCTGTTGTTGGGGTTGTGACAAGGTGGCTGCTATTCCAACCTCCGGAATCACGCAACCAGTTTGAGCTGGTGACCAAGTTTCTGCGACTAGGGACTCTCTATCCCTCCAGGCTTTCAACAGATTAACGTGATATATCTGTTCGGGCTTTCGCCTTCCTGGTTGTCTGACCTTGTAATTCACTTCGCTCACTTTTTCCATTATCTCGTAGGGGCCTTGCCATTTGGCAAGGAATTTACTTTCAACCGTAGGGACAAGTACCAATATCCTATCCCCCGGGGAAAAGGTACGGGTCTTTGCTCCACGGTTGTACACTCTCTGCTGTGCCAACTGCGCTTGGGCCAAATGTTCCTTCACGATGGGCATTACCTGTGCAATTCGATCTTGCATCAGGGCGACATGCTCAATCACACTCCTGTGGGGAGAACTCTCACTTTCCCAAGTTTCCTTGGCAATATCCAACAGCCCTCTTGGGTGTCTCCCATACAGTAACTCAAAGGGGGAGAATCCCGTAGAGGATTGGGGCACCTCCCTAATAGCAAACATCAAATAAGGAAGTAGACAGTCCCAATCCTTTCCATCTCTATCCACCACTTTCTTCAACATTTGTTTTAGGGTTTTGTTGAATCTTTCAACCAGCCCATCGGTTTGGGGGTGATACACAGATGTACGCAATTGCGTCACTTTGAACAATTTACACAGCTCTTTCATAACCCGGGACATAAAGGGTGTACCTTGGTCCGTAAGCAGTTCTTTACAAATACCCACCCGGCTAAAAACAAGAGATAGCTCTTTGGCTATGGTTTTGGCCGAGGTATTTCTGAGAGGGATCGCTTCTGGATAACGGGTGGCATAGTCCATTATAACCAATATGTACTGGTGCCCCCTAGCGGACTTGATTATAGGACCTACCAAATCCATTGCGATTCTCTCAAACGGGACCTCAATGATGGGTAGAGGGACCAGCGGGCTACGGAAATGTGGCATCGGGGCCGACCTCTGACACACAGGGCAGGAGGAACAATAATTTTCTATGTCCTTCATCACCCCAGGCCAATAGAATCTCTGTAATACCCTCTCTCGGGTTTTCTCTGTCCCCAGATGACCTCCAAGAATGTGCCCATGGGCCAACTCCAACACCAACTTCCTGTAAGGTTTGGGCACCACCAGCTGCTCAACGGTTTCTTCTGCCCTTTTTGCCACCCGATACAGTAGGTCCTTCTCTACGCTGAAGTATGGGTAAGTGCAGGTATTATCTGGGTTCACTAACTCGCCATCTATTTCCACTACGTTTTCCCGTGCCTTTATTAGGGCGGGGTCTTTTAACTGTTCTGTGGCAAAATTTTCCCTGTGAACCTCCAGATCAGAAAACTCCACAGACGGTAGGTTTTCGTCTGAGGAGGTGGGCTCCTCTCCAGTTTCTTGAGTCTCCCCTGCCAATACTGACAAGGGAAATTCTGGAGAGTCCTCACCACTCTCAGAGGAGTTCTGGCTATCACATTCCTGGTACATAGGGGCACCAGTGGGGGGCTCAGGATCATCCCACAGTTCCCAGAACTTCGGAAAATCCCTTCCCACAATGGCGTCATGCGGTAACTGAGATACTAAGCCCACTGGATGAGAGAGGGTACCTTTGGGGGTCTCGAAACACACTGTAGTCACTGGATACTCTCGGGTGTCCCCATGCACACAAATAACAGCTACCTTGCTATTCCCAGAGACCTCTGTTTTAACTAACTCAGCCTTTATCAGGGTCACAAGGCTACCTGAATCCAACAATACCACAACATTTCTACCATTAACACACATTTTGCATAAATGTTTCTCAGTTCCTCGAATGGCAGTGCATGCGACTGTCGCACACAGCGACTGACGTCTGCCCGTCAGAAAGTCACACTGCATGGGTTCCTCCACAACCGGGCAATTGGCTGCAATATGTCCCGCTTGCCGGCAGCGGTAGCAAACGATCCTTCTTGCGGCCTCTTGAGCCGCTGATTTCCCAGGCTGTTCTCGCCAAACTTGGGGTAGAGCTCCCACCCTCTCACTCTCTCCACCCTCACCCCTTGGAATCCTCTTATCCGCCCCTGGGGATGGTCTGGTCTTAGGGTGGAAAGTCCGAGAGTCTCTGGAAGAGGCCGTCAGGTTCTCTGTAGCCAAGTATCTCTCTACACGATCCACAAGTTTACCGGCCGTTTCTGGGTCTCCGTGGCTTACCCACTTTTGAATGGCGGTAGGAAGAGCTCTCAAGAAACGATCCATCACAACACGTTCCACAATCTCCGGTGCGGACAAAGTCTCTGGCTGTAGCCACTTCCTGCTCAGGTGAATGAGATCATACATTTGAGACCTGGGGGGTTTTCCAAGCTGGAAAGTCCAGTTATGCACACGCTGAGCCCGGACAGCCAGGGTGACACCCAGCCTTGCCAATATTTCAGCTTTTAGCATCACATAGTCTTTTGCTTGGTCAGGCTCTAGGTCATAGTAAGCCTTCTGCGATTCACCAGTTAACAGAGGAGCCACCAGTCCAGCCCACTGCTCCTCAGGCCACTTTTCTCTTTCAGCAGTCCTTTCAAATGTGGTCAAAAATACCTCTGGATCATCCTCTCCAGTCATTTTTGTCAATAAACGACTCACCCCAAAGGACGCGGTATTAGTGGGACGGCTTTCCTCACTGGTCTGCGGACGTTGCTGCATTACTGCTTCCATTTGTTGTAGTCTCTGCTCTTGCTTCTGTAACAGGTCTATGAAGCGGGCCTCAGATTGCTGCTGGGCTTGTTGATGAGCTTGCTGCTGGGCTGCAAGGCTCCTTTGCAAACCTGCATTTGTCTGCTGTTGATTGGCATTTGCTAGAGCCAGCTGTTTCAGTATCTCCTCCATGCTGGCTTAAAAAAAACTGCCACTGGTTCTCCACCAACTGTGAGGGGGTTAACTCGGTAGCGGGTGTGTGTGACCCCCTGGTTGGGCTCCCCACACAAAAACAGGGCCAGCAGACGGAGGTTGTGGTTTTCAAAATCAAAAGGTGCGGTTTATTTCTCTATGTACAGTGACAAAAACACAGCAAAGCCAAAAAGAAACAAACAAAATAAATCCTGGTCAGTTTGACCTCTGACTAAACATGCAGGTTTCCTAAACTAACAACTGGGATCAGCCTAGTGCTGTCCTAGTCCCTAAGTCCCTGGTTTAGTAAAAGTCCAAACAAATAGCCACACAGGCTTTGCCTCACCGCACAGGGGTTCACTCTCCCTAGACAGTCCACACAGGTCTGGTTCCAGGCATGAGCTAACATCTAATGAAGCTGGGAGTTTTTATAGAGGCCTTAAACGAACTGACAGGCTTCAGCTGGTCTCATCAACTCCCTGCCTCACGACGCCCAGCACTCTCCCTAGAGGTATGAGTCATTCATGAGCCCACTAGCCTCAGCTGGGCTTCATCAACTCCCTAGTTGTATAAGTCGGCATAAAGCCTGAATCTGGGAGAAATATATCTACCCCCCTGGATGCAACCAGGTGACTTTACCTTCCTGCTGTCACACTATGTTATGTTTTTTTTTTTTTTTTTTATGAATAAAACATGTCTTGTTACATTGACTCTAAAAGACATGCTGGTAGGTTAATTGGATCCTGTCTAAATTAGCCCTAGTATAGGTATGAATGTGTGTTATGGACCTTAGGTTGTAAGCTCATTGAGGGTAGGGACTGATGTGAATGTGCAATGTATATGTAAAGTGCTGCGTAAATTGACGAGGCTATACAAGTATCTAAAACAAATAAAATAAATTGACTCATCTTTTAGCCATGTTAGATCTACCTCATTTATTGTCCCAAACCCTCTTTTTTCCTGCATATAGATAGGGATGGAGCTGTGCGACCCCACACACCTCATTTAAAGTCCCAAACCCCTCTTTTTGTTTCATAATCCTGAACTTTAAACTCTCTTTTCAGCCCCACATCCAATCGGTGTCTAAATCTTGCTGTGGTAACCTCCGCAAAATTAAAACCTCCTCCTCCAAAATAGGCCCCTTCTTAATTAATTACACCACAAAGCTTCTAATTCACTCCCCAATTATCTCTCGCCTTGACTACTGCAACTCCCACCTCATTGGCTTTCCTTTAGATAGGCTATCTCCTCTTCAGTCCATCCATTAATGCTCGTGCTAAATTTATCCACCTTACCAACCTCTGTGTCTGCAACCCCTCTCTGCCAATCCCTCTACTGGCTTTCACTCACCCAACAAACTAAATCCAAAATACTAACAATAACTTACAAAGCCATCCACAACTCGGCCTCCAGCTTCATCACTAGCCTTGTCTCAAAATACCAACCAAATCGTTCACTTCATGCATCCCAAGACCTCCTGCTCTCTAGTTGCCTCCTCCCATGCTCGCCTCCAAGACTTCTCCAGAGCCTTTCCCATCCTCTAGAACAGGGGTCTCCAAACTTTTCAATACGGGGGCCACATTGTAGATTTTACAAGTATTCGGGGGCCGAAAAAAATCAGTTATGTACAAATGAATGAATCGTCATTCCCATTATCAGTGTCCCCAGCAGAGTTTTCCCCATTATCAGTGTCCCCAGCAGAGTTTTCCCCATTATCAGTGTCCCCCGCAGAGTTTTCGCCATCGGTGTCCCCAGCAGAGTTTTCCCCATCGGTGTCCCCAGCAGAATTTTCCCCATCGGTGTCCCCAGCAGAATTTTCCCCATCAGTGTCCCCAGCAGAATTTTCCCCCCCATCGGTGTCCCCAGCAGAATTTTCCCCATCGGTGTCCCCAGCAGAATTTTCCCCATCGGTGTCCCCAGCAAATTTTTCCTTATCGGTGTCCCCAGCAAAGTTTTTCCCATCGGTGTCCCCAGGGTTCAGGGGTGAGCTATGTACAGGGTTCAGGGGTGAGCTATGTACAGAGTGCAGGGTTAAGGGGTGCGCTACATGCAGAGGGTGAGGTGGGTGCAGAGGGTGAGGTGGGTGCAGGGTGCGGAGGGTGAGGTGGTGCAGGGTGCAGAGGGTGAGGTTGGTGCAGGGTGCAGAGGGTGGATGCAGGGTGCAGAGGGTGAGGTGGGCGCAGGGTGCAGAGGGAGGGTGCAGTAGCAGAGGGTGAGGTAGAGGGAGGGTGCAGAGGGTGGGTGCAGAGGGTGAGGTGGGCGCAGGGTGCAGAGGGAGGGTGGGTGCAGAGGGTGAGGTGGGTACAGGGTGCAGAGGGTGAGGTGGGCGAAGGGAGCAGAGGGAGGGTGCAGAGGGTGGGTGCAGAGGGTGTGTGCAGGGTGCAGAGGGAGGGTGCAGAGGGTGAGGTGGGTGCAGGGGGAGGGTGAGGTGGGCGCAGGGTGCAGAGGGAGGGTGCAGAAGGTGTGTGCAGGGTGCAGAGGGTGAGGTGGGTACAGGGTGCAGAGGGTGGGTACAGGGTGCAGAGGGTGAGGTGGGCGCAGGGTGCAGAGGGAGGGTACAGAGGGTGGGAGCAGGGTGCAGAGGGAGGGTGCAGAGGGTGAGGTGGGTACAGGGTGCAGAGGGTGAGGTGGGAGCAGGGTGCAGAGGGAGGGTGCAAATGGTGGGTGCAGGGTGCAGAGGGTGAGGTGGGTACAGGGTGCAGAGGGTGAGGTGGGCACAGGGTGCAGAGGGAGGGTGCAGGGTGCAGAGGGTGAGATGGGTGCAGCGTGCACGGCTCCCCCCCCCCCAGCCCCCATTCCAGTACAGTCAGAGCTCCACACTCCACTCCACTCCAAGGCAAGATTCTCCTCCCACAAAGCTTCACCCCCCCCCCCATTCCAGCCAAAGTTTTCCTTATTTTACTCACAGCATTTTGTCCTCCGATCTCCGTGCAGCAGTTCCACAGGCAGCTTCCTGTTTGCAGATTCCCCGCCCCCTTCCTCCTCTGCTCTGACTCCGAGGGCTCTCATAGAGCGTGTGTACACAAGGATGATCAGAGCGGCTGCGGTGAGAGGAGCGCACTGTCACTTGGAAATACACAAGCAGAGCTTGTGTATTTCCAAGTGACAGTAGCACGCAGCCAGCATGCGACCAGCACCGGAGGTGGCCGAACTCCAGCGGTCAGCACGGGGCAGGCAGCGCAGGGCCAAAGACGGCAATGTGGCAGAGCCTGGGAAAGCTGCGGGCCGGACAAATCAAACCCGCGGGCCGGATGTGGCCCGCGGGCCGGGGTTTGGAGACCCCTGCTCTAGAACACAGGTGTCAAACTAGTGGCCCTCAAGCTGATGCAGAACTACAAGTCCTATGTGGCGTTAAAAGCATGACTCCCCAGGCAGATGCATGATGGGACTTGTAGTTCCGCAACACTTGAAGGGCCGCCAGTTTGACACCTGTGCTCTAGAACTTCTTACCCCTATTTGTCCAACTATCTCCAACTCTGTCCATTTTTAGGTGATCAATGAAAACCCTTCTCTTTAGAGAAGTCTATTCTGCCTCCTCCTATCCACTGTACTTTTATTTTCTCTATCGGCTCATACTCCATAGTTTTACCTTTTTTGTATCACTTGACCCTCCCCTTTAGAAGATCTAACAAGCAGGGCCTTCTTATTCCTCTTCTGTTATATTGTATTGTGACTACTGTTTGCCCTTGTCTGCTTTTTGAGAGACAGTGCACTCTACACTTTACAAGTTTTAGAGCCTGCGGTGTCCAATGGAATATACAGGTCCTTCTCAAAAAATTAGCATATTGTGATAAAGTTCATTATTTTCTGTAATGTACTGATAAACATTAGACTTTCATATATTTTAGATTCATTACACACAACTGAAGTAGTTCAAGCCTTTTCTTGTTTTAATATTGATGATTTTGGCATACAGCTCATGAAAACCCAAAAATCCTATCTCAAAAAATTAGCATATTTCATCCGACCAATAAAAGAAAAGTGTTTTTAATACAAAAAAAGTCAACCTTCAAATAATTATGTTCAGTTATGCACTCAATACTTGGTCGGAAATCCTTTTGCAGAAATGACTGCTTCAATGCGGCGTGGCATGGAGGCAACCAGCCTGTGGCACTGCTGAGGTGTTATGGAGGCCCAGGATGCTTCGATAGCGGCCTTAAGCTCATCCAGAGTGTTGGGTCTTGCGTCTCTCAACTTTCTCTTCCCAATATCCCACAGATTCTCTATGGGGTTCAGGTCGGGAGAGTTGGCAGGCCAATTGAGCACAGTAATACCATGGTCAGTAAACCATTTACCAGTGGTTTTGGCACTGTGAGCAGGTGCCAGGTCGTGCTGAAAAATGAAATCTTCATCTCCATAAAGCTTTTCAGCAGATGGAAGCATGAAGTGCTCCAAAATCTCCTGATAGCTAGCTGCATTGACCCTGCCCTTGATAAAACACAGTGGACCAACACCAGCAGCTGACATGGCACCCCAGACCATCACTGACTGTGGGTACTTGACACTGGACTTCAGGCATTTTGGCATTTCCCTCTCCCCAGTCTTCCTCCAGACTCTGGCACCTTGATTTCCGAATGTACTTTGGACCACTGAGCAACAGTCCAGTGCTGCTTCTCTGTAGCCCAGGTCAGGCGCTTCTGCCGCTGTTTCTGGTTCAAAAGTGGCTTGACCTGGGGAATGCGGCACCTGTAGCCCATTTCCTGCACACGCCTGTTCACGGTGGCTCTGGATGTTTCTACTCCAGACTCAGTCCACTGCTTCCGCAGGTCCTCCAAGGTCTGGAATCGGTCCTTCTCCACAATCTTCTTCAGGGTCCGGTCACCTCTTCTCGTTGTGCAGCGTTTTCTGCCACACTTTTTCCTTCCCACAGACTTCCCACTGAGGTGCCTTGATACAGCACTCTGGGAACAGCCTATTCGTTCAGAAATTTCTTTCTGTGTCTTACCCTCTTGCTTGAGGGTGTCAATGATGGCCTTCTGGACAGCAGTCAGGTCGGCAGTCTTACCCATGATTGCGGTTTTGAGTAATGAACCAGGCTGGGAGTATTTAAAAGCCTCAGGAATCTTTTGCAGGTGTTTAGAGTTAATTCGTTGATTCAGATGATTAGGTTAATAGCTCGTTTAGAGAACCTTTTCATGATATGCTAATTTTTTGAGATAGGAATTTTGGGTTGTCATGAGCTGTATGCCAAAATCATCAATATTAAAACAAGAAAAGGCTTGAACTACTTCAGTTGTGTGTAATGAATCTAAAATATATGAAAGTCTAATGTTTATCAGTACATTACAGAAAATAATGAACTTTATCACAATATGCTAATTTTTTGAGAAGGACCTGTACTCTGCATCAAGCTTCAAAGAACACTTCAATATTGTGGTTTGGCTGGTCACATGACTGACGGGTCATATGGCTGGAACCATTTTTTCCCCAATTTAATAATTTCAATGGCGCTTTCCGTTCTTCAGAGTTCTGAAGCAAGCAAAAAGGAGGGCACATTTAAGCATACTGTTGTGCTTTTTAAAATGTGCTATTATTTAAAGAATAACTGTACCTTAATGCAAGATCTTTACTGTTGGATTCCTTCGGACCTTGCTTTTCAAAGCTTCCTCACAGGAGCCTTTTCAGCCTTTGCATGCATGCCAGGACCCCATTTTTTCCTATTGGAAAAGCCATATTCTGCAGGACTGCTTGGGGTATGAGTACAGCTCCCCATAGTAATGATTAAGGCTGTGGTGCAAATATGGAGGCAGAAGAGTGGACCCAGCAAGAACCTTTTCAGAAACAAGGCTGTGGGGCCACACAGGGATTGTCACTGCATAGAAGTGAGGTATAAGACCAGGTTGGCTGCCTTCAGCAGGAGGCTGTTTTCATTAAAGGACAACTTGTACCAAAGGTACAGTTGTCCTTTTAAAGTTGCAGTTTGGGCAGGAAGGCCATATTGCTGCTTTATAACTGGACCTCTAAAGCTGGCTATAGACGGTTTGAACCCTGCTACTTCGTTCCTGCTAAACCGGCTGAGATTCTAACCATGTATGGGCAGGCTGAATGTACTCAAGTTGATTGACCAGCATGTCGGATTTTACATACGATTATTGCTAGTGTCTGCTATAGGGGGAAGCCATCCCCACTGGGAGAACACAATGGCTCTGTGGCCTAATGCTGGTCCTACACGGTACAAATCACGCTTGGTTGCTGCTGAACCTGCCAAGATTCAGGCCGTGTATGGGCAGGCTGAATTTACCAAGTTGATCGATTGATAGACTTGGGTACAGCCAGTCTGCCAGATTTTACTTGCGATTATCACTAGCGGCTGATATAGCGGCTAGTATAGCGGCTCGCAATAATCACTGTCTTCTCCCAAACCCCCCCGCCCCCCCCCCCCCCGCCGGGAGAATACAATGGCTTGGCAGGAGGGATTTCCATATCAACACTGTCTGTTTTGATGGGGGAATCGAGCGAATTTCTCGCCTGCAAATTTCTTTCCTTGCAGGAAAGAAATGTACACAGTATGGCCTGCCTAAGTGTGTTTGGATTTCACTTACATGCCTTCCATGTAGTAATCACATTACTATAAAGCTGGTATGCCCTTTCAAGGAGGTTATTAGCATACTGTACATTTATCAGAAAACATTGATGGTACTTCTACTTTGTAGCCCAGCAAAGTCGTGTCTGCTTTCTAAAAACGTGACTGGTCTATTAAGATGTTAAAGTGACATTAATAAGAACATACACAATAATAAAATAATGGGCCCGAGCAAATTCTACAGGATATGGAGGGATTGGGTGGCCGTGCCAGGTCTGGCTCCTGTGGAATTGGTCCTTGACAGGATCCTAGGCTAAGGAAGGGATAAGAGTAAAATATTTTATGCTGCTGTAGAAGTATGTGCCCGAGGGGAGCTTATTGCATTGTACCTTGTATTGTACTGGATCTGCTTGGAATCTTATCACTGGTCTGTTGTATGTGCTTTGTTTATTTGTTAAGACTTAATAAACATTATCTCTGATTTAAAATAAAATAATGGGCATTTGAAAGATGATCCACTCTAGCGTCAAATTTTCGAAAGGTATATTACTTTATCATAAATCACGGGACACAGAGTTAGGCTAATATTCATTACCTACTGGGTTATACTTCATCTCCAGGTGAATGGACACTAGTAGACCAAAGGTCTTTAGACAGAAAGTGATCCCCTATATAACCCCTCCCATACAGGAAGTACTTTAGTTTTTTACCAGTGTCTGCAAGGTGGATGGGCACGTTTTGAGCTCTTTCGAGCTCCAGGTCTTGAAGTCCAAACACGGTTCTAAAATGAATCAAGGGATTGACCGATCTGATCCATTTGAAACAAGCTTATATGCTAAGATAAATGGTACCCGAGCCTCGTAAAGAAGACTTAAAGAGCCTGTAAGGTTTTGCCTGTAATGCGACCTCCGGGTGCTGGACCCTGTGTAGTGGAATCCTGGACACCACAGAGCTAGGGCATTCCTACAGGGTGCTGTACAGGTCCCAGGGAGTGGACCCTAAAACATGAAAAGGGTACCTGGTCCTTGAAGGTCCTCAAGTGACAGGAACCCGCCGTGATGGGTGAAGATTGGGCTCTTAGTTTCTAAGGTTGCCCTGCGCCTGGACGGGTAAGTGAAATCCCCCCTTATTTACTTATAGCGGTGTGCCCCATGTGTGTAGCAATCTGTCAATCTAGCTAGGGCTTGACACCTGTGTATCGGTGACCGCAGGGGGAAGTTTGGGTTAGCTGCTGGTGTTTGAATTGGAGTACCTTTTTTCTGTTGTATTTTGCTGTTTTACCTTATGGAGAGTTCGCACACAGAGGTGAGCGATTTCGCAGCTTGGTTTGCCATGGCGCACGTGCGTTCGCCAGAGTGCATGATCCTTTGTGGTTACTGGGCGGCCATGGTGAATGCGGCTTGCCACGCAGTATGTTGTGTGTGTGTGTGTATACACCGAGCCGCGCATGCCCCGTAAATCTAAGATGGCACACAAGGATTCATTCATGCATGCACACAGCCGCGTGTGACTGCACCCGCATGCGCAGAGCATCCTGACGCCATTTTATTTAAACCGTAAATGGCTGACATGCGGCGCTTCCAGGGCACAGCTGTGGGACACAGAGTAGACTCTCTATCATTCACTTTATAGCAACTCATTCCTCCTTACTTGGGTGACATGAGTCACCAGATGTTGGTTGGCAGGCTAAAGTGCTTAGCAAGATTGTTGCATAGGGGCTTGGTGAGCCCTATTAAAGGGTCTCTCTTCTGGGGTAAAATACTAAACCCAGGTACTCCTATTTTGTGGCTTGCAATGTTTTTCAAAAAAGAGGAGCGGGGTTAAGGCTACAGGGAAAGGCACACCTATGTCATCAGTAGCTCCTGAAGAGCCTAGTCATAACCCTATTGTTGTATCCCCTGAGAGACCAGAGGATTTTGGGCAATCTGAGCCACTGTGCCTGTCTGGAATTGTGCCTACAGTCAACACTGCTGCTCACCCTTTATCACCAGGGATAAACTATCCTCAGCCCTAGCCTGGTTAGAGCACAGGATTGCTGGCATGATTGCCTCCATCCCACAGGGTGGGAAGAAGCGTGACAGATTCCCCTCCCCTGAGCCTCCTAATTTGGAGCAGGAATGTGTTGAGGAAGGGAAAGAGATAGATGCCAAGGACTTAGATGTCCTGGCAGATGAGTTTGCTTCTGAGGAATCTGGGTCAGAAGATGTCCAGTTGGTATCAGCCTCTTAGTCGCAGAGGCTTTTGATCCAGACTCTTACCGAGATTGTTCCATCTGCCTTTAAGTTACCTCCTGCAGAGTTTTCTTAGCCTCCCTTGTCCTCTTTGGGGTCCCTGAAGCCTCCTCAGGCTGCACAGGCTTTCCCCTTGCACCCGATTTTGGAACAGGTGGTGTATGCTGATTGGAAACATCCTGACAGGATTTTCGTTCCTCCCAAGAGGTTTTCCCTTTTATATCCCATGGAGGAAAAGTTTGTTAAGAAATGGAGCACACCAGCCATAGATATGGCAGTCTCTTCCTTAAACAAGAACTTAACTTGTCCAGTGGATAACGCATAGGACTTGAAAGACCCTGTTGACAAGAAACTGGAGTCATTATTAAAGGCTTCCTTTTTATTTGGCCAATTCAGGTATTCAGCCAGCTGTCGCAGCAATTGGAGTTTGCCAGTCCTTAAAGGACCAGGTAAGATGGCCTGATAGGCCTAACCAGGTGTATGATCTTGCTGAAAACAGGGCAGATATGACTCGAGTGCTGTGTTTTGCTGTACATGCCTTAAAGCATTCTATACAGCAGGTTTAGCTCTCCTGTCTGTACATATGCGCAGACTTGTGTGGCTTAAGAACTGGTCAGTCGAACTTCGCTGTGGGAAGTTATTGTCAGGGTTCCCATTCCTTGGGGAACGTTTGGTGATGATCTGGATAAATATATTCAAAAGATTTCCGGAGGAAAGAGTTCTTTACATTCTGTAAAGAGAAGGACAAGGCGTCCCTCATTTAAAACCTCAGTTTTTTTTCAGGTATTTCAGCGCCAAGGCTGTTCCGCCGCCAACAGGGTGCTAGAGCCAGGGGCAATCCGCAGTGCCAGGGCCATAAAAAAACCTGGGTCCAGAACTCTTCTAAACCCGGCACCAAGCCCTCCTTTTTGAGGGGACGCCCCCTCTCTGTCGGGTGGGGGGAAGGCTGCTTCAATTTGCGGACGTTTGGAAAGCAGTGGTGCAGGACGAGTGGGGCACCTCAACAGTATCCCCCGGTTACAAGCTGGAATTACAGAGGTTTACTCCTCCAGAGGTTTCTAAGATCCAATGTTCCAGTGTCCAAAAGAGGCACAGGGTTTTATTCTAACCTGTTCACGGTCCTAAAATCAAATTGGGACATAAGGCCAATCTTGGACCTAAGATCCCTGAACCAACATCTGTTACTCCAATCCTTCAGGATGTAGTCAGTCCGGTCGGTAGTAGCCTCCCTCCAGATGAGAGACTTCTTAGCCTCCATCGATATCAAGGACGCATATTTACATGTACCTACAGTGGGGTGAACAAGTATTTGATACACTGCCGATTTTGCAGGTTTTCCTACTTACAAAGTATGTAGAGGTCTGTAATTTTTATCATAGATACTCTTCACCTGTAAGAGGCGGAAGCTAAAACAAAAATCCAAAAAAATCACATTGTATGATTTTTAGGTAATTAATTTGCATTTTATTGCATGACATAAGTATTTGATACATCAGAAAAGCAGAACTTAATATTTGATACATAAACTTTTTTTTGCAATTACAGAGATCATATGTTTCCTGTAAAGTGACAATATGGGGCATAGACATTCAAATCCGAACACCACATCCCATTTAATATATATCAAAGAGAGAAGGACAAAGGGTATGGAAACCCTGGGATTTTTAACAGTGTTCAATTAATAAAGATAGAAATACAAAAGTATTAAAAGTTACTCATATTTATTATAAAAGTAAAAAAACAAGCAATGATAAAAAACCATCCATGTTCGGTACAAGACACGTGGGCATATGCAAAGATAGCTGCACTCCGATCGCTGTTGGTTTCGCTCAGATGAGCTTCCTCAGGAGCTTACGATGTTTAGAGCAGATAGATGCTAAAAAATTACAAGACGCAAGCAATGGATGGACAGCAAGTTAATGTTGTTTGATACAAATTTAGACAAAAAAATCCAAAAACAGATGTTGGTTACAATAGCCAAAAAATGTTGTAGAATTATATGGTGCATAGAACCAAAAAGGACATCAAATTGTAATCACGGTGCAAGCGGGGAACAAATCTTACCATAGCAGCCAAATCCAACCCATCAAGGTCATATAAGATTAATCTAGGAGAGTCCCATACTTAGTTCAAGATCCAGCCCTCTGGATGGTCCCATTCATTCATTTGGAAGCCACAGAAGGAAAAAGAGCAGTGTGGAGTCCCTAAAAATGTGAATAAACACAAATAGGAGTCCAAATCAAAAAGGAGATAAAACCCAGGGGCATTCACAGGATGGGAACCACAGCTCCCAAACTGGACAGTATTGATGAATCAAAAATCTCAAAAACATCAAAAAGGTCCATACCTGTCACAAGAGATGGAAAGATAAAGTCAATAGAGTTTGTCCGCTGGTTCATAAACTGTGTCACATGAGGCCACAGACATGCAGAATAAATGCAAGGACGAAGTCCTGTAGTATTGATGATAGGGATTGATCCAGCGCTATCACCTCAATCTGGGGACTGACATGCTGGAAATAAGAAAAGGAAACAAGATGTAGGAAGGACGAACATTCAATGTAAAATCAGACAGTCCTCAAGAGAGGCACTGCATCAATAGAAGGAAGCTCACCTCAGTGGTTAAATGAGTGGATGCTGGATGGGCATGGAGGAGAGGAATGTAGACTCTCACTCTGAGGGAAGCGTCCTGACCATGAATCCATGGTGCTGGCTTTATTACAGAACAAGGAATGGCACCAAAATGTATCTGACAGTCACATCAAACTAACAATTAACCGGTACAAACATCTCATTGGCACCGCATATCACAAAGGCCTAATTACTAAAAAGACTTGAGAATTTTTGAATGTTACCTCCCCACGTACACCGAACCTGTACGCCCTTCCCAAGATTCACAAGAATAATTTTTCACCTCCAGGACGTCCAATAGTGTCTGGCAACAGATCCTTGACTGAAACACCAGCCAACTAGTGGATGACTTCCTCAGGACATTGGAGGGCATTACCATACCAGTGGGATCATGGTTGGTGGCACTGGACGTTGAGGCCCTCTACAACTCCATACCCCATTCTCTGGGTGTTAGAGTTGTGGAGGGCTTCATTTCAGAAAGCCGAGAAGCACCCAAACTATACAATCGATTCATTTTGGATTTGCTAGATTTTATTTTATCTAACAACATTTTTCTGTTTGGCGGCTCCCACTACCTCCAGATACAGGGAGTGGCTATGGGGACCAAGTGTGCCCCCTCTTATGCCAACCTGTATCTGGGGGGTGGGAGCAGGATCTCTCTCTTAGAGAAAGTATGCAATCATTCTTTGAGCAAATTCTGATATGGAGGAGATTCATAGATGACATTTTCTTTATCTGGACAGGCCCAAGAGAGACCTTAATTACATTTCTTGACAGTCTTAAGGTCAATGACCTCAATCTCAAATTCACATTTGAAATGGACCAAACACCATTTACTTTTTTGGACCTAAAGATAGTGGTTCAAGAGGATGGAAGCATCGGCACTTCACTCTTACGAAAACCCTCGGCAGGTAATTCCTTGCTGCATGCCGCAAGTTCCCATCCAAAATCCTTAGTCTCGAGTGTGCCCTATGGGCAATATTTGAGACTGCGATGGAATTGCAGCCAAGACGCTGACTTTGAGGTAGAAGATAAGTTGCTAAAGTCTTGCTTCTTGGAGCTGGGATACAGCAACAAATGTCTAAAAAAGGCCTATTTACGGGCCAAAAAGCAAAATAGGAGATCTCTCCTACATGATTCTAAACCACCCAAATCCAACCCAGGAGTGCGTCTGATTACTAAATATTCAGGTCAACACCATCAGATTCGCAAGATCCTTGAGAAATATTGGTACTTACTGACGAGCAATGAGGTGGTATCCAGACACATCAATGCCTACCCTGAGTTCACTTTTAAAAGATCTCGCTCGCTTCGTGACAGCCTTGTCCACAGTCATCATATTTCTCAAGTGTCTCCTACACTGGACCTTCGAGGCACTAGACCATGCCATAGATGTCCCTTCTGTAGATATGTTCATTCCTCACGAATGGTCACTCTTCCGAATGGACATACCCACCGACCTCAATTCTCGGTGACATGCCAATCTATTGGCGTTGTTTACATCATGCAGTGTGAGTGTGGTGCCTTCTATATAGGTAAAACAAAACAACCTTTCTACCATTGTATTCATGACCATGTCTCATTAACCACTTCCCGCCCAAGGACGTCATATGACGTCCTGGACTTTCAGTGGGGATATCTGAATGATGCCTGCAGCTAGAGGCATCATTCAGATATCCATCTGTTCAGCCGGCGATTCTGTGCACCATAAGAACAATCATAGCGGCGGTTCCGCCGCTTGATCGTTCTTATAGGCAGCGGGAGGGGATGCCCCCCGCCGCCATCCGGTGCTTCTCCGGGCTCTCCCGTGCGATCGGGGACCCGGAGAAACGATCTGCCGGCGCCGGATGGAAGGCATAGAGATGACTGGTGACCAGATGGTCACCAGTCATCTCTATGATCGTCGGAGGCCCGGGGGCGATGTGATGACGTCACGCCCGGGTCCTCAAATGTAAACAAAGCCGCCATTGCGGCTGTAAGTATGAGATCAGTGAAATTATTTTCACCAATCTCATGCTTTCTAGCCTGGAGGAGAGATGTGGGGTCTTATTGACCCCGCATCTCTCCATAAAGAGGACCTGTCACACACATTCCTATTACAAGGGATGTTTACATTCCTTGTAATAGGAATAAAAGTGATCAAAAAAAAAAAAAGGTTAAAAAAAAGTGTAAAAAATTAAGAAAAAAAAAAAAAAAAAATTTTTTTTAAAACGTCCCTGTCCCCGGTAGCTCGCTCTCAGAAGCGAACACACACGCAAGGCCCGCCCACATATGTAAACGCCGTTAAAACCACACATGTGAGG
The DNA here is from genome assembly GCA_029206835.1 of Rana muscosa. Classification (NCBI taxonomy): domain Eukaryota; kingdom Metazoa; phylum Chordata; class Amphibia; order Anura; family Ranidae; genus Rana; species Rana muscosa. The sequence continues at coordinate 1,134,699,077 of CM055116.1, read as the reverse complement.
TATCGCCGCGTGCGTTAAAGCGCCAGCAACAATTCTAGCACTAGACCTCTGTAACTCTAAACTGGTAGCCTGTAAAAAAAAATAAGCGACGCCTATGGAGATTTTTAAGTACTGAAGTTTGGCGCCATTCCATGAGTGTGCGCAATTTTAAAGCGTGACATGTTAGGTATCTATTTACTCGGTGTAACATAATCTTTCACATTATATAAAAAAATTGGGCTAACTTTACTGTTTTGTTATTTTTTAATTCATTAAACCGTTTTTTTTCCCCAAAAAAAGGCGTTTTAAAAATTATTGCGCAAAAAGAGAGATAAAAAGTTGCAATGACCGCCATTTTATTCCCTAGGGTGTCTGCTAAAAAAACATATATAGTGTTTGGGGGTTCTGAGTAATTTTCTAGCAAAAAAATTATGATTTTTGCACGTAGGAGAGGAGTGCCAGAATAGGCCCGGTAAGGAAGTGGTTAATTAAAAAAGAAAAAATGGATGATGCCTTTAGTTTCAAACCTTTTTTGTAATCTCCCATCTTTCTTTTATGTTCTTTCCTTTTCCCCTTCCGTTTCCCTTGCCCCCCCTCCTTCCCTTCCCTTCCCCTCCCCCCCTTCCTTTTTTCCCTTTTCTGCATATTCATATATATGTATTAATATCTTTCTAAAAACGGTGTCTTTTACCTAATTTAGCTTGAACACTGATTTGTTGGGCCAGTTGGCTGAAAATTAATTATGTATCCATATGCACTGTATAATTCTTATTATACTTGGTGCACTTTTTGATGCATTTCCATTATTGTGCATTTTAATCACTGTGCAAGCCGGGTTCTGTTTTTTCAGTTATTTTACAGCACCTTTTTAGCTAATGACGAAATTGTCAAAATACTGCTGGGTTAATTCTTCTCAACAAATTAATCTAGTGAACTATTTTAATTTTTTTGAACTCCAATGTTAATCCATTGGTGATCACCTTTAATCGTTTCCCAGTTCTTTATTCCTTGCCTTCCCGATGGTTTCTGTTCATTATGGGCCACATGGACACCCTGGGCACACCATGGACCAGGTGTTCTGTCAATCTCCTGCTCTATTGTGAGCCCTAGTCAAATCACCCCAGTTCCTGAGCAGTGTTACTTTTTTTGCACTTCAGACAGAATTCGCTGCTTCCAACCTGCCTTGGTGTTACCTTGACACCCATCCTGTTTTCCCTCACTAGCCCATGCCATCTACAGGGCCTTTCCCTTAGTCAAGATGGCACCGCGCGCCGTCCTGTGGGCTTCACTTGTGTCATTGACGTGTATTGAGGCCTGGCTCCCAGTGATGACGTGCGCGCAACACCCTCATTTGCGTTTTGGTTCACGCTTGCGCAATGGGCATTGACACGTGTGTCCGCTTCCCGGCTGTGACGTCAGACGCAGCGGGGATGGAAGGCTTTTAAGAGCGTGGTTTTTGACCGCGACATCTGTCAGGACGCTTGCTTCAGAGTGAGAGTCTACATTCCTCTCCTCCATGCCCGTCCAGCATCCACTCATTCAACCACTGAGACGAGCTTCCTTCTATTGATGCAGTGCCTCTCTTGAGGACTGTCTGATTTTACACTGAATGTTCATCATTCCTACATCTTGTTTCCTTTTCTTATTTCCAGCATGTCAGTCCCCAGATTGAGGTGGAACAATCCCTATCATCAATACTACAGGACTTCGTACTTGCATTTTTTCCGCATGTCTGTGGCCTCATGTGACACAGTTTATGAACCAGCAGACAAACTCTATTGACTTTATCTTTCCATCCCTTGTGACAGGTTTGATGTTTGAGATTTTTGATTCATCAATACTGTCCGGTTTGGGAGCTGTGGTTCCCATCCTGTGGATGCCCCTGGGTTTTATCTCCTTTTTGATTTGGGCTCCTATTTGTGTTTATTCATATTTTTAGGGACTCCACATTGCTCTTTTTCCTTCTGTGGCTTCCAGATGAACGAATGGGACCATCCAGAGGGCTGGATCTTGAAGTATGGGACTCTCCTAGATTAATCTTATATGACCTTCTGTTGATGGGTTGGATTTGGCTGCTATGGTAAGATTTGTTCCCCGCTTGCACCGTGATTACAATTTGATGTCCTTTTTGATTCTATGCACCATACAATGTTTTTTGGCTATTGTAACCAACATCTGTTTTTTTATTTTTTTGTCTGAATTTGTATCAAACAACATTAACTTGCTGTCCATCAATTGCTTGTGTCTTGTAATTTTTTAGCATCTATCTGCTCTAAACTTTGAAAGCTCCTGAGGAAGCTCATCTGAGCGAAACTAACAGAGCGATTGGAGTGCAGCTATCTTTGCATATGGCCACATGTCTTGTACCCAACATGGATGGTTTTTTATCATTGCTTGTTTTTTTACCTTTATAATAAATATGATAAACTTTTAATACTTTTGTATTTCTATCTTTATTAATTGAACACTGTTAAAAATCCCAGGGTTTCCATACCCTCTTCATATCCTTCTCTCTTTGATATATATGTTTCCTGTAGTTCTTGACCAGGTTTGCACACACTGCAGCAGGGATTTTGGCCCACTCCTCCATACAGAGCCTCTTCAGATCCTTAAGGGTTTTCAGGGCTGTCGCTGGGCAATACAGACTTTCAGCTCCCTCCAAAGATTTTTTATTGGGTTCAGGTCTGGAGACTGGCTAGGCCACTCCAGGACCTTGAGATGCTTCTTACGGAGCCACTCCTTAGTTGCCCTGGCTGTGTGTTTCGGGTCGTTGTCATGCTGGAAGACCCAGCCACGACCCATCTTCAATGCTCTTACTGAGGGAAGGAGGTTGTTGGCCAAGATCTTGCGATACATGGCCCCATTCATCCTCCCCTCAATATGGTGCAGTCGCTCTGTCCCCTTTTCAGAAAAGCATCCCCAAAGAATGATGTTTCCACCTCCATGCTTCATGGTTGGGATGGTGTTCTTGGGGTTGTACTCATCCTTCTTCCTCCAAACACGGCGAGTGGAGTTTAGACCAAAAAGCTAAATTTTTGTCATCAGACCACATGACCTTCTCCCATTCCTCCTCTGGATTATCCCAGATGGTCATTGGCAAACTGCAGACGGGCCTGGACATGGGCTGACTTGAGCAGGGGGACCTTATGTACGCTGCAGGATTTTAATCCATGACGGCGTAGTGTGTTACTAATGGTTTTCTTTGGAGACTGTGGTCCCAGCTCTCTTCAGATCATTAACCAGGTCCTGCTGTGTAGTTCTGGGCTGATCCCTCTCCTTCCCCATGATCATTGATGCCTCACGAGGGGAGATCTTGTATGGGGCCCCAGACCGAGGGAGATTGACCGCCATCTTAAACTTCTTCCATTTTCTAATATTTGCGCCAGCAGTTGCTGAATTCTCACCAAGCTGCTTGCCTATTGTCCTGTAGCCCATCTCAGCCTAGTGCAGGTCTACAATTTTATCCCTGATGTCCTTACACAGCTCTCTGGTCTTGGCCATTGTGAAGAGGTTGGAGTCTGTTCGACGGAGTGTGTGGACAGGTGTCTTTTATACAGGTAACGAATTCAAACAGGTGCAGGTAATACTGGTAATGAGTGGAGAACAGGAGGGCTTCTTAAAGAAATAATAACAGGTCTGTGAGAGCCGGAATTTTTACTGGTTGGTAGGTGAGCAAATACTTATGTCATGCAATAAAATGCAAAGTAATTATTTAAAAATCATACCATGTGATTTTCTGGATTTTTGTTTTAGATTCCGTATCTCACAGTTGAAGAGTGCCTATGATAAAAATTACAGACCTCTACATGCTTTGTAAGTAGGAAAACCTGCAAAATCGGCAGTGTATCAAATACTTGTTCTCCCCACTGTATCTGTCAGCCTCAGAGGTTCCTGCGTTTTGCAGTAGAGGAACGTTATTTCCAGGTTGCCACGACACCCAGGGTGTTTACAAAGATCCTAGCACCCGTACTGGGTCTTTTAAGCGCCCAGGGGATCTTGGTGCTCGGATACTTGGATGACCTCCTGCTCAGAGATCACTCACTACAGGCCCTGGAACACAGTGTAGCCTGCACAGTGCGGTATTTAGAAAACCTGGGCTGGGTCATAAATACCGAAAAGTCAGCTTTGAGACCAGCTCAGAGTCTCAAGTATCTAGGTCTGATCCTGGATACGGTCTAGGCAAATGTATTTCTGCCACCTGTAAAAATCTGTGCCCTGAAGGATCAGGTGCGTCAGGTAAGGGGCACCAGGCAAGGGGCACCAGGCAACCCTCCATTCGGCTCTGTATGAGTCTTCTGGGAAGGATGGTGTCGTTCTTTGAGGCAGTTCCCTATGCTCAATTCCAATCCAGGATTATACAACAAGACATCTTGTCGACTTGGAACAGGAGAGCGCAAGCCCTGGATTACCTCATGTCCTTATCTCCCCGGGCACACTTAAGCCTAAGCTGGTGGTTGCAGGATCAGAACCTGCAAAAGGGAAGCTCCTTCCTCCTGGTGTCTTGGAGAGTACTGACCAGACGCCAGTCTCTTCTGCTCACAGCTAATGAAAGATGGTCAAGGGCAGAGCAGAGCCTGCCGATAAACATCCTGGAGTTATGGGCTGTACGTCTGGCCCTACGGTCCTGGACGGTGGAGCTTCAGGACTGCCCCATCAGGGTTCAGTCCGACAATGCCTCTGCAGTGGCCTATATCAACCACCAGGGTGGAACCAGGAGCCGTTCATATATTAACCTGGGCAGAGGGACATGTGCCGGTTCTATCGGCGGTCCATATCCCAGGAGTAGAGAACTGGAAGGCCGATTATCTCAGCCGCCAGCGTATCTGCCCAGGGGAATGGTCCCTAAACCTGAATGTGTTTTTAAAAAAATTGCCAGTGTTGGGGATGGCCAGAGGTTGATCCATTGGCATCCAGGTTCAACAACAAGCTACAGCAGTTTGTCCCTAACAAGGGATCCCCTGACAATCGGAGCAGATTCTCTAGTAGTTCCATGGAACCAGTTCTCCCTGTTTTTTTTTTTTTTTGCTTTCTCCCCAATCCCTCTCCTTCCACATCTTTTGCTCAGGATTTGGTTAGAGGGGGTTTCAGTCACCCTGGTGGCACCAGCATGGCCCACTCTCTAAATTTGATGGCATGGCTATTGAAGCCAGGGTGTTAAAGGATCGTGGCATCTCCGGACTGGTGGTGTTTACCCTAGTGATCTATTATAGGATCTGGAAAGCCTATATTTCTTGGTGTGAAGCCAGAAAACTGTATCTTCGGAAATACGTGATTGGGAGAATTCTCTCTTTTCTACAGTCGGCTGTGTAAATCAGATTGGCTTTGAGTACAATCAGAGGTCAGATTTCGGCCCTGTCGGTATTCTTCCAAAGGCCTTTAGCCTCCCATTCCCTGGTCCGAACCTTTATGCAGGGGGCAACTCCTTTGCTTCCCCCCATTAGGTCACCTATGTGTCCTTGGGACTTAAATTTGGTGCTGTCTGTATTACAGAAACAACCGTTTCAGCCTATCAAGGAAATTCCATTAGTCTTGCTGTCATGCAAGCTAGCCTTCCTGATGGCCATCACCTCGGCTAGAAGAGTTTCGGAGTTTGCGACCCTTTCATGTAGGGAACCATACCTAAATCTTCACCACGACAAGGTGGTGTTGCGTCCTATTCCATCCTTCTTGCCAAAGGTGGGATTGGCCTTTCATTTAAATCAGGACATTGTTATGCCTCCTTTTTTCTCTCGGCCTCGTTCAGCGAAAAGAGACGACTGCATTCCTTGGACGTCGTCCGGGCAGTCAGTTTTCTAGATCTGCGGGGATCCGAGGATCAGACTCCTTTTTTGTTTTACCAGAAGGACCCAAGAAGGGGCAGGCAGCTTCCCTTGCCAATTGGGTCCGGCAGTTGGTCATTCAGGCTCCTCCCTTTAGGGAGAGCTCATTCTACGAGGGGTGTAGGAACCTCCTGGGCTTTTCGCCATCGGTTATCTGTGGCTCAGATTTGTAAGGCTGCTACTTGGTCTTCAGTGCATGCATTCACAAGATTTTATCAGGTAGATGTTAGAGCAGCCGAAGATTTGGCTTTTGGCCGTAGGCTGCCTTTTAAAGTCTGATGGCTATTTTTGTTTCTCCCTCTCCTCAAGGCTATTGCTCTGGGGTGTCCCAGTGGGTAATAAATATTAGCGTAACTCTGTGTCCTGTAATGTATGATAAAGAAAATAGGATTTTTTTTCATCATACTTACCTGTAAATACCTTTTCTTTGAAGACTTCACAAGACACGGTGGTCCCTCCCCTCTTTTGAGGATTCAGTGCTTGCTACAAAACTGAAGTACTTCCTGTATGGGAGGAGTTATATAGGGGATCACTTCCTGTCTAAAGACCTTTTAGTCTACCAGTGTCCATTCACCTGGAGATGAAGTATAACCCAGTAGGTAATGAATATTAGCCTAAAGCCTCGTACACACGGCCGGTTTTCTCGGCAAGAAACGACAAGAAAACTGCTGGGAGAGCTTTCTTGCCGAGAAAACCGTGCGTGTGTACGAGGCTTTCAGGTTTCTCATCGGGAAATCTGCCCAGAATCTCGACAAGAAAAATAGAGATCCTGCTCTCTATTTTCTCGTCGGGATTCTTGTCGGCCTGTTCCCCGACAAGAAACCCGAGCGTGTGTATACTTATCTGCCTCCATGGAAACCCGCGCATGCTTGAAATGACTTTGACGCATGCGCGGTAGCTTCCAAGGCATAGGTAGGGTGAAGCAAGATGGCGGCGACGGCATCGAATGTGACGAGCGCATGCTCGTCATAGTCGATGACGTCACCGCGTTTGTGCCATTCAAAAGAACGGCGGTTCTTTTGAATCGTACTTGTGTACACTCGGCCGGCACAAGAATCTTGTCAAGAATCTCGTCAGGAAAAACTGTTTTTTTTCCTGACGAGGCTTTGCTCTGTGTCCCGTGATGTCTTCAAAGAAAAGCATTTTACAGTTAAGTATGACGAAAAAATCTTTTTTTTTTTTTTTTACAGCGATCACAATGCTTATTAGTGCCATGCAGGCCAGTGTAGTGTATAACATTCTGCTAAAATCAAACGGTTACTTTTTTTTGTTAATAAGTTGCAAACAGCTGGACTTTATCCAGAGTACAGGGAAGAGATTGGCTTATTCCTGCTGTATGATTTATATAGTTCCCTTAAGCACCCATGGTCTCTGAAAGCATACAGCTAAATAACGGTAAGGTAATGGGAGCTTTTAGAGAAGGTTTATCCATGCTTTGGGGAATTTCTCTGAGATAAACATTTTTATTTTTTTTACTTTTAAAAGATGTTGAAAAATTTATTAGCTGGCCATTTGTGTAAGAATGAATATTTGGAATCTTTTCAAAATTATTCCTTTCCTCTCTATGATTCATATTGTTTGTGCTCTGTCTTGGTTTCATATCACATAAATGTGTGCTGTAATGAGCCAATTGTGTTTTATAGGTCTAATTTAACGTCTTCTGTTTTCTGTTGCAGCGTGGATCAGAGGCAAAAGGAAAGACCCTCCAACTACTGAGGTGCGGTTAAAGGATTAAATGATGATGTGCTCATAGACTTCAATAAAGAAGCTTTTATAATATTTTAAAATGTTGTATCTGCCCCCCTTCTTTTTTTTTTTTCAGCTGAAAAAGAACTAGAGAGATTTAGGCCAGCCATAGACGGTTTGAATCTCTGACAGTTCAGCAGGAAGCAGCCAAGATTGGAGTCATTAATGGGCAGGCTGAATGTACCAAGTTGATCAATCGATCAACTTAGATACAACCAACCTGCCGAATTCCCTTACGATTATCGCTAGCGGCTGTTATAGCATCTAGCGATAATCATGGTCTTGTCCCGGCAAGGACGGCTTTGCCTTTAGTTATACTTTAAGTCCAAGGAGGTGCATGACCTCTCCAGACCTTATTTCTATTATTTATATCTGACGGGTTTATAGCTCTGCTAGAGCATACACTCAGGGCTTGAGAGAGAGGCACACAGAGCAGCTATGCTCTGCCCCTCCCTCTGATGCCCAATCAGAGAAGCCTTTGTATTTTGTAAATTAGTTCATATACTACAAAGGCTTCTGTGATTGGGCAAGAGGAGGGAAGGGGCAGGCATATCAGCTGCACTGACTCTAACATTGAAGATGCTTAGACCTGAACCATCATTGTCGGGCTTCCGGGAATACAGCAATAGCCACCGTCTCCCAGGAGTGCAATAAAACTGTCAGATGTAAATAATAGAGCTAAGCTCTTTGGATTTAACTCATAGCATGCCTTTACTTATTACAAGGGAGCTGCATTCCTGGAATTCAGCTTTTAAATCTGTTATGCCTAGTACACACGGCCGGGTTTTCCGATGGGGAAAAAGTCAGTCGGGAATACCGATGGGAAAAAAAAGGGAGCTGGTTCTCTTTTTTTTTTCCGGCGTTTTTTGGCAGTTTTCCCATCAGAAAAACTGCGAGGGAGCATACACACGGCCCGGGATTCCCAGCTAAAAGCTCTCATCGCAGTTTTCCCAGGAAAAGTTAGAACATATGGACAGCCGCACTCCCAAAAAACCATGAAGGTTGTCTTTTATTGGTAAAAAAATATGGAGCACTACAGGTCACAGCAAAAGATGGGGTACAGCCGACGCGTTTCGCACTACAATCTAGTGCTTAGTCATGGCTAAGCACTAGATCGTAGTGCGAAACGCGTCGTCTGTACCCCATCTTTTGCTGTGACCTGTAGTGCTCCTTTTTTTTTACCAATAAAAGTCAACCTTCATGGTTTTTTGGGAGTGCGGCTGTCCATATGTTCTAACTTTTCCTGCTACAAGCATTGCCAGCACCCGTGGTTTCTGGGAGAACATTGATTACCCATTGCACTCACCTGGAGCGGTATCCTTTTCTCTTCATTTTGTTATTTTGGACTTTGCATCGCAGTTTTCCTGTCGGAAAACCCAGCCGTGTGTACGAGGCATTAGTGTAGTAAGATTGTTGTTCAGAGTAAGTTAAATATATCTATGGTCAAATTTTTATTTATTTTTTTGTAGTTTTAGATACATAAGAGGTTAAAACCCCTGTCATTTTTTTTGCCATCATTGTTCTATTGGGGAGATTTTGCTTCACTTCCTATCCTATAGACACAACTGGAAGTGAGAAGAAATCTCTGCAAAGAGAGGAAGATATTGTCTTGGCTGTCACTGTTGTCTCCTAGTTGTCATACTGTCAAGTGTTTCCATTGGAAGATTTTACTTCGAGTCCTTTTCTGATGACTGGAGGACTAAACTCTCCAATAGGGACACAGACCATCATAAAAATACAACAGGGTTACTAAACCATCAGCACTCTATCCATTAAAATTGAAATGTACTTTATAAACAATTTAAAGACCTATTACTTGATGCTCCAGTCCACTAGGGTACAATGTACATATAACACTTTGATCCATCTTCTAGGATCTGTAGAAGCTGAGATCCAATATGTGACAGAGCACCCTAAGCTCCACCTACCGATTTCCAACCACAACATTTCAAGGAGACATATGTATGATTGACAACGCATGTGTCATCTTCTGTGCATGTTCCCTGTCAGTCTAAATGCAGGGGATTGGGCGTGTCAATTTAACACTGAAAAATCCAGGTACGCTCACAGAAGTGCTGTTCCTGTGCTGTGCATATATATCCTTGCCTGTTTACCAGCTGGGAGTGTCAGCACGAAATTCCACTTGCACAGACCACGGCGCACAGGTCTTTCCTCACAAATGGTAAGTTAAATCATTCATGAATGTCTCTTTCTGACACTGCTGCTGCTCCCAGCTTGTACATGGACAAGGCATGTGTGAGCAGCACAGGAACAGTGCTGCTATGAGCATGACTGTGTTAAACTAAGATGCCCCGTTTTTGGTAGGAAATTGGTGGGTTAAGGTTGGGGCGTGGTGTCACATACTGGATCTCAGCTTCTACACCATCTAAAAATATAGAGTGCTATATGCACTTTGTACCCTACAAAACTGGGCCATTAACCACTTAAGGACCGGAAGATTTTCCCCCTTAATGACCAGGCCATTTTGTTTGCGATATGGCACTGCGTCGCTTTAACTGACAATTGCGCGGTTGTGCAACGCTGTACCCAAACAAAATTAACGTCCTTTTCCCACAAACAGAGCTTTTTTTGGTGGTACTTGATCACCTCTACAGGTTTTTTATTTTTTTGCGCTATAAACAAAAAAAGAGCGACCATTTTGAAAAAAAACTATATTTTTTACTTTTTGCTATAATATCTCCAATAAAAAATTTAAAAAATGTCTACATCAGTTTAGGCCGATATGTATTCTTCTACATGTCTTTGGTAAAAGAAAATTGCAATAAGTGTATATTGAATGGTTTGCACAAAAGTTTACAAAATAGGGGATAGATTAATGGCATTTTTATCATATTTTTTTTTTTTTTTACTAGTAATGGCAGTTATCAGCGATTTTTAGCGGGACTGCGACTTTGCGGCAAACAGATCGGACACTTTTGACACTTTTTTTGGACCATTGACATTTATACAGTGATCAGAGCTAAAAATAGCCACTGATTACTGTATAAATGTCACTGGCAGGGAAAGGGGTTAACACTAGGGGGCAATCAAGGGGTTATGTGTTCCCTAGGGAGGTGTTTCTAAGACCCCTTTCACACTGGGGCATTTTTCAAGCGCTTTAGCGCGAAAAATAGCGCTTGTAAAGCGCCTGAAAGAAGTTGCATCTGCAATCCCAATGTGAAAGCCTGAGTGCTTTCACACTGAGGCGCTGCGCTGGCAGGGCGTCAAAAAAAGTCCTGCAAGCAGCTTCTTTGCAGCGCTTTAGGAGCGGTGAATACACCGCTCCTAAAGCGCCCATTCCCGCCGGCCACACGCATCAACTCCAGGGTCGCAAAGCGCATGCGCGCCCCCTGTACCCCTTAAAGTGGCCGCTGTACAGCTATGGTGATTCGCGCAGGAGAGCCAAACTGTCAGGATGATATGAGAGTTTTATTTAAAAATATTTTCTGGTACCCCCAAAAATGCTGGCCCCTGGACCAAAATCCATGGCTGATCTAAATGTATAGAATAATCCTTAATGAAGCTGAAAACAAATGAAGAATGAAAAACTTATAAATGGTCCCTTCTCTCTTATAAAGGAAGGGCAAAGAGCAAATTGAACAACCGTTATAAATATAGAAATTGATAACAGTCCCCAGTAGACCGAGGCCCAGAACTCGAGGCTAGTGAATAAACACCACATTGAAATGCATAGATCAATACAAGGAGGGAATAAAACCTCCCTAATGTAAACAGTTAGTGTCGTGGCACGCTGAACACACCGTGCCCAATGAGTAAAACATGCAACATGCGGCGACATAAATACCAAAAATGGAACAAAGAATGTATGTGTCATCAAGAATTGTTAATAAAAGCATTGACGTCTGTATCCACAATTAGGCCAAACGGTACATATGTATTTAATCTATAAATCCAGGCCATTTCTGACTTAGAAATGTATTTGACGAATGAGCTACCTCTCCAATGGGGCTTGTATTTATCTTTACCGATAAATAGTGTGTTGGAGGGGTCTCTGTTGTGAACCTGGTCATAGTGTCTAGATACTGAATGCTTATCAAAACCTTTCCTGATATTACCTATGTGCTCATACAATCTGATCTGAAGAGCCCTTTGGGTCCTCCCCACGTATTGTAATCCGCATGAGCACTGTATGGGGTAGACCACACCCTCAGAAGAACAGGTAATAAACGGCTCCACCTCAAAAGACCGCGAAGTATAGGTGGATGTAAAATTACAGATTTTTCTGTCCTTACAAACATTAAGGGCACAGACCTGGCAGTTCTTACATCTGTAATATCCTGTTAACTTCTGAAAAAACATCTGTTTTCTTTTGGAGGGGTCCTGAACCCTGGTTGCAATTCTGTTATTCAAAGAGGATGCCCCCTTGAACACTACTTGAGGCCTATCTGGTAGTATTGTAGCCAAAACTTGATCACTAGCCAGTACATGCCAATGCTTTTGAATCAGTCTCCTAATACTCTGATGTTGAACTGAAAATGTTGTGACAAATGGTAAGGAGAACTTGGTGTCAACCGTACCACGTTGTCTCTCTGACAGAAATAGCCTTCTGTCAGTTTCCCGAACAGTTTTAACTGTCTGAGACAACAGGGTCTGGTCATAGCCCTTTTCAATAAACCTGCTTGAAAGCATGGCTGCCTGATTATCAAAGGCCTCAACCTCAGTACAGTTGCGCCTAAGGCCCTCAGCCAAGGCGCATGGTGACAACTGTCTAAGGGGATGTACGAGTTTCTGTCCGACTTAAAAAAAAGTCGACGTAACAAATCTCTCGTCTTTTACCGTGATTTTTAAGTCAAGTTGATTTCCTCCAAGCTGGCCTCAAAATTCAGTCTGATGCCCCTATCGTTGTCATTAAGAAACAACATAAAACTTCGGAGGTCAGACTCACAGACCTCCCATAGGAGGAGGACGTCGTCGATATACCTGGCCCACAAGACCAGCTCAGGTCTTCTGTGGGCGTCGACGACGTCCTCCTCTCACTTAGCCATAAATAAATTTGCCAAGCTTGGGGCGTACTTAGCCCCCATTGCCACACCCCTATCTTGGCGGTAGAATTGATGGTTACACCAGAAATAGTTGTGGCTGGCAGCATACGCTAATACTCTAATATTCCTCTGGCTTACTGAACCACCTCCCAGATCCCTGATTTTGTACCTCCTCACCCATCTTGCTAGTTTAGTAGATGTGTCAGTGCGTTTGGGTTATAAATTGCTTTTGCTATTGCTTGTTCTTTGTTATTAAAAAAAAAAAACATGTCTATACTAAACTTAATAAAGGGGAAAAAATATATACAATCGTATACCCACAGTTGATAAAGAGGAAAGCAAAAAATAGAATTACACAGAGCGGCCCTGATCCTTCTCTTCTCGGGTCCCCTGACAGCGCCTAGCTCCTTCTCTCTTGCTGGTGCCCCCAATAGAAAGCTGATTCTCATGCAGGCTTGCTCCAGAGACCCACTCCTGCATCCATTGACACAGAGGATGAGACTCCCCCCCCTCATCACTGCTGGAGTTGATTGACAGGAGCGGAAGCCAATGGCTCCCGCTGCTATCGATTTGCCCAGGGAGGAGGGACAAAGCCAGAAGAGCCACTGCTTTCATGCAAAGCGCTGGATCATGATGAGGCTCAGGTAAGTATAAGAGGGGGGGGGGTCTGTGACACAGAAGGTTTTTTACCTTAATGCATAGAATGGTGGAAAGATCTGAAAACTCAGGTGCAGCTATTGGCCAGAATCCTTGAGAGATACCTGATGCTAGTGAGTTATTCAATCTGTGGGCATCCAGTAGAAACTGAAATGTTAGTTTTGGGTGAACCGACTCCCATTGTATACACCTGTGCACTTCAACCCACTGCAGTTCATTGTGATTTTCCAGATGCACTTGTGCATGTTTTTTGTGCATTGTCGCCAAGAACAAAACTTTCATTTTCAGGTGTCTGTGCTGCTCAAAAATCTTGTACTTACCGTACTTTTCAACAAACTTTTTGAAAAGTAGATGAGTTCTAGAATCCCGATATGGAACTTTTACAGGAGCACAGTGTGCACCACCACTAATTAGGATCATGTTTTAATCATGGAAATTTCATTTGCTCTCCTAGCAGAAATATAATAAATCATAGAGGACATTTCTGTAATTACTTTTTACTCTTCAAAAAAGTTATTTGTGGAAGTTCTACTTTACGCTGCCCCTGGTCGTCCTTACTGGCTTTGTATGCCAACTGAAATAAATTAAATTACTGTCTACGAGACACTACTGACAGAAAAAATAACATTTGCAGATAGGTATGTCCAAGTTCTTTTGCCTGTTCAAAATATTAGATAACTGCATTGCTGTTATGCTGCCTGTTAATAACAGCTACCATTTTGTCATTCACAATGATTTGTTGAACAAATTATGTTTTTTGTGATCCACTATTTAAAGTCGTCCTAAAGGTGGAAAGTTTTTTACATTAATGCAAAGAGTGAACAGGATCCCTCCCCCAGCCTCCCTAAATACTTATCTAAGCCTAATCTCGATCCAGCGTTATGCCTGAGAGCAGCAGTTCACGCTCATTTGCCTCCCTCTGTCTCATTGTCCGGGAACCAGTGATCGGCAAGTACTGGAGCCAGTGACAGTACAGCTGGGTTGACGGGCGCACGCACTCCCTACCCAGTAGATTAAAATCATGTGTGTGTGTGTGTGTGATATATATATATATATATATATATATATATATATATATATATATATATATATATATATAATTGTACAGGACGCCGTGGCTGGGTCCTGGAAGGACGCTATATTTCCCCTCTGTTTGGACTGTGGTCCCTTTAAGGGAACAGAAATGGTTAACGCACCTGTCCAAGGAAGTGGTTTAAAACAAGACAGGAAGTTGTAGCTGTGTGTGGAGGAGTATAGTATAGACTGTGGATGGTGAATGGTGGACAGTGAAAAGCTGTGAAAAGCTGTGAAAGCACATGGCAGTGTTCAGCCTGGAAGCCTGCTAGCTGGGGAAGTTAACCTGCTATATATATATATATATATATATATATATATATATATATAATGTAAGTCTGCGCAGTAGGCCCACACTGTAGCAATAAAACGACAGTGCATGGTTGGCAAGTGGTTAAAGAACACATTACCCAACTGTTTCCCATTTCCCAACTAAATCCTGTTCATCCTTCTTTAGTTGTCCTCTTTTTGGTCTGATATATAGATCTCTATAAAAATGTACTTTAGCTGCCAGAAGGGTTTCATTTGTTACTTTAAAAAGCTAGTATAAAGGAAAGCCTAGTGATAAAAAAATAAATTGTTGGTTTAATTAGTCATTATTTTAGGTATTATATTTCAGGTCTATATAAGACGGGGTGTGCTTATACACTTTGCTTTAAAAGGGGTCCCTCTTTTCCATCTCAGAAAGTCGAGACATCTGTCAGAATGCTGAATGCTTGCTGTGCATAGTTTTCTTCAGATAAAGGTTTCCAAACAGAAATTTCTATGAACTAGGCCTCAAATTGAAGGTTTCAGCATAGAGAAAAAAAAAAAAGACAGTCATGAATGAATTTTAAACCCAACTCCAGCCAATTATGTTCATTTGGTCTACAGTAGGGAAGTTAGAGCTTCCATCAGGTTTTTTTTTTTATAGCTGTCTGTAAACCCATCTGGATAATTTGCCCTCACTTCCTGTCTCAGTGAAACCCAAACAAGATATTAAAGTGGAAGTAAAGGGCAAAAATAAAAATGCAAACAGGCAGGCTCCTTATTGCTGAAGACACATGCAGTGTAAATGGAATAAAATACGCCTACCTGCTTTCTCGCAATCCTGCAGAATGTACACAAAGCTCTATTTACAATACCAGCACAGTGCCAGTATAAATGACTCCCATGCATGCATGCTAGTTTTGTGATCCTGCACTAGCCAATCAAGAAGACCGAGGACCAGCCCCCAAAAGAAGCCGGAGAGAAAATGTCAGCAAAGAACCTTGTAGGTGTCGGACTGTTGGAGCATGGGTGGGTATTTGTGCCTTTAGTTCCGTTTAAAAAGAGAAGTACAGGATTAAAAAAAGAAAATTCATACTCCTCTAGGTGGATGGAGCTTGAATCCAATGCTGCAGCTGTCCTCCGCTGGCTCTATAGCGAGAGCTGAGTGTTCAAAGACTGCTGATCAGTGGCTCTCTGTCTTTAGTGAGCAGAGAGCCGGTGACTATCCATACCCAGCTCTCTGCTCTACCCCTCCAGGGCTCACTGAAGCACCGGGCTGTGCAGGGGGCAGGAGCGGCTGGCTTTTTCTCCCAGCAGTGCACTGAGAGGCTGAGGCAGCTGCCTGTCAGGCATCTACAGATCCCAACATTGTTGTCGGGATCCCTGTAAAGACTAGACTGGCTTTGTGACGTCAGCTGACAGCAGACTTTAGCTTGCTTTGGCTGAATCTGGGTCTCAGGAGTTTAGAACTAATTGCACTCATGTGACCCACAGGAGAAGTATAGCCAAAAGAGCTTTGGCCATACTTCTCCTTTAAGAGAACGGATATCACTGAGCAGGAATAAGAGGTTCCAACTCTTACAAAACCTAGTATTTATTTATTTATTTTTACCTTACAATCCCCATTAATTTAAAAACAACAATTCTTGTCCCTGTGACATCCAACAACAGGACAGAAAGTATCACCAGGCAGAGATTCAAACCTTTCCAGAATCTGCTCAAAACTAAATTAATTTTCAACAGAGTTGGAGTTTGATTAGTACCTTATTACTGTAATTCAGTGACAAAAATTTATTTTTGCAAGTTCACACATTTGTATTAGTCTCAGTGTATCAATCTATTAGCAGGTGATTGGGATCCAGTAGCTTAGGAGGAGAGGGGTGTAGTAAATGGGGAGCAAATGAAAAGCGCAACAGTGAGCATAAGGGGAAACTAAAAAGCAGGCAATATGCATTCCTGCTGAACTACTTCTTGCAAGAAATTATGGGATACCCATAAACCTATCAAAGGGTATAGATGCATGTAGCAGGATTGGGTTGGTGGGTCCTTCAACAGACTCTGATGGGGGTGGAAGAGAAAATTAGTGCTGGTAGATGCTAATCAAACGTACTATTTTATAGCTGGGGATCAGAAAAAAAAATCCCCAAAACAGCAGCTGGCCAATGGGGTCAGTGTCCTCCCATGTGATGGTCTTCTGATTAGATTACTGGCAATTCTTGTGTATGGGTACCTATAGATGGTACATTGTTTGCACTGAAAATAGTTTTCAGAGAATGGTCCATGCATTTTAGCTGAGATACCTGATACAATACACCTCAAGCACTATGTTATTCTCCTAATCAGGAAGCACTATGTATATAAGCAATGAACACATTTAGCTCATAACTTGTGTCCTATGTTGGAATTGCCCACCTCAGGTGTATTTTTTGTTTTTTTAGCTTTTGAACCTATAAGTTTACAAGCTGACAATAAACGGAGTACTAGTTGTTTCCTCCCTTGCTGTTATGGTTGTTCCAAAGGTATTGATATATTTTATTTTTCAATTGTTTTGGAAGGTAATTGCTTATTCTACCAGTTATACATATGATGCATTTTGCTGCCTGGCAATCATACAGTTTATGAAATCCTTGATTTTAATGTAATGCCTGTTTGTCTCTTGTGCATTTCTAGTTGTCGGTGATAAAGTGATATAACATTTGGTAATGACTAGCATGGAATAGCAAAATTATCACTAAAATGCCTACGAATGAAGCTGGCTGATGCAGAGACACGAACGATAAGCACAGCTAGCGTCGGGGCTAATTAACGTTCTGGAAGCACTTTTGAAAATGCTATTTTTCTAATAACATTAACATTTCTAAATGAGAGCCTCCAACAATCAGGATCCCTGGTGTTTGTAGAGATAGTTTGGGTATTGTGATTCCTACAAGAAATAATGAGATTAGATTGCGCACCTGCAGCCATTGTTCTGGAATTACCTCTCCACGGTGTTTGTATGACAGGAGCTAAACATAGCGCTTACTCCTTGCACTACCTGGCACTTGGTTAGAATCATAAAGGGATTCAGTTCTCTCTTCTGTTTTTCCATTTTATTTGTTCAGCAAAAATGTCAAGAATATAAACATTTTGTAAAAAAAAAAAAAGGAATGGCAGGAGAGGAGGTCATAGTAGTCAACATAGTGTGATTTGTTTTTACATAAAGACAAAGGAGTTGATTTACCTGCCAAAGGATTTGTAGATCTGTCCAACCAGTCCAAAGATTTACACAATCCTGCCAACTGTACCTCCAGCCTGGTGACCTGACTTTTTGTTCTGCAGTAGGAGACACTGCCAGCTGCATAAGAAATACAAATGGAGCTTTTCTTCAGTACGAGGTATCATACTCGCTTGGTATCTCGTGTATCGTATCTTTGACTCTTCTGGCACCGGAACCTTCACCAGACTCGTCAGTATTTTATACAGCGTTGGATGCCTGTGCTCCCCACCACACACTGTGGACCCTTTCCTCAACCCTCCTACATAACTCATAGCTGCTATAGGAATGTAGAGTTTGAATTAAGGTAACTATAGCATGTGGCCATTGAAATGGCATTCATCACTTTCAGAAGTGTTGAATGCTGGAGATTCTGATGGAGGCTGCAGTGCTGGAACAAAGCAGAGTTAAGAGCAACGGGCCCCCAAAGAGGTGAGCATTATAGCTCTTCTAAGCATCGTTTGGGTTTTATTATGCGACTATGTAAAACAGACTTTGCCGCGATCAGAATGTGACTTCAATAAATCAACACAAATGTGATATAATAAAAAAAGGAAAAAAAGATGGTCCCAAATCAGTCCAAATTCATTAGAAATCTGATGTTACAAAATCGCTTCAAACCAGAATGTACAACTCCACCGTCTTACCAATATATGTGGACCATTTACTAAAATAGATTTAAGAAGGCTGCATGGATTAATGTATATAATCTGTAGAAGGAACCGGTTTCTCCACTGTGGCTTCACCAATGGTCACTAGGGATGCGCCCCAGATGACGTCAATTGTGACAAACCGCATAGGGCGGAGTTCATGCTCATGACATTACCATGCACACCCAAACCAGGAAAAGGTTGGATCGATTCCTGGGATCTAATGTTGCTGGTCAGGAGACTCTGGTAACCATTGGTGAAGCCACAGTGGAGAAACCAGCCCTGATTTCCCTATTTTGTGAGGCTTTAGACAGCCCGTACATGCTTGATTTTCTTTGGTTCAATGAAAGAAAATGAATCACTTCTCCCATCCACACATTTGAGGTGGATGAGGGAATCCCTCCCACGGAGCTATTGTATTTTGACAGCGGGGAGACTTCTCTGCTGTCCGAATACTCATCAGCACCACCTACTATAGCTGGCGGCATTGATTGAGCAAAAATTTTCAAACAGGCTAGTTGTACAGAAGTCCATCAAAAGATTGACTTTTGTACAACCAGCCTGCCCAAAGATGGATCAAAATTTGTCCAGTCCCTGCTAAATCAAATTTTTATATTAGCCGTCTTTAGTCTAGCTGTAGTTTCTGTTATAGCTAGAGAATGCCTAAAAATAACACCGTCTCCCCCTTGTACTGATTTTATCCAAGCTTCACCTGAGCCTTTATCATATCAGAGTAAGAGTAATTAGGAATTAGACTGTAACCAGAGAAAATCTAGTTACTTGCATCTAACAAAGTGAAACCGATAACGGGAGCCAACTGTTCATCTGGCATATGCCAGAATACTTTGATGTTGATGCCAAAAAATTAAAGAGCGATGTAGCTGGATATTGGCTGGCACTGTAATATGCTTGCAGAAATGTTCTGTGTGTCAGATGTGATTTTGTCCGGAACTAGTGATATAGTATTACTTCCAAGATCGGTCAGGGATCCTGGATAATTACATGCAAGCGAACAATCACTCTCCATCTTTTCCTCTCCCCTCCTGTTTTAGAGGTTATGGGCCATATGACGGATTTCATACACTGTATAGCTTAAAAAAGATGGCTAAAATGCATTGTTTAAGCTGAAGACAATAAAAGCCGCTAAATAAATTGGAATTTGTTATTGTTTTACTTGACAAATGAATTTTAATGGTGTTCAGCCAGTCTTGTGATCCAGAACCCCTCCTAAATAGCCTATCTAGGTCAGTGATCTAGCTTTTCTCCAGTATACAGCTTTAATCACAGCCTGCCTCTGATTGGACAACAAAGGAAAATTGCACACTGATAAGGGCATCACTCTTACTCATTAGAGCTGTTGGTCATTTGTTCTCCCAGTTGGAATGATGATGAGCACGAGATAACGGGTGGCTCTTTCGAAAATGATTTTTTTTTTTTTTATTAATACCTCATGGTTTTGGAAAAAAATAAATACATTTCCCAGTAAAAAAATAAAAAGTACAGCCTTTGCAGCAAATCTCACCTTCCCTGTAGGACTGTCCCCTGCAGATACGTTGCCCTGCCATCCAACACTTGTTCTCCAAGGTTAACCACTTGCTTACTGGGCACTTAAACCCCCCTCCTGCCCAGACCAATTTTCATCATTCAGCGCTGATGCACTTTGAATGACATACAACGCTGTACCCAAATGAAATTTTTATCATTTTTTCCCCACAAATAGAGCTTTCTTTTGGTGATATTTGATCACTTCTGCGGTTTTAATTTTTTGTTAAAAATACAGATTTTTTTTTTTTTTTTTTTTTTTTTATTTTGTTATAAATTTTTGCAAATGGGTAATTTTTCTCCTTCATTGATGTACGCTGATTAGGCTGCATTGCTGGGCACCGATGGGCTGCACTGATGGGCACTGATAAGGCGGCACTGGTAGGCACTGAGAGGTGGCACTGGTGGGCACTGAGGCGGCACTGGTGGGCACTGATAGGTGGCACTGGTGGGCACTGAGAAGTGGCACTAAAAGGTGGCATTGGTAGGTGGCACTGATAGCTGGCAGTGATGGGCACTGATGGGTGGCAGTGATGGGCACTGGGCACTGATGGGTGGCAGTAATGGGCACTGATAGGCAGCACTGCTAGGTGGCACTGAGGAGGCTCTGATAGGTGGCACTGGAGGGGTCATTGATAGGTGACACTCGTGGGCATTGATAGGTGGCACTGGTGGGCACTTGCAGGGGGTACTGGCAGGGGTTACTGCTGGCACATAGAGGCAGATGTGCCTCCTTCCTCTTGGGACCAATGTCCCTTTCACACAAGCCGGTGATTAACGATTACCGGCCTTTGTTTACATCACGTGATCAGCTGTCATTGGCTGACAGCTGATCACGTGGTAAGGGGCCGGGACCGGCCCCTTACTCGGATCCGTGATCACCCGAGTCTCAGTGACTCGGTGATCACAGCGCGCGCCCTATTGACGTCCTCCCGGCATTTGGGGTCCGCGCTGTAGCCGTTATTTGGCTATGGCGCGGGCGTCAAGTGGTTAAATGGTGCCCTTTGTCATTTAATTCACTTTCTGTGAGCCCAGGAAATCATTAACAAGGCCCAATGACACTTGAAAAGAAAAGACCCCACTCATCAAGTGACCAGCCAAAAGATGGGCTGAAGATGGGGTTTAGCTGTAATTTAAACTCTAACTGGGGGACTTTTTTTAAAGCACCATCATAAACCATACAGCTCCCCCTTTTTTTTAGCATTTCAGTGATCTTGATGTTTTCCAGCCTCTTTCTGCCATTTCATATCTACATGCATTTGCAGTGTCAGCTTCACATTGTCCTTTACTAGCTTCTGAAAATGGTGGACCATGCCTGCACATATGTAGGCAAGACATTAACCAGGGGTGCATGTGACTGAGCAGGAGCACATATGTTGTCACCTCATAACAAAAAGTGCCTAAACAAGAAGCATCTTTAGGAGGTCAGCAATGGAAGCCCCCATAGTTCTCTAATCATGTACTGTACACTTTATAGTCAAACGTATGTAACTCCAAATTGAGTTTAGGTGTTTGTAGTGAATGGTGCTGTGACAGGAGTGACTTTGGGTCGGGGGTTTGTGCGGCACAGCTTGCCCTGGAGAGTTTTGAAGGCTCCTTGTCCAGCTTCCCCGACGCCTCTTATGTGTAGATCACCCTGTGTCTCCAATAGGGGCACAGGGTGAATGAGAACCCTGCTATGATCTGTGCTAGTCGGACTTTCTTTATAGCCAAACTAGAACCTTGTAAAATTTATATAATGTGTGCTGTATATATAATGTGTGCTGTATATGTGTATATAATGTGTGCTGTCTCATGCTGTTGGACTATTTGCTGTGATGTTTTGGGGTGTGATTGCATTCTATTGTCTATTGTGGTAATTAAGTCTGCTACTGTGGTGATGTGGATTGGAGCTGTCTGGCTGCCTATTATGGGATGTGTAAGTGTCTTGCTGTGAGGAAAGAGGGGGGGATTTCTCCAGTAGCCCCTCTGCTAAGACTATTTACTGATGAGAAGTTGGAACACACCTGACCTGTATCGCCATTGTCATTGGACAGTTTAACCCGCCCTGTTTCCCAAGAGTGGGGCGAGTATTTTGAAGTGAGAGATCTGTTAACATGTGCTTGAATAAAGCAGTTTGTGTTTGCCACTCTACAGTGAGGTGTTGTCTGTTGATTGGGGGCTAAAAGATCTTGGATCGTGTGGTACCGAACAGAGGAAGCATTGACGGCGGACCTAGTTCTGTTTGAGGACAGAGGGTTTCTCACAACTGGTTGGCAGCAGCGGGATCGTGCTTTCTGGCTGTCAAGACCTCCACCTGGATCCAAGATCGGATAGCAGCTTTCAGCCACCCCAGTGGAGATATGGATCTGGCATCAGAGTTCCCGGGGCTGCTGCAGATTGTCTTTTCAGCATACACCAGGTCTGTGTCTGCGGATGAATACCTGGAGGTCAGGCAGCAGATTCGTGTAAGGCACTGGATTAGATGCCTCCCAAGTTTCTGGTATGCAACAAGGCAAGTGCTTTCCAACCCCAGAGCAGCAGGCCAGTGAACAAAGGGAGTTACGGATGCAATTCCTGGGCGAGCGGCCCCAGGATCAATGGGTGACTGAGTTGGACAGGCTGGTCCAGCAGGAGATAGAGATGGACAATCGGTATCAGGCTCTGCAATGGCACGCGGAGGAGGAATATTTAGGAGAGACAACAGAATGCTCTCCGGAGGGATATGACTTTGGTGGCCCTGGATTGCTGTGGGAGAGCCTTACAGATTGTTTTGTGTTTGGCGATGAAGGGGAACCTACCCTTGAAGACCTGCGAGAACACAGAGAGGCTATGCTCGGTTTTGCAGGGGTCTCAGAGCTTAAACCTGATCTAGACTATTTGTTAAGGCAGGAACAGCATCTGGAAATGGCATACAGGAAACTGCTATAATGCGTTCAGCAGCATGCCAGAGAATCGGCCGTGGAATCTCGACGATTGCCATCGCCAAAGCTGAAGTGCTGACAACAGTGCAGAGCTCTACTAACCTCTGCCCAACAGCAGCTTCAGCCTCCCTGAGAGAAGAGGTAGTCGGCCTTTCTCCCACAATACTGACAGAGACATGGGATTTTCTGCCAGAAGCATCTGTGGAGTTACAAGAGACTCGTCCAGCTGAAGCGCTGGCAACCGAACAGAGGGTCCAAGACCTCTGTCCTACACTTTTAGCAATTCCAGAGACTGGGGATTTAATAGATGTTTCTGTAGAGGAGGAATCACCTAGTAAACCCCCAGTAGAAGTGCTGGCAACCGGACAGAGGGTCCAAGACCTCTGCCCTACACCTGAAGAAATTCTGGAAGCCCAGGGTGAGGAGGTGGCAGCCTGTGCTGAGATGCAGATCAGGATCCAAGGAGAGAATGCAGTCGTCGCCTCACAACTGCAGCTTGATCTGGTGTCGGTGGATGGGCCTGTGGTTGCCACTCACAGCCACCCAGCAGAAGTGCTGGCAACAGGGCAGAGTGCTACCAACCTCTGCCCCCACTAACAAACAATGGATTTCCTGTAAAAGTGGATGGGACTTCAGTCTCCACCTGTCTACCCCAGGGATGCTGGGCAGTCGGCCCAGATCCCCAACAGCATGCCGGAGTGAGCCCAGTCACCCTGTCTTCTCTCCAGCGGCTGAAAGGACTCCCAAGGAGAAGGGCCAGTCCAGGCCTCTCCCCAGCGGCGGGCATGTTCTCTGAGAGAGGCAGAGGTTGGCTGGGTGAGTAATGCTCTGCTTGGGACAATTTATTTGGGGTACTGTGTGGATACCGGCATTGGGGGACTGGAACTACTGACTAACTTCGGAGTCAACACGTCTGGGGTCTCCTCCTGCATTAGTCTCCTGCCAAAGGGGGAGATGTGTGACAGGAGTGACTTTGGGTCGGGGGTTTGTGCGGCTCAGCTTGCCCTGGAGAGTTCTAGAGGCTCCTTGTCCAGCTTCCCCAGGCCCTCTTATGTGTAGATCACCCTGTGTCTCTAATAGGGGCACAGGGTGAATGAGAATCCTGCTATGATCTGTGCTAGTCAGACTCAATGCTGTATACATTGTATATATTGTGTGTATATTGTGTGTTGGCTGTTTGTGTACCATTTGCTGTGATGGTTTGGGGTTCTATTGTCTATTGTGGCTGTCTGCCTCAACTATTATGGGATGTGTAAGTGTCTTTCTGTGAGGTACAGGGAAGGAGACAGCCAGACTAGGACCTGAAAGGTCATGCCTATGAGTCACCTATGCTGTCTAAAGGATTGCTAATTGGCTCATGGTAATTAGGTTTCTGGTTCAGTTTTTATTGTCACCCTTGTGTATATATTTGTGTGAGATCTCAAATAAAATGTTAGTCCTGATATACTCCAAGACTGGTGTAGGCTGTTGGTTTTAACTCTACACTGAGGTGTTGTGTCTGATGACTGGGATGGCTGGAGAGTCTGGGATAAGTGCTGGTTCTGAACAGAGGAAGCATTTATGGCGGACCTAGTTCTGTTTGAGGACAGAGGGTTTGTCACAGGTGCGAAGGAACTTGGTGTTAAGGAACTTAAAGCAGAACTTCACTCTCTCAATCAACATTGACCATTTTTAATCCTTATGCTGCTAGCATTAGTAAATAGATAGGAAAGTACAGTAAAACCTTGGATTGCGAGTATAATTTTATTCCGGAAACATGCTTGTAATCCAAACCACTCATATATCAAAGCAAATTTTCTCATAAGAAATAATGGAAACTCAGATGATTCGTTCCACAACCATTTATTCATAGGTCTTTCAGTTTATAGTAGATATAAAAAGATTATAGAAATGTGATAGGCCACAAATGGAAGCCTCCACAAGGGGGTTAGATTAAAAATCCAGCAGGAGCTACAGAGTATAAAAAAGAAGAGGCGACTCGAAGTGTAGCAATATGGTTACATTAAATGAAGGTACAACAATTAGCAACTCACATGGTTGAGGATTAAAAGAGGTACATCTAAGTATGCAGGCATCTGGGGTAAAGCTGTCCACATAGACCGTTCTCCGTACCGCTGGCTCTCACCTTCGGGCGCGATCGCTGCCGCCACCCCGCGATTGCGGGAATGGGAGCTAGAACGGGGATTTGTGTGTGTGTAAACACACAAATCCCTGTTCTGTCAGGGGAGAGGAGACATACAGTTTGTTCCTAGTAAGTAGGAACAACAATATGTCTCCTCCCCCAGTCAGTCCTATCCCCATACAGTTAGAAACACTAACTAGGGAACACATTTAACCCCTTGATTGCCCCCTAGTGTTAACCCCTTCTTTGTCAGTGACATTTACACAGTAATCGGTGCATTTTTATAGCACTAATCGCTGTATAAATGTCAATGGTCCCAAAAATGTGTCATAAGTGTCTGATCTGTGTGCCGCAATGTCGCAGTACCACTAAAAATCACAGATCATCACCATTACTAGTAAAATAAATAAAAATGCCATAAATCTTTCCCATAGTTGTGTAGACGCTACAACTTTTGCGCAAACCAATCACTATACGCTCATTGCGGTTTATTTATTTTTTTTACCAAAAATATGTAGAAGAATATATATTGGCCTAAACTGATGAAGAAATTAGTTTTTTAAAAACATTTTTGGGGATATTTATTATAGCAAAAAGTGGTGGTGTCATGTGTCCCGGGTCTGA
The DNA here is from genome assembly GCA_029206835.1 of Rana muscosa. Taxonomy (NCBI): domain Eukaryota; kingdom Metazoa; phylum Chordata; class Amphibia; order Anura; family Ranidae; genus Rana; species Rana muscosa. The sequence continues at coordinate 1,134,673,456 of CM055116.1, read as the reverse complement.
TAGGGGCTCTAGGTAAGCAGCCCTGTTGCCTTTTCCCCCGGTGTTTTAATTGATTTGCTGTTTTTACTCATGATACTGTATTTTTGATTTGATTAATTGTACAGTTCACTGATTTAATTATTTATTAATTGCAGACATTCTCCTGACGAAGCGGTAATAGACCGCAAAACTAGTAGAGATGGCCTTTGCGACCCACATCCCATTGTGATTCTCCCCTTCGGGGGACTCTTATACTGGTGAGCTGTATGGTCTGCCACCACATGTTTTTAATTGTATATGAATATTGTTGTTTTTATTGATTTTGTATTAATAAAACATATTCCAGTTAATTTCCTAATTTGTCTCTGTACCTGATTTTACCCTCCAATCTGTACCGAGATAGTCCAATTGCCCCTCTCTTTTTGGAATTTTGGTTTGGGGACCAAAAATATTCCGATCTCTATATACCAAAAAGTTAAAAAATATTGTATTTTTTCAAAATTGACGCTCTTTTTTTGTTTATAGTGCAAAAAATTAAAATCCACCTAAAGAAAGCTCTATTTGTGGGGGGGGGGGGGGGGAAGGATGTACATTTTGTTTGGGTACAACAGCACCATTCTCAGTTAAAGTGACGCAGGGCCGTATCACAAAAAAATGGCCTGGTCATTAAGCAGCCAAATCTTCCGGTCTGTAAGCGGTTAATAATCAACCATGTGAGTTGCTAAAAGTTGTACAGTTGTTCCTCGTTTAACGACTTACCTATTTAACGACCGCTCGTACTTACGACCAGCTCTTTCCACCCGATTGCCACGATGTACATCATTGTGATGTACAGTACAGCGGCGCGATCGGAGGTGTTCTGTGTGGCTGATGCACTGCATCTCCGATCGTGGTATGGAGCCTCTGACAGAGGCTTCTTACCATGTGATAAGCTGTGACCAATTACAGCTGATCATCGCGTGAACCAGAAGTGCCGGTAAACAGTATTCCTAAGTTTGCGCTGACAGGGAGAGCCGATCGGCGGCTCTCCCTGTCGTGGGGGGGTCTGTGCTGATAATCGGCACATTAATTATCAGCACAGCCCCCATCAGCTGTGCCAATCAGTGCCCCATCAATAACGGCTGTCAGGGCCCAGCAGTAACACCTGTCACTACCTCATCAGTGCCATCTATTAGTGCCCATCAGTGCCACCTTATCAGTGCCGCGTCATTAGTGTCCGTCAGTGAAGGAGAAAACAAGAAACCTTTTTTTATTCTTTTTTTTTTAAATGTCTGTCTTTTTTAGTTTGTTTAGCAAAAAATAAAAACCCCAGTGGTGATCAAATACCACCAAAAGAAAGCTCTATTTGTGGGAAGAAAAATATAAAAATTTAGTCTGGGTACAGTGTTGTATGACCGTGCAATTGTCATTCAAAATGCGACAGCTAAAAATTGTCCCGGGCAGGAGGGGGACGGGTTTCAGTGCCTGGTATTGAAGTGGTGAGGACCGATTCGTTTAACGACCTGGTCGTTGAAACGGAACATGGTCGTCAAGTGAGGAGAACCTGTACCTTCATTAAATGTAACTATATTGCTACACTGATGCGGTGTACACACGATCGTTTTTCATGCCGTTAAAAATGCATTTTTTTTTTAAAATGGCCATTAAAACCGATCGTGTGTATGCTCCAGAGCATTTTTAACGGCGTGAAAAACGGGCATTAAAAATTTCGAACATGCTCTATTTTTTCACGTCGTTTTTCATGTCGTTTTTTTTAACGACGTGAAAAACGATAGTGTGTATGCTTTTACGAGGGGAAAAAAACACGCATGCTCGGAATCAAGTATGAGACGGGAGCGCTCGTTCTGATAAAACTAGCGTTCGTAATGGAGATAGCACATTCGTCACGCTGTAACGGACTGAAAAGCACGAGGCTGAAAAGCGCAAATCGCCGCTCAACAAAGTTTACTAACATGAAGGGTGGTGCCATTCGAATGGAACTTCCCCTTTATAGTGCCGTCGTACGTGTTGTACGTCACTGAGCTTTGCTCGAGCGTTTTTTTTAATGATCGTGTGGATGCAAGACAGGCTTGAGAGGAAACGACGAGAAAAACGACGCTACTTGTATATCAAGACATCGCTCGTTTATCAAGTCAAATTTTTTTTTTTTTAAAGTTGCTTGTCTTGCAAAACACTCTCAGACCAAGGTACTCTCAATCAAAGGTTTGTATTTCATTATTGCTTGTTTTAAACTTTTTATTTTTTTACATATCTAGAGTTGCCTCCTGATATCCAGGCCTGGGCAAATGATGTCATACATCCCAAGAGTCTTCAGGAGGGGAGGAGGGGCTTTCTCAGCTAAGCACACCCTCTCCTGCTTGCATGCCTGAGCTAAGGGCAGATTGATTCCAGGAAGTAAATGCTACATGAATCATCTGCCCTTACCCAAAATGGCCACAGTCAGAAATGCTAGGGGGTGGTTTTCAAAGTTATTTCTCAAGAAAATAAAGCAAGACATGGATGGATGGGGGAGTTTGCTTTGAATATTAAAAATGAATTAAATGGCATTTTTGGTTTGTGGCGCAGATGCAGTGTTGTTTCACTTTAAATGACCTGCACAGAGCCCTGGCCGAAACTCCGTTGACACCTTTGCGATGATCTGGAATGAATATCATGTCTTCACATCTAACATATAAATGTGATCTGGTTTTTACAAACTTTTGGCCGTATATTATATTGAAGTGTTTGTTTCAGATGATTGCTGGGTCCTGTTGTCTGCTGATTGTTAAATTAAAATAAAGTACATTATATATTTGTGCAGCTTCTGTAACCGTGGGCTTGGACTTTGCTGGCTAGAAGTGGGCCATGCCTGCGCTCCAGAGGATTGCTGTTGCAGCTCTAAAGGCAGCAGCTTGGAAGATCTTCACACAAAGTTATATGGAACTACAAATACCTTTATGCCCATCATAATATGCTTTGATCTATCCAAAACGAGAAAGTTACAGTTAGGCCACAGCGGGGGTTCTGCTCAGAACAGCAAAGAGCATCCAAGAGAGGCTGTAGAAAAAGCCGCTTTTTTTGTGCTACTGCCAGCTGAAATGTAAACAGTTGCCAAATCAATGTCAGCCCTAATTTTTTTCAAATTCAATTTCGAAGCAAACAACCTTTGATCAATTATAATAATTAAAACGCAAAATGTGTTTGGATTCTTTCAATCACAATGTAGACTGGTCTCCCTTCTGTATTTTACTGCCATCATAAGCAACAAATTGCTTTGTAAAGCCCTTAGAGCTTTGCAGTAACTGGCAGATCGTTGTCATCACTGGGTGGACTTTTTCATAAAATATAAATAAAATAAGGAATACCGACCCATTTATTTATAACAAATGGAAACTATTCACATTGTTTTAGTAAGATTCAGTCTCATTTGGATGGTTATGAAAACTGGTAAAAGTAGATATTATACTAAATAAATTTCCCTTAGGAGTTCTCATGTTTGGAAAAAAATTAAAAAATATTGGTCCAATATAGTATGAATGTTTCTGAACTGTCTGTGTTCCTCACAGCAAGCAATCAAATTATATTCCTAATCTTCCCAAGCAATGCACAATATTTTTCATTCTTCTATAGAGTAATTGTAAGAATGGATGGAAAATTATTCTTGGTTAAAATATGAAATTTAAGAAATGTAAAATGTAATCTATAATTGTCTGTAGAGTAATTCCTGACTTTGGAAGTCCTATCTGTAAGGCTGCTTTCACACTGAAGGCGGATTTCAGGCATTTTAGCACTACAAATAGAGCCTGTAAAGCGCCTGAAATCCACCTCTCATGCCTCCCTAGTGTGAAAGCCCGAGTGCTTTCACACTGGGGCGGTGCGCTTGCGGGACGTGACAAAAAGTCCTGCAAGCAGCATCTTTGAGGTGGTTTGGGAGCGCTGTATATAGCACTCCTAAACCGCCCGTTCCCTTTGGAATGCATGGGCAGCGCAACATGGGCGGTTGTAAACCCTTTCTTCGGCCGCTAGCGGGGGTTAAAAGCGCCCCACAAGCGGCCGAAAAGCGCCACTAAAACTAGCTGCGCTTTACCACAGTGTGAATGTAGCCTAAGGATTAACAAATACACCGCCTAAGTTCAAGATTAGTTGCACGCTGCTGTTAAATGCAATACACCTTAAGACATAAAAGTTGCTTGCCATCCATATTACACAATGTTCACACCTCCATCTCCACTTCTCTACATCACACAGACTTACTGATTTAGGTGGGCCATAAAGTGATAGTAAACTCAAAAGCAAACATTTATTATATTGCAACTTACCAATTTTTAGATGTGGTGGCTGCATTAATTTTCTTTTTTAGTCTTTCTTTCCTTTATTTTCACCTGGTGATCTAGCCCAGTAAGTCTGTTATTTTACAACAGAACAGGCTCTCCTGCAAATGTAGCAGTTACAGAGATGAGACAAGTGATTTACCATTGACGAGGGTACTTAAAAGATCAGCTTTTATTTATTTATGTAAAACCTTTATCCCAAAAAGAAAAGAAAACTGCTGTAACGGCTTATATAAAGTGTTAGCTTGATTTGGGCTTCAATTCTTAGTGTATCCAAGTCTTTTAGTGCATCTAACACTTCCCTCCCCTAGACTGACAATGTTGCTGTCCAAAGGTGCCACTGTGCTCCTTCATCCAGAATGCAGGAGGTTTGTTTCTGGCCATGTCACTAGGTGAAAACCGAGAAAACGACACCTAAAAAACAAATGCAGCCACCACATCTATTGGTTGGTAAGCTGCAATATATTAAATTTTTGGTCCTGGGTTTAATAGTATAGTCACACGTTAAACACCTTTTAGCAATCAAGAACGCCAAGTTTCCATACTTGCCATTCTCCCTAAGCACTCCAGTGATACTGCAAAACTAAACTTTATACGATAGCTATTAGCAATCTCCAAAAAGTGTAAAATGTTTATTAGCAGAGCATAAAAAATTAACAAAAAATATATTAGATTGTCAGTTAACGTCATCCAATATGTTCCATCTAGTGTGATGTATCGTATCAAATGTATCAGCTAGAGTTAGGGCTCTTTCACACGGAGGTCCGTTCAGGTCCGCCTGTCAGTTTTTTAGGCGGACCTAAAACGGATCCTCCATGTACCCCTATGGAGGCACGGATGTCAGCGGAGACATGTCCGCTGACATCCGCTCCGCCAAAGTGTGACGGAGGAAAACCCTATTTTTCCTTCCGTCGGCGGAGCGGATCGGATGACAACGGACTCTACGGTCCGTCGTCATCCGATTCCCCATAGGGGAGAGCGGCGCTCTGACAGGGCGGTCCCTGCACAGTGTGCGGGGACCGCCCAGTCATCCGTCGGCTCAGCGGGGATCAACGGAGCGATCCCCACTGAGCAAGCGGAGCTTCACGGGGCGGATCTGCACGGATCCGCCCCGTGTGAAAGGGGCCTTAGGTGTAATGTGTATTTATGTTTACACATTCTGCCAGTAAGTTGTATTAGGGCCCATTCATATCTGGGCATTTTGTAGCTCGATGACTGTTCACATTTCCATGTGCAGGCATCTGTTACTAGATGCCTATTAATTGAAAAAGTACAGGAGAATCTTTTCAGGCAGATTTGGGCATTTTTGGCCCCATAGACTTCAATGAGAGTACCTTAAAAAAAAAGGAACTTCAACCTATCTGTAATTTCCATATCATGGAGAATACAGGGCACAGAAAATTCATTTTTAGGGCATGGGTTATATGCCACTACCTTCAGATAATTGGACACTGGCAAAAGCTTTTCTGGGAACCCCCCCCCCCCCAGTGTACCCATATAACCCTGCCCACTCCTTAAGGCTCCAGTTTTTAGCAAGTAGTAAGGAGTGATCAGATGAAAAGCGTAGGGACCTATGTGCAGTATTGTACTCCAAGATATGGAACAGATGCATCATTATCCTAACTGTACAGCACAGGGCCATAGGACACCCCCAAGCAATAAATTGAGAGTTGGGCAGCAAAACAGACCAAAATGCAGTAACAGGCCCACAGGAAGAATAGCAAGGGTCAACGAACCTGAACAGGCAGAAGAAAGCAGAAGCACCTTGTAGCTGAAGCAGGGATAAATAGAGGCTGAAATGGGCAATTGTCAAAAAGTGGTTTGAAAATGCGAACACAGAAAAAACGGTGATCTTTGAGAAGGACCGATGCTAGATGCTGTAAGGAACCCAAGATCCCAAGTCTATTGGGGCAATGGGTTCAAGTATGGAAAGAAGGACTTGTTCCCTGAAGGCAGAAGACCTGGAAAAAAAGGATAAAATAACATTAAATAACCACCCAGCCAGGTTGAAGAGGAGGGGGGAAACCCATAGAGGGATCCTCCTGTGAGAAACAGAGGGTTAGTGGGCCAGGAAATGCATGTACCGGCAATAAGCCAACAGGATATTTGTAGCCAAGAACCAGTATGTAACGGTACAGGGAAAGCCCTTTCTTGCCTTTTTCATGTTGCTGGTCCCGTCCAGGGTCCAGGCTTTGCCCATCATAGTGGGCATACCCCTGAAGGGGTCTTTAGGGCCTGGTTGTCATTGACAGCCCTGGACCCGTATTAGCACCCTACGGCTAGATCACTTGTTGCACCATGTGCCAAGACGAGCACCAAACACAAGATACAGTGCCCAAAGCAAACCGTTCAGGTTGGGCCTGGCTGTTGCAGGGTCCGAGCACAGTTTCCAAGATGTACGTCGAGGATAACAGATCCGGAAACTACTGGTGGACCATAAGGCCATAAGCAGTCAGATCTTGATAGAAGTGTCAGTCACACAAAGAAGGAAAAACTGTGAAAAATTGAAAAAATAAATCTTCTTCAACAGGAAAAGGTATCCATCATCTAAGAACACTAGAAAAAACTGGAGCCTCATGGAGTGCTCAAGGTTGCTGACCAGGTGGTTGAGGAGGCTTTCGAAAAGACTTATCGGGCTCCATTCATTGTCACAAACTTTAAATCCTGACAATTTACTAAATTAAATGAATACCGTACATTGCTAAAGTAGCAGTTCTTCTACCCTGGTGATCTACTGCCCAGGGTTCACTCCCACATTGAGATGTGAAGGATATGTTGCATTTCCACTTACTTTAAAAAAAAATCTCTAGGGCTTTTGGCTGCAGAAAGTTGCATTTAGTGAACATGTGTGAAATGTAGGATTTTTTTCTCTGGGTTGTTTTATGAAGTTTATTATTTTGCAGTAGAGTAAGCAATCTTTTCTCTCATAATGCCTCCAGAATAAGTCAAATACAAATACAAATTTTTGATTTATATCTTTAGGAATATGCTATATTGTGTGGATGTAACAACAGCACCCCCGAACAAAATGACACATTTATGGCATGTCACACACATCTATATCACTATTTTATTATTTGCAATAATTTTTCATTATTTTGACATTTGTAATCTGATTGTTTCCTGCTATACTACTGAACTAAACCTTTCATCCAACCCCTAAACTTCCGCTATTGCTTACTTTTGTGATTTGGAAATGCCAATAACACGGAACAATAATATTGTTAGGGAAAAAAAGCACTGACAGGTTTAACCAATCAATATTGACACTTTTTTTATATGGTGTGGCAGGGGGTGTCCTTGGAAGACTTTTTACTGACAGGTTTACTTTAAAGCCTAGTACACACAGGCCGATTGTTGGGCGGCATCTGCCGGCTCCATAGAAACGACATTCAGCCCATGTGTACTGCAGCCAATGTCTAAGGGCGCTGATCGGAGTGTTATGGCGGGGGGGGCGGGAAGTTCCTGTCCCCTGTCCCCCCTGTCGGAACAAGATGGCACAACAGGGGAGATTGCTGTACCAACATTGAATAGTTAGTACAGCGTCTCCTCCTGAGCTGTCAGTTTTGGGTGAACGAAAAAAAAGCTACTAGTGTATACTAGGCTTAAAGCGGAGCTCCACCCTAAAGTGGAACTTCCGCTGATCGGAACCCTCCCCCCCTCCGGTGTCACAATTGACACCTTTCAGGGGGGAGGGGGGTGCAGATACCTGTCTAAGACAGGTATTTGCACCCACTTCCGGGAGTCCTCTCTGCGGGAAATCTGCGGGAAGCACGTCACTTCCCGCAGATTCCCCGTAGTGTTCTCGGAGACACTCGGCTCCCAGAACACAGGGGACCATTTAGAACTGCGCATGCGCCGTAGGGAACCGGGCATGAAGCCGCAAGGCTTCATTTCCTGGTTCCCTCACCAAGGATGGCGGTGGGGGCAGCAGAGTGACGAGCGATTGCTCGTCCTCTGCTGCGGACGTCGCTGGACTCCAGGACAGTTAAGTGTCCATATATTAAAAGTCAGCAGCTGCTGTATTTGCAGCTGCTGGCTTTTAATATTTTTTTTTCCGTGGCACCTCCGCTTTAAGTGTTAATACGTGAAAAATGTTCATTGACTACTTAGAAATATTTGCTACAGAAAAAACATAAAGTTCTTTACCCAGAAAAATTACAATCTGTTTTCTCATTTAGATTTATTTTCTAGCTCTTCTAGTGCTTATACATTTGTTTATTTTATTAAAGGTGTAAAGACAACTTCTACAACTTGTAAATCAAATGATGAATATTCAGGGTACACAACATGAAATCATGTAAATTTGTATCCAAACCGAAGTTCACTTTAAACTACCCAGTTACCAGCAGCATTCCTCACATTCAAAACATAAATTAAATGTCCTTTTCATGTTCACACATGCATCTGAAATGTTTAATTAGATATTGTTTTTCATATCAGGAAATCCTCAGGAATGAGCAAGCAAGACGGGAAGTAGGTGCCAAAGCACAGGATCTTATCCAGCAGGAAAAACATCTGCAGGGTATCGAAGACAAAGGACTTCTCAACAGTCCAATGAAAACACAGATTAAGGGACACGCCTCTGCTCCAGTTTATAGCAAACACACTGCCTCTGAAGAACCATCTAGTACTGCTAGCACATTTGAACCTGGCTCCTGGAACCCGCAGAAAAAGTAGTCAAAGCTTCTGGAAAACAGGGATGGGCTTCCTTGTTCTGGAACAAATTTCTGTTTAATATTTCTACTGAAAGCAACAATGTACAATATTGATACCATCAAAATCTTTTAATTAGTGAGCTAGTTATCCAATAAGTAAAGCTCAAGCCAAAAGCTATGTGCTTTCTATAGTACTGAGTTAAACATCACAATTATTTGTGTTTTTGTATGTTAAAAAGGTAAAATGGGGAATTTTTCATAGAAAGTTAAACATGTTAACCATTATTCTGCTAATAAAATATATTTATCTGCTCAGCCCTCATTTTCATCCTTACTTTTACAAATTACTGAGGAGGTAGAGACAGGATTTTAAAGGTGCCACACAAAATTTTGATTTATAAAAAATCTATTTTTATTATAATCATTAAAATATTTTTTCAGATAAAAACATTGAAAGGATTTATTCATACAGTACTGTAATCTATACATGTTTCGACAGACTATGGCTTCTTCAGGAGATTTTGCATAGCGGTTCACTACAAAGGAGCAATATAATAGTATATAAATACATTAACACAAAAATATATACCAATAAATCTACATTTGAACATTTGAATTATAATGTATGTTGTTGAGACAGATGTGGGTAATTTAAACCCATGATATAAATGAGCACACACTTTTTTTTTTGGATGGATGTTCCGTCACTTTTTATTGAAGTTCACCTTAGCCATTAATGCACGTATTTGCAGGAAAAAAAATAAATGCATTTCTGTCAGTGGGTATGTCATGTATTCATAGATATGAACAGAGGTCCGGTATCCATAAAACATGCGTATTAAAATGAAAAAATTTGCATAGCGTGATACCGTATGGAAAGGTTTTAATTAAAATAGGATAAAAAGTATAGATCACCACAGTATAATACAGTGTGCTGCGGGTGACTAATTTTTGCCTAATGCCAAGATTAGAGATACTTATTTATTGAATCCTCATTAATTCATTTTAGGAGTTAGATTTGGGCTATTACTTTTGTTTACAAAACCGGAAATTGACGGGATTTCCTGACTGCCATATTAATTTCCGGTGCCACCTCCATTTAATTTGGGGTAATTTTACCTATATAAGCGATGTGTGGAGGATGGGGTCCATACCCCAGATGATGGCTTATTAGTCGCAACTAGTCGGGTGGACTCATCTACACATATTGCTCCAGTACCTGTATTTACATGCATTTATGACCATCTAAAGTGTGAGTGTTTACTTTTTTTCCTATTTTAATTAAAACCCTTTCCATACGGTATCACGCTATGCAATTTTTTTTCATTTTAATACGCATGTTATATGGATACCGGACCTCTGTTCATATCTATGAATACATGACATACCCACTGATGCTCTGACTGACCGAGGTGGAAAAATCTTTCCGGATCCAGGACCAGTTGTTTACATCGGGTTTATTAACCAATAAGCTTATCTCGACTCCAAGTCTGAGATTTCTGGTAAGCCTCCTCTCAACTCATCCTTGGTGGCGGTGTTCCTTGGCATCCTTTCTACACATGAACGTTTACATTTTGTGTTGCAAGCTTGACACTTCATTTTGGATTATTCCTTTTCACATGGTTTATTCACATGTTACACACATAGGTGTTTATGGTTCATCTTATACACTTGTTCGCAAAGTTGGCGCTACAATTTTTATATATACACTTTATTTGCTCTTTATCTACAGCAGTGTTGGCTGCTAATTTTGTTTGTGTTTGTTCTCAGCGCAGTATACCTTTTTCACGGATGATATATGATGAGATATATATAAAATTCTCCTTTTCAGCTTTTTCATCTCTGTTTTATTAGCAATAATTAATAAAGATCAGTTGAAAAACTCCTGTCCACCTAATTGCTAGGAATGCTGACATTTTCAAACTTAAGTTGGTGATATGAAATAAAACTTCTGCACCAATGGATTAATGTGAAAAAAGGTGATTGAAATAAGATAAAATGGGAAATATGTAAAAATAAAAGTTATAAAAAAAAAGCTGCAGTTACTAGTGACCCAAAGGTATTGGAGAAAAATGTAAATTGTAACCACGCTAAGTGTACTTCTCTATATGACATTAACTTAAATAAAATTAATTAATCGAGGCAAATTAATAAACGTGCAATGATAATAATTCAACAGACAAAATCCTCATCAATACATATGCATAAATAAAAATACTTGACCATCCAATTAATATATTTAGTGCATGTACTAAAAATATGTATATCCACATAAAGTGCAAGTGCAGTCCTCCAACCAATTGATTCCACGAATGTTCACAAAAAATGTCTCCAAATGGTGATGTCCTATTCAATCACCATGTGTCTATACTTCGAAGACCCTCTGTACTCACCAACTACAGCAGGATCACCAGATGGGGTTCATAAATAAACACAATATCCTCTTATTTTTTTGTATGCTGAAGGTCTCTAACCCAATGGACATTTGCTATCCAGCCTACACGATCCTCTCCAGTGCATAAAGGGTTAAGAAATTCCTCATTCACTTGTACCTCCTCTTTGATATAAAGATGAAGATCCACTTATCCACTCGTGTTCAAAACTCTCATGCAGAAGAAAGTTTTCAAGTTACATTCTTAAGGCCCGTACACACGATACGAAAATCGGATGGAAAAATTTGTAAGACGAGCTGTCTGTCGATTTTTGGATCGTTGGTGAAAGGTTATGCTAAGCATCCATCTTGTTTTCTGTCAGCCATCTACATATTCACAGCTTTCTCATATTTACAGCTTCTCTATTTTATATCAGCATGCATAGTTTGAATATTTATTTGTTTCCCAGGAGTTGCATTAGCCTGATTTTTTTGTAAATGACCATTCTCACGCTTTCATATCTAAGTCTCGATTCTTTTGTCCTGAGAAGCAAGAGAACAAAAGCTCCTTGTTTTAACCAGTTCTAACTGCATATGAAACTGTATCTATTGCACATGTTTTATTTTGAATACTTTGCATGATTTGTAACTTGTTATAAAAGACACTAGAAAGCACATCAATACAGCCATTTTCCTAGAGCATACTGTCGGGTGTGTGTCATTGTGTTCTTGGGATAATGACTCCAGATATATCTGAATTGCATCATACATCGATCCGAGGTCTGAGAGGTTAAAGGGACCTACCCTAGACACAGGATTAACCCTTTCAGCACTGGGGGCTTCGTTCCGGGATGGAAGACTACCTTAACAACGGATTTGGTAAGTGAATCTTATTCTTATTGCGTGAAATTGACTTACCAGAGGTCCGCCGTGGCTTCCATCCCATAGAGATTGCTGTTGGGCTATAGAACCTCTCATAAGTAGAGATAAAGTTGACCGGTCATATAAATAGGGTTTTAGGAACACTTGAAAAGGTTTTGGTAACCTTAGGAGAATTTTACAGAGTACTCTAGAGTTTTAGTTCTGTTTGGGACAGAACAAGAGACTAATGATCAATGTATTGTGTAAACTGTGTGTGATTGTTTAACTGCTTCAAAACTATCACGCTGTATGAATTGCGCTAAGTGTATTTGTGGACTGCTGTTTTGTTTCAAGAACCGAAGGGAACATTTAGTAAGTAGTATCCCCGGAGGTTATAGACACAATTTGGGTAAGGGTCCCTATTTTAAGAAAGGTAAACCATACATAGAAGTACTAAGAATTAATGTGCATTGTGAAGTTAAATTTATAGAAGGTCTAAGTTTTTCTGAAACAAGACAGCAAGTCCGTGAACAAGGTTGTGAATTTATTGTATGTCCAGAAACACTTGAATTTGTTCCAAGTCACGTATTGTCCGACTTGCACCGCTAGGTGGCAGTCAAGCACTGTGAATTGTTCTGAGGGATAATGGGAAAGACAGCCTAAAATACCGCTACCTTATGTAGGTGAAGGGTTTAAGGATTTTGTAGCCAGAGTATGTGGGACGGATTACTACCTCGTTAACCCTTGGGTAGATCATATGGCAGGATGGACAGAAAGTCTAGGCAGCTGTAATCCTTTTCCCCGGGATTGTGCAAATGACCCCTTCCATATGGACATGATAAAGGGTCTCTGTCTAAATGACAGAGATGCATGGCCATATTATGGTCCAGATCCCCAGTGGAATAAAGACTACATGCGGAAGGGAGGGGAAAATTGGTTAACATATGCCCCCTATTGGTATGATAGGACAGATAAGAAGGCTAAACCTCCTAAAATACAGGATAGAGACCCTGCTTCAGAGAAGAAACATGAGTTAGAGAAGTCTCTAAACCATGGAAGCTTTGCCGCCCCCGCCATATAATGTTACTACCACTGCCCCAAAAGGTTTATACCCAAGTCTGAGTCCTGAGGATTTAGACTTGTTAGCGGGTTACCATGTTACACAAACTAACCCTAACCCTAAACCTGCTCCCCAAAGACCACAGCAACAGGCAGACAGTACAACCGTAGTTTCACCGACAGTAAGAGATACAGAGGAAAAGTCGGATGATGAGGAAGGTAAGGATAATTAAGCAGCGGGAGGATCCCTTATTACTAGTGTTACTGACAGACTTGGTATAACTAACATAATAAGCCCATCAGGAAAGCAAAATGAGATGAACTCAAAGGAGATAGCGGAAAGAGAAAGAAGCAGCTGCTGCAACTCAACAGCTGCCCTTTATGACCGTAGGTGATAGTCTATTAAAGAAAGTTATAGAGATTGAAGACATAAATCGCATAGTTAAAAACTGTCCTAAACCCACTCTCTCTGCACCCGCCACTCTAGCCTACCTGAGAAGAGCTTGTAAAGGCAGAAACTACACACAGGAGGATATGAGATTAATTATTAAGGGTGTTGTAGGGACAAGTACCAGTTGGGTCTGGACCAAGGTCGGAACTATATCTACTGTAGAACCGGCAGGTACAGCTGCATCTGATTACAAGCTTAACACAGAACAAGGGAGAGATGATATGTGGACTGAAGTATCAACTCACATGTTAGAGATTTTTAAACCAAAATCTTCATTGCCCACCGCCATAGCATGTAAACAAAAGACAGGAGAATCAGTTCTTGAATTTTGGAAAAGATTCAATGATGTGTGGACGCAGGAAGCCGGTTTGGGTATTCTGCCAGCTATGGATCCATTATTGATCCAGACTTTCCTGAGTAATCTCAAACCCCATTTAGTGGTCCCAGTCAAACAACTGATTACTGAATGGTCAACCCTATCTAGAACTTAATTTGGCAAAGCACTTTCACAGAAAGATGCAGCAGGTTGTTTTGATTAACCAAAGCCATCACCTGTCTCCACACAACATTTCCAAGGAAATATGAAGGGAAACTTTAGAGGCAGGTTTAGAGGCAGAAATGGGAGAGGGATGAGTCGCCCTAGAAACAATTAGTGTTTCTACTGCGGTGCAGAGGATCACTGGGTGAGTCAGTGTCCTCACCCCACCTCCCCACAGACTCCCAACTCTAGCTCTGCCCCTAACCAGACACAACAACCGCAACCACAGGCATCCATCCAACAAGGTTCAACATTTCCACTTAAATGGGGAAATCAACAACAATGCTGGGGCCCGGAGGGTAGTGTCCCAGCTTTTCCTTTTGTCTCAAATTATTTCACTGACAGTCCAATGGTTGTTATTTCAGTAAATGGGAGACTCCTCCCCTATCTCGTTGATAGCGGGGCCTCTAGGAGTACTATTTGTGAAGATCATTTTAAAGACAAATGGGAACCAGCACAACCCTTTTTGGGAATTAATGGGATACTGGCAAAAACATATAGGACCCCACCTCTACCGATAGAAGATGATGAATGTTACACAATTTTTACACACTCTTAGGATAATACCAAGGTGCCCTGTAAATTTGATGGGATGAGACTTGTTTGGGCCACTAGGAATCACAATTAGAACCAACTCAGAAGGAGGTCTAGACATTTCCTCAGATAAAATAACTATAATAGCATGTAAACCAGGTTTATTGATGCTGTCACAACAGAGTAGTGAAGAAGATTTTGAGGATATAGACCCCCAGGTCTGGTCTACAACAGATCTGGATGTAGGACTTATTTCATGCACACCATACAAGGCCACTTTCAAAGAAGGTGCATTTCCTATCTATCACAAACAATATCCGCTCTCTAAGGAAAAGGTAGATGGCATAGTGCCAATGGTGAAAACGTTTCTGCAGGATGGGATCCTGGAAGAAATTATTTCTCCTTACAACACACTTGTCAACCCTGTAAAGAAGCCGGGTGGCTCCTTCAGGTTTGTACAGGACTTGAGGGCCATAAATGATCTCATAATTCCAATAGCACCCATTGTACTTGATGCCCCATCACTTCTGTCCTCCATTCCAGCAACAGCTAAATGTTTTACTGTGATTGATTTAAAGAATGCTTTTTTCTCCGTCCTTGTAGATGAGGAGACATGGCCACTCTTTGCTTTTACTGTGTCTATTGACAAACCCAATCGCCAGTTTACCTGGTGTAGAATGCCCCAGGGTTACATAGACTCACCTGTGGTCTATTCTATAGTACTCCAAGCCACCCTCAGGCCTTGGACTGCCCCTCATGGTTTTGTACTCCGGACATATGTTGATGATCTTTTGATTTGTAGTTCTTCAGAGGAGGACTGCCGAGCTGACTATCTTTATTGAAATGGTTACATGTATGTGGTCACAAAGTGTCTAAGAAAAAGTTACAATGGTGTAAACAAGAGGTTAAATACCTAGGGTTTGTGCTTTCTCCGGGAGAAAGGAAAGTCAGTCACAGAAGAACTGCGGCTCTCGTGGGTCTGCCCCACCCACTTACAAAGAAAGACATGCTCACCTTTCTTGGTATGATTGGTTACTGCCGCCAATGGATACCTGACTGTTCTTTCTATGACAATATACTGAGACAGAATGGACTTTATAGGCACTACTATAGAAAAATATATGGTTTTTAATAATATCATATAAAATACATGAATGTGAAACACAATTTTTTGAAAGACATATAAATAAAAGAAACAAAAAAATGGTAACCCGTGGGTCACAACCACAGGGGAACACTCAAATCTATGTGTCGCTGAATGCGAGGGTGAGACTGCTGTGCTGCCCACGCGGGACTTGTTAGGAGGTGTTGCCCAGGTAGGTGTCCACCGGGTTCCTGAACAAATTTAAAAGATGCTCAACATGTTTCGCGATTTAGATAGGATCGCTTATATGGGGATCCCCATATTCCCCATCATACCTACCTCCTATGATCGAGTCCAACAGCCCAAGATTGCGTGAGCACTGACAGCCACCTTGGGGTGGTCAGTCCTCCCAGAGGAGTTGCTGGGCGGTAAGGCAAGCGTACTCGACACTTTGAAATACAAAACGTTTACTTGGTGAGCGTCATAGGTTGCAGCCTTTGACAGCCTTATATAATATATAAATCTGTATTATGTCATATTATACATAGGTACATATATATATTTTATATATATTTTCCTTTTATGTATTATAATCTATGTCTCTCCATTGAAATTTAGAAGCTCCTGAAGAAGCGATCCTATCGAAATCGCGAAACATGTTGAGCATCTTTTAAATTTCTTCAGGACCTAAAAGCTTACTGTCCGCCAACATCTCCGTTATACCCAAGCCGGGCAAGGATCCATCCCAATGTAGCAGCTATCGGCCAATATCTCTGCTCAATGTCGACCTGAAACTGTTTGCAAAGGTTTTGGCCAATCGCTTATCCCCTCTACTCCCGGGAGTGATCCATAATGACCAAGTAGGATTTGTCCCGGGTCGTGAGGCACGGGACAACACCAGCAAGACCATTCACCTAATCTCTTTTATCCGGCGCAAAGGCCTAAAAGCCTGTCTCCTCTCTTTCGACGCTGAGAAAGCGTTCGATCGGGTCAACTGGAGATTTCTCCGGCTCTCATTAGAACAGTTAGGCTTGGGCGGGACCTTTATCTCTAGGGTAATGTCTCTTTACTCCCATCCCTCTGCCTCGATCCTTGTCAATGGCGCCGCCTCTGACCCGTTTGATATCTTCAATGGAACCCGACAAGGATGCCCCCTTTCCCCCCTCTTATTTGTCATTGTCATAGAACACCTAGCCTGCGCCGTTAGACAAAATACCTCTATACGCGGTATCCAAACCCCTTCCTCTCATTACAAATTGTCCCTCTATGCCGATGATCTCCTGGTCTATATTCAACACCCCCATACTTCCTTACCATCCCTTTTGTCAGAATTCCATCGCTTTGGCTCGTTTAGCAATTTCAAACTTAACATTTCTAAGACTGAAGCTCTCAATATCTCCCTTCCTCCGGCCACAATGTCTGTACTTAGGGCGAACTTCTCTTTCCAGTGGCAGGCGAAGGGTGTTTCGTACCTAGGGGTCTTCCTACCCTCTAACCTCTCCAATCTCTTTTCTTTAAACTACGTTCCCTTACTCTCCCGTCTGCGGAAGGATCTAGAGGAATGGGGGGGTCTTCTTTACCGTGGTTTGGATGAATCAACGCTCTGAAATTGGACACCCTGCCCAAGCTTCTGTATCTCCTGCAAACTGTCCCTGTTCTGGTCCCCAAATCTTTCTTTGCCTCACTACGCTCCCTCGCTGTTAGATTTCTATGGAACCGGAGGTTACCTAGAGTGAGGTGTAACTTGCTCACTCACCCAAAACTGCAGGGTGGAGCCGGCCTCCCCGACTTTGAGTCCTATTATAAGGCCGCCCACGTAGCGCACATCCTTGAATGGTTCCCTCGTCCCTTCTTAAAGGCCTCTGTAGCCATAGAACAGGATTTAGCTCCCGTGGATCTCAGAGCATTACTATGGGGATACAAAAATGACCTCACTCGTATTCCCTCTTGCTCCCCTCTAACGTTGGCCTCTCTCAGGTTGTGGTATAATAGGAGATTGAATTCCACTCTATCCTCCGAACCCTCACCATTGTCTCCCCTATTTGATAATCCTGCCTTCCCCCAGGGTGTAGGGACAACGACGATAGGCCCCTTCAAGAGGACTGACTGGCCCCAAGCGCACTCCTTTATACACCCGACACAAGAGACACCTGTGACATCAACGGGACCGTGCTCACTGCCCTGCACTTGTCTACTTTCACAAAACATTTACATTCTTCATCCCAAATACATCGACCTAGAACTGAGTTTGAACGTCTGTGTTCCCTCTCGGAGACGCCCAGACACCTCCTCTCGACCATATATTGCCTCTTACAAACACTTACGCACACTGATCTACCTTCTTACGCCAGGCTGTGGTCTGCAGACTTAGGTGAGGACATCCCGCGATCTGATTGGCAGACCTCGTTCCATTTTACCCATAAGTCCACGATTTCCTGTTACTCGCAGGAAAAACTACAAGATACTGTCGAGGTGGTACAGAGACCCCTCCAGACTACATAAGATTTTCCCGTCCAACTCACCTTCTTGTTGGCGATGTTCTGCCTCTACGGGGACCTACTTTCATATCTGGTGGGAATGCGAGAGGATCCGCCCCTTCTGGAATCAGGTATTTGATTGCTATAACACACTGTACGATGAATCTTTGACTCCCTCCCCTAAGATTGCCCTTCTCTCTATACTCCCGGGATCAATTACCTCACAGAAACGGAATCTACTCCGTTTCTTTATGTCATCGGCCAGACAGCTCATCCCATCCTACTGGAAAACAACCACCACTCCTCCCTTGTCACATTGGGTCTCGATTATGAACGACACTATGAGAATGGAGGAAATTCTGGCCCTTGACAACGACACCTTTGACAAATATAAATTATTGTGGCTCATCTGGCTTCGCTTCTCCTCCTCCGATACTCTCACGAATATGGTGTCTGCTCCGATGTGACCATTCCTGCACGTTACGTGTCACTGAAATGAACTGGGTTTTCACTTTAGAGTCCCCCCCCCCACCCCACAACACCATCATCCTTCCGTGCATGTCTCCTCGGCAGCTCTTAAACTTCTCTTTACTCTCTCCCCTCTCCTTTCTCTACTGTCTGTCTCTTCTCTTCCTCTTTTTCCGTCTTTTCCTCCCCTCTCCGTTCTTTTCTGTCCTAACCCACTCCCATCACCTGATCCACCAATCCCAAATGTATCTTTATTTTTATTTTTACTTTATCGCCCTATCCTTTCCATTTGTTTTTACCCTCCCTTCCTTATACGGTATCTGGTGGTTATAATCTTACCATGATTGACGAGGCTATTATAGCCAACTCTACCTCTTTTATTGATTGATTTACGGGCATTGTTGTTATCACTGTTATACGTAATCCTATGAGTCCAGCTATGGGCGATAGCCATCTTGCTGACTCATCTCGCCGGCATACCCGTGACTGTCTTCAGTTTGTAACCTTACATATTGTTTTATGTATACTCTGATAAAATATCAATAAACATATTTTCAACCCTAAATTTCTTCAGGAACCCGGTGGACACCTACCTGGGCAACACCTCCTAACAAGTCCAGCGTGGGCAGCACAGCAGTCTCACCCTCGCATTCAGCGACACATAGATTTGAGTGTTCCCCTGTGGTCGTGACCCACGGGTTACCATTTTTTAGTTTCTTTTATTTATATGTCTTTCAATCAATTGTGTTTCACATTCATGTATTTTATATGATATTATTAAAAACCATATATTTTTCTATAGTAGTGCCTATAAAGTCCATTCTTTCCACATATTTCTCTACAAGTTACTAGGATGTGGCACTTTAGTTATCAAGGGTGATAGATTACCACCCGAGGGCAATAAGTAATCAAGTCTTTAAATATACTGAGACAAGCAACCCTCTCTGAAATGTCTGACATTGTAAAATGGTCTGAT
Organism: Rana muscosa; assembly: GCA_029206835.1. Classification (NCBI taxonomy): domain Eukaryota; kingdom Metazoa; phylum Chordata; class Amphibia; order Anura; family Ranidae; genus Rana; species Rana muscosa. The sequence continues at coordinate 1,134,653,690 of CM055116.1, read as the reverse complement.
GAAATGCTAAATGCTTTTGCCATGTTGAAATGTGCAATGGTTACCAGCCCGAGCCTTGGCCTCCCTGAATATGGCAAAATGTTTCACTTGTTTGCCGGGTAAAATTGTAGAACCATGGCGGGGGTACTGGCCCAGGAACATGGTGGGAAACTGCGCCCTGTAGCTTTTTTCTCAAAGGTGGTTCCAGTACAGGTGCAAGGCATGCCTGCGTGTCTCAGAGCACTGGCTTCTTGTGCAATGGTTGTGGAGATGGCAACACCATTTACCTTGGGTCATGACACCACCTTACATACTACACACAATGTCACCACACTCCTCAAAACTTTACATACTTAGCATATGTCAGCACAAAGATTGAGTGGGTATGAAGTCATCCTCTTGTCCAATCCAAATCTGAAAATAAAAAGTTCAAACATAAACTCTGGCCCAACTCCAATTTTGAATGCCTTATTAGGTTTTAAACGAGAACATGATGACTTACCACCACCTCATGACTGTACACAATCAATACACTTCACCTAGAGCAGATATGCTTTCAGTACCAATCCCTACTGCACAAACTGTTTTTGTAGATGGCTCTTGCAGCAGACCAAGTGATAATGTCTATCATGTGGGATATTCTGTGGTCCAACTGCCGGATACTGTCCTGGAGGCAGCACAAATTTTTTTGTAACCTTGTCCAGATCTGTGCCTTGCCACAATTCTGTCTCTGAGCTCTTCAGGCAGTTCCTTTGACCTCATGAGGTGTGTGGCTTTCCTAATCAAGTCCAATCAGTATAATCAAACACAGCTGGACTCAAATGAAGGCGTAGAACCATCTCAAGGATGTTCAGAAGAAATGGACAGCACCTGAGTTAAATATATGAGTGTCACAGCAAAGGGTCTGAATACTTAGCACCATGTGAGATTTTAGTTTTTCTTTTTTAATAAATCTGCAAAAATGTCAACAATTCTGTGTTTTTATCTGTCAATATGGGGTGCTGTGTGTACATTAATGAGGGAAAAAATGAACTTAAATGATTTTAGCAAATGGCTGCAATATAACGAAGAGTGAAAAATGTAAGGGGGTCTGAATACTTTCTGTACCCACTGTATGTGGCAAAAGCGAAGTACACACCAACCATACTGACTTTCACCCCAGAAATCACAGTAAAAGAAATGTCTCTAATGAATTGATCAAAGAATGGGGATTTTTCTGGAAAAATGTTACTGTTAAAATTTAAATATGCTTATGCTAGAAAGTCAGTATATGAAAAATGCTGGATTTGTAGTAAGTTACACCCAGAAACTGCTAGGGTTCCTCTTTTGGCTGTCCCCATAAGCCTTAATTCTTTGTTGAATGATACTTTACCCTTGAGTTTAAAAAATGTCTCAGAAGAATACCGCAACCAGAGCATTCCTTTCTACACTTTAGGAAGGACACATGAACCCGAGTGGTGTGTTCAGTTAGGCAATACATCCAAAGGAGTGGGTATATGCCCCAAGTCAGTATTTAATATTTTAAAGGGTATTCCCATCCGCACTAGTAATTTTAAATATACAGGTCAGTTGTGTAGTTACAAAAATCAATCCCTTAAAAACACCATTAGTAAACTTACTACATACAGGAATACAACCTCTGGGATACTTGTGGGTAAACTTGTTAGTGCTGCGCTTGAAGCTACAGCTAAACCCCAACGTAGGTCTCCAAGAAGTTTTTCATTGGGAAACAATACATACATATGCTGTGGTAAAATTTGTTACCCATGGATCCCCGCAGGAATGAAAGGATGGTGTTATTTAGCACAGTTGGTACCAGTCATGTCAGCCCTAGGCCAGACTCAAGAGCATCACATACAAGTTACTTCCAGTCCAGTACACAGGTTAACTTATAAATACAAGAGAGAAAACCCACCTATGTTTTCTGCCTTGGATAAGGCATGGGTATGGTTTCCATCCTGGACAGGATGGGGCATAACCATGATGGACAAATTAAATAACTACACTAGTCTAATAAATGATGTTATGGAAAAAACTCCCAAGATATAGATGTCAAGCTCAAAGTAGTCAGGAGACAACTAGAGTTACACGAATTAGCTATCGAAAGCATGAGTGCAGCTCTAACAGGTTTATGTGAAATGACCCAGAATTATGAATGTTGTATATGGATTCACAATACCAGCCTGGAAATCCCAGACTACTATGACGTTATTAATCAACACCGAACAGGTAAATGAATTAATGAAACAAGCAAGGGACGTAGGTAATTATGGATGGAACCCCCTTTTCTAGTTTAGGTTTAGGTGGAATGTTTTCATGGTTAAAGGACATGGTGATTATGATTATCATAGTACTATTGTTAGGATTGATAGGCTACCTAATTTTCAAGCTTATTTTGCTTTGTATTAGCAAATGCACTACACCAGACCAACCTTCTCACGCATATACACAATATCTGCAGCTTTATGTAAATGAATACAACAAACGTAGAAAGAACCGTAGATTTCAGGAGGCTGTGGACCTGTAGAAAGTCATATTTATAACTTTAAGAGGGGGTTGAAAGGTTATGCTAAGCATCCATCTTGTTTTCTGTCAGCCATCTACATATTCACAGCTTTCTCATATTCACAGCTTCTCTATTTTATATCAGCATGCATAGTTTGGATATTTCTTTGTTTCCCAGGAGTTGCATTAGCCTGATTTTTTGTAAATGACCATTCCCATGTTTTTTTATCTTGATTTTTATCTTGATTCTTATGTCCTGAAAAGCAAGAGAACAAATGTTCTTTGTTTTAACCAGTTCTAACTGCATATTAACCACTTCAATACCATGCACTTATGCACCTTCCCGCCCAGACCAATTTTCAGCTTTCAGTACTCTCACACTTTGAATGACAATTACTTAGTCATGCTACACTGTATCCAAACAAAATTTTTATCATTTTCTTCTCACAAATAGAGCTTTCTTTTGGTGGTATTTAATCGCCACTGGGTTTTTTATTTTTTGCGATATAAGCAAAAAAACAGCAATTTAAAAAAAAAAAAACACTTTTTTTTAGTTTCTATTGTAAAATTTTGCAAATAAGTAATTTTTCTTCATAAATTTGTGCCAAAATGTATACTGCTACATATCTTTGGTAAAATGAACCCAAATTAGTGTATATTATTTGGTCTTTGTGAAAGTTATAGAGTCTACAAACTATGGTGGCAATCACTGAAATTTTATCACATCTGATCACGCCTGATGTACTGAAGGGATATCTCATTTCTTGAGACACTAACAAGCGAGGAAAGTACAAATACCCCAAAATTACCCCTTTTTGGAAAGTAGACAGTCCAAGGTATTTACTAAGAGGCGTGGTGAGTTTTTTGAAGTTGTATTTTTTTCCCACAATTCTTGGGAAAATTTAATTTTTTTTTTTTTTTTACACAAACTGGTCATATTAACAGTTTTTTTCTCTCACACAGCATATGCATAATTGCAACTACACCCCAAAATACATTTTGCTACTCCTCCTGAGTGTAGCGATACCACATGTGTGAGACTTTTACACAGCCTGGCCACATACAGAGGCCCAACATTGAAGTAGCACTTTCAGGCGTTCTACAAGCATAAATCGCACATATCCTTTCTCAACCACCTATTACACTTTTGAAGGCCCTGGAGCACCAGGACAATGGAATTTTCCACAAAATGACCCCATTTTGGAAAGCACACACCCCAACGTATAATCTATGAAGCATTATGAGTCTTTTGAACGGTTCATTTTTTTCCAGAAGGTTTTGGAAAATGTGGAGAAAAAATGAAAATGCTTTTTTTTTACACAAAGTTGTCCATTTATAAGATATTTCTAACGCATAGCATACACATAGCAAAAATGACACCCCAAAATGCATTCTGCTACTCCTGAGTATAGCGATACCACATGTGTGAGACTTTTACACAGCCTGGCCATATACAGAGGCCCAACATTGAAGTAGCACTTTCAGGCGTTCTACAAGCATAAATCGCACATATCCTTTCTCAACCACCTATTACACTTTTGAAGGCCCTGGAGCACCAGGACAATGGAATTTTCCACAAAATGACCCCATTTTGGAAAGCACACACCCCAACGTATAATCTATGAAGCATTATGAGTCTTTTGAATGGTTCATTTTTTTCCAGAAGGTTTTGGAAAATGTGGAGAAAAAATGAAAATGCATTTTTTTTACACAAAGTTGTCCATTTATAAGATATTTCTAACGCATAGCATATACATAGCAAAAATAACACCCCAAAATGCATATTTCTACTCCTCCTGAGTATAGCGATACCACATGTGTGAGACTTTTACACAGCCTGGCCATATACAGAGGCCCAACATTGAAGTAGCACTTTCAGGCGTTCTACAAGCATAAATCGCACATATCCTTTCTCAACCACCTATTACAATTTTGAAGGCCCTGGAGCACCAGGACAATAGAATTTTCCACAAAATGACCCCATTTTTGAAAGCACACACCCCAACGTATAATCCATGAGGCATTATGAGTCTTTTGAACGGTTCATTTTTTTCCAGAAGGTTTTGGAAAATGTGGAGAAAAAATTAAAATGCATTTTTTTTACACAAAGTTGTCAATTTATAAGATATTTCTAACACATAATATGTACATAGCAAAAATTACACCCCAAAATGCATCCTGCTACTCCTCCTGAGTATGGCGATACCACATGTTTGAGACTTTTACACAGCCTGGCCAAAAAACAGAGGCCCAACATCCAAGTAGCACCTCCAGGCATTCTAGCAGCATTAATTGCACATATCATTTTCTGACTACCGATCACATTTTTGAAGGCCCTTCATATATCTAACACATAGCAGGTACATACCAAATAACAAAAGATTACCTGTGGTTTTAGAAGTGCAGTGGTCCACAGAGGAGAGCATCGGTCCAGGCAGCAGGCAGGGATGAGGTCAGCGACAGCAAAAGCAATCATCCAGGCAGCAGGCAGGAATACTGTCCATAGTTCGCACAGGCAGAGATACTGTCAGCACAGCCAGAGCACAGCCAAAGCACAGGTCCAGGTAGCAGGCAGAGGTGTCCCGGCAGAAATGCTGTCCAAAGTCAGTAGAGGCAGCAGGCAGATATATGGTCAACACAGCCAAAGTATTGGTCCAAGCAGCAGGAAGAAACATGGTCCATAATGTCATGGGTCATTACAGGCAGTAATATGGTCAGCACAGCCAAATTATTGGTCCAGGCAGCAGGAAGGACCATCAAGCTTAGAGCCAGGGGGACAGGGGTAGAGGCTTCTCCCACCCAAATCGCTTTGAAGCCTCCGGGCAACCAGACCCTGTTCTTGGAGCACAGAAAACGAAAAACTGGATTTCTCTACTCAGAACGCTATTCTGAAGCCCCTCACATATGTGAGACCCCTGTGTACTAAAAGTAGATGGCCAAAAGATCAGTCCAAGTGGCAGGCAAAAACATGGTCGATTAACAGGCCAAGGTCGGTACACGTGGAAGTCAGAAACGTGGTTTAAATCGGCAGGCAGAGGCATCGTCGGTAAACAGGCCAGGGTCAGTTAATTAACATGGAAGGTAGTTAGTAACATGGTAGCAGGCAAATAGGGAAATGGCAGTCTGTTAATAATAAGGGGAACTAATGGATGTATGATAATTTTTGAAGCAATTTCCGATGCACAGGCCAGGTTGGGAGGGACAATCGGGACAATAATAGCTGGTGTCTCTTCTTACTCCTCCTCTGCTGCATACACGGCATTTCTTTTGGCGTCTTCTTCCAGATTCTGTGGGGGGGATGCTAAAGGGATAGTGTCGCTCGTGAAGCCGACTCACACTATCAGAGCGAATGCTTCCTGGGGCGGGATCTTGTTGGTAAATGAGGGCATCGATGATATCTTCGATATATTGGAGGTAGTGGAGTCGGTGATTTTGAGTTGCTTTTTGGTAGCAGACAAACGAATTAAAAAGGGCCATGTGAAACAGGTGAAACGCAACTTTTTTGCGCCAATAATGGGACTTTCTGGTTGATAAGTAGGGCTGTAGCATCTGGTCGTTTAAATCCACCCCTCCCATGTACAAATTGTAGTCGTGGACACATTCAGGCTTTACATTGGAGCCGCGTCTTCTTGGGATCTCCACCATGGTGTCATTGTGGATCGTAGAGAGGATGTGGACATCTTTCTTGTCCCTCCACTTCATGGCCAACACCTCCTCATTCCTCATGGATGCCGATTCTCCAGGTCGCAATTTTTTTGTCAATAAATTTTGTGGGAATCCCTTCCGGTTTTTTTTGAAGGTACCGCAGGCCGGGGTTTGTTTACTGTAAAGGTGGCGAAAAAGGGGCAGGCTGGTATAATAATTATCAACATATAAATGGTAACCTTTTCCGAACAGGGGGTATGCCAACTCCCAGACAATTTCCCCACTGGTTCCAATATATGTGGGGCAATCACGGGGCTGGAGCTGGGAGTCTTTGCCTTCGTAGATCCTGAATTTGCAGACGTATCCAGTGGCTCGATCACATAATTTATTTAATTTTAACCCATACCTGGCTCTCTTGCTTGGTATGTACTGCTTGAACTGCAGTCGGCCGGTGAAATGTACGAGGGACTCGTCCACACAAATTTTTTGGTCTGGGATGAAAACTTCTTCAAATCGCTGGGAAAAGGCATTGATTAGGGGGCGTATCTTGTACAATTTGTCGTAGTTGGGATGATCTCGGGGAGGGCACTGTGAATTGTCATTGAAGTGGAGAAAGCGCATAATCATGTTGTATCTTTTCCTGGACATGACAGCGGAATATATGGGCATGTGTTGGATGGGGCGTTTGGACCAATATGAATGGACTTCGTTCTTTTTTGTAAGCCCCATATTGAACATAAGGCCCAAAAATAATTTCAATTCCTCCAATGTTAGATGCCGCCACTGGAACATGCGGGCGTAGGAAGAATCGGGGTTGGCAGCAATAAATTGGGATGCATACAGATTCGTTTGATCCACTATATTCTGCAGCAAATCTTGTGGGAAAAATAAACAAAAATAATCAAATTTAGAAAAATTTGTAGTGTCGGGCTGCACACCTGGCTGTGCGGTGAAAGGGGGGATGATAGCGGATCCTGAGTTGGCAGGCAACCATAAGGGGTTTGCCAGGGCATCGGGAAGGTAGGATTGGGGCTGGATTCTTCGGGTTGGGCGTGCATTTCCATTGCTTGTACTGGGCTCCTCTTCCTGGGGTATGGCGCTGCTGGTGGTGGGCAGTTCTCCTGATCTTGGTGCTGATCTTGGTGCTGATCTTGGTGCCGATCGCATTCTTTTGGGAGGGACGGTTTCCTCCGAGGACTCGGACTCTGAGCCACTATCCTCCACTGGCTCGTATTCCGAACCAGAATCGGATAATGGGAGCTCCCCGCTGCTCTCATCATCCGACATGGCAAGAATGGCATATGCCTCCTCAGGTGTGTAAACCCTTTGGGACATTATGGCAGTGCTTATTGGTGGGCCTGTGTAATGGTACTGCTGGTGGTAGTGGTGGCGGTCTGTGTGGTAGTACCGATGGAGGTATTAGTGGTGGGCCTGTGTGGTGGTACCGATGGCGGTATGGGTAGTGGTGGTACCAATGGCGGTACAGGTGGTGGTGGTACCGATGGCGGTACGGGTGGTGGTGGTCGGCGGTACCGATGGCGGTACAGGTGTCGGTACGGGTGGTGGTGGTAGCGATGGCGGTATGGGTGGTGGTGGTACCGATGGCGGTACAGGTGGTGGTGGTACCGATGGTGGTACAGGTGGTGGTGGTACGGGTGGTGATGGTACTGATGGCGGTACAGGTGGTGGTACAGGTGGTGGTGGCACTACCGACGGTGGTACGGGTGGTGGTACTGGTGGTGGCACTAGTGGTGATACTGGTAGCGGGCCTGTGTGGCAGTATAGATGCTGGGCCTGGTGGCGGTACTGGTGGTGGTACTGGTACCGATGGCGGTACTGGTAGCCTGTGTGGCGGTGCCAATGGCGGTACCGATGGAGGTGGGCCTGTGACAGATGATTGACAGATGGGCTGATTGATTGACAGATGGGCTGATTGATTGATTGACAGATGGGTTGATTGATTGACAGATGGGGTGATTGATTGACAGGTGGGGTGATTGATTGACAGATTGGCTGATTGATTGACAGATGGGCTGATTGATTGACAGATGGGCTGATTGACAGATGGGCTGATTGACAGATGGGCTGATTGACAGATGGGCTGATTGGCTGGGCTGATTGATGTGCTGGGCTGTGTGACAGGTCCTCTTTATGTGGGGGGGGCGTGTTGTGCACTGTAAACTTATGTAGACAAACTACACTGAGCTAACTTACTGATCTCTTCTCTCTCCTCACAGATCGGTGTGTGAGGAGAGAGCAGGGATCAGGTAGTAACTCCTGTGGAGTTTGTTTACATTTGTGACCGGCTGTGATTGGACACAGCCGGTCACGTGGTAAACAGCCAATTCATTGGCTGTTTACTCTGATCGGGGACGCGCTGTGTCCAAGGGACACTCGCCTTCCCCGATCCCCGCTCTGCAAGCCTGTGACGGCGCGCACGGAGCGCGCCGCCGAGTTTGTTTTGACAGGTGATCGGCTGTGACTTTGACACAGCCGATCACATGGTAAACAGCCAATGAAATTGGCTGTTTACCGTGATCGGGGAAGCGCTGTGTCCGAGGGACACATGCCGTCCCCGATCACCGCGCTGCGCGCCCCCGCGGGCGCGCGCAAGGCATTATCCTGCAGGACGTCATATGACGTCCAGTATCGATATTGCAACCACTTCCCGGACGTCAATTCGCTATTGACTGGGCGGGAAGTGGTTAAACTGTATCTTACTGTGCATGTTTTATTTTGAATAATTTGCATGATTTGTAACTTGTTATAAAAGACTCTAGAATGCACATCAATACAGCCATTTTCCTAGAGCCTACTGTCGGGTGTGTGTCATTGTGTTCTTGGGATAATGACTCCAGATATATCTGAATTGCATCATACATCGATCCGAGGTCTGAGAGGTTAAAGGGACCTACCCTAGACACAGGATTAACCCTTTCAGTTAGTACAGTGCTTTCGACAGCCGATTTTAGCTTTTTCGGCAGACAAAAGCTGGATGTGCAGACTATAACATCTTTGTTGGATGTGAACTCCATGTACGATTTTCATTTCATTTAATACGGGTTTTCGTACGAAAAAAATCGTAAGAGCAAGACTACGCATGCTCAGGAACAAAAGAATACATACAAAATTATTCAACACATTACGTCACTTCTGATGTTGTATTCTGTCGTATGCAAAATTTTCATATTGTGAGTAACCTCTTCACTTTCGACATGAGACTAGCATGCCACCAAAAACGGACGGTCGGTCGTCCGAAAATCTAAGCGTGTGTACGAGGCTATAGAGTGTCAGACTCCACCTCAAGTGGTGGCTAGACACTGAAACGTGTTGTGAATCGTAATGTTACCCTGCACAGCCTGTCGTGGCTTGATGTTACTGCCGGAGCCAGTAAGGCACATACAAGCCTACCTTAGTGTTGGGCTGACACTAAGAATGTAAGTTTAAGCCGTTTTACATTATGAGCGCCCATTATGAGCGCCCATCTATGCCTGCATGAGAGTTTTGAACACAAAGTACCATTGTATATGTGGATCTTCATATTTATATCAGGTTATTAGTGGCCAGGGGTCTCTTTGTAAAAAAAAAAAACTGCAGAGCTTGTTGTCAAGTGAAACTGCATGTACAGCCATTCCGTATAATTATACAGAATTCGCTCATTTAGTTTTTGGGATTTTTTCCACACTATATAAAATGTTGTGGCTGATGTGAGAATGGGGCAGAATTTTTTATTTTTATTTTAAAGTATTCTTATCTTTTCTTCTGATAAAATGTCCTTAGTGTACTATGTCTTCTGATGGAATGGTATTAGGGTATCCTCTCCTAGGATGGAATGTCCTTGGAATATGTTGCATCCAGTACTGCCAAAATTTAAGTGGACACACAGAGCCCGCCTCTGGATTGATCCCGCATGGGTGCCCCCACCCCAAGCTGCTTGCTATGGTGGGCATTCGCCAGAAGGGAGGAGCCAGGAGCACCATCAGTGGACCCGAGAAGAGGAGGATTGGGGCTGCACTGTGGGCATACCATTGCACAGAGCAGGTAAGTACAGTATGACATGTTTGTTATTTAAACAAAAATATGGGTTTTCGCATTCTTTAAATAACAGAAAATAACTTTTTGTACATCCTAAAAATACATACATTTGCAAGAGTATTATTTGTGACTTTGTGCACAATTTATGCTGTCAAGTAAATTGTTTATAATTCACTGAAAATACAGGATTATTATATATTTATAAAGAAAGAAAATCTACAAAGATTAGGGAAAATTGTTATTCATACTTACCATAATTTTCCTTTCCTGGATCCTCCCCATGTCAGTCTACTATGGGTCAGCTCCACCCTCTCTGACCCCTCCAGGACCACCTCTTTCTTAGCCCATAAAGGGCGGCTGTCTGCCCACACCAGTGTTAAAAAAAAAAAACCTGCCTCACGACGGATAAACTGAGTGGGAATCTCCGGCTAACATGGGGAGGGTCCAGGAAAGGAAAATTACGGTAAGTATGGATAACAAATTTTCCTTATTCCTGGACCTCCCCAAAATGTTTTAATGGGCAACAGCCGCCGTAATAACCGTAGAGCCAAATGTTTCCTCAGGCGGACAAGCCATATTAAGCCTGTAATGCCTAGCTTGCTGCTCTGCAAACTACCTCAGGGGCGAACTTCGTGTATGCTGCCCAGGATGCTGCCATACCCCTCGTTGAATGTGCTTTGATTTCTGAAGGAGGAGGAAGGCCCAGCGTTTTGTATGCAATATGTATGGTCTTGACAAACCAGGAAGACACAACTCTAGATGTTGCTGACATACCCTTTTTAGGCCTCATTGGAAAACCTACAGCTGATCTTGTTTTCAAAAGCTTTTAGTCCATTTCAGGTAGGTTTAAACCGCAGAGACCAGGTCTAACCTACTCCACTCATCATCAGCTGTATCCGCCGGAAAGGCTGGGAGAATGACCTCCCAGTTCATACAAAATTATGTGGCCACCTTAGGTAGAAAGCTTGGTATCGTCCTAAGGACTATCTTGTCTGGGAGCACCAAACAATATGGTTCTTTAGATGAGAAGGCGCACAACTGGGAGACTCTTCTGGCCAAGGCAACGGCTAGTAAAAAACTAAAACAAAAAATTGTTAAAAGAAATGATGAACAAGAGAAAGCTTGATCAAACGGAGGAACCAGCAAGGTTCCCAAGACTAGTGTTAAGTCCTCTTTTGGAAAAAACGATTTCAATGGAGGTCTGATTTCTATGGCTGCCCCTAAAAATCAGATAACCAACGGATGTAGAGCACATCTTGTACACGACATAGCCAACAAGGTGGGGATTTGACCCTTCAGGGAATTATAATCTAACCCTTATCGAGACCACTCTGCAGAAACTCCAAAATGTTAGATACTGAAGGAGATCCAAGGTCCCAACCCTTTTCTGTAATATTCCAGATCCGGTGATAGGTTATGTCTCCACTACGCGCCCCGAGAGACCCAAGCCATTTAAAGCCCCCCTCTCACTTCCAAGTCATTAACTTCAACCTCCTGCGGTTCGGATGTCAGGCCCCACTCTGCAGAAGGAGATTCTGACAAGGAGGCAGAGGCATTAATGAGCCCAACTTTATCCTCCAAGCCATAGGGAACCACGGCTCCCTGAGCCAGTAAGGTTAGGACTACTATTGCTGTGACCCTTTCTCGCTGAATCTTCAGCAGGATTTTGATAGCCAAAGGAAGCGGCGGGAACACATACACCAAGGGGAAGTTCCAAGACCTGGACAGAGCACCCTGACCCAATGCCTGTGGATGCCAGGTCCGGGAGAAGAAGTAAGGCAGTTGACAATTCTCCAATGCCATAAGATCTATCAAAGGCGTCCTCCAGACCCTGAAGTTATAGCTCCCCTATATATCTTTGCAAACATGGCCTCCTTTCCAAATCTGTAGGAAGTCCAGTTTCTACAAACAAGGTCTGAGGGGGCCTTGTTCTGAACTCGAGACAATAACGTGATCGAATGACGGCTACAATCCAGGCATCCTGTAATTTGTCTGCCCAAACCTCCCCGAATTAGGCTAGTCTTGCTCCTACTTGAGAGGGTTTTAATCGGAGACACCTTCAGAAGGACTTATTTGAAGCCTTAGGAGCCTCGTTGGCCCTGGGCTTGGAAGGTTTCTGGAAGGTTGAACCGGCTGTCTGAAAAACTGTCTGTAAGCACTGGCCTCTCTGAATCCTTCTTTGGATCTCTTGTTAAACTGAAAGGACTGTTGTTGTCTTTTTCTCTTCTGCGAAATTAGGCCAGATCTGCCGCCGGAAACCCGCTGAATTGCTGATTCTAAGTCTTCCCGAAGAGTAGCTTCCCGTCTAATGGAACCGAACACAGACTGTGCTTAGAAGCCTTATCGGCCAACCAATGCTTCAACCATAAGGCTCTGCGGGCTGTGATGGAACGAGCCATTATCTTTTCTTTCATCTTGACCTAGTCAACAGCCTCTTCAGCCACAAACTCTACAGCAGTCTTGACAAACTGCAAAGAAGAACTGCCACTTCCCAGACTTTCATCCGAACATCCATCCACCAGCTCCGCTACCCACACCCTAAGGCTGGATTCACACCCATGCACTTCCAGCGCTCCCCGCATTCCGCAGACCTGCACCACAGAACGTGTTCCATAGGAGACCATGGTAAATGGACGGTAGTGCAAATCCGCAAAAAGCACCAAAAACGCACAGGTGCGAATCCAGCCCAAGGGCTGCTGCCACAGAAGTGAGTGCTACCGCCGGTCTGCAGGCTGCTCCGACCAAACTATACAACCTTTTTAGGTCTGCGTTTATTCTGCGATCCATATGATCTCTAAAAGAGACCGAATCTTCCAGCGGAAGCGGAATGTGGCAGGCGAATCTCGGAATGAAGCATCCACCTTAGGCGTAGTGTCCCAAGGGGTACAGCTTCGATATTCTATTATGCACATTGAGCTTCTTCTCAGGCCCCACCCACTCATCGTCAATTACTTCTTTAATTTCAGAAATGAATAAGAAGGAAGGTAACGATTTCTTTAAATACGGGTAGTTTCTTTGGAGGCGACAATTCTTTCTGCCACTTCATCGCATCCTTAACAGCCTCCACCAAGGGAGAACCAGTGCAAAAATCAAACGTATGCGATTTCGAGACTATCTCAGCCTCAGATGGATCCGAATCGCTATCGACTTCAGAGTTAAAACGCACTGAAAACACATGATCTGAATCTGCAGATGCTGAAGATACAGCAGGATGAGCAGGAATCCTTGAAACACTCTTTAACCCTTCCTTGACTACGTGCTTAATGTAGGATTTAACCTGGCTTGCTTTTGCAGCATTGTCCTGAGCCGCCTCCTTGCAGCCAGATGCACATACCCGCTTTCCTCTGAGGACCTCAGTTGAGCAGGCCCAACAGGATCTTTCTTCTGCCTGGGCTGGCGATGAAGACCTATCCGAAGAAGAGGATCTTCTTCTGTATCTGCGCCCGGATTTTCTCTTTCTAGAGGCTTTCTGATGTCTTGACCTCTCTCTCTTGGCTTGGGTCCGAGTGACTAAAGTGAGGTAAGGGTGAGGGAAATCTGGAATGCCGTGACAACGGGCGTCTATCGAGCTGCATGCGACTCTGCGATTTGTCATGTCGAGTCCCTTTTTTTTAACTCCTTTGAGGCTGGAATGCTGATTTGGAACCTCTTTGAAGATGTGCTCTCTTTATTTTAAAACATTAAAAATAAAAAAAACGTTTTTTTATTTATTTAACAAAAAATAAATAAATACATATAAAATAAACTTCTCCATCTGAATCTTCAGTGCTAAGGCAGCTAGGCAAACTTCCCCAGACCTATAAGGCACAGGATAATAAAAACACTCTGACAGACAAGTAATACAGCAGTAAGTAATGAGAGTCCTGGAAGGAGGCTTACCAGTAGACTTGTGCACAACGGAAAAATTTGTTCCGTTTCGGTTCGTTTCTTTCCGGTCCTGTTGATTCGTAATCATTCGTAATTTTGCTAGACGGGATTTTTCGTGTTCGGACTCATTCGTATTTTTGCAAGCGACATTTTTCGTTGAATTTTTTGTTGCTTTATAATTCGTACTTTCGGTAGAGTACGTTGTTTTTCGTTGATTCTGGACACAACTCCTACTTTCGTAACTTTTTTTGGGTTCGTACTTTCGGTAGAGTACGTTGTTTTTCGTTGATTCTGAACACAACTCCTACTTTCGTAACTTTTTTTGGGTTCGTTGATTCGTAATTTTCCGTGTCTCTCTCACAACGACGCTGCCTATTATGCCTAATGTGCTTCGAATGGATTTGTACTTTTCTAAATACATTGCGGTTATTTGTAACGATTCGAAATCTCGTATTTTACTTTCGTTTTTAACATGCGGCTATAGGCTCCGCCCCTGTACACCATTTTGAGAGGGTTCAGCACGGTGAGGGAGAAGCAGAGAGCAGAGCAGAGTGAGTGTTATTGTGCTTCGAATGGATTCGAAATCTCGTATTTTACTTTCGTTTTTTACATGCGGCTATAACCTCCGCCCCTGTACACCATTTTGAGAGGGAGTTCAGCACGGTGTGGGAGAAGCAGAGAGCAGAGCAGAGTGAGTGTTATTGTGCTTCGTATGGATTCGTACATTCGTAACTTTTTCATAACGAATTATGCCGAAGACATTCGGGCATTCGCTATTTGCGGTATAATTTATTTCGGATTCGGTCTTATTCGTAATTGCTTTGTTCGGAAATTCGAATGCTTCCGAATGTCCGAAAGTTGCTAAATTCAGACGAATTTCAATTCGTTACGAAACGAATTGCACAAGCCTACTTACCAGAGCAGAGCAGCAGATTGATCAGCTGGAGGTTGAGATTAGCCTAGAGGACAGAGCCTTCTGCAAATCAGCAGTGAGCATTCTGGTGTTTGCTAGGCAATCCAAAGAGCTAGCTGCCTCTGACCTCACCTGCTCAACTCTGAACTTCCTGAAAGGAATACATGTGGAGGCGGTGAACTACAAGTCCCAGGGAGCCAAACCACTGCCTGAACACACAAACACATGGAGAGAGAGAGAGAGTGCCAGCACCTGCCTAATGAAGTTATATACAGTCATTTATACTGCCAGTGACCTTTGCCAGTAATACACAGTCATTTATACTGTACCATACAATCCCAGCACCACGGGAACCCACCTCCTCAGGAGATTTACAGACTATATGGGGGGGTCTTCTGAACCGGTAGAGGCTAAACCTGAACAGGATCGATGGTGGATGGAGAAAAAAAAATAAAAAAAAAAAAAATAAAAATAAAAGGCGTCCGGAGCGAGGACGAAAAAAGAACACTGGTGTGGGCAGACAGCCGCCCTTTATGGGCTAAGAAAGAGGTGGTCCTGGAGGGGTAAGAGAGGACGGAGCTGACCCATAGTAGGCTGACATGGGGAGGTCCAGGAAAGTTGTTTAAGGATTTCAAGCAGAACTTTATTAAAAAATCCAAAATGTGTTCATGTACTGCTCAATGTACAATCCTGTCATCTCCCAGGTGCTGGTTTGAATGAGTTAAGTCTTTCTGTCCTGGCCAACCAAGATGGCTAAAAATTCAGAACCTAGAAGAAAACGTTGATGCTGGCAGGGGTCAGTATAGTTCCCCTTTAATAATGCTTTGAAAGTTATTAGGGAATATTCATAGTTCTCATAATAGTATAAACTAGCAGTTCATCAACCCATGCAACGTCCAATATTAAGAAAATCCAGTCAATTGGTAATGCTTGAAATCAATGTGCTAATTCTATCAATAATTAAAAAGTCAGTGATGACTGCATATGTGTTCACAATTTGCCATCTGTGTTAAAGGTGGGAAGGGATGGTGGTAGGGCCCAATACCAATTCCATGCTATTCTGGGCACCATAACTACAGCTGAGCCAGGCCATAGATTGTGTGATTTTCTTTCCTGCAACCATGGGTTGTGACCAGTGACAGACCAAAAAGAAAGGAGAAATGTCCTCTATGTGGATGGACAATATTCAAAATCTGAAACTTAAGGGGAACACAGAGGACATTTAAATCAGTTTTAACCCATCCCCACTGTATCCAAAATTACATTTAAAAAATAAACCAATTTTAGCTGGAGTTGGGCTTCAAATGGTATTTTATGTAAGGAGCAGTGAATGGCAGTATACAGTCCATGCACAAAGAGAAGTTTAAGAAAATATATTGTCTGCTCATAAAAGACTTCCATGTAAATGAACAGAAATGAATGTAAACACTGTATACTTAGAGCAAAGTTTCTCAACTCCAGTCCTCAAGGCACCCCAACAGGTCATGTTTTCAGGCTCTCCCTTATTTTGCACAGTTGATTTGATCAGTTTCACTGCCTTAGTAATTACCACAGCTGTTTCATCTGAGGGAAATCCTGAAAACACGACCTGTTGGGGCGCCTTGAGGACTGGAGTTGAGAAACCCTGACATAGAGTATGAAGAAGTTTAAAAGTGGTGATCAAAACAGCTTATCCTAAAGGATAATTGCACCTATAAAGCATATTGGGAATAAACAACCAAAATACTTATTGGGCAAAAATGAAAATATCCCATAGTAATCATGCCTTGGCTTTGTTTCCCTCATTTTGCCTGCCCCTTGTATTTAAACAGGCTCTGTGACATGGTACTGTACATTCTATACCAGGCTTTCACAACCTTTTTACCACTGAGGAACCCTTGAAATAACCTTCAGGTCTTGGGTAACCCTTGATTAAACTACTCCATTGAAGGTCAGTGAAACATGACCCTTACACTGGTGGTTAAAATAATTTTACAGCCAAAAAAGATCATTGGTGTCATGCAGCTGGCTATGCCAAGTGGCATTGGCTCTTAAACTGTGCAGGCACTATCAATTGGGAGGTCAATCAGCCATAGCTCAAAGAACCCCTAGCAACTACTGAAGGAATCCTTATTGAGAATGGCTGTTGTAGATTATGAGCCCGCAAAACCTGTATTCCAACTTCTACAAGTTTTTGAGCCTGGACTGGAATTCCTGAAACTGGATTGGCTGCTATGGCACAGCCTTCATTTTTATACATGATGCATATGGAACTATACATTACCCAAAGCTGAAACAATCCGGACGCTGGATCACTAGTATGAGACCCTGGTCAGTGGAGCAGACCTGACAGACCTCCAGTGTTACATTTTACACTCTTATTATCAAATATGTGTATTTATTTGTAAATTTTTAAGAAAGCTGCTTCATAGGAATCCAGTTTTAGAGAAGACTAGTGATCCTGGGACAGTCAACAATAAAGTTGATTATAATGAAAAAAAACCACATTACCCATTTTTTTTATATATACCCTGCCCACTTGGATGACTCTAGCATGAATCAATTTTTTTTTGCTTTTTACTATAGAAATGTTTTGTCTAACTATTTTAGCTCTTTGGATGTACATAGTACACCCAAAGAGTGAACCTTTAGGCTGCTTTCATGCTTGAGGCGGTTTTCAGTCACTTTAGTGCTAGAAATAGCCTCTAAAGCCTGAAAACCACCTTCCCATTCATTTCAGTGCGACTTTTCACATTGAGGCAGTGCGCTTGCGGGACCTTCTGAAAAGTCCTACAAGCAGCATCTTTGGGTCGGTTTAGGAGCGGTGTATACACCGCTCCCAAAATGCCCTGCCTATTGAAATGAATAGGCATCACTGCCGAAGTGGCTGCAAAGCGCTGCCGAAGCGCCACAACACAGGCACTTTTAACCCTTTCTTTGGCTGCTAGTGGGGGTTAAAAGCGCCCCACTAGCGGTCGAAAAGCGCCGCTAAAACTAGCAGCGCTTTACCACTGACGCCCGACGCTTTCAGTGTGAGAGTAGCCTTAATCACAAGCTGATGGCTGCAGTAGCTGATCTGTACTTGGTTAGATGGTGTGAAAGGCAGGGAAGACATTGAGGTCCATTAAACCCCTAATGTCTCCAAAAAGAGTTTCTATCGCCTGCCCAATGCTATCACGAGGGTTTATTAACCCTTTGCGTTAGTAATTAAGTAAATCAAGTTGCTTTTTTTTTTTTTTTAATTGCCCTTCCCCCTGTTGCTCCCCACCCATGGGTAAATGCACGCATATATAAACTGCAGTCGCATCAAACATATCGTCACCAACATCAGAGTGAGAGCAATAATTCTAGCACAAGAGATCCTGGTTAACTCTTAACTGATGAGCTGTAAAAGCTTTTAACCTTTTCACTGCCAGAGACGTTTTTGCATTTTTTTTTATTTCAAAATGTTTTAAAAAACAATTTAAGGGATGATGTGGCTAAAGAACTCACAGCATATTTTCAGATAAACGACACTCGGGGGAGTGACCCGGGCATTATATGGGAAGCACACAAGGCAGCAGGGATGAGTCGAACACCCCCCTGTTCGGTTCGCACCAGAACCTGCGAACAGACAGAATGTTCGCGTGAACGTTAGAACCCTACAATGGACTCGAACGTTTGAAATCTAAAGTGCTAATTATAAAGGCTTATATGCAAGTTATTGTCCTAAAAAGTGTTTGGGGACCCGGGTTCTGCCCCAGGGGACATGTATCAATGCAAAACCAAGTTTTAAAAATTGACGTTTTTACGGGAGCAGTGATTTTAATAATGCTTAAAATGAAAAAATAAAAGTGAAATTTTCCTTTAAATTTCGTACCTGGGGTGTGTGTATAATATGCATGTGAAGTGGCGCTTGTTTCCCGTGCTTAGAACTGTCCCTGCAAAAAATGTAATTTTTGAAGGAAAAAAAGTCATTTAAAACTCACTCGCGGCTATTAATGAATTGTCGGCTCCCGGCAATAGAAAAGTCATTGATAAAAAAAAAAGCGTGGGGGTCCCCCCAAATTCAATTACCAGGCCCTTCAGGTCTGGTATAGATATTAGGGGAACCCCGCCGCAAATTAAAAAACAAAAATGCGTGCGGTTTCCCCCAAATATCCATACCAGGCCCTTCAGATTTGGCATGGATTTTAAGGGGAACTCCACCCCAAATTGAAAAAAAAATTACGTGGAGTCCCCCCAAAAATCCATACCAGACCCTTATCCGAGCACGCAACCTGGCAGGCTGCAGGAAAAGAGGGGGGGGGGGGGGTGAGAGAGTGCCCCCCTCCCTCCTGAACCATACCAGGCCACATGCCCTCAACATGGGGAGGATGTCCCCATGTTGATGGGGACAAGGGCCTCATCCCCACAACCCTTGCCCGGTGGTTGTGGGGGTCTGCGGGCGGGGGGCTTATCGGAATCTGGAAGACCCCTTTAACAAAGGGGACCCCCAGATCCCGGCCCCCCTATGCGAATTGGTAAGGGGTACATTGTACCCCTACCATTTCACGAAGAAAGTGTAAAAAAAATGTAAAAAAAAAACCACACAAACACCTTGGAAAAGTCCTTTATTAAAAAAAAAAATAAAAAATTTCCAGCGATGAAATCCAGTGTCCCGCGGCTATCCGATGTCCAGCGCTGTCCGTCATTGGCGGAGCCTGAGCGGACCTGATGGGGAACTTCCTCCGCAGTCTATTAAATGTATAGACCCGCCCCTTCTAAAGTTCCCCATCAGGTCTGCTCAGCCAATGACTAGGTGTAAGGCTAAGCGGACCAGATGCGGAACATGAGAAGGGGCGGGTCTATTCATGAATTACACAGTGAAGGAAGTTCCCCATCAGGTCCGCTCAGCCTCCGCCAATGACGGACAGCGCTGGACATCGGATCGCCGCGGGACACTGGATTTCATCGCTGGAATGTTTTTTTTTTTTTTTAATAAAGGACTTTTCCAAGGTGTTTGTGTGTTGTTTTTTTTTACACTTTCTTCGTGAAATGGTAGGGGTACAATGTACCCCTTACCAATTCACATGGGGGGGGCAGGATCTGGGGGTCCCCTTTGTTAAAGGGGTCTTCCAGATTCCGATAAGCCCCCTGCCCGCAGACCCCCACAACCACCGGGCAAGGGTTGTGGGGATGAGGCCCTTGTCCCCATCAACATGGGGACATCCTCCCCATGTTGAGGGCATGTGGCCTGGTACAGTTCAGGAGGGGGGGGCGCTCTCTCGTCCCCCCCTCTTTTCCTGCGGCCTGCCAGGTTGCGTGCTCGGATAAGGGTCTGGTATGGATTTTTGGGGGGGACTCCACGCCATTTTTTTTTTAATTTGGGGTGGAGTTCCCCTTAAAATCCATGCCAGATCTGAAGGGCCTGGTATGGATATTTGGGGGGAACCGCACGCATTTTTTTTTTAAATTTGCGGCGGGGTTCCCCTTAATATCTATACCAGACCTGAAGGGCCTGGTAATTGAATTTGGGGGGACCCCACTCTTTTTTTTTTTTTTTTTTTATCAATGACTTTTCTATTGCCGGGAGCCGACAATTCATTAATATTACATCCCTGCAGTAACTTCCGCCCTCACTGTGCAGGCAGCAGAAAGATTACATCATTTCTCTGCTGCCTGACTCTGAAAAGCAAAACACCACCTTAGCAAGTGACAATCCGCAAGGTGTGGCAGGTGAGGTGGCAAGTGACAATCTGCATCTGGTGGCAGGCAAGTGACATTCCGCAACTTGTGGCAAGTGACATTCCGCAACTTGTGGCAAGTGACATTCCGCAACTTGTGGCAAGTGACAATCTGCAACTTGTGGCAAGTGACAATCTGCAACTTGTGGCAGGTGACGTGGCAAGTGACAATCTGCATCTGGTAGCAGGCAAGTGACATTCCGCAACATGTGGCAGGTGATGTGGCAAGTGACAATCTGCAACGTGTGGCAGGTGACGTGGCAAGTGACAATCTGCATCTGGTAGCAGGCAAGTGACATTCCGCAACATGTGGCAGGTGATGTGGCAAGTGACAATCTGCAACGTGTGGCAGGCGACATGGCAAATGACAAGCTGCATCTGGTGGCAGGTCACATGGCAAATGACACACTCGGGGCACCCACTGATTGTGCATTATGGTGAGTTGAACCATTTCATTTTATATTACAATGTAATAATATAAATAATGCGCTTCAATCATCCTGACACCATAACAACCATGGTGCCGTGATCATTGAAGCGCCAACACCAGTCATTTCCCTGATAAATTGCCCCCCAAAAAAAATATTTTCTGGTAGTGCCCCTCCCGAGACTAGACTCTGGATCCGCCCCTGCACTCGTGGCTATTAATGAATTGTCGGCTCCCGGCAATAGAAAAGTCACTGATAAAAAAGAAAAAAAAAGCGTGGGGGTCCCCCCAAATTCAATTACCAGGCCCTTCAGGTCTGGTATAGATATCAAGGGGTACCCCGCCGCAAATTTTAAAAAAATGCGTGCGGTTCCCCCCCAAATATCCATACCAGGCCCTTCAGATCTGGCATGGATTTTAAGGGGAACTCCACCCCAAATTTAAAAAAAAATGGCGTGGGGTCCCCCCAAAAATCCATACCAGACCCTTATCCGAGCACGCAACCTGGCAAGCCGCAGGAAAAGAGGGGGGGACGAGAGAGCGCCCCCCCTCCTGAACCGTACCAGGCCACATGCCCTCAACATGGGGAGGATGTCCCCATGTTGATGGGGACAAGGGCCTCATCCCCACAACCCTTGCCCGGTGGTTGTGGGGGTCTGCGGGCAGGGGGCTTATCGGAATCTGGAAGACCCCTTTAACAAAGGGGACCCCCAGATCCCGGCCCCCCCCTACCATTTCACGAAGAAAGTGTAAAAAAATGTAAAAAAAAAACACAAACACCTTGGAAAAGTCCTTTATTAAAAAAAACAAAAACATTCCAGCGATGAAATCCAGTGTCCCACGGCGATCCGATGTCCAGCGCTGTCCGTCATTGGTGGAGCCTGAGCGGACCTGATGGGGAACGTCCTTCACTGTGTAATACATGAATAGACCCGCCCCTTCTAAAGTTCCCCATCAGGTCCGCTCAGCCAATGACTAGGTGTAAGGCTAAGCGGACCAGATGTGGAACGTGAGAAGGGGCGGGTCTATTCATGTATTACACAGTGAAGGAAGTTCCCCATCAGGTCCGCTCAGGCCAATGACGTAGGCGGGGTCTGACATACCGAGGGGGCGGACCTGATGGGGAACTTCCTTCACTGTGTAATTCATGAATAGACCCGCCCCTTCTCATATTCCGCATCTGGTCCACTTAGCCTTACACCTAGTCATTGGCTGAGCGGACCTGATGGGGAACTTTAGAAGGGGCGGGACTATACATTTAATAGACTGCGGAGGAAGTTCCTTATCAGGTCCGCTCAGGCTCAGCCAATGACGGACAGCGCTGGACATCGGATCGCCGCGGGACACTGGATTTCATCGCTGGAATGTTTTGGTTTTTTTTTTAGTAAAGGACTTTTCCAAGGTGTTTGTGTGTTTTTTTTTTACATTTTGTTTTACACTTTCTTCGTGAAATGGTAGGGGTACAATGTACCCCTTACCAATTCACATAGGGGGGGCCGGGATCTTGGGGTCCCCTTTGTTAAAGGGGTCTTCCAGATTCCGATAAGCCCCCCGCCCGCAGACCCCCACAACCACCGGGCAAGGGTTGTGGGGGATGAGATCCTTGTCCCCATCAACATGGGGACATCCTCCCCATGTTGAGGGCATGTGGCCCGGTACGGTTCAGGAGGGGGGGTTCGCTCTCTCGTCCCCCCCTCTTTTCCTGCGGCCTGCCAGGTTGTGTGCTCGGATAAGGGTCTGGTATGGATTTTTGGGGGGACTCCACGCCATTTTTTTTTAAATTTGCGTCGGGGTTCCCCTTAATATCTATACCAGACCTGAAGGGCCTGGTAATCGAATTTGGGGGACCCCCACGCTTTTTTTTTTTTTTTTATCAATGACTTTTGTATGTATTGCCGGGAGCCGACAATTCATTAATAGCCGCGAGTGAGTTTTAAATGACTTTTTTTCCTTCAGAAATGACATTTTGTGCAGGGACAGTTCTAATCACGGGAAACAAGCGCCACTTTACATGGATATTATACACACCCCCCATGTACGAAATTTTAAGGAATATTTCACTTTTATTGTTTCACTTTAAGCATCATTAAAATCACTGCTCCCAAAAAAACGTCAGTTTTAAAAAAAAGAAAATTTGCATTGATACATGTCCCCTGAGGTAGGACCCGGGTCCCCAAACACTTTTTAGGACAATAACTTGCATATAAGCCTTTATAATTAGCACTTTAGATTTCTCCCATAGACTTTTCGAATTTGCCGCGAACACCCCAATTTGTTCACTGTTCGGCGAACAGGCAATGTTCGAGTCGAACATGAGTTTGACTCAAACTCGAAGCTCATCCCTACAAGGCAGTAATTCAGGGGATTTTGATCAAACACGGATCTCGATTGAAGAAAGCGTGAGAAGCACAGATAACAAAACTGCAAGAGGACATCCAGGCCCTTGAATTGCAATATAAGAGGACACAGGCGCCTTCTTTGGGGAATGACCTGGCTCATTTGAGACGACAGATAACAGATCTTCTTTGCTTCAAAGCTAATGCAGCAACACAATCAGGCAGGAAGGTAACATACGAATTGGGAGATAAATGTAGCAAATTGCTGGCCGGGAAGCTCAAGGAAAGGGGTATGGCATCATACATACCCCACATAAAAGAAAGGGATGGACAATTAATTATTATCTCCCTTGTCTTACCCAAAATTATGGTCCATTAACTTTTAGTGCCCTATTGCTGATCTATTTCTGAAGTAAGAATTTTGCCCTGTTGACCAGCAAACCTTTATTACCTCCTGATTAGATAATTGAAATGCACCCACCCCCTATCCCCATCAGTATAAATATAAACATCCATTGGGGGAAGCATTAGCAGGGGGCACAATTGCAACTGGGGCTTTTTCTCCAAGTGGGGCTATTTCCATAAGTGAGACCCCGAGAGGGTCGGACGATACCCCAAAACATCCAGATGGCTGATGCGTTTCAGGGGCGCACCCCTTTCATCAGAGCCTAAGTGGTCCGTCATGGACCACAGCTGTTTTGGGGTATCGTCCGACCCTCTCGGTCGTCACGTCCTGTCGGTGAATGCCAAGATTTCCAGCCATTTTTTCTGATAAGCTTGTATATAAGCTCTATTTAAAAAGGGGGGGGGGGTGTATCCGCGCTAACTCAGATCTCCTGTGGATACTCTAAAACCATATAAGGTAAAAAGAGTAAGTGGAAAAAAACGTGAAGGGTATCATGTATATGTTTAGATATACATGAAAAATATATATATATATATATACATATATATATACATACACATATATTTTCTATTTGGCTTTAAGTGCTGCAAATGAATAACTGGAATATGCAATTACAAATATATGAGAAATAAAGAACAAATGCGCAACCTCTTAGTGACAAATACTATACTAAAAATTTGCAGCTGACATAGTGCTCCATTTTGTTGTATGTAAAACAACAAAACAAACTTGGGTGGAGCTGTAAGATCCTGACGTCACCACGCATCAGCTGATCGGATTACACCGCAGCTGAGAATCCTTTTTTTCGTTTGAAAATTTTGGCGCTTTCATGTATCATACCCAGGATTGTAAATAAAGGGTATCTTATTTTTAAGAATACTGCACCATGAAGCGTCTTTTTTCCTTTTAAATCCCACTATACAATCTAACACGCCTGGAGGGGGAATTGACAACCTGAGCAACAGAAAGGTGGTTCGGTTTTTCCCTGCCTCTGCAGACGTGTTCCTTGGAGTTCCTGCTGGATGTGCTGCTGGGTTCCTACCATCTGAGTGATCCGTGAAGGACATTGAGCCTCAAAAGATCCCTGTAATGGGGATCCGTCTGATCTGGTAAGCAGTTTGTACATCCATTTTCTACCTGAGCAAGTTGGGAAGTGTTGAATTTTTACCTGCACCCATCTTCAATGTGGGGAATATAGGATAATATTCCGAGTGGCCATCCCTTCTATGAACTTTGTTGTGCTGTATATAAGCTCTGTCTGTGAGTAGGACTATTGCTTTTTATTTATATTTTAATAAACCTGTAAGTGGTAACCCTCCTGTTTTCTTTCTTTTTCTAGCCATATGAACACCCATTGTTCTGAGGAGGGCTGCAAGATTATAGACTTTGCCTCTAGACAGAACCACGCCACCTATGTTTTGACGATACACCGAGAGCGCAGGAGATTTTTGTTTCATTGATGTATCCCCAAACCCTGGGCCTCCTTCATCTAACTATGCTCAACACACCCATTACCCTACACCCTCTGGCTGCAGCCACAATGCACACAATCTAGTTCCCATTTCTCTTCTTCCCAAGACCAGACTCCCTTTCTCTTGCGCCCTTTGGAATGCTTGCTCTGTCTGTAACAAACTCACCGCCCTCTACGATCTCTTTATCGCTAACTCATTTAATCTAATCGCTGCTACCGAAACCTGGCTTCACGAATCCAACACTGCATCTTCTGCTGCTCTATCCCACGGTGGTCTTCTGTGGACTCACTCCCCCAGATTCAGCGGATGCAAAGGAGGGGGTGTTGGAATCCTTTTAGCCCCAAAATCATTCTTGGCGACTTCAACATCCCTACTAACACTCCTGCGACTTCCAAACTTCTCAGTCTAACCTCCTCCTTTGACCCGAAGCAATGGATACATGCTCCTACTCACTCCGAAGGCAATACCCTTGACCTTGTCTTTTCCCACCTACGCACTCCATGCAACCTCTCCAACGATCCTTACCCCCTCTCTGACCACCACCTTATTAATTTCACTCTCTCCCTCTCCTCCGCCTCCTCTCCCTCCAAACACCCAACGGTTCCTCTTAGAAACCTTCGCCATATCAACCCTTCTCTGCTATACTCTGCGACTGACCACCTCTGACAAAATCGCACCCCTGTCCTGCACCGACCTAGCCACTTCTGTCTACAACACTTCACGCATCACTGGACAGACTGGCCCCCCTCACTACACGCAGAATAAGGCCCCGTCCCCTTCAACCCTGGCAAACAGATGATACTAGAAGTCTGAAAAAACACAGCCGTGCTCTCGAGCGCCAGTGGCCAGTGGCGAGAATCACGATGAGAAAAATGAGACTCCCGACGAGAAAAAAGAAAGCAGGTTTTCTTTTTTTCTCGTCGGGAGTCTCATTTTTCTCATCGTGATTCTCGTCAGACTGTTTTTGGACGAGAAAACCGTTCGGGTGTATGCTTTTCCGAGTCTTCAAAAACCGCGCATGGTCAGAATCAAGTATGAGACGGGAGTGCACCTTCTTGTAAAACTAGCGTTTGTAATGGAGATAGCACATTCGTCACGCTGTAACAACTGAAAGCACGAACACTGAAAAGCGCGAATCGTCTCTCACTAAACTTTTACTAACACGCAGTAACACGAGATTAGCAAAAGCAGCCCAAGGGGTTGGGCCATGAGAATGGAACTTCCCCTTTATACTGCCGTCGTACGTGTTGTACGTCACCACGCTTTAGACCGACGAGATTTTGGATTGACAGTGTGTATGCAAGGAAAGCTTGACAAGAAACCCGTCGAGAAAAACAACGTTTTTTTTGCAACGAGATTCTCGCCCGTGTGTACTAGGCTAAAGTCACTGAAAGATTTCGTCCAATATAAATCTGCCCTCCAAAAATACAATTCCAGCCTCCTCACTGCCAAGCAGACCTATTTCATCACCCTCATTAAAAACGTATCATCCCGTCCCCGTCAACTCTTCTCTACCTTCAACTCTCTCCTTCGTCCTCCACTGCCTCCACCCACTAACTCACTGCCCAGGAGATCGCCAATCATTTCAAACAGAAGATTGATACATTTTGCGAGGAGATCTCTACTGTTCAGATACCCTTCACGCTTTACACCTCATGCCCACAGGTACAATCATTACTTCCCTCTTTCAACCCCACCACTATAGACGAGGTTGCTAAATTACTTGCTAATGTCCATCTTACCACCTGCGCTCTGGATCCTGTTCCCTCGCAAATGCTACGTTCACCCTCTGGCTCTATTCTACACTCTCTAACCCACATCTTCAATCTCTCCCTCTCGTCTGGCATCTTCCCTAACTCTTTGAAACATGCCCTAGTCAGCCCCATACTTAAAAAGCCCTCACTGGACCCATCCAATCTTGACAACCTATGCCCCATCTCCTTGCTCCCCTTTTTATCCAAACTCCTTGAACGTCTAGTCTACAACTGACTGAGCGTCCACCTTGCTAATAACCTTCTTGATCCCCTTCAGTCTGGATTCCGTCCTCAACATTCCACAGAAACTGCTCTCCTAAAACTAACAAACGATATACTAATGGCCAAAACTAAGGGATACTATTCTGTACTCCTACTCCTGGACACCTCTGCTGCCTTTGATACGGTTGAACACCCCCTCCTCCTCAAAAAACTCCACACCTTTGGTCTCCGTGACTGTACTCTTTGCTGGTTCTCTACCTACTTATCCAACCGCACCTTTAGCATTACTTACAACTCTACTTCCTCCTCTCCCATTCTCTGTTGGAGTCCCCCAAGGTTCTGTTCTTGAACCTCTCCTATTTTCAATCTACACCTCCTCCCTGGGTCAGCTGATAGCCTCCCACGGCTTCCAATACCATCTCTATGCCGACGACACTCAAATCTTTTTCTCTACCCCTCAACTCACTCCACCATTCTCCTCATGTATCACTAATTTACTATCAGATATATCAGTTTGGATGTCACACCACTTCCTCAAACGTAATCTATCCAAAACTGAACTTATAATTTTTCCTCCCCCACGTGCCTCTTCCCCTGATCTCTCTGTCAAAATCGATGGCACAACTATCAGCCCATCCCCACATGTCAAGGTCCTAGGAGTAGTCCTGGACTCTGAACTCTCCTTTAAGCCTCATGTCCAATCACTGTCCAAATCTTGCCGCCTCAACCTCCTCAACATCTCCAAAATACGCCCCTTTCTAACCAATGACGCAACAAAGCGCCTAATTCGCTCCCTGGTCATCTCTCGGCTCGATTACTGCAACTCTCTCCTCATTGGCTTACCTCTGCATACTCTATCCCCCCTTCATTCCATCATGAATGCTGCTGCCAGACTCATCCACCTTACCAACTGCTCTGTCTCTGCTACTTCTCTCTGTCAATCCCTCCACTGGCTTCCGCTCACCCAACAAATTAAATTCAAAATACTAACAACTACCTACAAAGCCATCCACAACTCTGCCCCCAGCTACATTACTGACTTAGTCTCTAAATACCAACCTAATCGTTCTCTTCAAGACCTCCTGCTCTCTAGCTCTCTCATCACCTGCTCCCATGCTCGTCTCCAGGACTTTTCCAGAGGCTCTCCAAGCCTATGGAACTCCTTACCCCAATCTGTCCGTCTATCTCCTTCTCTATTAGCTTTTAGAGGATCCCTGAAAACCCTCCTCTTCAGAGAAGCCTATCCTACCCAGAGTATTTTCATTTTTATCCATCTGATCATCCCCCACAGCTACTACCCTTTGTTCCACGTGACCCTCCCTTCTAGACTGTAAACTCTAACGAGCTGGGCTCTCTGATCCCTCCTGTATTGTATTGTGACTGTATTGTCTTCCCTGATGTAAAGCGCTGTGCAAACTGTTGGCACTATATAAATCCTGTATAATAAAATAATATGTAGCGCCCTCCACTCTCTCTCTCTTGCTCCGGTTTCTTTCTCTCTGGCTTTTGTCTAGCGGTACCTTGGAGGAGAGAGTGCGGGGTCACCACGCCAAGCTTTCACCGCAGATGTTTGTATGGTGTGAGCAAAGTTTCTTTACCTTCGGGTCGGTGTTTGGAGCCTCCGCTTCTTCTGTGGAACAGTGTCTGCCAGTAAATGAGCCCCACACCAATAAAAGTCCAACACTTCTTTTATTTTCCAATGTCAGAATGAACACAATCAGTTGGACTCCCTCAACAGACAGACAGGGGGTTGTGGATACAAGTAGGCCCAGGCACAATGAACTCTCCTATTCCTTTGCTAGCGAATAGGCTTGGCGCATGGTCTCTGCCACCGACCGTGAATTGGTCGCTGCCACCGACCGGATGAACCGTTGAGGCCCCTGCCACAGGCCTAATTGCAGGCCACTGCCACTGACCTGAGTTGACTAGTTGAACCGCTGCCACCGGTCATAGAACATGAACCACCTTCCGTGTGAATAAGGCCCCTATTTGGTGAAGGCATCCATCCAGACGGTCTCCGGAGACCCTGTCCCGGCATTGGCAATATGCTGCACCAGATCTACGGGAAGGTCACCTGCACAGTCCATTGCGTCTTAGATTCAGGTACCCGGTTCGTTGGGTACCTTAGGATGATCCCTCCCGGGCGGAACCCAGTGGAAGTAGCTGGGCCCCAGGCCTGGAATAAAGTACCTCACCCCAGACTAAGGGTGTCTGGGGTGGCTCCCGAACTCCTGGTGTCCAGGCCTAGGCCGCCTGGACACTGACCACGGACAGCAGCCCTCAGGCTAAAGGTGCCTGGGACTCGAAGACCCAGTGACGAAGATGGCCGGCCCCCTTATACCCTCTCCCAGCAAGCACGGCGGGTTCCCCGCCCCGCCGTACAACCGCTGCGAGAGGCCAAAAAGGGGTACGGCACTCAGCGATGGTTCAACCCCAGCCCACAGGGACAGTGCCACCTGCTGGGCCGCAGGGAACTATACATCACTGGTGTCTCTGCCATTTTTAAACATATAGAAAAGTACCTACCCGCTACAAATAATTAATTTTGTTGCCAAAAGATGTCACTCAGACGTTTTGGAGAATATTATTCCTCCCTATATAACTTGGCACCATCACCTTTACTCCCTTCTTCCCTGGAGGAATATCTCTCCTTAGCATGTCTCTCCCGACTACCCTCCCCGGTTTGTTGCAGTCTAAAAGCCCCTATCACCATTGAGGAATTAAATACGGTGATAAAGACGGTTAAACCTGGGAAGGACCAGGCCCTGATGGATTTACCATACAGTATTATAAAAACTTCCTCCCACTGCTAGGTGTGCACATGATAAAAGGTGAATAATGCATTAGGCCAGATGACTGCATTATATGTAGTGAAAAAAACTGCGCTAAACCAATATGTACAACAAAGCTGCTGGCACTCAAACAAACAAAGTATAAACAGATATATAGAAAAATAGTGCAGCGCTGCACTATTTTTCTATACAGATGACCGCATTGCCCCTGGATGCACTCCTGGCACATATTTCAGTTATCCCAAGGAAGGGAAAGATCCATCGGAATGTGGTAGTTACCGGCCAATTTCGCTATTTAATGTGGACTTAAAGCTTTTTACTAAATTACTCGCCTCTCGTCTTCAACCACAGCTTTCCCAGCTGGTTCATTAAGATCAAGTGGGGTTTATTCCCTCTCGTGAAGCGAGGGACGATACCATTAAGGTACTTAACATGGTCCACTATGCTAACAAAACAAATACCCCCTGCGTCTATGGAGTACTGACGCAGAAAAAGCATTCAATAGAGTAAATTGACACTTTAATGTTTGCGGTCCTAAGGCATATGGGATAGGGAGACCATATGCTTCAGTGGATTGTCAAGGTCTATACTTTAACCAAGGCCTGTGGTGTAGTAAATGGAGTATTTTCAAAACCTTTTAAGATCTCAAATGCTATGAGCCATTAGTGAATAAAATCCGGAAAAATCCTGATATCTTGGGGCTAAAATTAGGAGACCATAACTATAAAGTTTCAGCCTACGCAGATTACTTGTTTTTCTCTATGCCTAATCCACACGTCTGACTGCCTAACCTTATGAAGGAGATTGAAGGTTACAGAGCCCTATCAAATTTAAAAATAAATTACACTAAATCCGAAGCTATGGGGGTCGCACTGCCTCTTTCAGTGCGTCGTATTATACAACCTAACTTCAATTATAAATGGGTGTCCTCCACGTTAAAGTACTTGGGTACAAAAATACCATCAAATTTAGGCAATACCTTTGCGGTAAACTTTCCATCGCTATACAACTCAGTACGATCCTTATTAGATAAATGGCACCAAGAGTAGTTTGGCCGTATTTTGCCAAAATTTTTGTATCTTTTCCAGGCATTACCTATCTCTATTCCTGCAGCCTTTTTTCATCAAATCCGTACTCTTAATAAACGACCAAGGAGTAGTAGATGCCTTTTGACGATACCGAAGTGCTTTGGCGGAGTAGCTGTCCCAGATGCATTTAAATACTATCAAGCGGCTCATCTTGGCAGAGTGATTGATTGGTGCAGATATACAGAATTTAAACTTTGGATAGACATAGAACAGTTTAGTCCGGTACCCCTGCGTAGAGCACCTTGGTGTTATGCAGCCCTACCGGCCTCTCTTAAAACGCACCCTATGATAGGCCCTTCACTGAAAATTGGTTCTAGGATTTGCCAAAACACTAAATTTTCCTTGATACAATCACCACTGTTTCCCATTCTGGGAAACCCTAGTTTCCTTCCAGGTATAGAAATAGGTGCGTTTAATAACCTTCTAGAGAAGGGCTGTTTTTAGGCCTCACATTTCTTGAACTTTCAGACCTGGCCCACGGTTTCTTCATTGACGCAACCGGGAGGCCGGTATAAACTACATTTCTGGCCGGCGTTGCAGCTACGCCATTTTTTCGGGTCTTTGGGACCACCAACAAATTATCAATGTCAACAAACAATATTTGAATCATACTGTGATGAAAAAGAACCTCCTCCTCGAACGATTTCCAAGATATATGCTCTGCTAATTACTCCCTCAGAGGATTTTGTGGTGTCGGGCCTTAGCAAATGGGAAAGACCTTTACCCCAGCTCAGCGCCAGAATATTATCCATCTCTCGTTGAACTCATCTATCTGTACAGCGAATCCAGGAATTAGAAATTATTGATGCAATGGTATCATACCCCGTCAAGGCTTCGCAATTTTTTTCCAGGGGCCTCAGATCGCTGTTGGCGATGTAGAGGGGAGCAGGGGACCTTAATTCACATATTTTGGTCTTGCCCAAAGATTAGACAGTACTGGCTGGAGGTACAGAGGATCTCTCAAAAGTTTAGTTTTTTTCAATTCCAGATGATCCCGCCTTTTTTTTGCTCCATTGTTCACAAATTCCTCCGCAGACATACCTAAAATTTGTGCCATGTCATTTGGTTAACGCAGCCAAGGCCTGTATTACTTTCTGCTGGAGAGATTCTAAATCTCCTTCTATTGCCTTGCGGCTTAACAAGGTTAGAAATATCGGGGCTATGGAGGATTTAGTGCTCTTGGCTCAAGACAGAAAAAAGCAATATACTAAAACATGGTCAGCCTGGGATCTATTTGTATACTCAGAAGAGGGGAAGAGACTGCTGGAGAGTATCTCTGGGGAGTGAGGTCCTCCCACCTGCGTTTCTATAAGTGTACGGAGGTCACCCGTCTCCTCTGGGAATAGGTATTGGTCCCCTGGGGGTGGTTTTGTTTTGTTTGATTTTCTTCTTTTCTTGTTTTGGGAGGACCAAAGAGTCCATGGGGGCAAAATCTAAGGTATTGGCGATAGTCTTTTAGACTACAAAGAGGGAGCTTCGTTGAAGATATATATATATAATTGTGGAATATTAAGCTAGCCTAAAATTGATGCTAAAAGAGACTGTGTATGTATTCGGTGGAACTTTATGTAATAATGTAATAAAATCCCCAAACATTATATGGGGGGGGGGGGGGTTTGTGTGTTTGGGTGTAACAACTTTATTTTTTCCCTATCACATCACCCTTTGTGGTGATTTTTTATGTGACAAGGCCGAAATCTGATCCTTGATGGTACTCAAAGCAAGCTTTTGGGTCACTCCACACTGCAGAGGACGCAGGATTCTGGGGACGGAATACGTCCGAGGACGCCAGTCCAGCGCTTCGCATATGGCGATATAAGCTTTCCAGGCACGGTGATAGATCTGCCTGGAGGAAGACTTCCGTGTCCTTAACATGGTCAAAATGACCGAGTCCGAGAGACCTCGGTCCCTCAACACCTGGCTTTCAACAGCCCTGCCGTTAAAGCCAGAGACTGTAAGCCGGATGAAACATAGGACCTTGAGACTGAAGGTCCTCCCTCATCGGCAACCGCCAGGGAACGTCCGCGACGAGACGTACCAGATCAGCGTACCAGTGACGCTGAGGCCAATCCGGAACAATTAGGCGATAAGGACCATATGGGGCCACCAACGCATCCGAGGCATCGCCCAAGGATCCCTGGATCTGGCCACAACCTCGACCCTTGCGATTGAGTCGAGCAGCCATCAGGTCCACATCCGGCGTGCCCCACCGTCGGCAAAGGAGTTGAAATATGCAAGGACCACTCTTCTTGGTCCGGCGTCTGGCGATTGGCGACTCAGATAGTCCGCCTGCCCATTGTCTATGCCCAGAATGGAAATGGCCTACAGAGCCGGCACGTTGCTTCCGGCCCACTTCAGGATACGGACTACCTCGGAAGCCGCAGCTGAGCTCCGAGTCCCCCCCGTGATGGTTTACATACGCCACCGCCGTGGCGTTGTCCGACTGGCTCCTGATGGAGCGACCCCGTACTCTCTCCGACCAGAGGAGAGACACAGTCTGATGGCCCGTATTTCCAGAACAGTGATTGGTAAACGGGCTCGTCCGGAGTCCAAGGCCTTGAGCCGACAGGACTCCCCAGACTCCACCCCAGCCCGTCAGGCTGGTGTCCGTCGTGAGTACCGTCCATTGGATGGGAGGGGAACGACTTTCCGGACCGAAGAGCCGAGGATCTCAACCACCATGTCAGGGACGCCCTGACCAGGTGAATCACCTGGATCTGAAGATCCAAGGACAACGGGGATTTGTCCCAGGTGGACAAGATCTCCTTCTGCAATGCCCTGGTGTGTGATTGGGCATACGGAACGGCCGCGAAGGAGGCCACCACGAGTCCCGGGACTCTCATGCAAAAACGGATTGACAACCATTTTCAGGATGTCAGCACCCGCACCACAGACTGAAGTGTCAGCAACTTCTCCAGAGGTAGGATACCTTTGCCTCCAAGAAGTCCAGAATCAGAACTAGATACTCCAGACACTGAGTCTGGACCAGGACTGACTCCTGAATGTTCAGGAACCACCCGAAGTCCCTGAGGGTCTAATTGACGATAGTCACCTTTCCTCTAAGTCTGAGCCACTTTCTGCTCCTAGCAGAAGATCGTCCAGATAGCCCACGACAGCAATACCTCACTGTAACAGAAGGCTAGAACTGGAGCAAGCACTCTTGGTGCCGAGGCTAGGCCGAAAGGAAGAGCCACAATCGATAGTGGACTTCGCTGATCGCAAAGCGCAGAAACTTCTGGTGACTTGCGCAGATCGGAACATGCAAGTAGGCGTCCTTGAAGTCCAAGGACGCCAGAAGAAAATCCCTTTTGTGGAGTGTAGCGATCACCGTGCGAATGGATTCCATGCGGAATTTCTGCACCTTCTCGAAGGCATTCAGGGCCTTGAGGTCCAGGATAGGTCGAACCACAACCTATTTTTGGGACGACAAACAGATTTGAGTAGAATCCCTGAAAACTCTCCTGTGACGGAACCGGCACAATCACTCCGGACCTGATCAAATCCTGTAAAGCCCCCAAGAGGGCTGCCCGACAGGTAGGAAGGAGAGGAAGATTCGAGGGAAAGAATCTGTCTGAGGGCCAGGATCGGAATACTATCCTGTATCCTGAGGTGACCACCTCGCACACCCACCAGTCGGAGATTCGGGAGGTCCACCGATCCGTGAACCTGCGAAGTCATCCCCCCACCCCAGAGTCAGGCGGAGGCAAGACTTCAGGCGGAGGCGGGCTTGGGAGCCGCTTGTTTGGCTTACGCACCCAGGGGCACTTGTGCCCACCAGCCGCACTGCCGTCAGTCTGAGAGGACCTACCCGTGGACTCTGACTGACGAAAAAACCCCAGTTTTGCTGGAAAGGAAGGCCCCTGTTTGCGGCGGGCCTCCTCACCCTTGCTAGTCCAAGGAAGAAGAGTGCTTTTACCTCCCGTGACATCCATGACGATGTCATCCAGAGCAGCACCAAAAGGTCTACCACCTTTAAATGGTAGATCCGTCAGGAGCTTCCTAAGGTTAGGTCAGCAGACCAGCATTTCAACCAGATAAGACGACGCAATACCACCGCCGAGACAGAGGCCCTGGATATTAAAGGGGCCGTGTCCAACGTGGCGTCGCACACATAAACCAGGCCCTAAACCAGTTGGTGGGCCAGAGCAACTGTGTCTGGAGGAAGATTATGCTCCTGTACAGCTAGGTGCAACATTTTTGCCCAACCTGTAAGTGTTTAAGACACAAGGGTTGCCGCTACCACAGGCCGTAGGGCGGATCCCAACAAGGCAAACATGGCTCTGCTCACCACTTCTGACCTCCTGTCAGTGGGGTCCTCAAATGCAGGAGTCCCCTCCATCGGGAGAGTGATGGCCTTGTTCAACCGGGCGACTGGAGGGTCGACCACTGGGGGAGAAGCCCACTTTTTAAGTAGGGCATCTTCAAGGGGTATCTGATAGACAAAACGCCGCGGGACCATAAAAAAATTCTTCTGCAGCTTTTCCCAGACCTTATCAATGAGCTGGTCAAAGAAAGTACATATGGAAAAACCTCTTTAGAAGGCCTGGCCTTAAAAGAACCAAAGGAGACTGTATCCACCTGAGGTTCTGCATCCGCAGCATTTTAGCTTGAGAGTGTCCCTCACCGCAGTCATGAGTACACTAACAAGCGCCCTGTCATTTACTGACACAGAACTGGAGTTTTCCTCATAAGGAATGTCCTGTTCAAAACCATCCAATACATTCAGAACTAGGGTCCTGAGCGGTAGTGGCTAGGCCCATATCTGAATCAGCGCACTGCCCTCATGTAGTAAAGTGGGGAGAGGGCACTTTTTTGCTCCCTTGCGCTTGCACACAGCTCCCATCCTGGTCAGAAATGATTCCAGGACTGCCCACAACTGGTCCCTAGGGACCGCAGGTGCTGAAGCACTGCCTGTTGTCCACTGACATTTAGGGGAAGCTGGTGACAGAGACTCCATATTGCCCCCCTCTGAGACTCCTCAGATAAAAAGTCCACCCACAGGCTGTGCTGACTGAGGAGGGGGCGCCCAGGGGACTCACCAAACCGGACCAGGGACCGCTCAGTTCCGCTGTCTGTACCGCGCTGTGTCAGCGCTGGTGAGCTGGGAGGAGATTGAGAGGAGATTTGCGCTGTTACAGCAGCGCTAGAGGCCAAAACTAGTGCTGAAGAGCGCGCGGGCTACAAGAAAATGGCCGCCGCACTTCACTGAGGCGATCCGCGGCAAGATCGCCGCCATGACGCAGCTAAAGTGAAAAAACAGCACACACACAGCGCCACTCAGGCCCCAAAACACACAAAAAAAGGCCCCAAGCATATCTGCAGACCAGCATGAGCCCCTCCAAGAACAGTGTGACCCCCAGGCACCCCACACAGCACAGCGCCAGCAATGGTGACAGAGAGTGACAATGAAATACAGGGGGAGACAGGGAAAATCCCCCACAGAGAAACACACAGCTTTTTGTACTCACCTGCAGGCAGGAGAGACTACTTACCCGTCCCCTGAGGGACCCACTGGTGTGTTTCTGACAGGACTATCACAGTGCAGTACTGAGTAGCTGTCGGCCCGGTCCACCGCGAAAGATACAGTCAGTCAGGAACTGTTCAGTCTTGAGAGGACCGTGGGAGCATGAAAGCAAACCCGGCCACCCCTGGAGTCATGGGGCCTGTCGTGAACTGAGTCTCACGCACACAAGGCGAGGATCAGCACGCTCGATGGTTGGACAGGGAAGACTACGAGGATATCTTGTACCCAACCTGTTGACCAGCCGACAGTTGATAGAAGATTCTCAAAAATAAAATAAAAAAGAATTCCAGAAAAAGAATAAAAAATAGGTCAGGAGACTGGCTCCTGAGAGAGCCATGTCTTCTCCTTCTGCTAGGCAGAAAAAAACTGAAGTCTGCTGACTGTAGTGGGAGGGTTATGTCCGGAGGGACCGCCCCCTGGGTGGGGCTGTTCAGCTCTGGCTTTTAGAATGCATGTATAACATCTCACATTCTGCCTAGGTCTTCTCCTGCAAGCAGGGACATAACCCACGTGTAAAGTGTAAAGAGACACCGTGTCAGTCCATGGATGATAAGAGAAAGTAATTTTATTATAATTTTTTTCCTGGAAAGTCACGTAACTATCATGGGTTATAAACATATGCAACTACCATAAAAAATATATAAATTGTGTTGGGTGCATGTAATTTTATTGCCAAAAATGAAGTGGCACGCGTGGAGGGGGAAAATTTTTTTTTTTTTAATTTGTTCTAGAGCTGAACTGGTTAAACAGTTTTTATTATTACAATTTTTACAATCATCTCAGCTTTGCATCTGAAGTTATGCTGGAGGCATTGGATGATACTGTGCCATGCAATGTGAACAGGGTGTTACTTGCTTTGACCAACTCCAGTTTGTAGTTCTCGGTCTCCTTGGCCTCTCTGCAGTAGGTGACCGTTGCTTATTCCCTGCTGTGAGCTGGAGAAAAGTACACTAACTTTCTACGGTGACAACTTTTTCTATTTGTGAGTTTGGATACATTATTGTGAAAAGTAGGTCACGTCTTTCCAGCACACTGCAGGTTATTAGTGGCTGGGTGACAGCAGTATAGTATGGTCAGAAAATCTGACACCTTCACAGATTGTAATATCTAATCTTTACAAGAATATGAAGGAAGAAATTGAACTTTTATCATCAACACAAATTCTGCTCAGATTCTATATACATGCATTTTTTTAATACAATACATTTTAATGGCATTGAATCCTAAAAAGTCCGCTAGAACCTCAAAGGAGGTCTGCCAAGTAAACAAAGGTCAGTAATTACGGTATCAACTCTTCTTATCCCAGTTACCTTTATTCATAAGCAGGAGGCCCTTAAAAAGGGACCCAGTTAGGTCCCTAAATTAATCCAAATACCACTACCCTGCAAGAGAAGAGCTATTATACTCACCTCTACAGTGGTCCATGTGAGTTATTTTAGTCTATGCTGGTGCTGCAGCCTCCGTCAATGTATTGATCTTTGAACACGTCTCAGAGTGCCATATTCCTGCATACCCCACTGCTGCGCCATGGTTCCTTCTGCTGACCCCCTACAGTACTCAGCAGTGAGGGCTGGAACCATGAATGCCAAAGACACTGATCAAGGCTGCAGTGCTTAAATGGTGGAAAGGTAGGAAAAACAGATGTAGGAGAAGGTAATATAAGAGCTCTTCTCTTGCAGGATACTGATATTTTTCGATTTGTTAATGGACTTAAAGAGGAAGTAAACCCTGATGGGTTTTACTTCCTTTGTTTCCCTGCAAAGGTAAAGCATAATGGGCTACTATGCATCGCATAGTAGCCCATTATGTGTCACTTACCTTAAACCGAAGCCTGCGATGCCCCCGCTGGCTGGAAGCGTCCATCTTCAGCCCTCTTCCTTCCGGGGTTGCAGACTCCGGCTCTGTGATTGGCGTGGGAGCCGCCAGTAACAGCATGACCCCAGCTAGAAACGGCACACCATGCCCTTTCTAGAGTGCGCATGCGCCAAATACATCGGCGCAGAAGATGGCATCGCTCAGGGACATTGTAAACATCTCCTAAACCGTGTAGGTTTGGGAGATATTTCCAGCACCTACAGGTAAGCCTTAATCTAGGCTTACCTGTAGGTTAAAGTGGTCTGTAAGGGTGTCTTTAAAGGCCTCCTGCCTACGAATTAAGGTGACTGGGACGAGTGAAAATTTAAAGCAGATGTCCAGGTTTACATCCACTATAAATAGTTTGTTTGGGCCATGCTGACCCAAATTAACCATTTCCTTCACCAACATGTACGCCCATTGGGCGCTCCGTATAAACTAT
Source organism: Rana muscosa (assembly GCA_029206835.1). Lineage (NCBI taxonomy): Eukaryota > Metazoa > Chordata > Amphibia > Anura > Ranidae > Rana > Rana muscosa. The sequence continues at coordinate 1,134,614,745 of CM055116.1, read as the reverse complement.
ATGTGGTCTCAGCTACATACAGTATACAGCACTGTGTTCTGGGTGTGAGACGAGACCTTACTGTCTCACACCCAAAACAAAATAGCATTACTCTGACCGGCGCTCAGCCATTCTTAGGCATTCTGTGGCCAGGCTATGGCCATTCAAGCATTTACATATTCTAAAAAGAACTTACTGACCTCTGTAGATGCAGGCACCGTGGATTAATTCATACTTACAGTTCACAAGAAAAACACTGACATAATTTAAAGCAGGGGTATTGAATTACAATTCGCCGAGGTCCGGTCAGTAAAATTTTCTGACAGCAGAGGTCCGAATATCATGTCGGTTCCCTGTCATGCTTTTTCGCATGCGCCAAACGACATGTTGCTGCAGCACAATGTGGCTTGGTGCGGCGCAATTAAAAAAAAAAAAAAAAAAAAAAAAAAAAAGGGTCAAGGACTTCTTTCTCTCGGTTTTCATGTGGGTAGTGCAGCCCATTAAAATAGCCTGATCCACCCACGACGTGTTCACCTAATGCACATGCACAGATCTTAACCCATTCTTATATCAGCGTCCTTAGTCCCCAGTGCACATCACAGTCCCCTCCCCCTTCACATCAAGATCCCCCTCTTGATGAGTGTCCTCAGCTCCCCCTTTACATCATCCCCCTCCACACCTTCCACAGTAGTGTCCTCACACTTCCTTAACATCAACCCCCATTAACAGTACTGTCCTCTGCCCCCATTATCAACATAACCCCACATTACTCTCCTCAGTCCCCCCTCCACACCCCAGTCCTCAGCCCCTCCACACCCCAGTCCTCAGCTCCCCCACACCACAGTCCTCAGCTCCCCCACACCACAGTCCTCAGCCCCTCCCCTCCACATCACTGCAATCTTGAGGCTCAGCATCCTCCCCCACATTCAGTTGTGAGCTCCTAACTTCACCCCCCTCACTGTCCTACCTTACACAGGCAGATCGGAGGGAGGCACAGCGTGTCTGGATAGGGGCAGGAGAGGAGTTGCAGGGAGGGAGGCGGGACAGTTCTGAATGGAGGGCCGAGGTAACAAACAGGTGATTGGCTGCTAGGATGAAGGACAGTCCTAGCAGCCAATCGCCTGTTTGATAACCTCGGGCAGCTCCGCCCTCCACCCAGAATTGTTCCGCCTCCCGCTGTCGGCTCTGTGAGGATTACAGAGCAACGGCAGGAGGAAGAAAAGGCTCCTACATGGCGGTACCGCGGCGGTCCGAATGGCAGAGTGCCGCGGGCCGCATGTGGCCCGCGGTCCACCATTTAGTGATGTCCGATTTAAAGTATAACTAAAAAGGCAAAACATTTTTTCTTTTTTAGTATTGGATAGAATGGAGAAGGATTGGAACACCTGTCAGGTTTTTATTGCCGTCTGTGCCCCGTTAAAAAGGAGCTCGTGTCATATTTGTGTGTATTAAAAAGGAGACCAGCTACAAAAACTGTAGCATCAGACACACTCACCTGTCCCAGGATCCAACGATGTACTCACCTGAGCCGTTCTTTCCATCGTTGTTCTGTCCCTGGCTCCAGCATCTTAACTGTGGGAACCTGGCTGTGACAGCTTGCAGCTTCACAGCCAGGAGAACTTCAGCTCGGAGCGCCAAGGGATTCCTTTAGTTTGTAGGGATTTTCTCTCACTTCCTGTTTGACTATTGGACAGAAAGTGTAGGAAAATCTCTGAAACCGAACAAAGATGGCAAAAAATAAATAAATAAAAGAACTGACGGGTTATAATCCTCCCTTGCTCTATCTACATTTTTTTTTTTTTAAGTTTTGCATATAGTTCTACTTTATGTTGAGTCTCCCCACGCACCTGCTCTATGTTAGTCTCCAAAATCTACCAAGCTGCTTTCTTCTAGTCTAAGACATGTTGAAGATGGATGATACGGGTTTTGTTTTTAATATTCCTTTTGTCCCTGCAGCATGGCTGTGGAAAAAAATAAAATAAGGACCCAGCAACTAACAGTGCGTTTTTTGGTTGGGATCTTTCAAGTCTTGCACATGTCTAACACTTTTATTTACTAAACCAAGTCCATGATGTAGAAAATACATTCTCATAGGGAGCATCTTTTAAATAAAAAAACTGCCTACAAAAATGGAGGAGTTAGATCTGATTTATGTATGCAAACTTTATGACAGAGAAAGCCAATGCAGCTGAACAGTAAATTCACAAAGTATTACAAAAAAAAGAAAAAAAAGAAGAAGGACCAGTAAATCATATCATTAGAGTATTCAGGAAAAAGGATAACATGTTATTTGTGCAGTGACAAGTGTTTAAAATGCTAACAGTATCCAAAATTGGTCAGACATTCCACAATCATTAGAAGAAAATAATATGTATAAAAAGCGTCTTTTAGTTTTTGAACAGTTTTTGATGTTACTAGCCCGTGTTACGCTCAGTCTTTCTTTGTTCTCTTTGCTTTTGCAATGTTTTCCTGTCGTTTTTGCTTCTTCTTCTGTTCCCGTTCCTTGGCCTCAATCATTTTAGCCAGTTTCCAGGAGAGTACCGCACTTGCGATGAAGAGCGGGGTGAGGGCCAGGATCACTGTTGTAAGAAAGCCATATGGGTCCTTGGCAGCCCATTCGACTATGTACTCAGCCCAGGCCTTTATATCAATCATGTCTTCAGCAGAATGTCACTGGGGAGACAGAGCAGAGAACTCAGAACTGTGGCATCACAAGACACGCTTCAATCACCACACATTTAATATCTTTAACTCGGGGCAATAGAAAACAAATGTAGCTTTGTACGGTTTCACCCAGACAATAAAGTGAACATTGTGCTTTTTGGTATGTACTTAAAGTGTATATGAACCCAAGAACAAAATGTAATATACTGCAGCTTACCAGTTTTTTTTTTTTATATTTTACAAGGGGGCGCGGAATTTTAAAGGGCTTCTTGACTGAAAAAAAAAAGGTTGATAAACACTGTAATACACCAGGGTTAAGCAACCTCGGCACTCGACTGCAGTAAAACTAAAAATCCCATCATGTCTCTGCACCTCATTTCTGCGGTTGTCAGGAGTCTTGTGGAACTACAAGTCCGATGAAGCATTACAAGAGTTGGAGTGCCAAGGTTGCCTACCTCTGTAGTTCACAATGCTTTTGCAAACTAAATGTCATCCAGTTTGGGTTTGGATCTACTTTAAAAGAAGTTGTAAAGGCAAACGTTTTTTTTTTTTAATCTTGATGCATTATAGCGGAGTGTTGCCAAAAAAATAAAAAAAAAATTGAAAAAAATTAAAAAAATTAGTCAGCAGGTACAAAAAGTAGCTACTGACTTTTAATAATCAGACACTCACCTGTCCCACGGTCCAGCTTTGCGGGCGTACAAAGCCCCGGTCCTCTCCACGGCACCAGCATTCTTGTGGTTTCACAGCCAGGCATGCACTGCGCATGCGCGAGCCACTCTGCGAATGGCCGGGCAATCGTCGGGGACCTGTGATGTGTCTCAGAAGATTGCAGGGAGGGGGAGAAGTGAACTTCCATCCGGTGCCATGGACCCCTGGGAGGAAATGGGAGCTGGATGCCTCTAAAAAGAGGGTATCCGCTCACCCCCCCCTCCCCAAAATGACATGCCAAATGTGGCATGTCAGGGGGGTAACGTAAAGCGGAAGTTCCATTCTTGCTTTAAAATAAAAAAACTTGTGTGTGTAGCAGCCTCCCCAGCACCCCCTAATACTTACCCTGAGCCCCTTCTCTATCCGATGCGATGTCCATGATTCCTTCAGCCGTCCAGGACTCTCCTCCCAATGGGCCAACTGACTTTGCTTAACAGCCAATCAGGGGAGGGGGGGGGTGGTGTGCAGGGTTGGGGCTCCGTGTCTGAATGGATACATGGAGCTCTGACGCCCCCATAGCAAGCTGTTGGTCTATGGGGGCACTCGTCAGGAGGAATGGGCCAGGAGCACAGAAGAGGGACCCGAGAAGAGGATGATCCGGGTTGCTCTGTACATATCCACTTCAACAGGGCAGGCAAGTATAAAAAAAAAATTTGTTTTGTTTTTATAAAAGCGAGACTTTACAATCAATTTAAATTTTTATTTATTTTTTAATTAAAAAAAATAGGATTTTTGTACTCACCGTAAAATCAGTTTCTCTGACGTCCATGGACCGACGCAGCTCTCATACTGATTACATGTGGGTATATGTCCCTGCTCGCAGGAGAAGACCTAGGCAGAATGTTAGAGGTTAAAACATTCTAGAACAAGCCAGAGCTGAACAGCCCCGCCCAGGGGGGCGGTCCCTCCGGACATTACCCTTCCACCTGCAGCTAATCAGCCTCAGTTCGTAACAAAGCAGTACAAACTTAAAAAGAAGGGTGGGTGCTGCGCCGGTCCATGGACGTCAGAGAAACAGATTTTACGGTGAGTACAAAAATCCTATTTTCTCTTATCGTCCATGGACCGACGCAGCTCTCATACTGATTACATGTGGGACGTCCCAAAGCAGTATAAGAAAGGGGTGGGAGCAAAAAAGGTAAAGAACAACCAAAACTTCACTCCAAACCAGCAGAGCCCCTCAACGGAGGAGTTGCAACATTAGACAGCGGCCTGCAACACTTTGCGGCTGAAGGAAGCATCCGAAGATGCAGCCACATCAACCTTGTAGAACTTTGAAAAGGTATGAACGGACGACCAGGTCGCCGCCTTGCACACTTGTGCAACTGACGCTTGATGTCGGAAAACCCAGGAAGCACCATTGCCCTGGTGGAATGCGCCAAGGCCGAAATCTGACCCTTAATGATACTCAAAGCGAGCCTTTGGGCCACTCCATGCTGTAGGAAACGCAGGATTCTAGGGACGGAATACGTCCGAGGATGTCAGCCCAGCTCTTCGCACATGGCGATGTAAGCTTTCCAGGTACAGAGATAGTTCTGGAGGAAGACTTCCGTGTCCTTAATATGGACGAAATGACCGAGTCCGAGAGACCTCGGTCTCTCAACACCTGGCTTTTAACAGCCCTGCCTACAAGGTCAGAGACTGTAAAGGCAGGATGAAATATATGACCGAGACAGAAAGTCCTCCCTTATTGGCAACCATCAGGGAACGGCCACGACGAGGAGCACCAGATAGGCGTACCAGTGAAGCCGGGGTCAATCCGGAGCAATGAGGATCACCAGAATTCTCTCGGTCGCCACCCTGCGCAGCAGGCGAGGGAGCCACTGCCGCGGAGGATAAACGTATATCAGGTGATAATGACCCCATGGGCCACTGACGCCTCTGAGGCATCCGCCCAAGGATCCCTGGATCTGACCACAAATCTCGACAACTTGCGATTGAGTCGAGAGGCCATCGGGTCCACCTCCAGCATGCCCCACCGTTTGTGTGGCAAGGAGTTGAAATGCCTCCGGGTGCAAGGACCACTCTCCCTGGCCCAACGTCTGGCGACTCAAATAGTCTGCCAGTTCTATGCCCGGAATGCAAACGGCCGACAGAGCCGGCACGCTTCTTTTAGCCCACTTCAGGGTACGGGGGACCTCAGAAGCCGCAGCTGAGCTCCGAGTCCCCCCTTGATGGTCGACATACACCACCACCGTGACTTTGTCCGACTGGATCCTAATGGAGCGATCCTGCAATCTCTCAGACCACGAGGAGAGGCACAGTCTGATGGCCCGTATTTCCAGAACATTGTTCGGCAAACGGGCTTCGTCCGGAGTCCAAGCCCTTGGGCCAACAGGACTCCCCAGACTACACCACAGCCCTTCAGGCTGGCGTCCATAGTGAACACCGTCCATTGGACGGGGAGGAACAACTTCCCGGACCGAAGAGCCGGGGACCCAAACCACCATGTCAGACACCCTGACCAGGTGGCTCACCTGGATCGGAAAATCCAAAGACAACGGGGATTTGTCCCAAGGGAACAAGATCTCCTTCTGCAATGCCCTGGTGTGTGATTGGGCATACAGAACGGCCTCGAAAAGAGGTCACCACGAGTTCCAGGACTCCCATGCAAAAACGGATTGACGACCATTTTTTGGGATGTCAGCATCCGCACTGCAGACTGAAGCGTCAGTAGCTTCCCCGGAGGTAGGAATACCTTTGCCTCCAAGGAGTCCAGAATCAGAGCGAGATACTTCAAATCTTGAGTCGGGACCCGGACTGACTCCTGAATGTTTAGGAGCCACCCGAAGTCCCTGAGGGTCTGACTGACAATAGTCACCCTGTCTAATTCTGAGCCATTTCCTGCTCTGAGAAGATTGTCCAATGCCTTGCCGTCTCAGTAAGCTAGAACCGGCACAAGCACCTTGGTGAACACCCTCGGTGCCGAGGCTAGGCCGAAAGGAAGAGCCACAAATTGATAGTGGACTTCACCGATCGCAAGCGCAGATCGGAACATGCAAGTAGGCGTCCTTGATGTCCAAGGTCGCCAGAAAAACCCCTTGACGGAGTGTACTGACCACCGTGCGAATGGATTCCATGCGGAACTTTTGCACCATCACGAAGGCATTCAGGACCTGGAGGTCCAAGATAAGCCGAACCCCGTCCCTCTTTTGGGACGACAAACGAATTAGAGTAGAATCCCTGAAACCTCTCCTGTGACGGAACCGGCACAATCACTCCGGACCTCAAACCTGGATAGGCCCCATAGGGCCGCCCGACGGGCAGGAACGAGAGGAAGATTCGAGGGAAGAATCTGTCTGGTATTAGAAACGGAACCTATCCTGTAACCTGAGGTGATCACCTCGCACACCCACCAATAGGAGATCCGGGAGGTCCATTGATCCGTGGACCTGCAAAGTCTTCCCCCCTACCCCAGAGTCGGGTGGGGGCAAGACTTCACGCGGAGGCGGGCTAGGGAGCCGGCTTCTTCGGCATACGCACCCAGGGGCGCACGCGTCCACCAGCCGTACCGCTGTCAGTCTGGGAGGGCCTCCCCGTTGACTGACGGAAAAAAAAAACCTTTTTGCTGGAAAGGACCCCGCTTACGGCTGTCTCCTTACCCTTGCTAGCTTGAGGAAGAACAGTGCTCTTACCTCCCGTGACATCCTTGATGATGTCATCCAACGCAGCACCGAAAAGCCTACCACCTTTAAATGGTAAATCCTTCAGAGGCTTTTTAGAAGCTAGGTCAGCAGACCAGCATTTCAACCAGATCAGACAACGCAATACCACCGTCAAGACAGAGGCCCTGAGTTATAAGGGGCTGCGTCAAACGTGGCGTCGCCACATAAACCCGGTCCTGCACCATCTGCGGGCCAGAGCAATAGTGTCTGGAAGAAGATCATGCTCCTGTACAGTTTGGTGCAAACATTTTTTGCCCATCCCGTAAGTGTTGGAGACACAAGGGTCGCCGCTACCACAAGCCGTAGGGCGGACCCCAACAAGGCAAACATGGCTCTACTCACCACTTCTGACCTCCTGTGAGTGGGGTCCTTAAATGCAGGAGCCCCCTCCACCGGGAGAATGGTGGCCTTGTTCAACCGGGCGACTGCAATGTCGACCATTGGGGGAGAAGCCCACGTTTTAAGTAGGGCATCTTCAAGGGGTATCTGAAAGACAAACGCCACGGGACCATAAAAGTCTTCTGCGGCTTTTTCCCCCGACCTTATCAATGAGCTGGTCAAAGAAAGGAACATATGGAAAAAACCCTTTTTAGAAGGCCTGGCCCTAAGGAACCAGAGGAGACTGTTCACCTGAGGTTCTACATCCGCAGCATTTAGCTTGCGAGTGTCCCTCACTGCATCAATGAGTTCATAAAACAAGCGCCCTGTCATTTACTGACACAGAACTGGAGTCTTCCTTGCCAGGAATGTCCTGTTCAAAACCATCAAATATATTCAGAGCTAGGGTCCTGAGCGGTAGTGGCTAGGCCCATATCTGAATCAGCGCACACCCCCCTTTTTTTTTGGTGGAAAAAAAAAGTGGGGAGCGGGGCTTTTTCGCTCCCTTGCGCTCACACACTGCTTCCTCCTGGTCAGATTAATGATTCCAGGACTGCCGACAACTGGTCCCTAAGGACCGCAGGTGCAGGAGCACTGCCAGTTGTCTCTAACAGTGTGAAGAAACAGGTGAACCAGACTCCAATATTGCCACCCTCTGAGACCTTATTCACCATTACAGTGAATAATACAGCCCACCCACAGGCCGTGCTGGGGCTGAGGAGGGGATACCTGGAGTACTCACCACCCCTAGGGACCGCTCGGTACCGCGCTGTATGAGTCGCGCTGTAGTGCGGGTGCAGCCTGAGGTGAAGAATCTGTGAGAATGTGTGCATTTCGCGCCGTTCAGCAGCGCTGCTAGAGGCCGAAAACTAAACCAAAAAGTTCCGGGGCTACAAGAAAATGGCCGCCGGGCACCAGTATAACTGCGTATTAGGCCCCAGCAAAATGGCCGCCAATGGCGCACTTTTTTAAAAATAAAACTGCGCCAATGGTGCACAGAAAAAAGCATAGCCAGTCCCCCAGAACACTTCCCAAGTAAAATAACAGTCATGGAGCGGCCCCGCCAGGGCAGAGTGACCCCCCAAGCATCCCCACACAGCACAACAGGGTGCAGAGAGCAGCATAACAGGGGGGAGACAGGGAGAACCCCCCACACACAGAAACACAGCCAGCATGTACTCACCTTGCAGCAGGAGAGACTACTTACCCGTCCCGCAAGCACCTTGGAGAATACCCCCGGTGCCAATAGAGGGACCCACTGGCTTGTTTCTGACAGACCTATCACAGAGTCGTACTGCGTAGCTGTCGGCCCAGTCCACCGCAAAAGATACAGTAGGTACTGTTCGATCTTGAGAGGACCGCGGGAGCATGAAAGCAACCCGGCCACCCCTGGAGCCATGGGGTATGTCGTGAACTGAGTCTCACGCACACAAGGCGAGGATCAGCACGCTCGATGGTCGGACAGGGAAGACTACGAGGATACCAGTGTACCCAACCTGTTGCCCAGCCGACAGTTGATTAACCACTTAACGACCGCCCACCGCCGATTTACGTCGGCAGAATGGCACCGACAGGCAGAATCACGTAGATCTACGTGATCGCCTTTGTGCAGTTGGGGGGTCCATCCGGACCCCCCTTCACTGCAGTGAGCGGCCGTTAAGTGTTCGGGAGCGATCAGGCATGAGGGGGCGGCCGCTCGATTCCGCCCCCCCCCCTCGCGATCGCTCCCGGCCAATGAAAATGCTTCCTCCTGCCTGAAATGTAAACACAGGCTGGAGGAAGTGATGTCATCTCCCTCGCCGCGGTCTTTTCGTTCCCGGCGCCGAGCAGAGAAGAAGCAGGTTAGTGCACCAACAGTCCACTGACACGTAGGTACACATAGGCACACAAATCACCCCCCAGGTCACCCCAAAGCCCCCAATCACAGTGTCACTGATTGCAGTGATCATTTAGTTTACTGATCACTGCATTTAGTGTCATCTGTGATTGTAAAAAGTTGCAGGGCAGTTAGGATTAGGCCCCTTTAGGTCCAGGATAGCCCCCTAACCCCCCCCCTAATAAAGGTTTAACCCCTTGATCACCCCCCAGGTAACCCTTTCACCCCCTAACTTCAGCGTCACTAAGCGATTGTTTTTCCGATCGCTGTATTCGTGTCGCTGGTGTTTTAGATAGGCAGTTATTTTTTTTTAGGTTCGCCGCAGGTTTTTATTAGTGTCAGGTACCCCCATATATTATTTTAACCCCCTGATTGCCCCTAGAGTTAACCCTTTCACCAGTGATCGCCCTATAAGCGTCACTGGTGTCACTGGTTAGCCAGTAAGTTATTTAGTTATTTAGGTTACCCGTCAGGTTTTTATATAGTGTCAGGTACCCCCATATTTAACCTAATAAAGGTTTTAACCCCGATTGCCCCTAGTTAACCCTTTCACCAGTGATCACCATATAAAGGTTACGGGTGACGCTGGTTGATTAGTTTGCTTTTTATAGCATCAGGGCACCCGCCGTATATAACCCAATAAAGGTTTAACCCCCCTGATCGCCCGGCGGGTGAGATCAATTAGGTTTTAGCGCCAGAGAGGGTCTGCGTCGCCCCAGGCAGTGTTAGGTTAGTGCCAGTAACGCTAACACCCACGCGCAAAGCATACACCCCCCTTAGTGGTATACTATCTGATCAGATCTATACTAGCATCCCCAGCGGTTTAGGGTTCCCAAAAACGCAGTGTTAGCGGGATCAGCCCAGATACCTGCTAGCGCCTGCGTTTAGCCCCTCCGCCCAGCCCAGCCCAGCCCAGCCCACCCAAGTGCAGTATCGATCGATCACTGTCACTTACCAAACACAACACACATAACTGCAGCGTTCGCAGAGACAGGCCTGATCCCTGCGATCGCTAACAGTTTTTTTGTAGCGTTTGATATATTTGCTGACGACAGTCAGGTGCTTTTTTTCCTGTGAATCCTACTAGTGTACCCCTTAAATTTAGAGCCCAAAATGGCAAGACGAAGGTACACTAGTAAAGAGGCCTACGAGATTCTGAGCATGACAGATAGTGAAGAGGAGGTCACGTATCTGTCAGATTCAGGCTCAGAATATCTTCCCGTAGAAGACAGTGACGTCAGCGGCCCCACGTCAGATAGCTCTGACGACGAAGTTGAGGTCCCTGCTAAGGTCAGGTGTACCCGATCCCGATCTTCTGAGGTTGTTGAGGAGCAAGAACCGCAGGTCTCTCGTATCATGGAGCAGAGTAGTACTAGCGCCGCTATTCCTTCTGGTGAACTGGCAAGCACCAGCGGCCTAGTACAGCCTGGACGTACATCCAGCACTGCAGTAACACTTGGTGACGTGGCGAGTCCCATAAGTGCAGTTCAAGCTGGCGAGGTGGCAAGCACAAGTAGTGTCCCGCTGCCACCAAGAAGACAAAGGCAGGCCCGTCGTGCCCATACTGCCCTTCCTGCAGAATTTGCCTATCCTGATTGGGTCCCCACCACTTCTGCAGAACCCGTACTTCCCCCATTCACTGCCCAACCCGGTATTCAGGTGGAAACAGCTGATTTTATTCCAATTGATTTTTATTCGCTGTTTTTCACGGAAGATCTCTATAGATCTATTGTGGACCAGAGTAATTTATATGCTGGTCAATTTATCGCCGCTAACCCCCAGTTGCCTAAAATTGCCAGAAATTGGAAACCAATTACGGTTTCCGAATTTAAGACCTTTCTGGGCCTTTCCCTCAACATGGGCACACATAAATTTCCGTCATTGCGTGCTTATTGGTCCACGCACCCAATTGACCACATGCCTGTGTTCTCTGCCTCCATGTCCAGGGCACGATACGAGCAGATTTTGCGGTTCATGCACTTCAACGACAATGAACTTTGTCGTCCACGTGGGGACCCTGAATACGACCGGCTCTATAAAATTCGGCCCCTCATAAACCACTTCAACAAACGTTTTGCAGCCTTGTTTACTCCCGATCAAGTTGTCTGCGTTGATGAGTCCCTGATTAAATTTTCTGCCCGCTTGTCTTTCAAGCAGTACCTTCCCAGCAAGCGTGCCAGATACGGGGTCAAGCTCTACAAGTTCTGTGACAGGGCAACAGGCTATGTAGTGAACTTTACGGTTTATGAGGGAAAAGATAGTCAGATTGAGTCGGTCAACTGCCCGGATTACATAGGGAGCGCTGGCAAGATAGTGTGGAACTTGGTGTCACCCTTATTCGGAAAGGGGTACCACTTGTATGTGGACAATTATTACACGAGCGTGCCACTGTTTAGTCACTTGTTTGATCATCAGATTGGAGCATGTGGCACCGTGCGACCTAATCGCCGGGGCTTTCCCCAGCGGCTTGTAGATGCCCGTCTTAGGCTGGGGGAGAGAGCCTGCTTGAAGTGTAATAACTTGCTCGCTATGAAGTAGAGGGACAATAAGAATGTTTTCCTTCTTACCTCCCTTCATGCAGACACGACAGTCCAAATTCGTACGGCGACTGGTGTTGTGGAGAAACCCCTCTGTGTCCACGAATATAACCAAAATATGGGAGGGGTGGACCTCAACGACCAGTTGATGGCGCCGTATCTAATTGACCGTAAGGCGAGACGCTGGTACAAAAAAGTGTCTCTATCATTATTCCAATTGGCTTTGCTGAACGCTCATGTGCTATACAGAGCTTCAGGCGGGACGTTATCTCTTCTAAAATTCCAGAATGAGATAGTCACAGAACTCCTGTATCCAGGCGGTTCTGCACCTCACCATCCCCAACCAAATGCAGTAAGCCGGCTGCATGAGAGGCATTATTCGTATGTCCTCCCGAGTACCCCTACCCAAAGCCACCCCCAAAAAAGATGTCGTGTCTGTAGCAAGCGCGGATTTAGGCGTGACACCCGTAGTTTTTGTCCACTCTGTCCTGACAAGCCTGGTCTTTGCCAAGGTGAATGTTTTGAACGCTACCACTCAAAAGTGAAGTTTTAGCGTAGGGTACAGCATTTCACAGACAAGGACACACTTACACAGGGTCTCCCAAGATGCCATTACATTTTGAGAGACCCGAACCATTACAGTTGTAAAGTTACAAAAAAAAAGTGTAAAAAAGAAAAAAAAAAAAACGTAAAAAACAAAACAAAAAAAATATAAAATAAAAAAACCAAAAATAGTTGTCGTTTTATTGTTCTCTCTCTCTCTATTTTCTCTCTATTGTTCTGCTCTTTTTTACTGTATTCTATTCTGCAATGTTTTATCATGCTTGCTTTTCAGGTATGTAATTTTTTGTTTTCAGGTGCGCCATTCAACTGCAGCGCGGAATTATTTATCTTGACAGCAACAGCGTTTGCTCCCACGATACATAAAGCCGTGACTCCAGTGCTGTAGGAGGTGATTTCACCACCACAGTTAAAAAAAAGAGCATATATGCCGAAGCATGGGGGCAGCAGGGGCGGAGGAGCGATTTTGCTCCTAATGCCGCGTATATATGGTCGAAATTCCAACGGAGGCTTGCCCGTGGAAAAGTCCGACCGTGTGTACGCGGCATAACCTTTTATGCCGCATACATACGGTCGAAATTCCGACGAAGGCTTGACCGTGTGTACGCGGCATAACTTTTTTGCGGGAGGATGCCCCCATGCTTCGGCATATATGCCCATCATTAGAAGTGGGTGGATGAAGGGAGGTATTCTAATGGTGGGCATACCCACCAATCAATCTCTTTTTTTCGTTCAGCCAATAGGCTGTATGAAAAAAAAGATTACAATACATGTCCAACAAGGACCAGCAACGTACTGGTATGTTGCTGGACTTTGAATGTTTATACCAGAATGATGCCTGCGGGTTTAGGTATCATCTTGGTATCATTCTTTTCAGCCAGCAGCCGGCTTTCATGTAAAAGCAATTCTAGCAGATAATTAGCCTCTAGACTGCTTTTACAAGCAGTGGGAGGGAATGTCCCCCCCCCGGATATAAAAAGCGCCATTGGGAAATTGGGAAAGCATTTTATCACACCGATCTTGGTGTGGTCAGATGCTTTGAGGGCAGAGGAAAGATCTAGGGTCTAACCCCCCAATTTTTTTCAAAAAAAGAGTACCTGTCACTACTTATTGCTATCATAGGGGATATTTACATTCCCTGAGATAACGATAAAAATGGTAAAAAAATAAAATATGGAAGGCACAGTTTAAAAATAAAATAAAAAAGCCAAATAAATAATAAAAAAAAAAAAACAAAAAAAAAAAAAAAAAAAAAAAAAGCACCGCTGTCCCCCCCTGCTCTTGCGCAAAGGCGAACGCAAGCGTCGGTCTAGCGTCATATGTAAACAGCAATTGCATCATGCATGTGAGGTATCACCGCGAAGGTCAGATCGAGGGCAGTCATTTTAGCAGTAGACCTCCTCTGTAAATCTAACGTGGTAACCTGTAAAGGCTTTTAAATGCTTTTAAAAATGAATGTAGTTTGTCGCCGCTGCGCGTTTGTGCGCAATTTTAAAGCATGTCGTGTTTGGTATCCATGTACTCGGCCTATGATCATCTTTTTTATTTCATCAAACATTTGGGCAATATAGTGTTTTGTAGTGCATTAAAAATAAAAAAAGTGTGTTTTTCCCCCAAAAAATGCGTTTGAAAAATCGCTGCGCAAATACTGTGTGGAAAAAAAAATGCAACACCCACTATTTTAATCTGTAGGGCCTTTGCTTTAAAAAAATATATAATGTTTGGGGGTTCAACATAATTTTCTTGCAAAAAAAAATGTTTTTTCATGTAAACAAAAAGTGTCAGAAAGGGCTTTGTCTTCAAGTGGTTAGAAGAGTGGATGATGTGTGACATAAGCTTCCTAATGTTGTGCATAAAATGCCAGGACAGTTCAAACCCCCCCCAAATGACCCCATTTTGTAAAGTAGACACCTCAAGCTATTTGCTGAGAGGCATGTTGAGCCCATTGAATATTTTTTTTTTTGTCCCAAGTGATTGAATAATGACCAAAAAAAAAAAATGTACAAAAAGTTGTCACTAAATTATATATTGCTCAAACATGCCATGGGCATATGTGGAATTACACCCCAAAATACATTCTGTTGCTTCTCCTGAGTACGGGGATACCACATGTGTGGGACTTTTTGGGAGCCTAGTCGCGTACGGGACCCCAAAAACCAAGCACCGCCTTCAGGATTTCTATGGGTGTAAATTTTTGATTTCACTCCTCACTGCCTATCACAGTTTCGGAGGCCATGGAATGCCCAGATGGCACAAAACCCCCCCAAATGACCCCATTTTGGAAAGTAGACACCCCAAGCTATTTGCTGAGAGGTATGTTGAGTATTTTGCAGATCTCGCTTTTTGTCACAAAGTTTTGAAAATGTAAAAAAAGAAAAAAAAAAGAAAAAAAAATGTCTTTCTTAATTTTCAAAAACAAATGAGAGCTGTAAAATACTCACCATGCCTCTCAGCAAATAGCTTGGGGTGTCTACTTTCCAAAATGGGGTAATTTGGGGGGGTTTTGTGCTATTTTGGCATTTTATGGCCTTTGAAACTGTGATAGGTAGTGAGGAGTGAAATCAAAAATTTACGCCCTTAGAAATCCTAACGGCGGTGCTTGGTTTTTGGGGCCCTGTACGCGGCTAGGCTCCCAAAAAGTCCCACACATGTGGTATCCCCGTACTCAGGAAAAGCAGCAGAATGTATTTTGGGGTGCAATTCCACATATAACCATGGCATGTGTGAGCAATATATCATTTAGTGACAACTTTTTGTACATTTTTTTTTTTCTTTTTGTCATTATTCAATCATTTGGGACAAAAAAATAAAATATTCAATGGGGTCAACATGCCTCTCAGCAAATAGCTTGGGGTGTCTACTTTCCAAAATGGGGTCATTTGGGGGGGTTTTGTACTGCCCTGCCATTTTAGCACCTCAAGAAATGAGATAGGCAGTCATAAATTTAAAGCTGTGTAAATTTCAGAAAATGTACCCTAGTTTGTAAACGCTATAACTTTTGCGCAAACCAATAAATATACGCTTATTGACATTTTTTTTACTAAAGACATGTGGCTGAATACATTTTGGCCTAAATGTATGTCTAAAATTGAGTTTATTTGATTTTTCTTATAACAAAAAGTAGAAAATATCATTTTTTTTTCAAAATTTTCGGTCTTTTTCTGTTTATATCGCAAAAAATAAAAATCGCAGAGGCAATCAAATACCATTAAAAGAAAGCTCTATTTGTGGGAAGAAAAGGACGCAAATTTCATTTGGGTACAACATTGCATGTCCGCACAATTTACAGTTAAAGCAGCGCAGTGCCGAATCCCAAAAACAGGCCTGGTCCTAATGGCCCGAAATGGTCCGGGGCTTAAGTGGTTAAAGGTCTCAAAAATAAAATAAAAATTCCCAAAGGAATCAAATTTAAAAGTAAAATCTTCCAGGAGACTGGCTCCTGAGAGAGCCATGTCTTCTCCTTCTGCTAGGCAGAAAAAAACTGAGGCTGATTAGCTGCAGGTGGAAGGGTAATGTCCGGAGGGACCGCCCCCCTGGGCGGGGCTGTTCAGCTCTGGCTTGTTCTAGAATGTTTTAACCTCTAACATTCTGCCTAGGTCTTCTCCTGCGAGCACATGTAATCAGTATGAGAGCTGCGTCGGTCCATGGACGATAAGAGAAACATTCTTTCCAGGGAACAGCAAGTACACAGCACTAGAAGAGACGTTATTTGTCCAGAAAATTTGGCACTGAAACTAACAGACCAGAAAACAAAAGGGCATTTTTCTGAAATACAGCAGTATTGAATTTGGTTCTACTTATGTAGACTTTCAAGGCCAAAACTACTCGAAATTACTGGGATGCCTTTGGAATCACACTATTTGTTCTAAGGGCAGCACTTTAAATGACTGCAAGGAAACAAAAGTATAGAGAATATAAAATGTAGCGAACTCATTGTCATAGGCCCACTTTGTATAAAAGCATGTAACAATAGTAGCCTACTCTATCCTACGTTAACAGACCTTGCCGTACAATACTGCCAAGTAACACTACAGTGATGAGGAACAAGGGTCTACCTCAAGTGATGCTCTGTACCAAGCATTAACTTAATTTACCTCCTATTCTTATTGCCTGCAGGAAAGCAATCAGGCTCTCGCTTTGCCTGCACAGTTACCATAGAAATGGCACAGTATGATACAGAAGGCATGCAGGTCCTAGCTGGACAAAATGAAGAATATAAAACAGGAAGACAGTAATAGCAGCAGGTCTCACACAATGGGGCGATGGTGACATACCTGAATACAAAGACACAAAAGAAGAGGAGTATAATAAAAAAAAAGTGCACAGTCAGAGAACGGAAAAGAAAATACGCTTTGGATATATATCTGCATGAGCTTTTCACCGTTCTTTAATCGCAGAATACTCATAGCTCCTTATAAAGCTTTGCACAATAGATATAAAGAAGGCACCTACAGATGCAAGATATGACCAGTGCACAATTGTACTATGAACACCAGTTCAGTGTGCATATTTTACACACACCCCAAGCTAACCCATTTCAAATGGAAAAATCCATCATCCGGGATGTATTTGGCCCAATGACTGACTTACGCTGAAATAAGATGATCCAACACAGGGGTGTCTGGAAAGATCAGAGGTAGTCCATAGACCCACAATGCATGGTCACTTTATGTCTATGTGTACCCAATCCCAAGAACAAAAATTATATATATTGCAGCTCACCAGTCCTTAGATGTGGTGGCTGCATTATCATTATCATAATACAGTGGAGCCACGGATTGCGAGTAATGCGGTTAACAAGCGTTTTGCAATACGAGCAATTATTTTTTTAAATCTGACTCGGTTTGCGAGCGTTGTCTTGCAAAACGAGCAAGATTCAAGCCTCTGCGGTGTTGAGTACCGCATTTGGCCAGAGGTGTGGGTGCGCCGGTGACACTCGAGGCCGTTCGGAGCTACTCGGAAATACTCAGTTCCCGAGCCTTTCCGAGTGCATCCGAGCGGTCTCAGAGAATTTCCGAGTCTCTCCGGCACCCCCCACCTCCGGCCACATGCGGTATCGCATGCAATAGAAAATGTGGAACAAATTATATTAGTTTTCCATTGACTTCTATGGGGAAACTCGCTTTGATATGCGAGTGCTTTGGATTACAAGCATTCTCCAGGAACGGAGTATGCTCGTAATCCAAGGTTCCACTGTACAGGATTTATATAGCGGCAACAGTTACAACAGTTTACAACATGAGGGCAAACAGTACAGTCACAATACAATTCAATACAGGAAGAATCAGAGGGCCCCGCTCATTAGAGCTTACAATCTAAGAGGAGGGGCAGGCGATACAAAAGATAATAACTCTGGGGGGGGTGAGCTGATGGAGAAAAAAAGTACAGTTGTTCGGTGAAGGCAGGATAGGCTTCTCTGAAGAGAAGGGTTTTCAGGGATCGTCTAGAAGTGGGACAGATTGGGGAAGGGAGTTCCATAGGATGGGAGAGGCTCTGGAAAAGTCCTGGAGGTGGCAAGGGAGCTTGTGAGCAGGAGGTCTTGGGAGGAATGAAGAGAGCGATTAGGTTGGTATTTTAGGTTAGTGATGCAGTTGGGGGGGGGGGGGGGTGTAGAGATGTGGATGGCTTTGCAAGTTGTTGTTAGAATTTTGAATTTAATTTGTTGGGTGAGCAGAAGCCAGTGGAGGGATTGGAAGAGAGGGGTAGCAGACATTGAGTGGTTGGTAAGGTGGATGAGTCTGGCAGTAGCATTTATGTTGGACTTAAAGGGGGATTCCACACGCAATTTAATTTTTTTTTTTTTAAAGTCAGCAGCTACAAACACTGTAGCTGCTGACTTTTAATAAGGACACTTACCTGTCCTACTCGCCCGCGATGTCAGCCCCCCCGAGGCCGATCCCGGCGCTGCCATCCTCAGTAAGGTTAACAGGCAGTGAAGCCGTGCGGCTTCACTGCCAGTTTTCTACTGCGCATGCGCAATCCGCGTGGCGCTTCATGAATGGGCCGGCCGCTCTCTGGGATACACACAGTTCCCAGAAGGCAGCGCGCCCCATTCACCAGAAGACATCGCGAGTAGGACGGAGGAAGCTGACCAGCCGCGGACGATGAAGAGGCAGATTAGGGACTTCCGCATAGCAACCACTATTTCTGGTAAGAAAAAAAAAAAAAAAAAAAAAAACTTTTTTTTTTTTAGGATTTTTGGGCAAAAAATAAATTTCAGGGTGGAACTCCACTTTAAGTGGGTAGACCATATGTAAGGGTAAGCCAATGAGGAGGGAGTTGCAGTAGTCGAGATGAGAGAACCAAGGAGTGAATTAGAAGCTTTGTGGTGTCCTTGGTTAGAAAGAGACATTTTGGAGATGTTGCGGAGGTTGAGGTGGCAGACTTTGGACAGTGATTGGATGTGGCACTGAAAGGAGAATTCAGAGTCCAGGATTACACCTTGGCATGCAGGGACAGGTTGTTAGTTGAGCCGCTGATTTTGATGGAGTAGTCAGGGGAAAGGGCACGTGGGGCAGGAAATATCATGAGCTCGGTTTTAGATAGATTCAGTTTAAAGTGGGATGACATGCAGTTTGATATGTCCAATACATTTTTCCCCATAAATTTCACCTTGGTTCACCTTGTGCAACCACAAAGGTACATTTGCCTTTGGCTTTTCCCTGCATGCGTGGACATAGAGCAGATTCACTTTAAGACTTTAGGAGCAGTAGCAAATAAACGGTCATTGTAATGCTGTCCAAATAAAAAAGGAAAAAAACAAAAAAAACAAAATGTCCAGAAACCTGATACTAATGACTTGCCTCCATAATAATAACGATGGTAATAAATTAGGCATTACCCTATCTGCACAGTCCATCACAAACACAGACTGGATTTATATTAGTGTAAGCAGAAGCTTTTTCCAACACAAACACTATTCTGCCTTCCTATGAAACTATGTGATCCCACGCAGTGTGCGGTAATTGCAGAAAAACAAGGGATTTAATAAGCAAACATCCCCTCCTTCACTACTGGAAAATGACTCAAACAATGCCCAATACCAATGAAAAAAAAAAAAAAAAAAGAAGGGATCCCCAACTGGTAGCCAGACAGGATGTAGGACAATAATGTCCCAACCCACCCTGCACAAAAATTCCTCAAATAGACAGTGTTCAGATAACGTATACAAAATAATTGCCTGCATGCCAGGTTCCAGTATAAAGATTTACTGGAGTTTTATAATGATCACAAACCACTGTAATGTTTCAAAGACTCAAAGGTCTCCTTTATAACGGTGAAATACAGAATGATTGGCTACTAAAAATGTGTTCTCACTGGAGAGCCTTCCAGTCCCGATAGGAAGTGAGGCGATATCTCACACAGGGGAAATTTATTAAACAGAATCGGATGCAGCTGTGCATAGTAACCAATCAGCTTCTAACTTCTGCTTGTTCAATTAGGAAGCCGATTGGACACTATGAACAGCCACACCAGATTCTGTGTGCACCAGTCTTAGTAAATCTCCTTCTCAGAGTCTTTCACTCTTTGTGGTTATATTTTAATTGTGTTTCAACTGTACAGTAAGTCCCCTACTTACGAACGAACGAGTTCCGTTCCGAGAGCTCATTCATAAGTCCAGCAAAGATCAGTGCTTGCAGACAAAGGCTGCGAGCGCTGATCAGTGTGTTCTGGGGGGGGGGTCCCCCTGTCAGAACACAATAGCACAGCTGGGGAGATCGCTGCACCAACATTACTTGTGTTGGTACAGTGATCTGTTCGTTTTTTCATTCAGCAGGCGTGGTTGAATGAAAACAAACTGTGCAAACATGTTTGCATCTTTGAAGGTTCGTATGTAGGGGACTTACTGTATAATAAAGCTTGTGAATGTGTTATTCATACATATGTCCATGAAGGTGGCACATTAAAAATCCCATATTTTTTTCTCTCCTCAATGGGGAAATCAATTTGTTCTAAGGATGGTGCCTGAAGAGTGATATCAGTATCTACAGGGGGGTTCCAGTATTATATCCTGAGTCTCTCACCCTTCCCTACTCTATTCAAAATAAAGCATTTTCTTTTGGATGGAGTTAGGCTTTACAGACTATTCCAGTACTGTGTGCCTCTATGTTGTATGCTACCTTGGCAGTTCTAGAATATTCATATGCAGGTGGGTTAGCGGTGTTCAATACTGTGCAGGGAATAAGGTGCTGCAGGTTTTCATACCAGATTTAAAAAACAGTGAGTATAGGGCTGGGAAAAAAAATAAAAAAAACACGATTTGAATCGAGTTGCGAGGTCAAATCGATTTAGACCAAAACGATTTTTTGTTTTTGTTTTCCATAGGACCGGCGCTCCGTGGACTAGACCGAAGCCGTGGCCTCGCCTAAAAACTCCTGCCTGCAGCTCCTTATCACCGGCGCGGTGTCCATCAGAGAAAAAAAAAAAAAAAAAAAAAAAAAACTTGATTCGAATTACAGATTTTTTTTTGGTGCCAAAATCGGCCAGCTTTAAGTGGGTATAGAAAGGAATCACCCCCCCCCCCCCCCTTTAACCTGTTGAAGACCAGGCATTTTCTGGCACTTTGTTTACATGTGATTTTTTTTGCTAGAAAATTAGTTAGAACCCCCAAACATTATGTCTTTTTCTAAAACAGGGGCCTTAGAGAATAAATGTAAATTGGTGGGTTTTGCAATTTTTTATGTCACACTGCATTTTCGCAGCAGTTTTAGGTATATATATATATATATAATTTTTTTTTTTTTAAATACGGTTTTTAAAATTTTAAGCAAAACACAATACATAACCCAAATTTTTGGATAAAATATAAAACATGCCACGCTGAGTAAATAGATACCAAACATGTCATGCTTTAAAATTTCGCACGCCCGCACAATGGTGACAAACCACGTAAATTTTACTATACATAAGCAATGCTTTAAAAGCCTTTACAGGTTACCACTGTAGATGTACAGAGGAGGTCTGGTGCTAGAATTGCTGGCCATAATTGGATGTTCGACGTGATACCCCACATTGTGGGACGAT
Source organism: Rana muscosa (assembly GCA_029206835.1). Taxonomy (NCBI): domain Eukaryota; kingdom Metazoa; phylum Chordata; class Amphibia; order Anura; family Ranidae; genus Rana; species Rana muscosa. Next base: position 1,134,593,350 of record CM055116.1, on the reverse strand, counting down.
CGCAGTTTGCGTGCATTCAGGACAGATGCACGCATTCGCCTTTGCGCGTTAGCACTTTACATTTTGGGGGGTTTTTAATTACTAAAATTTATATTTTATTTTTACACATTCGCTTTAAATTATTAATTAATTTTTTTATCACCTTTGCTGTCACATCATACATGGTTTACAATGTAAACATCCCTTATGACAGCAATAGGCATGTAACAGGTATTCTTATGGAGAGATCTGGGGTCTACAAGACCCCAAATCCCTCTTTTTGCAATTCAAAACACCAAGATCAGCGTTTTTGAATATTTTAAATTTTCTATAAAACTGGCGCCTTTAAGACCTCATGTACACTAATGCTGGTAAATGGGCGTTTAGGCCCTTTCACACTGAGGCGTATGCACTGGCGGGAGAAAAAATAAAAAATCTCCTGCAAGCCGCATCTTTGGAGCGGTGAAGGAGTGGTGTGTGTATACCGCTCCTTCCCATTGAAATCAAATGGGACACCACGGCTATACCACCGCTGTGGCAGCGGTTTGCGGGCGGTATTAACCCTTTTTCGGCCGCTAGCGGAGGTTAGAACTGCACCGCTAGCGGCCGAATATTGCGGTAAAAACTACGGTATAGCAGCGCTAAAAATAGTGCCGCTATACCGCCAGTGCACCTGCCCGCCACAGTGTGAAAGGGGCCTTAGGAGCAGTCGGGCATTTTTTTCAACTGCACCTGAACTTGCCTCTATTTTATATCTTATCAGTACATGTACACAGGGTCGTTTACAGTAGTTTCTAGGTAGTTGAGTTTAGAGGCTTCTTTGGAATGCAGAAAAAAAAAAGGGGGGGGGGTTCAGAAGCTGAGCTTGCAGGCATTTCAAGCGCCAAATGCTTCTAAACAAGGTAACTCGCATTTAGTTTATAGGCATTTTTCGTTTGAGACCCGATTCAGTCTTTCTTCGGGTCTCCGGCCAGCCGGCGGACATACCAGCTGGTCACTCTGTTCTCCCGGTGGGCCAAAGGTGCTTGTAAGAACAATCGAGTGCCTACTTAGGCATCACTGCGGTACAACCACTTGAATTCAACTGACATACAGGTGTACATGATTTGGCGGCAAGTGGTTAAAATAATCACACTTTGTTGCTTTGCAGCCTGAAATTAAGGACAGGCACGATTGTTGTTTTATCCAGCTGTACCTATTACAGTCAAGTGAAAGCTATAAATAACCCAAAAAATTATTTATATATTTATATATATATATATATATATATATATATATATATATATATATATATATATATATATATATATATATATATATATATATATATATATATATATATATTGAACCACCTTTTGCTTTAATTACAGCCTTTAATCTGTTGGGATATATGTCTCTACTAACTTTGCACATCTAGACTTTGCAATATTTGCCCACTATTCTTTGCAGAACTGGTAAAGTTTAGTTAAAATTTAATGGTGAGCGTTTGTGGACTGCAGTCTTCAAGTCATTCCACAAATTATCAATGTGGTTCAAGTCCGGGCTCTGATTAGACCATGCAAGGACATTTACCTTTTTCTCCTTCAACCATTGTGTGGTAATTTTTGCAGTGTGCTTTGGGTCATTGTCATGTTGGAAGGTAAACCTTCTTCCCACTGACAAACTTTCTGGCAGAGGGCAGCAGATTTTCCTTAAAGTGGAGTTCCATCCATTTTTTTTGTTTATTAAGTCAGCAGCTACAAAAAGCATAGCTGCTGACTTTTAATAAACCGACATTTACCTGCCCCACGGTCCAGCGATGCGGCCGCCCGGAGGCTCGCTCCTCTCCTTGGTGCCGTCATAGTAACTGTGGGCACCCGGCCATGACAGCTTATGGTTTCATGGCAGCGCACGCAATGCGCTTGCGCGAGTCTCCTATTGGCCAGCCGATCTTCTGGGACCTGAGTTGTGTCCCAGAAGACGGCTGTCAGGGAGGAGCCGCCTAGGGTAAGAGGAGGAGTAGCCTAGGCTGTCAAAAAAAAAGGAAGCAGGAAGTCCCACTAAAAAGAGGGCACACACTTACCCCCAAAAAATGACATGCCAAATGTGGCATGTCAGGGGGGCGAGGAGCGCTTAAAGCGGTAGTTCCACTTTTGGGTGGAACTCCGCTTTAAGAATTTGACTGTATTTTGCCCCATTCATTTTTCTAATATCCTGACAAGTGCTTCAGTCCCTGCTGCAGAGAAACACCCCTATAGCAGGATATCACCACCTCCATTCTTTACTGTAGGAATGGTGTTGTGTAGATGGTGAGCTGGCTGTATTGGATTTCCTACAGACATATCATTTGGTGATGAGGACAAATAATTTGATTTTGGTCTCATTTGACCATAACACCTTTTTCTATGTGGCCTCAGAATCTACAAGGTGCGCTTTTGGCAAAGCTCAGTCATGACTGCATGTGGCCTTTCCTGAGAAGCTTTTTTCTTGCAACCCTCCCATACAAGTCACATTTGTGGAGAATTTGTGATATTGTTGTCACATGCACACAATGACCACTCTTTGTCATTATATTCTGCAACTGCTTCAGAGTTGCTGTAGGCCGCTTGGTAGCCTCTCTGACCAGTTTCCTCCTGGCTCTGTCATCCAATTCTTAATAGTAGACTTCACTGTGCTTCTAGGCATTGACAAATCCTTTGAAATTATTTTGTATCCATCTCCAGACAACTTTATCCCGGGAGATCTTTTGACAGTGCCTTGCCACCCATAGTTGATGGTTTGCTTCATTTGCACCATCAGGGACTGAAATGCTCCAGGAAAGCTTTTTTCCCCCCATGCCGAGCGAATTAAAATTACCACAGCTGATCACAGTTGAAAGTCAAATGGCTTTGTGTGCCATCGAGAAGGTGATTAGCTGCAAGTAATTTTTAGAAGAGGGGGTGAGCCTTTTTCCCAAATCAGTGATTCTTTTTTTGACCCCCCCCCCCCCCGATACGTTGGTGTTATATCTTTTAATTATAGTATGTATGTACGTACGTAAAAAAAAAAATATTAGTTATAAGTTGCACTGAGTAAATAAAGCTGGATAAAACAAAATCTTTTCAGGCTGCAAAATGAAGCAACAAAATGTGATTATTTTAAAGGGGTGGGTGGGTGGGCGATTCTTTTCTATACCCGCTGTATATAGCTTGAAAGCCTTCTGCAAATGTTTGAATGGTAAATAAAAATAGGATTTTTGTACTCACGGTAAAATCCTTTTCTCTGAGTTCATGGCCTTAATCTTGACAAGTGGGTATTAGCCTTCATTCAGGATTGTCTAGGCAGAAAACTTGTAGAAAAAAAAAAAAAAGTGTTAAAAACACATCACACCTTATACAGTACCACCCCAGGGGCCGGACCCTCTGGGTACAACCCCTCTCTCTGCATCTCGCAGATCAGTTTGTCAAAAAGCAGTAAAAACAGCGAGTACAAAAATCCTATTTTCTCTTTCGTTCATGAACGGACACAGCCTTGATCTTGACAAGTGGGACGTCCCAAAGCAGTGTCAAAAAACGAGGGGTGGGAAAAGCATAAAAATAAACTTCACCCCAAAACAAAACAGAACAGAGCTCCTCAACTGAGGAGTTGCAACTCTAAACAGCCGCCTGCAAAACTTTGCGGGCGAAAGAAGCATCCGAAGATGCACCTATATCAACCTTGTAGAATTTTGTGAAAGTGTGAACGGACGACCAGGTCGCCGCCTTCCACAATTGGGAAACAGACGCTTGATGTCGGAAAGCCCAAGAGGCACCTATTGCCCTGGTCAAATGCGCCGTGACAGGAAAGGGGGGCGCCCGACCCTTTATGGCGTAAGCCTGAATCACTGTCGAATCCACCTCGAGATAGTGGCCGACGAGACCGCTAGGCCCTTGTTGGGACCAGCCACCGAAACAAACAGTGAGTCTGACCTCGGGAACGGAGCAGTAGCAGATAAGTATACCCTCAGAGCTCGGACAACGTCAAATAAATACAACGCCGACTCCTTAGGATTCGAGGGATGAGGACACAAGGATGGCAGTACAATGTCCTCATTGAGATGAAAGGCCGAAACGACCTTAGGAAGAAAGGAAGGCTGCGGACGCAGCACCACCTTATCCTTGTGGAAGACCAGATAGGGAGCCTTGCATGACAAGACTGCCAGCTCAGAAACCCGTCTAACTGACGTAACAGCCACCAAAAAGACCACTTTCTGAGAAAGTGTCAACAAGGGAATTTCCCTAATGTTCTCAAACGGTGACTTCTGAAGCACCAAGAGGACCAGATTCAAGTCCCACGGAGATAGTGGAGGACGAACCAGAGGGGCCACATACCGAACCCCCTGCACAAACGTACTCACGAGAGAGTGAGTCGCCAGAGGTCGCTGAAAAAAAAAAAAAAAAAAAAAAAAGAAGAGGACAGCCAGGGCAGATATCTGCCCGTTAAATCGTACTTAAGGCAAGCTTTTGGTCCACCCCACGCTGTAAGAACAGCAGGACTCTGGAAACCAAAAAGTACGCGGATGCCACCCCATTTCCTCTCATATGGATATGTAGGCCTTCCAAGTGCGATGGTAAACCTTCCAAGAGGATGACTTCCGAGCACTCCTCATGGTAGTGATCACCGAATCTGACAGGCCCCGGTCTCTCAGCACCTGGCTCTCAATAGCCATGCCGTTAAAGCAGGATGAAGTATGGGACCTTGCGACAGCAGGTCCTTTTGTAGTGGCAGATGCCAAGGGACGTCCGCTACCAAAACGTACTAGATCGCCGTACCAAGGATACCGAGGCCAATCTGGAGCGATCAGGATAATTGGAATCCCCTCTGCCTCCACTCTGCGAAGCAGAATAGGGAGGAGCTTCACGGGAGGGAAGGCATAGATTAGCCGATACTGACCCCACGGTGCCACCAGCGCGTCTGTCGCATCTGCCCATGGGTCTCTTGACCGGGCCACAAACCTCAATACCTTCCGATTGAGTCGGGACGCCAGGAGATCCGATTTACATCTGGCGTGCCCCATCTTTGGCAGAGGAGCCGAAACACATCCGGGTGTAGAGACCACTCTCCTTGGTCCAGCATCTGGCGACTCAGGTAGTCCGCCTGCCAGTTCTCCACACCCGGAATGTATACGGCCGACAGGGCCGGTACGCTCCTTTCTGCCCACCTCAGGATGCAAGCGACCTCCAACGCTGCAGCCGAGCGTCTTGTTCCTCCTTGATGATTGACATATGCCACCCGCCGTGGCATTGTCCGACTGGATCCTGACTAGACGCCCTTGCAGCCTCAGACCACGTGGAGGAGAGGCACTGCCTGATTGCCCGGAGTTCCAGGACATTGATCGGCAGGCGGGATTCCTCCGGAATCCAGCGACCTTGTGTCAACTGAACACCCCAGATTCTCCCCCAACCGGTAAGGCTGGCGTCCGTCGTGATTACCATCCAGTGAAAAGGAAGGAACGACTTCCCAGAAAGAAGTGCCGGTGATGTCAGCCACCAAACTAGGGAGGCCCCGACTAGGTGGCTCAATCGGATTTGACAATCCGGGGACGACAGGCCATTTGTCCCATCTGGACGGAATTTCCTTCTGCAACACTCAAGTGTGATATTGTCGGAACCACCTCGAAGGAGGCTACCATGAGGCCCAGGACTCGCATGCAAAAGCGGAGTGACGACCATCTTTTGGATGCCAACTGCCGCACCGCAGCCCGAAGGGTCTGCAATTTTTCCACAGGGAAAAAAAACCTTCGCCTCTGAGGAATCCAGAATCAACCCCAGATACACTAGGCGTTGAGTCGGCACCAACCCTGACTTTTGCGTGTTTAGCACCCAAAGTCTTGGAGGGTCTGACAGGTTATAGACACGCTCTCCTCTAATTCTGAGCTTGAAGCGGCCCTCAGAAGAAGATCATCCAAGTAGGATGGCGATACCCCGCTGCCTTAGCAGGGGCAGAATCGGGGGGAGGACCCTGGGTGCCGATGCAGGGCAAACGGGAGGGCCACAAATTGATAGTGGTCCTCCCCGACTGCGAAGCGCAGAAATCTTTGATGCCTGGAGCATATGGGAACATGCAGGTATGCGTCCTTGATGTCTAAGGATGCCAGAAAATCCCCTGGATGGAGAGCAGCGACTACAGAGCGAACCGACTCCATCCGCAATCTTTGTACTTTCACAAAGCAATTGAGGGCCTTGAGATCCAGGATTGGACAAACCCCATCCTTCTTTGGTACTACGAACAGATTTGAGTAAAAACCCTGAAACCGTTCCTGCACTGGGACAGGAATGATCACCCCGCGTACCAGCAGATCCTGGACCCGCCCCATACAGGGCCTCCCGACGGGTCAGCTGAAGTTGGAGGGAAAAAATCTGTTCGGCGGGGCAAGAGAGAAACTATCTTGTAGCCTGAGGAAATTACTTTGCAAAACCACCGGTCGGAGATCAGAGATGTCCACCGAGTCGCAAAGACGTCCCCCCACCCGAGAGATGGGCAGACCTTCATGCGGATGTAGATTTGTCCGCAGGCTTGCGAAACCAGGGACGCTTTTGTCCCTGAGCAGGCGCTTTAATCGGCCTGGGATCTTTTACCTGCAGCACTGGGCGGACGAAAAAAAAACGCTTGTGTGTAGTGAAGGCGGGCCCTTGCCTATGGCGTGGCTCCTTACCCTTTTTGGATTGTGGGAGCAGCGTGCTCTTACCTCCTGTGGCATCCTTAATGATGTCATCCAAAGAGGATCCAAAAAGTCTGTCGCCCTTAAAGGGCAGATCCAACAGGTCCTTCTGGGAAGATTGGTCCACAGACCAGCACTTTAGCCAGATCAGGCGGCGTAACACTACCGCATAAACCGAGGCTCTGGACAGCAAGGGGTTAGTATCCATGTCTGACTCGCAGACAAACTTAAGGCCCTGTACCAACTGGTCGGCCAAAGCTACCTCATCCGGAGGAGCCTCCCGTGTCCTTAACCCCTGGAGTAGCATCTTTGCCCACTCCGTAAGTGTCTGAGACACCAAAGCCCCAGCCATTGCTGGACGCACCGCAGAGCCACTACTGTGTATAGGTAGTGAGCGATTGCCTCAGCCTTCTTGTCCGACAGGAGCCCCTTCCACTGGAATCGTGGTAACTTTAAGTCTGGACACAGGGGGGGTCCACTATCGGGGGAGGGGTCCATTTTTCCAGGAAACTCTCCTCAAAAGGGTACCGGACCGCCAATTTTTTGGGGGCCGAAAAAACCTTCTGTGGTTTTCCCCACTCCTTGTATAAAAGTTTATCAAGATAAGACACACAAGGAAACACCTTGGCAGTGCGGGCCAGCTT